>CM062814.1:877686221-878886221 GCA_031772625.1 Pinus tabuliformis
AAGGCAGAAATTTCTTCTTATACTTTGATATATCTTCTTAGTTCATTAAGAAATTACCAAAAAATTAGCATGAAGATAAATGCAACTAGATGTAGGTGGATAGGCAGAGAAAAAACCCAATCTAGGGGAAACCCAATCAACAACTCTTCCTTCAATAATATTTTTGAGATAATCCAAGACTCTTGAATTATACATAGACTTTCTGCACACCAAGTCAACCCTTTCCTTTTTTAGAAGAAGATTACTTTTCAATACTGTCTTCTACCTAGATGCAATAGTAGCAGCAACAACCCTTCAATGCAGTAGTAACTTCGACATAGAAAATTTGATCTTAATAAAAAAGCCTATACCTTGAAGAACTTAGCTCTATGACCTTCAAGTAGCACCTCTATCTTGAAGAAACACTTTGACCTTGATATTGTACTTCAACCTTGATGTCGTACTTTGGTCTTGATGTCGTAACAGAACTTCTTGATGCCATAAAAAACTTCTTGATGCCGTAACAAAAATTATTGATGACATAAAACAACTTCTTGATGTCATAACACAAATTATTGATGTCGTAACAAAACTTTGACCTTAATTCCGTATCCCAAAAATCAAATGATTGAGAGAGAGAGATAACCCAAAACCTTTGATCCTACAATTCTCGTTCTTCCACTGGAACTTCCCACTTTTTCACGGCTTCTTATAGGAGATAAAACTTGTGTGAGTGATTTTCCTCCAAATGAATAAAACTTCTTCAATATATAGGTTACTGGTGAGGTTGAATTTCCCTTCTTGAGGCAACTTGATCTTCTTGAGGCTAACTTGGTGACGAGGTGAAAAAGTTCATTTTTGTCTCAAAATTAATTCTTTTTACATGATTCAAAAGCCCAAGAAGGGTATTATTAAATGTATAATGACTCTAATGACTTAGCATAAATCATAGAAGTCCTCAGTTGGGACTTTGAACTAAAAAATGATACCCCAAGCATGAAACCCATGCTTTAATATGTCATAATAATAATAATATTTTTTCTCATCATTCTTTTCCATAAGTACATTACATAATGACTCAAATAAATTTATGAAGACCGAACCTAGTTACATTCTTCAACGTTCCCTCTTAAATACGAAGGTATTCATAACAATTACAAGGAATATCTCAAACTATATGAACTATGAAGAGTTTAGGCACCACAATGCCATGTATTAGATTCTTGACTAGGGCAATCTATCCAAAGTCCTTCAACAATTTAGGCACTCGCAATGCCATGGACTAGATTCCTGACCAGGGAAATGTATTTGAGTAGGACTAAGATGGACTAAAGATTTCAACCTCTCTAGGTGCCATTAGGCTTACTTGCTAACCATCAACCCATGGATCCAGGTGCGTATTCGAGGTCAGATATTTATGACCAATGCCACCCTCCGTACTTCGGGATCTAGACATCAACACAAAGTGAAAACCAGATGTCCTCCCAAGAAATGTGTCTTACCCATAAAGCCTCCACACTCCCATGTATTTCAATTAGTATCAAATCCTCTCTAATCAAACAGACCGGTAACAAATCTCTCTCGACCAAACTGATCGATAACCATGATGTAAAACATGCTATCGAACCTCCGATACATTTACTCGTACAAATAAAACCCTAATCAGTAACAAACTTTCACATGTACATAAGTTGACAAAAATCTACAATGTTTTTTTTCCAGACAACTTGATGTTGCTTCTCATAGTAGGACTTAGAGACTTTCAAATGAATCTTGACACAAGATTCCTCAACCATATGACTTTCTTCCCTACTTCACATGAAACAACATATTCAATAACCAGATCCTGCTTTCCTTCTTTCAACAACATCTCAAAGTGCATTCTCAAATTCCTTCTTTCAAGGTATCCATCAAGAATATGACATGCCCTCCCTCTTAACTAGGGAGATTTCTTCTATCTAGACTCCCTCTTAACTTAGGTTGATCAACTTCTGTTGAGAAATCAATGCTGGTATAATTAGGGTTAGATATCTCTTTCTTGATAATTACTTGTGAATTATGTTGGCTTCTTTTACTTATTTTTTTATATTATCTTTCATCAAGCAATTACCAAATTATGCATGTATGAATACCCAAAAAACAAGACACAAGATGTAGGCACTCTACCAGGAAAAAACCCTATCTAGGGAAAACCCAATCAAAATCTCTTCCTTCAATAGTTTTTCTTGAGACTCTTCAACGTAGACACAAACATTCTCCACACCAATCCAACCTCTCCTTCTTTGATCCAACCTTTGACCTAGTAACAACAACACTTCAACCCTAGCAACTTCGACTTGGAAGCTTCTGATATCAGCAATAGCTTTGACTTTGAAAAGGAGACTTCGATATCCTAAACTAGCCCACACGAGAGAGAGAGAGAGAGAGAGAGAGAGAGAGAGAGACCAAAACTTCGATTTTGTCCTTCCGTTCCTTCTTGACTAGACTCACACTCCTTTTAGCCTCCTGGTTCACCTTCACACTTTTCCCAGCTTCCAGCTTCAGATATCGAACTATGTGTGAGAGAGTGAGATGATCCAAATGAAGTTGAATTGCCTTGCATATATAGCCTTCATATGAGGTCGAATTTCCTTCCTTGAGGATGACTTGATATTCTTGAGCCCGACTTGATATGGAAGTTACATAATTAATTTTTGACTAAAAATAATTCTTTTTACATTGTTCGAAAGCCTTAGAAGGGTGTCATAAAATATACACAAAGACTCTAATGAATCTTTATTAATCCTAAGAGTCCACAATGGGGAATTTGACTAATAAAATGACGACCCAAGCATGAAACCCATGCTTTAATAAGTCATTGTAACCATAATAAAAAATTATTTTCCGAAATACATTTTATGAAGACAGAACCTAGTTAAATTTTTTCAACACTCCCTCTTAACTAGGGAGGTATTCATACAGAAGATCTCAAACTATATGAACTATGAAGAGTTTAGGCACCGCAATTCCATGGACTAGAATCCTGACTAGGGAAATCTATCCAAGGTCTCTCAACAATTTAGGCACCATAATGCAATGGACTAGATTCATGACCAGGGAAATCTCTCCAAGTGGTACTTAGATGGACTAAAGATTTCATCCCCTCTAGGTTCCATCAAGCTTACTTTCTAACCATCAACGAGGGATCTAGGTGCATATCCAAGGTCATGACTCCATGGCCAATTCCACCCTCCCTACTTTGGGAACTAGACATCAACATATAGTTCCAGCCAGATGTCCTCCCAAGAAATGTGTCTCCAACACAAGGCCTAAAAAATCTCTTTCAAACTTTATCATCATCAACAAAATAAACAATATGAACTAAACCAATTATGCTTATGATATATTAAAACTCCTTTTTAGGAATATAATTTGTTAGTATATCAGCTATCTGGTTATATGTCGGGACATACTGTAGCTTCACGATCCTGTCTTGCACCAAGGTTGTAATATAGTGGAACTTATTGTTGATATGCTTCGTCCTAGCATGAAACACGAGATCTCCAGACATATTGATACAACTTTGATTATCACAATTAATCACAGTAGGATCCAGAGGCTTCTAGACCAAATATTTCAGAAGCTTCCTCAACCATACAACCTCCTTTCCTACTTCATAAGAATCCATGTACTCTACTTCAACATTACTCAAAGAAACAAGATATTTCTTTCTACTCATCCATGAAATCATGGCAGATCCCAAACTAAATCATCCACGTGTAGTGATTCTTCCATCTGTCTCACTTCCACCCCAATAAGAGTCTGTGAAGCCAATCAACTTGACTTCCTTTCTACTGTACATTAGGTAGTGATGTATCATGCCATGAAAATATATCAATATGTTCTTGGTAGCTATCCCGTGATCATGATGAGGGTCCAACCGAAACTGACTGAGGATGATCAAAGAAAAGCATATATCTAACCTCGTATTTACTAGATACACCAGAGAACCCACCAACTGATAATAGGAGGTAGGATCCATGAGACTTGAGTCAGAGCTTCTCAACTTGTTGAAATTTGTGGTCATAGGAGTAGTCATGGGCTTGGAATCCACCATCCAAAATTTCTGCACCAACTTGATGATATACTTTCTTTACCCAAATATATCTCCCCAAGATTTTTCCATACTTACAGACCTATGTAATTATGCATCGGACCTATATCCTTCATCTCAAATTCAGCTTCCAACAACTTCTTGCATTATTGTATTCTTCTCTCCACATCAGTGTTGAATACATCATCCACGTACAATAGGATAATGACTAGCTCATTATTCACAACCTTGATATAGAGATTTGGATCAACTTAACTCTTAATGAACCTAATTCTTAGAAGGTATCTATCCATTCTTGCATACCATGCCCTAGGATCATTCTTCAAACCATATAGGGCCTTCTTAAGTCTACAAATATGAGTATCTTTTCCATTTACCTCAAAGCCTTTAGGTTTCTTAAAGTATACTTCATTATCGATTGTCCCATTTAGAAATGATGCCTTCACGTCCATTTTATGGATATTCCATCCCATTGTAGTATCCAATTAAACTAAATATCTAATGGTAGTATACCTTGCAGTGGGTGCAAAGGTTTCTTCATAATATATGCCTCATTTTTTAGAGAAACCCCTTGCAACAAATCTAGCCTTGTATTTATCTATACTTCCATCAACAACATGTTTGATCTTATAGATCCATTTTGAGGTGACAACCGATTTTTCATTAGGTCTAGGAATGATTTCCAAAACCCCATTCTTCATGATGGATAGATATTCTTCCTGCATAGATTTCTTCCATACTTATTGATGAGAAGATTCTTCAAATATAGATGGTTCTGCTTCAATTAGTCTTGTCATGTATGTAGCATATCCAGAAAATATCTTCGACCTTTTGCTTTCTCTAAAGGTTCCTTTTGCAGCTCCATGCCCTTCAGTACCTTCAAGAGTAGATTTTAACCAACTTGCCCTCTTCTTTGTGTTCAGTATGTGTTATAGACATTTTTGGGTACTACAACCCCAATCATAAATGCCCATAAACCAAGGGCTCTTAAGTACCTAAAAGTGTTGTTCCAACCCATAAAAGAACAAGGTCAGCTGATTACATCATCTCCCAGAAGTTCTCCATGAAAAACTACTCAGAACTGGTCAAAACTGGACCATCTCACCTACTCCATGGTCAACGTGCACTGCATCCCACCTAAATGCACACGGGAGGTGCTATGCATACTGAAAAGCCCTCTATGGGATGCGATGGGTGAGAGTGGACAAATGGCAAGGTCAATCTACAAGGTGGAGGATCATGGAATCTTCCATAAACTTTTCCTGTGACACTTGCCTCTCTGCATTCGCCCAAGGATGAGTAAGAGATCATCAATCTCCAAGTGGAATCAAGAACTATCAGAGAGAGGACACTAATCAAATCTCAAAAGCTGACTCACCCTCCTTGCAAACATCTATATATGGATCCCTCATCCCAGAGATCCAGAGGCTGGAATTTTGTATCTTGTAAGGAAGTGTTGCTGGTTTCTTGGTGTAACATCATAGTGTTGGGTGATCTAAGCTTTTCATGAGGTGAAGAAGGGATTTCTTGCTGAGAGGATGACGCTGGGTCAGAACAATTGGTTGTAATCCTCTTTGCTATTCTTGATTATTAATAAAGCTATTCAAGTTTTCCTCCACATTCTTGTATGATTGATGATATATGCATTTGTGTGGTCAATATATATCTGGTCATATATTGTTTATGATAGTAGATCTATGTTCTTGGATAGTGTTATGCTGCTTTGATTCTACAGGTGCTCTTTGAAGCTGGGTAGATGAGGAAGCGAGTGGCAAAGATCTATCAGAAGGGAGAGGAATCAAGAAAGGAACCAAGTGTAATACAGAGGTTGGTCTCCTTTGTTCCCATCTTATCTACTTCTCATAAAGGAAAACGAAAGTGGTTTTAGTTTGTTTGTTTCTAAGGTAGCTACCAGCCTTAGTGGGACTAGCAGCTCTGCATAGACACTAGATTTCCCGATAACAAAATGGCGACTCCACTGGGGAGCGAATAGATTGTTTGTTTGTCTATATTTGTTTGCTTTATAAACTTACAGATGGAGCCTAAAGTCAAGCCAGCTAGCCTTCGAACTGCATTTGCTATGCAAGTGCAAAGTAGATCAATTCTACTTCAGTCTATCTCCGGGTTTTGTTTATAAACTAAACAATCGATTTACAAGCTCTCTAATTTCCCTTATGGTGGCTCTAGTAACCTCGTTAGATCTACCCCTGTGATTTATTTACTAATGACCACTTGCTCAGCCTAAATCCCTGAACTGTGCTGCAAACTGTGATCAAGAACTGGATCAAAAGTCTCGCACTATACCATCACCCCTCTCTTCAAGGATATCAGTATGCATCGCACTTCCCATGTGCTGTAGGTGGGATGCATACTGGAATCCCTGTGTAACAGGTCCGCTGATCAGAAAGGGCTAATTTTTCCTCCAGACTTTGGTTTTTTCACTCTTTTCATCTCTATTTAGGAGTTTTGCTGTCTGTAGTCAGTATACCTCTGTTGGAAACCCCCTTCCTTGCCATTATTCCACCTCCATTATGCAAAGAACTGTAAATTTTTTTATGTATTGTGAGCCATTTTCAGTTCTCTTTTACAAAGAAGTAGCATAATTAAACTGTTGTTTCTTGATTTGGAAGTGTTGCAAGTGTCATTTTCAATCATAGAAGAGAATCTGATTGTTCTTGATAGTCGATTACAATGTTACTCTTGTATTTGATTTGAATTAATAGTTTTTCAAGTGTCGAAAGCAAGTTTTGAATTCCAAATCGCAAAGTGTCGTCATTGTCTTCATTTTGTCTTAAAAAGAAACTTGTTAGTAATGTCGCTTTGAAAAATAATTCAGATTTTCACTTAGCTTTCTTTTTATCATTCACACATTAAGAAGGCTGAAAACAAATACATGCATGTGCATTTTCATTTAGACTGTTTGTTGGTTTGATTTAGGACAGTGCATATAGTGTGTGCACTCTGCTCTATGTTGAAAGAATATCATCTCTCTTTCCTTAGTAGCTAGGATTTTCATTGCAAAAAGAAGATTAAATGATTGTTTATCATCTTAGATTGCATTTTAGGAATTGTATATCTACATCACGCGGTGAACCTGAAAGGAAAATTTCTTAAGCAAGATCAACTGAAAAAATAAATTTAATGAATCTAAAAATGCTTTGGAACCTAACGCACAACATTTAGAATTCTAGGCTAGAGACATATTCTGGCGTCGTAAAGCCTGGTAACTGTTGTTTTCATTGCTGGTTGGGTGATTCCTCCACTTTGAGATGATAAGTGCGAGTACGAACTTGTGCTCCCACGTATCGTCGAGTATATATTGGGAGACCACAATAGGCTTTATCCTTTATCCATTGGAAGTCGTGTCTGCCGCCCTATCGATCGCAAATGCACTGAACACAGCATTCGGGAAGATTGACTGCCGTACCGTAAAAGTATTCTACAGTTTTGCGATTGGTTTGGTAATCCCTCTGTCTAGATTTCCAGAGTAGTCTCTTTCATTCCTTTTCAGACTCCTTAAAGGAAAAGGTCCATCTGAGCACTTGTCACTTCAACCTCATTAAAAATCGAAGGTGACTAGAGTCATCTTTTGTTTTTTCTCGACTCTTAAAAATTGAAAAAACAAGTTGTGTCAAAGCGTCTAAAATTCATTTAATTCGGAAACATATTTCCCCTTGATTTTTAGTTGATCAAGTAATCCACAATCGTGGAATAAAGTCAATTGAAACCTCGTCGTTTGCGGAGACTTACGAGTCAACCGTCTTTGTCTCCAGAATCAAAACTGTTACGGACGAAGCGAACTCGTTTAACCGGTTCCAAATCCCCTAGTAAAGTTAGAACAAGTGTTCCAACACCATCGGAGACTTCGGTTACTCCAAACATTTCTGGTATCCCTGCCTTTACAGAAGAAGTTCCGCAGCCACCAAAGGACAGTAGACCTGATCCTAGTGTGAAGGTAAACACTTGTATTACTGAACCAACTCCATCTACAGCTAATTCGGAAAGTGTTATTCCCCAAACATCTGTCGTTGCAGATTCTATACCTTCTTCGGCACCAGAAATATTTTACGGAGCTAACAGTCTACCTCTTCTACCTGGTCTGATTGCTATAGAAGAGATTGTGGAGGATCCTCCATCTAGTACTCCATCGCAATTTGAAGTCAGGATCACCCTATATCCTTCTTCATCAGAAATTAGTCTACCGTTATTGGAAGATCCTGTAGAATAGCTAGGAAATCTTTTGGATAGACTAGAAATGTCTGAAAAACCGTCAACATCTAGGACTATGTCATCTGACACAGCAACGGCGGAACTTCCTGCTGTTACTCCAACAATGTTCGTCAGCATACCATCTGTCCCAACTAGCTCTCAATCGCTAGATGGGGCCCACTCAAGGGCTATTTCGACAGTATGGTTCGTTCTCGTTTGTTCATCTGGAATAATATCCGGGAACTCTTATGTTGAGTTTCAGCAAATTGATCCTTTACGGTGTCAATTTGGGCAGTCCGGTCCTCAAGGACAAACCATTCCTTTGAGTACCGGATTACCGTCATATGGGGGGCAATATACCCTTTCATTGTCTCCTCCGGGAGGAAAACCATACGAGATTTCGCAACAAAATTCAGGTTATGCTGGAATTACATCTAGCAGTTGGGTGCCAATACTACGTCAACAACCAAGAGTTGTATACTCGATGCAACAATGTTTACCTATGTCAAATATACCAACTACGTCGGCTATTGTGATGGTGTCGCAAGTAGTACAAGTGTTGCCTGTTGTATGCCAACCTCAGGTTTCTCAGGTTGTAATGCAACAGCCTCTTGTCCCGACTCAACCACAATCGCCAACTAGTGGAATGACACAGGCCCAAACGGGTACAATTACCCCTCATCTTGGTCAAACAGCCAGTATTAGACAACAGCACATGGCTTCACAACCATGGATGGTGCAATATCAACAACCGCAATTCCAACAAGTTTACCAAGGATCTGAGCAACAAATCTTTGCAAATAATGGGCAGCCGTATATTCAAAATGGTCAAAATCAACCATTCTACAATGGTTATGCCCATCAACCTTATCAAAGTTACCAGCATCAAATGCATTATGCTGGTATGCAAAGACCAATTGCCCAGGCAATTCCATCTTATCCTAGGTATGCTTCACCAAACCTGAATCAACAGTTACCCTTCATGGTGACTTTAGAGTTATCGGATCTAAATCGGCTAACGAACGATCCAATTGCTTATGCCCCTTGGTGGCCAGCGATTCCGCATAAACTTCCGTCATATATTCCTAAATTTAATGGGAATCCGGGTGAATATCCGTCAAATCATGTGATGAAATTTCATCTGTGGTGTTCATCAAACACCCTAAACGATGATTCGATTAGGCTTCACCTTTTTCAGAGAACGTTAACTGGTCCGGCAGCAAAATGGTATATCGAATTACCTAGAGCTTCGTTTGATAACTTCAGTACCCTAGCCACAACCTTTTTAACCCATTTTCAGCTACCCATAAGGTATGAAACGGGAACAAAACTTCTTACCAATTTCAAACAAACGACGGCCACTCACATATCCGATCATATTCATGAGTGGCGACGTCGCCGTAGAATGGTAAAAATGTATGTTCTTGATTAGCTTTTAGCTGAATGGTTTATTAAGTCATTATTACCTTCCATTACAGAAGATGTGGCAAAGGGAGGAATCGTCACCGAAGAGCAAGTTATTGCTCGTGTGCAATATTTAGACTTGATTTATACTCAGTCTGGCACGCTCTACGATAAAATCCCTGACACTCCCATGCCAGAATTTTATGTTCCTCCTCCTCCTAAATCGAACAATGACTCTCATGCCGACGATGGCGTGATTGGTATGAAAGACACGAAATCAACAAAGGCTACATCTAAAAAGGCCCGTAATATTTCTAGTCAAAATGAAAAAGAACTTCTCGTCTCGAAAGTAAATGTCGTCTCAACTAATAAAGGCAAAGAAACCAAGCAACCAGGAGGCAAGAAGAAAAACAAAGGGAAGAAGAAGAAACAGGAGGAATCATCGCCTGAAAAATCTTCTGCAAACCCTTTTGGAGATAAGAAACCAAATCGTCCATGTCTTATATGTGATGAGGATCATTGGACAAGAGAGTGTCCATATAAAGCTGAGCTTAGAAAATTCTTCAAGAATTCGAAAACCTCGGCGGTATTAACTGATTCGTTTCCAAATCCAAGAACAAATCGGGTTGCCAGTGATAATGCTTCCCCATCCCAAGTGCTGATGTTGTTGGTTTCGAAACAACAAAATGATGCTTTGATGACGACAAGGAATAAAGATTACGAGAATCCACAGCTGTCGAACAACAAGGATAAAGATCAACCTAGTAGTTCGACAACAACTTCGCCAAAAGTTGTGCTGCCCATCATTGTAGAGCTGAAAATAAAACCGCCAAAGGAGTAGTACACAAGTCGACATTTAATCCGCGTGCCAGAGCAGCACAAATTATAATATAGTGGAAGATCTGGCCCAATCGCCATCCACTATGTCGACACTTGAGGTACTGCAAAATTGCCCCTCCCAAAAGCAGGCTTTATTATCAGCAATAGGTGGGATTGACCCAAAGGATTCTAATCTTGTTTCCTTTAATCACAAAGGATATGATCCTCAGTTACTAGCTCAACTAGCTTTCCTCATTCAAGTGAAAGCCCTCAACAAAACTGTTCATCAAACAATTATTGATGAGGAGGCATCTACATGTATTATGTCGATGAGTTGCTGGAAAACTTTAGGATCTCCAACCTTGTCGCGATCTTCGACGACATTAAAAGCATTTGATGGACAAACATATACCCCATATGGGATTCTAAGTAACTTGCAATTTGAACTGGGGGGAAAACAGTAGAAATAGATGTTGAAGTAATCGACGGAAACCTCGATTACAACATCCTACTAGGAAGGCCCTGGATATATGCTATGGCTGTAGTTGTTTCGACCTACTTTAGGAAGATTGCATTTCCTTTTCAGGGAGGAATTACAATCGTCAACCAACAAACATTTCTCCCCAATAGTTCCCAAGTTACGGGAAGCATTTGGATGATCCATGGAAGCCCCCATTCGCTTCAAAATATCGGAGTAGGCCTACTAAAATACCCTATATTAATGGGGAATTTTGCCCTCCCGCCTCCAATCAATCTGGCGGAAGTGGCAACGGTAGAAACCTGCAATATGATATCTTCTATTCAAAAGATCTCAGAAAACGATATTAACATGTATCATCTGCAGGTATTGCCTCCAAGCCCAATAGAAATATTGTAGCAATCAATGCTTTTGGCATGGGAGGTAGACCTGAATCAACGCTCATCAAGCGTTTGGATAGATAGGTCTAAGGAATATGGCACCCCTTCAGATCCTTGGTCGCAAGTGCATTACACCGACGAAGGAATTGTTCAGTAAATGACAATTGACGGGGCACCATGGGAAAATTACCACCATCGTTCCCATCTTTCGGATTGTCAAGAAGATACTCCTGATGACCTTCATCATCCTTTAGTTTTTGATTTCCTATCAAATACTGTAAACACGGTGGATTTCGAGTGAAACTTGTCCAATATCGAACAGACTATCGCCATAAATATCTCAACCAAAAAAGATGTTGTAGAGAATATTTATGTTGGCAAATGTTGTTCTCCTTCAGAATTGGAAATATATAACGCTCTTTTTCACGAATTCAGAGATGTCTATGCTTGGTCGTATGATGAAATGCCAGGCATTGACTCAAATATAGTTTAACACGAAATAAAGATGTATCCAAATGTCAAACTGGTACAACAACGGCTACGGTAGGTGCACCCCAAGAAAGCTGTTGCCATCAAGGCAGAAGTTGAGAAACTTCTCCATGCTAGTTTTATTTACCCGGTTCCTCTAACCGATTGGGTATCGAACATTGTTCCTGTAATGAAAAACAAGGAATGATTAGAGTGTGCGTCAATTATAGGGATGTAAATCAAGCTTGTCCAAAAGACAACTACCCTACACCCTTTATTGACCAGATAATTGATGAATGCACCGGATGTGAAATCTTTTCATTTATGGATGGATTCTCCGGGTATAATCAAATAAATATCTGCCCACAGGACCAGTCAAAGACTGCATTTATTTGTTCGTGGGGCACATTTGCATATCGCAAGTTACCCTTTGGTTTAAAGAACGCAGGGGCAACATTTCAGAGGGAAATGAATTATGCCTTCCATGACATCAAAAACATCGTTCAACCATATCTCGACGATCTTCCGGCTCATTCGCGAAAGCGGACCGATCATCCGCAGCATTTAAGAGCAATATTTCTACGTTGCCGACACTACAAGATACGACTCAATCCACACAAATGTGTGTTCTGTGTCAGTTCTGGTCATTTACTTGGCTTTGTAGTCTCAAAGGACGGGATTCGTCTCGACCCATGCAAGGTTCAGGCAATCATAAATTTGCCTCCACCTTAAAATTTGCTTTAGATTCAGAAACTCCAAGGGAAAGCAAACTTTTTGAGGAGGTTCATTCCAAATTACGCCGAACTAGCTAAAGGTTATACGCGTCTATTGAAAAAAGTACCCTTCGTCTAGGATCAAGTCACACAAGCTTCCTTTGATGCTTTAAAGGAATCGCTAATGAAATCATCATTAATGTACACTCCTGATTATCAAAAAGACTTTAACCTGTATCTGGCTGCAGTGGATACAACCATCGCAATGGTTTTAGTTCAAGAAGACAATGGAATTTAACATCCCATATATTATTTGAGTAGAAACTTAAATGATATAGAAAGCAAGTATTCCTATGTTGAAAAGCTGGCTCTCGCAGCCGTTCAAGTGATACAGAGATTTCGACACTATGTCCTCTTTCGAAAAACTACCATTTTGTCATATTGCAACCCCATGACTTATATATTGTCGCGACAGTTGTTGGGGGGAAAATATTCAAAATGGATAGCAATTGTTCAAGAGTTTGATCTGGAATTTTTAAAATCCAAATCGAAGAAATCCCTGGTTTTCATGGAATTACTATGCGATCTCCCATCATCGTCCAACGATGAAACATTCGAAGAAACCATTGTGGATGAATCTTTGTTTCTGATATCTTCAAGAAATCCGTGGTTGGAGATATAATCATCTATCTCCAAACCCAAAAATATAGGTCTAACACCTCTCGCTTAGAACAAAAACGTATTCGATACCAATCAAAAGACTACATGATCGTCGGTGATACACTTTACCGTCATGGTGTCGATACAGTTCTGAGGAGGTGCCTCACCCATGAGGAGGCCGAAAAAGTCCTGAATGATTGCCATTCAGGCGCATGTTGGGGGCATCAATCTGGTTACGCTACGGCACAAAAATTTTTATGAGCAAGATACTTCTGGCCAACAATGTTCAAAGATTGCATAACCGCAGTCAGAAGTTGCCATGCATATCAAATTTTTTATAGCAAAACCAGAAAACCACCCGCACCCCTGCAATCGATAGTTTCTGTTGGGCCATTCGCCAAATGGGGCATTGATTTCATGACATGTAACCCCACCTCGACCAGGGGGCATGGGTATATCATAGTCGTAGTAGACTATTTTACCAAATGGGCCGAGGCGATGCCTACATTAGATAACACCGGTGAAACAGCTGCCCTTTTCATTTTCAATCGTGTAGTCGCCAGATTCGGCGTTCCACAGGCTATAGTCAAAGATCATGGATCGCATTTTCGCAATCACATGATGGTCGAATTGGCTGCCAAATTGGGGTTGTCCCATGACAGCTCTACTCCATATTACCCGCAGGCCAATAGACAAGTTGAAGCAATCAAAAAAGTCCTGAAGTGGATGCTGCAAAGGATGATTGGAGTCCACAAAAGGAGTTGGCACCTGATCCTGTGCTCAGCCTTGTGGGCATACCGAACATCGGTAAGGAATGCAATCGATTTTACACCTTTTCAACTGGTGTATGGCCTAGAAGCAATCTTACCAGTTCAGTGTGAGATCTCGTCCCTCAAACTCGCAGTCGACCTTCTCCCCGAAACTTCAGAAGAGGAGGCTCGTTTCTTGGAACTAATCCAATTGGATGAAACCCGTCGTGATGCTGCTTTGGCTAACGAAGCCCATAAGAAACGAGTCAAGGCGCAGTTCGACAAAAATGTCAAACCCTGTGTCTTCTCAGAAGGTGACTTGGTCTTACTTTACGACCAAGAATCTGATAAAATGGGAGCAGGAAAATTCAAGTCTTTGTGGATGGGCCCCTATATTGTTAAACGTGTATTAGCAAAAGGGGCCTACGAGTTAGTGGATTATGATGGGATTCCACTGGTGCAACCCCGTAGTCAGTTGTACCTTAAGCATTACTACGCATGATTCAGTGTAGTAACCCCTATGCTTTTGTTACATTTTTGTTTTTGCTAAGGGTAATTTTTTGTTCAAGTAATCCACTTTTTACATTTGTCACAGATGTCGAACCTATTGGACTCTTTTGTTGGATATGTTGACGGAGCGAGTCGTAGTTCGCGGAACCTATCTTCTGTAGCCTGGGCCATTTTTGATCCAAGCGGCGAGTTAGTACGTTTCAGAGGGATATGTATTGGTCAGTCAACAAATAATATCGTTGAATATAGCGCGTTGATAGAACTCCTCTCTGATTCCATCACACATGGAATACACCGACTTGTCATCAGGCTAGACTCACAACTCATCATACTACAACTCACTGGTATCTACTCCGTTTGAAATCCAGCTATCTATCGCATGTTCCTAAGGGTCAAGATTTTGGAAAGGCAATTCGATTTTATTCAATATCAGCATATTTCCAGAAACTTGAACACATTAACAGATTTATTGGCAAATTATGTGTTAGATAAACATTTGCAACATTTATAAAAAGAAGCATTTCATCAGTATTTGCATCAGGATCATGTAACTTAACCAAAATAAAGCTCCGAAAATCAAAAATATATATATAATTGTTTATGGTTTACACATAATGTTCTGTAACTAAGACAAAAATTGGTGAGATGACCCAAAACTCAAAATGCTAGGGGGCACCCGAGTTTAATGATGCTGGTGATAACAAGTCACCACTTGTGCAATCATGCGTAAAAACCTAGTCCATCGACTCGGCACACTAGTAGTATGTTGTTGCAACCTTAGAGGCAGCTCGTCAGTCCTCACGTCCGGAATACCAAGAGTGAGGCCTTCGACCTGATCCTGCAATGCTGAAAGAGTCTCAGCCACATCAAGGTCGCGAAGGAGAGCCCTTCCCACAGCCTCTCCTGCTGGAGGAGCAGCTAGCACTCTCAGGCGTACTACTGGCCAAACTGGTCCAACATCTGCATGAGCACATGATTTTTGATTAGTCCTGATAGAAGAAAGCACAAGAACATTATAAAAGAAACGATAAACAGAGATATGGTCAGAGAATTTACCGATGACACCCCACTGCTCGCCAACCGGCAGTACCAAATCCGGATCACCCCGAAATCCATACCAGCATATGGATACTCGGAAAAAACCATGTCCTGACGGTTGAACCACTTGAAGAAAGTATTAGAAAAGGAAACCTGGGACTGACCAGCATGTCTGGCCATAAGGTCGACCCATCTTTGCATCTGTGGCTTAGTCGGTGGAGATAAACCAAGTGAAACATACTGCGGCTGCATCAGCGGGATCTTTTCCAAGGCAAAATCGGTCAAAATAGAACCATATCCAAAGTTCTTCAATCTTCCATTTTTCCCTTGGTCAGTTGTTCTTTCATCACAGAGAGTACTACATCACACCAGTTGAACACCTTTGGTTCAAGGCATTCTAAGGCATACTGCATATAAGACCTATTGGCCACATGAAGAGCCACACTACCAGCCAGTCTAGAAAAAGTGAACAGAATGGTCCTCAAGGACTTGTCAGTGACATCTCGGATATTGATCTTGTCGTCCTTACTCGGCTGAGATCCCTCTCTCCAATACCTGCGAATGTAATCTCTCACGGATTCACCCCCACGGGCTGAACCTGATAATGAGATAGGGGCACCCCACCTCGATAAGCTGCTCAAAAAATAGATTTCCATGACAGTCAAGGGGATGGACTTGCCCCTAATCTGGAACACCTGGGTGGTAGGATCCCATGCATCAAGAAAATATTGCAACAAGTTGATTTGCTACCTCATGCTAGAGATGCAGAAAAACTTGAACAGGCCACAGTTCCGCAGTGCATTTACCGTAACCGGATCATGTAAAGAAAGCATGTCCTCTTCTTCATGCTCACATTCTCGCCATGTAACAGGCATTTTTCTCCAATGAATCTCTGAAAACAAATAAGAGGAGAGTCAGGATCCTGATTTGGTGAAAAACAGGAAAAAATTTCCATGAAAAACTGTGCACAAATTTCCCTCCTTGTGTCCATCACACCCCCAACAGTGTTCTAGGTGGGATGCATGCTGACTGGCCAATGGCCAAGCCAGCATGCATTGCACCTTTCGATATATAAGAGGTGCGATGGAGCCAGGGCAAGTTTTTCAAACCCTAGAGGCTTAGAAATACTAGAAAACATGCTCAGAATTCAAAAAGGAAAGAATGAAACTGAAGAGCTTAGGTTTAGCTCCTACCTGGTCCAGACGGCGCCAAGAATCGTCCATAGAATCTCCCAGAATCAGCTGGTGAAAATCAAGGGTGAAAACACCTCCAAAGCTCCAACAAACCAAAGTTCAAATGAAATGGTAAAATGAGAGGTAAAAACCACTTTTAAATTACTTTTCACGTAATTCAAGTAAAATATTAGTGTTTTGACTCATTTTTCAAACATATATTGTTCATTTCTAACTAGTTTGATGAAGCAATTGAGCAGGCAGTACAACCTTTGAAGGAAAAAAAGTTGTCAATGGTAAAATCAAGATAATCAATGACCATTATATCGAGAATTTTTAACGCAGAATTCAAGCTCATTAAAAAAATAAACATAAGCAATGAGAAAATGTTCCCCCATAGTTTAAGCTCATTAAAAAATGAACCAATTTCCGGTAAATAACCATCATGAATGTATTATCATCACCCTTTGAAGCCTTGGTCGTGTTCTCATCATCACCTCCACTCTATTTTGGCCGATAATTCACCTCCATTTGATTGTTTACCCTTTTTTAGGAGCAACTGCGAAGAGTGATCCTATTAGCCATCCTTGTGACACTGCCGTCATTGGAAAATTCCAAACCTTACCTGGAATTAGCTGCTACCCAACTTTATCACTTGTTCCTCAAAAAACGAGTCTCCTTTAAGCTCTTTTCAACTGACTCGTAAAATATGAAAAGATTGCCGAGTAATTGGCCTCTCCAGCTCGTTAAAGTGACCGGAAGTGCTATCCCTCCTTTAGATTTTAATCTTTTTAGACTTGAGGGATTATTACACAAAAAGATCGAGTGCTTGTTTTGTTCGGCTCGTTAAAATTACCGAAAATTCATCCCTTTTATATTATTTTATACTTTTTCGGACTTAAGGGGTTATATGATGAAAAAGGATTGTTGGAGTTTTCTTGACGTCCCTTTTCAGACTCTCTAAAATTGAAAAGGACTGAGTTATCTTTGTCGTTAAACTCGTTAAAAACTGAATAGCAACAAACTTGTCCATACAGACAAGGACGAGTTTCACTATCGCTAGGCTCGTTAAAACATAGTGATGGGTTTTCCCGAAGGGAAAATTATAGAACAGGCATATGTTATCCTCCTCAAGCTTGACAAAAATAAAGAGGTACTGGTCAGCAATGATTGGGGAAAAATTGGGAAGAAAACTTGAAGAAACTTTATTGGTAGCAAGTCGCTCTTGAACATGACACTTTCACTCCGCATCCGAGTCGGGTTGGGTTGTTCCATTCACTGGTCATATCACCATTGGTCCATCACACCATCCATATTTGGGGTTAACGCTACCAATCCATCATGTCAGTGTCGCTGATATGTTCAAGAGAAGTCGCTCAGAGAATTCACCTGTGTCTCATCCACTGCAATACATTTACTCTCCATTCTTTCATGACCGCCACCTTGAACCTTATGTCATTAGATCGTTTTCACCTCCATTAAAATCATTTGCTCCGTTCTGTGTCATTGATGTGGGATTCACTAAGGCCCTCCTATGATGGATCGCTCCTTGTCGACATCAGCTCATTATCCAGGAAGTTGATCTAGGAACAACCCTTTCAGTACTTTGAAGCTTGCATGCCTCAATGGCAAGTTTCTCACTTCCGGTGATAGGTTTACATCAATGGCTTTCGACCGAAATATTTTGCGTGGAGTTCAATGCCAAGTCCCTTATTCACACCACGTGAATTGTACTGTAGTACCTTGAGGGTCATCATCATTATCAGTGATTCCTCTCGCGCCTATTAACAGCTTACATCATTGGCTGGTAATCAGGCGATGTCTTTCCATGTTCGACTCCAGAACATCTCTCACATGGATCGACTTGTACTTCGAGTGAAGATCGAATGAGATTGAAGACCCTAGATCTAGTTTCATCCATCCAGGTTGTGATATATATTCAAGAAAATAAAGACATCAAATGTACATCATTACTGCACAGATAATCATCCAACCTAAGGGATGATGGCTCTACCAGAATCATCAGTCTGCACGCAGACGATTGTCTGTCTTATGTACATGAAAATGAATTTATAAAGTTGAGCATGGGAATGCCCACCTCAGCTAGATCATGAAAATATTATGAAGATAATGTATTGTATTGTATCTTATTACAGGTCGCCTTCTAGCTCGAAAAAACTTCAGATCCTCATGATAAAGCATTTCACCCGACATCAAAAAGATTAACGACCTCATGCTTTAGGGGGAAACTGTTATAGACATTTTTGGGCACTGCAACCCCAATCATAAATGTCCATAAACTAAGGGCTCTTAAGTCCCTAAAAGTGTTGTTCCAACCCCTAAAAGAACAAGGTCAGCTGATTACATCATCTCCCAGAAGTTCTCCATGAAAAACTACTCAGAACTGGTCAAAACTGGACCATCTCACCTGCTCCATGGTCAAAGTGCATTGCATCCCACCTAAATGCACACGGGAGGTGCGATGCATACTGAAAAGACCTTCTATGGGGTGCGATGGGCGAGAGTGGACAAATGGCAGGGTCAATCTGCAAGGTGGAGGATCATGGAATCTTCCAAAAACTTCTCCTGTGACACTTGCCTCTCTGCATTCGCCCAGGGATGAGTAAGAGATCATCAATCTCCAAGTGGAATCAAGAACTATCAGAGAGAGGACACTAATCAAATATCAAAAGCTGACTCACCCCCCTTGCAAACATCTATATATGGATCCCTCATCCCAGAGATCCTGAGGCTGGAATTTTGTATCTTGTAAGGAAATGTTGTTGGTTTCTTGGTGTAACATCATAGTGTTGGGTGATCTAAGCTTTTCATGAGGTGAAGAAGAGCTTTCTTACTGAGAGGATGACGCTAGGTCAGAAAAAATTGGTTGTAATCCTCTTTGCTATTCTTGATTATTAATAAAGCTATTCAAGTTTTCCTCCACATTCTTGTATGATTGATGATATATGCATTTGTGTGGTCAATATATATCTGGTCCTATATTGTTTATGATAGTAGATCTATGTTCTTGGATAGTGTTATGTTGCTTTGATTCTACAGGTGCTCTTTGAAGTTGGGTAGACAAGGAAGCGAGTGGCAAAGATCTATCAGAAGGGAGAGGAATCAAGAAAGGAACCAAGCTCAAGACAGAGGTTGGTCTCCTTTGTTCCCCTCTTATCTACTTCTCATAAAGGAAAATGAAAGTGGTTTTAGTTTGTTTGTTTCTAAGGTAGCTACCAGCCTTAGTGGGACTAGCAGCTCTGCATAGGCACTAGATTTCCCGATAACAATATGACCACATGTTGAGTAGGCTCACTTGGTCCTTCTTATTCTTCTTGAATTGTAGAAGGGTTGTCGGGTTGTACTTATTCTTCTTCAAATATATGTAGATATTCATCATTAGAATCAATAGGAATATCCTTCGATCTTTTGTAGGCTTGATTCTCATCAAATATAACATCCCTCCTTACTTCAATGTGTCTCCCTTCCTTGATGTAGATTATATATTCCTTTGAGGAGAGACTATAGCCAACGAAGATCCCTTTGATGCTTGTAGAACATAACTTTTTTCATTTTTCCTTTGGAATGTGGATGTAGGTAGGAATCCCAAAGATTCAGATATGGTCCACTCTTGGATTCTATCCTATGAATTCTTCCCAGGGTGTCATATTATCAATAATTATATTAGGACTTGTATTTTGAATATATACGGTTGTCATTACTTCTTCTCTCGATAGAAAATTTGGTAAGTCTTGATCAAGGAGTATGGTTCATACACCTTCTTCAATTGTCCTATTCTTTCTTTTGACCACTCCATTTTGTTTGGGACAGTAGGGACAATAAGATCCCTCTTAATCTTTTTCTTTACAATATGCAATCAATTCCTTAGAAGTATATTCCCCACCATTGTCGAATCTCAAGGTATTTATTTTTTTTCAGTTATGGTTTCCACTTCACATCTAAACTCTTTGAATTTCTCAAATACTTCATCCTTTTTATTGAGAAGGCAGAGCCATGTATTTCTAGAGTGATCGTCAATAAATGTTGCATATTAAAGATGAATCCAAGTGATTTTTCAGACATGGGCCCACACACATCAGAATGTATTGGGTCTAATATTTTTGTAGACCATGTTTCACTATTTGAAAACGTTTTTCTTGTATGTTTTCCCAAAGAGAATCCCTTGCAAACTCCTTCACGATATTCTTTGACATCAAGGATGCCATGAACTTGATGTTTAAGAGTGGGAATGCCTTGTAGTGAAGATGACCATATCTTCTATTCCATATCTCAATAGGAGAGACTTCCATATGAACTAGGGCTTGAGGAGGTGGTGTAATGACTCTATACAAACTTCATTCATGAACTGCAATAACCCTAGCTTTACCAATACTTGAATATTTTTCCAAAACCAAGACCTTTCCATGAACAAAAGAAACTCTATTCCCTTTATCTTCTAAGAAATAAATTGAAAGAAAATCTTTTTCCAAACCTAGAATATATAGTATGTTGTTGAGATGTAGTTTTTCTCCATTCTCCAGCTTCAAAGATGTTGATCCCAATCCTCTAACAACATAGCTGTTGTTGTCTCCCAATTCCACTACATGGAAAGATGGTTCCTTTGATAGAGTTTGTAGTTGTCTGCTTTCCCCTGTCATATTCCTTGATGCTACACTCTCAATGATCCATGCATTATCATCATTAAGTGATCCTATAAGTGCAGCTAAGAACCCTTGCATTTTGACCTTGTTGAATAAATAGTAGACAATCTTCTTGATCCATCTTCTTGTAGAATTGAATCCCAATCTTATCATAGAGGGAGTAATCATTTCCTTCAAGCGAATGAAGTGATATTCAACCTTCTTCGACAGTTAGCTATGATTCCATGTTGAGAAATCAATGCTGGTAGAATTAGGGTTAGATTTCTCTTTCTTGATAATTACTTGTGAATTATGTTGGATTCTTTTACTTATTTGTTATAAAATCTTTCATCAAGAAATTACCAAATTATGTGTGTATGAAGATCACAAAAACACAAGACACAAGATGTAGACCCTCTACTAGGGAAAAACCCCTATCTAAGGGAAAACCCAATCAAATTCTCTTCCTTCAAAATTTTTTCTTAAGAATATTCAACCTAGACACATATCACCTCCACACCAAGATGACCTCTCCTTCTTTTATCCAACCTTCGACCTAGTAGCAACAACACTTCAACCCTAGCAACTTTGACTTGGCAGCTTCTGGCATCAACATCAACTTTGAATTTTATAAGGAGACTTCGATCTCCTAATATAGCCCACACGAGAGAGAGAGAGAGAGGAGATACCAAAAATTTAATTTTATCCTTCCCTTCCTTCTTGACCAGACTCACACTCCTTTTAATGTCCTTCTTCACCTTCGCACTTTTTCCAGCTTCAAATATCGAACTATGTGCGAGAGAGTGAGATGATCCCAATGAAGTCGAATTGCCTTGTATATATAAACTTCCAATGAGGTCAAATTGCCTTCCTTGAGGCCAAATTGATATTATTGAGGCCGACTTGATGTGGAGGCTACATAATTTATTTTTGACGCAAAAATAATTATTTTTACATTGTTCGAAAGCACAAGAAGGGTCTCATAAAATATACAATGGCTCTAATGACTCTTTATTAATCCTAGGAGTACACAATGGGGAATTTTACTAATAAAATGATGACTCAAGCATGAAACACATGCTTTAATAAGTCATTGTAACAATAATACAAATTCTTTTGACAAATACATTTTATGAAGACCGAACCTAGTTACATTTTTTCAACAACTTCTTCTTATGATATTGGAGAATCTTTCATGGATTCCATCATTCTTATTAAATTCATATTGATCATCATAATTCAAATCATTTCCTTCATCATGCTTATCATATCAACTTTACTTATGAACATCTTCACCATCTTGAATATTATGTGCCTGCACGAATTAGATAACAAGTACAACCAAATATATAGAAGCATGAAGTTAACCATATCAAAATCGTATAATAATGGAAGCATTAGACTTTATAAACATAATCAAAAATATACTTTACTTCTATGCTTCAACTTCTTGCCCATGTTTTACCAATCTAATTATACCAAGGGATTCAATATTTCTTTCAGAGATATGACAAACTCTTTTATAACATATAGAAAACCCTCAAATCACTTCAAGTATAATTTCAACAAAGCATCTAAAATATTTTAGAATTCATATGTTAGACTTCCTACTAGGATTTTGTGCAAACCCTATATTTCAAATTTCAACAATCTTTCAGAAATCGCAGATTGTCGCATTTGAAACAATGGCATCATATATTAGAGAATTGAGCTTCTACTAAGGTATACTTATAAAACCCTATAATCCACAAACACTATTGTCCTAGAGTATCAAAATTTGACTAGGGATTAATTCCAAACCCTAAGACTTATGACCATAAACAAATTGGTCAACACATATATCTAGGATTCCATTATCATGCACAAGCATATCATAATAACATAAGTTAGTCAAACCCAATGATACAAACATATTCAGACATCTAACATATTTGAGTAGATGGAAAAACATATGCCTAATGTTTCATTCCTAGGACATTATCTAAAATAAGGGTCTTGCTCATAAAACCTACCAAACCCTAGGGTTTCAACACATAACACAACAAAACCTAATTTACCAAAACTTCAAAGGTTTGGGATTTCATACATCGCCATTCAACCCTAACAAGTTAGGGTTTTCATAACCATACTAAAACCCCAAACATGACATCATCAAAGCATCAAACATTTTCTTTAGACTTCATCAATAACCCTACGTAGGCTAGTGTTTCACACATTATCATCGACATGCCCTTAAGTTAGTGTTTTATAGAGAACCTTTTTATGGTTCCACAAGAATAATCAAATATGTGAGGAGGGTAGATTTATCTAATGATCAATCACCTAATAAAGAATCTTTATGATTCAAGAGTGCTAGACACAACAATGTTAGTAATGTAGAATATATTACCAAAAATAATGAATATACCTTCATCATGAAGAGAACAAAGCTTATGGTCTAAGGCATACATTTTTTTCTTAACAAGCCTTGTAATCCCAATCCTTTTTCTTGTGAGGCATTATTTCATAATCCTTGAGTATTCAATAAGCCTTTCACAAACAAGGAAAATATGATTAGAAATTTGATTAGTATTTAATATAAACAAACATAGATAAGTAAGGGAAACCAAATATAAAATATAATACAAGGAGTAAGATACTTATCTTTGGAAAGTGGTGAGGGCTCCCTATTAATCCAAACTATGTAATAGTCTTAAACAAATAGATCTTTGACTTCAGATCCTTCCATCTTGTTATTCTTTGGTGAAACTTCTTCGACAAAGTTTGCTTGATCCCTGTTCATCCTTTTATTCCCTAGATTCTTAGGACAATCCCTTTTATAGTGACCCATATTGTGACAACTATAGCATTGGCCCTTTGGAATTCTTGAAGGCTCCTTTCTTCTTGTGATGAGTGGAACAATCATTTTAGATTTTCTCTTCTTCACTCTGCTTGTTGATTACTAAACATATTATGACTCCTTCTTGACTGTGTGCATTCCATCCACTATTAGGCTCATGGAAAAAATATTTGTTTCTCTAAACTTTGATTTCTTTTCTTCATCTGGTTCATCTGTAGGCTTCTTTAATTTTACTTTGACTAGATCCAAAAATGTATTCTTTTCGAGGATTAGATCTATCCTATTTTTCCATGACTTGTAATTTGATGGTTCTTTTAATTTGTTTTCTCCCTTTATGGAGTTATACATTGTCCTCAAAGGTAGTAAAATTAATTCCTTGTAAGGTCTCCTTATATGATCTCTTGCACAACTTCTTGAGATTCCTTAGGATAGATCTTCAACCTGCCTTTTTCATTCTTCTTCACCTTAACTCTGATACCATGTTAGAAAATCGGAAAGGAAGAAATATTTTCTTATGCTTGATAATTACTTGTGAGATAATTATGTTATTATTAACTTTCTTATGTTATTATTTTGTCTTAGTTCATCAAGCAATTACCAAAACAATAGTACAGAGATCAAGGTGATGTAGGCAGACAACCAGGGAAAAACCCCAATATTGGGGAAAACCCAGTCAACAAGTCTTCCTTCAATAGTTTTTCTGAGATAATCTAAGACTCTTGACTTAGACACAGACTTCCTCCACACCAAGTTAGCCCTTTCCTTTTTGAGCACATGGTCACTTCCCAGTATTGTCTTAGACCTAGATGTAGTTGTAGAAGCAACACCAGCAGCACTTCGATGTAGTAGTATATTCAACTTAGCAACTTTGAACTTAATGCAACAACTTTGACCTTGAACCAATTTGATCTTAATGAAACATGTTATGAGAGCTTCTTGATGAAATGTTGTATGCGAGTGTTTTCATGGTTGAAATACTTATAGAGTAGATGTTTGTTGATATATGTTCATGAATTTACAAGCTATTGCATGGTCTTGTATGAATGTTTAATATGTTTAGAGAATCATTATGGTGCATCAAACCCATTATTTGGCATGATGCAACTTTTATGGATTTAAGTTCTTAATAGTGAAGAAATTATGTGATTTATTTTATGCATGGTATCTTATATTAGTGGATTTGATACAATTTTATTGGGATCCATTATGGGGTTGTCATGATGTTGCTGTATTGAAGTTACAAGAGCACTGATAGTTATGGTTCAATAGAGAGTTGATGCTTGATAATAGGCATGATATTGAATCTATTTATTATATTTCTAGCTTGAATCAATGTTAGAAATGTTGTGTTAGAATGATGGTTTGATTCCTATGGTAATTAGTGTTCCGATGTAATAACCCTTTCGGAATATTTGGCTAAAATAATGGTGATTTCATTATGGGAAAATTATCCTTGAAAGCATATGCAAAAAACACCATAAATTTATAATAATTTTCACCAACAATATTTTAGATTTGTGATATATCCCATAAAATACACAATAGTGATACTTATGACAAATTCATGAAAACAATGTAACACGATAAATAACCAAAAATGTTGCAAGAAAAAGTAAACATAAAGAAAATACAACTAATCTCAACTTTATTGTATTATACATAAATTAAGGTACATGACAATACAAAATAATTGGAAATAAATAAGAATATCAAACAACTACTGCAATTAGATCTGACCTCAAAATATGTTTGCTGCAATAGTGGATCCAACCTCCCAAAATGAAACTGCAACAAAGAAGCACTCCCATGAGATTCTAAATGAATTCACCACAAGGTGGGATGGGTTTTCATCCACTCTCACTAGATCACCAAAGAGTTTCCATCCTAGGGCTACTGAAGTAGAGAAATCGATTCTCCTACCCGCACTAAAGAGAAATAAATAAATCCAAGATGTTCCAAATGATCTCTACCTCATACTTTCCTTTGAATCTATTTGCACCTCATCAGTGGGTGGACCCAAATATGGATGCTCAACCACCTCAACTACATTTCCAACTTTAGCCTCCAAATATGGATCATCTTGCACACTATGCCTATCATCCTCCTCATCTGACTCATGCTCCTTTATGTGCTTTCCCTCCTAGATCATTACTAGTATCTCATCACCCAAAATGTCTCCTCCTCTGTCTTCTCCACTCATGGGTAAAATTCACTGCTCATCACGTTCATCCATTAAACATGAATTCACATTAGTGCTACTGTCAACATCTCCATGCCTTCCAAGAGTGTCTTCATGAAAACCAATGGACCCACGTATATCTATTACCTGAGCATTCAATAGGCTCTCTAAAAAAGTAGGCTCTTGATGTGATTAAGTCATTTTTGAGTTATGCATCTCTTCATGATCATGCAAGTTAGAGTGTTTAACATGTGACTCCTATCTAACCCTGGACCCTTCAAACCTTTCCATAATTAGTTGACTTGAGTTCCTTTCCATTTCTTGCTCTGCTTCAATTTTTGTAGTATCATCTGATTCTTTGTACTTCTTGTCCTTACATCCATGATTTGATGTCCATGCTCCATGACATATGAAACAAATATTCTCCCTTCTCATTTGATTTTTTCTCTTTCTTGGGAGTTCTTGAGACTACTTCTACTCGGGCTCCTCATCCTTCCTAGATATGAACCCTTCAAAAATTCTTCTCATCAAATTTCTTTTGATGAGAGGTTCAACACAATGGGCTATGAACTACCTCAATGAATCATCTGTTCTTCCTAATAGTCTTGCAATTTATCCTCTCCTCTACAACAATATGTTAGATGACAACAATATATGGCCTCATCATTAGCGTGGCAAGGTTCTTTAGTATGCACTAAGAAAGAAATATTCAACGAGATCTATACTGACATATGATACAATTTTCTCTTTTGTAGCAACATACATAAGGATGACCCTTTGAAGCCTTACAACAATACAACTCAGTTAACACACCCTTTGGCTATAAGACTAATTCACATCAACATGTAGACCCTAAACCTTGAGCTTAGCCAATGTATATCAATGGCATCAACATAAAAATAATAAACATTTATATTAGCCTCGCAACTTCGAATTATAAATGCCACCAATAGGCTCAATGAAATATTCAAATAAATCTGTTATAGCACTTTGGTATGGGTGAAATTTATTCTCATTTTCTACTTTATTCACACATCAACGACAACATATAGGAAACTACATCATACCCTGATCAAACCCTAGACATGACACAATATCATACCCCCCTTTCTCTGCAATTTTTACTAACACATACACTCAACAATAGGTCCTTACTAACAACACAATCAATATTATAAAAAAAATATGCCTAATATATGACAATTACAACAATATAAGGGTCATCACAGTGTACATGAGAGCTACAAAAATATATCCTAGTTATATAGACCTAGAGATACACAACATAACCATACCTTGGAATATGATACTCTGTTTTGTTTACGTCAATACTCTACTACAACTATTGGAAGAGGTATATGTATATGTTTAGCTTTAATCTAAGGTCAATATAAAGCAACCATATAAACTAAGTGTACACCAAATGAGCACTATCATGTTGTGTTTCATTCCTCAGATTATACACATAGGTATGTTCATTTCCATGCACAAATCAACTGCTCATATCCATGCCATGACTAAACAATAGTATGTAGCGAAATCCCTTAAGAAATATATATATGGTGTCACCTTCATATATAGATCCATTAGTACATATATTGGCAACCAAAAGCACAGTGGTTACAAAATCATGTAAGATGTTCATAATCTCATGCTATCAAGGCCAACACATTGTCAGCCAATTATATGTCATTTTATTGATACATGTAGACAACATTAAAATACTTTGTTCATCTCATGCCTTTCAACCAACATCATTTACAAGACTCATAAGAAGGTTTAATATCAATATCTTTCCAGTAATAAGCCTTGAAAATCATCCTTACACATTTCTAACTCCTCTAAAACTCCTCTAAATCCTTGGTTGCTTGTTCTCTTAAAGCTTCTTTGCTTAAACAATAGTGCTTTAGCTTGCCACAACAAAGTAACTTGCAATCTTAAGCAAAAGAATGAGATAATCACTGTTACTTCCAACCAAGCTCTTTGAAATGTTCCTCTTCAACATATAGAAGAGCACACCACAAAACATCAATCAATCATATATTAACCAATTGGTCCCATCAATTGAATGCTACACTATAGTTATATGCGTTTTTGGAATTCATGCACATGGCCGTCGTACAACATGTCACTCAACCCCACCTTAATGAAATTGGATTCCACAATTAGGTTCGAGAAATCACACCTCCAACAATTCCTATGCGATTGTGTGAATTCTGTGACAAGAACTAGCCTGCGATGCAATCCTAGAATTCTACTGGTTGTGGGACAATTGTCCACTTTAATCTCATGTGAGCTTCTAGCCTCACGTCGTGGCCGTTGATCATTGGCTCAAGTATGATTTTGCGTTGTTAACCTGCTGATTCTTTATTCCTAGCAAATGTGGCCTCGATCACCGTACAATGAACTTGATTTGGCCTCGATTCTAAAAATTGGGCTCGATCACCGTACAATGAACTTGAATTGGCCTTGATTCTAATCAAGTACACCGTCACTGGAAATTAAGCTCTGCTTGATCCAACATGAGGAATGTGTACATCTACCCGAGAAAGAACATATTCATACAACGTGTAATGCAGGAGTTCACGATCGCTCAAGATGATAAATTGGCATTCGACCTTTATGAGGGCTTCTTCAAACAGGACATTCAACCTTCCCAGTGATAATCCTAAACCTCAGAAATCTACTTAGAAGAGTATTTTGATCTCAGGCTTGATCTTTAAGGATGTAATTCAACATTTATCAATTATTGCACTGAATTCAATAGAAACAATTTGGACCTTCAAAATGTGATTCATATTTTCCCACAAACCAGAGCGACTCAACGACTGACAATGGCCTTTAAGCCTTCGATGATTGAGAATTTCGGTCTCTAAGACTTGAGGCAAGTCGACCTTTGGGAGATATTACGCTTTGGTGTTATTCTGAAGAATGTATTATCTAAATAGATCCTTTAGATCTATTATATAACTTTACCACTCGAGTTACTCATTCCCTAAGTCTAGAATCGACGGAAGTGAACTTTGCCTTTGGGAATATAAAGGAATTGATCTCTTGAGATAACAATATTTATTGGCTATAATATTATTAGATGCAATGGGACACTGATCTTGACTCCTCAGTATGATGGATAAAAAACTCAGTACACGCCCTCTAGACTCAGCCTCTAAAATTATGACAAGTCCTCCTGAGTGCAATTGATCTCCAAACCTGAATTCGACCTTCAACTATAATATACTCTTGGCCTGCTAATAAAAATATTCCTAGATTGTGATAATTATGCTCTCGGCACTCAGAGAAATAACAATGAATTTGGCCTCTCTTGAAGGAGAAATCCACTTTCTCACACTAGAAATTTCACCCTTTCAAATGTTGATTACTCAGAATTTGATCTGATTGGGATCATAGATTTGGCCTGTCAAACATTAATAATAACTCATACAATTTATGTGATTAGCCCAAGAATCAACTGTTCTTGGTTCCTTGAAATTCCAATGTATGGTTTGTATTAGCCCAAGAATCAACTGTTCTTGGTTCCTTGAAATTCCAATGTATGGTTTGTATTAGCCCAAGAATCAACTGTTCTTGGTTCCTTGAAATTCCAATGTATAAACCATGCATGGGATTTTCCTCTCATCCAAGGGTCTAGATTTAAAAAATAATTGCTCTAGCTCTAGCACCTGCAACAAATTTGGTCTGACAATTTCAGTAATGGAATACTCAAGCTAACAGGAAAATTAGCTCTAATACCACAATCATATCCCTTTCGAATTATTTGGCTAAAATAACAATGATTTCGTTAAGACAAAATTATCTCTGAAATTACATGCAAAAAACACCATAAATTTAGAATAATTTTTGCTCGCAATACTTTAGATTTGCGATATAAACCAGAAAATACACAATACTGATACTTATGGAAAATTCATGAAACCCTGCAACACAATAAATAACTAGAAATGCCACCAAAAAAAAATTAAACGCCGGAAAATGAAGCTAATCCCAGCTTTATTATATTAACTTTAAATAAAGGTACATTTCAATACAGAATAGCTAGAAATAGATGAGAAACTCAAACAACTATTGCAAACTAGATCTTGTCTCAAAATATGTTTGCAATACTGGATCTGACCTCCCAAAATGAAATTGCAACCAATAAGTTTTTCTATGAATTCTCAATAAATTCACAAGGGATGAGATGATTTTTTTCCACTCTCACCAAATCACCCAAGCGTTTCCATCGTGGGGCTACTGAAGCAAAGAACTCGGTTCTCCAACCCTCACCAAAGACAAATATAAAAATCCATGATGTCTGAATTGATCTCCGCCTCCTCCTTTTAAAGACTGGATAGATAGATCTCTAATGTTCTATAAGTATTTTATTTTGATTATTTTAATATTATTCTAGAAGCCCCCCCTTGACTTCATCTAAGTGACTTTTAATTTTATTTTATTTTAGGTAAGTCACTTTTGGCATTTTTCCTTCAGTTACTCATTTCCCCCTTCTTTTATTTAATTAAGCAACCAATTAAAGTCACTTTTAATATGAGAAAATGGTAAATCGCCTACCATATTTTGGCTATTGAAAGTCACTTCTCATCATCCCATCCTATAGATCTTCTCATTTCGGTTACAATGAACTATTACACTAAGGTGTTCCATCAAATATTCCTCCAAGAATGTCACCTTAAGCATAATTAATTAAGTTACACTCAATAATAACCCTGTTTTATAAGAATTATCAGAATGCAATAGAACCAAAAGCAAGCTATGCAGAATTGGCCCTAGTGACTAAGCGAATGCCATTAGATCCCATAAAAGTCTTTAAAACCCCTATGGAATATATGATGATGTAATCCTACTCCTGTGGCCTAGCCATTACATACCCTGAAAATCCATCATAGTTGTACTATAGAGGAGACTAAATATGGGGACATTACATCTGAGCAACATTGTGTATTAATGGAAGTCTAGGTTAAGTCCCTAGAAATCCCTTAAAATTTCCAAGTTTGCATACTGTAGGGATTGAACTTGAATTTGGGGTTGGATATGTCATTGACAAAGTTTTGTATCGGGGCCAAATGTATTGAAATCTTGCTAAATGTATCTATATATCCTAATGTCCGAGTGTGTTTCACTTGTGTTCTTTGTGGAAGCGATGTATTTAAATGGATCCAGATATGTTGACCATCTCAAGTTATATTTTGGGTAGGGCCTATTTTGGGAGCTTGATGATTGGGAGATGGATCTACTTGTGAGCCATATTTTTAATGAAATATGGGGTGGGCCCGTTGGGTAGATATCTAGTGAGAGGCTATATACATTGTTGAGAGGCAAATGTATTTGGAAATCTGGGACATCTGGGAGCAAGAGAAAGGCATGTAACCCCGGATGTGGGCTAGGGATAGATTATGTGAATTATGTGGCATTATCTAGTGTGGACCCTACATAGTGAAATAATGTGCAAAGAATGGAAATAACATGGAATCATGGTTTTCATGAAGGAATTGGCCTAATGAGACCCATGACCTAGGCTAAGGTGGCAAGTGCCACATAGTCCAAGAAATACTATGTGGATTCCATGCGGATGGTGATGAGGATATTTTGTTAACATGGCACCTCTATGGCTTGACATGTAGAAGGTAAAATTGACCTAGCTGAATGCATAAAGAGTTATATTTTGGGATGACACGTGGCACTTTCAAAGGATGAAACATGGTAGGGTGACATCACCTTGATGTCAGCAAGAGGCAAGGAGATAGGTGATGTGGTGATGGATGATGTGACTGCTAGGTAGCATTATGAGGCATGCCACATCGTCTTGGAGACATAAGGTGCAATGTCAAATTTTGGTGTTGGGGAATGGGAAAGTTCCCATTCACACCCTTTTTCTAGCACCTGATGGAGAGAGCTAGACAAAAAAAATTATGGTGATTGACGTTAAAATTCTTGTCTTGCCACACTGGTTTGGTATGGTGTTCCCCTTGACTTGGCACAATGGCATGTTGGTGTTGGGCACATTAAAAAAAGATCGCTAAATGAAAATGTCTTGAGCAGATGATGGGAAATATTTTGTCATGCCATAAAGGGTTGAGTAGGGCATCATCCAAAGATATGGCGCGATGGCATGATGGCACTATGGTGTGATGATGTGGAAGAAATCATGTTAGATTGTGAGTATGTGGTAGAGCCACATACGTTATTCGATATTTCCACATGGCCAAGCTTGCTGATGTAGAAAGGTTTACAGAGAAAATATTTAAATGGGCATAACCTCTAATCCAAAAGTTAGATTGAGATATAAATTATATCGTGAGAAAGCTATCGACAAGCTAAATGCCATGGTGGCATTTATTTTTAGTTTCAAGGAAGTTGGAAAAAAGGATTTTTGTGACGCCATCTCCATAATATACCTTGGATATTGGGTTAATTTTGATGTATCACCTTCTGTTTTCTGAGAATAACCCAAGGAGGTGGGAGGGTGTGTTACATGTGGGCAAAAAATTGCCAAAATAAATGCAAAAAACCACCCTATTTTTTTGAGGCACTACCCCAAATCCATGTGGGGGGACTATCTTAATATTCGTAATGCATAGGAGCCAGAATAGTGGGATTCGTGGAGGACGCAGGCGTTCTCAGCCCGCTCAGGCTGATAATCAGTTGAATTCCCTTGCTTCTCAAGCGATGACGCCTCCGTCTAGCCCCCCTCGCCGACCATATCCATATCATGCCTTTCAGAATTATCATTTTAGGTTCCAGAGCAGTTTAATCAGGCCTATTATCTCTGCAAACATCTCCATTATCTTCACGGAGGAGGAGTCCCCGCCTCTTGTTTCAGCTCACAATGTGGCAGAATCTTCTCAGGGAGGCTTCATAATAGCGGGCACCCATGGTATGGAGCGGCAACAGAACGAGGATGATCAGGTAAAGACACAGAGCGATTTGCAGGCAGCAGACAAGGATAAAGGGGTAGCTTTGTCTCCAGGTGGCATCCCCCATGGAGCTTCGGCTTCGTTCGTTGCTGAAGGAAACTCAAGCAACACTTCCCCGGATTCGACTCTTCCAGGTGGTAGCGGAGATGGAGATGCTGCAAAAGACGAAAACTTATGGTATGGCAATGAGTGTCCGGTGGTGGAGGAGCCTCTGGACCAGGATGCAGTCATGTGACAACACCTGGTTCCCATGGACAGTTCCTATGATTTCTTTTTGACTCATATTTTCCAGGTCCTTGACTCTTTGTTTTTGTTGAAGCGGTCTGGCTGGATGTCTCTATGGTTTTGTCTATATTCCATATGGTATGGCAGTTTAAGTTTCTTATGATATTTTTGACAGTCTTCACTACTGCTCAAGTTAACTTCATGGGGATTGCTTCTGTTTTTGGGTCCCTTCCCAATCTTCATGTTCCTTTATCTGGTTTTCTGAATTTCGTAACTAATTTTCCCACTCATGGGATAGTTCTTGTAAGGCTGAAAGCATGCAGCTCTTCTATGTTGAGGCTTCGTCCTCCTTGTAAATTTATTGTTACTCTCCTTTAACAGAATTAGTATTTACTGAGAAAAAATATTCGTGATGCATATAAGTCATTCCAAGAATATTAAACATACCCAATATTCTCCCACTTGTTTCTTTCTTTTCACACAAGAGGCCATAAGTGTATGTAGTCAATAATTTAGCGAAACAATGCACATTATTTCTCTACACCAAGAGAATTTTACAGTGCTCATAAATTTTGTTAATGCATCTACAATATTCTTCAAAGTGCCCACCTTTTCCAACAACAACTTCTTTTATTCAATCATATCCCTCACAAATTGATATTGAATATCAATATGGTTTGTCTTCGAATAATAAGCAGGGTGCTTTGACAATTTTTTTTCACTTTGGCTATCATAGTCTATCTAAATATCAACTGTACAAACCCCACACCTTAACAAAATATCTATAAACAAATTACTTCCTTTCTTGCATGAGTGGCTTCCTTATATTCAACTTTTGTCATTGAAAGTGCCACTATAGAATATCTCTTGCTCATCCAATATATTGGTCCTCCAAATAGGTTGAACACATACCCACTTGTATATATTCTATGATCCATATCTCCAACCTATTTTGCATCAACAAAGCCATGAATTTCCAACACTTTATAGAATCTCGAGCTTCCTTGGTAGCATAATCCATATCTAGTGGTGCCACAAAAATACCTAAGAAAACTCTTCACTATTGTCCAATTCTGCCTCCTGGTTTTGGCATATACTTGCTCAATACACCCGCTACATGTGCAATGTCTTGTTTGGTACGAACTATTGTGTACATAATACTTCCAAATACACCATCATATGGAACATGGCATGCATCCTCTTCATCTTCCTCTATCTTGTGACACTGATCTACAAATAAATTTACACCTACATGAATAGGGGCCTTCACGATACTAATTATATACATATATAACAAATTATTTAGGGAAAAATGGGCTTTGCGGCTGGTACCCTTAGGTGCTTGATTGAATACGTCTAGGATTTCTACATTATAGTTTTGGTGGCTAGTGTTCTCTGCTGGTCTCTTCCCTAGATTCTTGGCACCTGGGGATCTCATCGGATGATACAATACTAAAGAATCGACAACTATCAACTGGCCCAAATCTCCTGAGGATCTCCCATCACTATCTGTCGGCTGAGATGGAGGACAATTTGGTGGACTACTCAGAAGACCCATATGCATTTATGCCCATCTGGATGGTCACTCCACCTCACCTTCTTGTCTTGACATCATCAACAATTCTACAGCTCCTGAATTCACGAGTAGGTGACGCTAGGGTTATCTCGACATACGTTACTTCTTACCCTAGATCATCAGATCAGAACCCTCTTCCGACAAATGGCCCATCATTATCCTCTTTGCCATGTTCTAGCTCTCTCGATGCCTCTTTCTTTTTGCTGCTTTCTGGCTATTCCCCTCCTTCGTCGACATCCCTTCAGTTTCTCACTTCTTGTCTGGACTTGAACCTTTCCTCTATCCCGTCGGGTCATCTAAGTAACCCTTCCACTAAGGCTTCTCTACCTTCTTCCCATCCTGACCTAGGTCATCATAGTGTACTTACATCGGCCCCGAATGATCAATATTTTCCACTTTATCCTCCTCATAATCATTAGGCGTCTCTCTCCCTTTCATCCGGCTGTTTCGAGGGCTCTTCTTTACCTCATCCTGACTTGGGCGAGGAGACTAGGGTTTGCGAAGACTAGGGCACATCCTCTGATGTCCCTGTTAATCCTCCTATAGGTAAAGCGACTCAGAATGTCAAGAAGTCCAAGTGTATCAAAGCGGGGAAAAAAGGGATCTCACTAACCCTCGGTGACAAACTAGAGATGGTATATGTACTTGATATTGCTGATATAGTGCTAGATGGTTGAGTCTGAGGTCGATCCTATAATTCAGCTCATCTCAGGTAGTGGTTCATTGAAATTTGGGGTCAAGTTCTTGAAGAAATACCTTTAGTTGTCACCCTATCTTGTGGATGGTTCACTCTTTGATTTCAGCGTCCAGAATATGTTACATGGGTCTTGTCAAATTTTTGGCATATTGAATTTCCTCCGGTTTTTCTGAAGTGATGGAGTCCATTATTTGACCCAGATCATGAACAATTGGGGGCTGGCCCCATCTGGGTTCGATTTCCTGGCCTGCCACTTCATCTCTAGTCTGAAGATATCTTCAAGCACATTGGGAATGCGCTCGAGACATTTTTGGACTATGACAAATCTTACATTGTATCTGGTAACATGGCTATGGCGCGTATCCTGGTACATCTTGACACCTATGAAGGCTTGGAGGAACACCTAACTATTCAGTGGAGAAACACCACACGTCTATAGATTCTTGATTATGAAGGAGTGCCTTTTAGGTGTCGGTGTTGTCATAAGGTTGGACACCTATATAAGGAATTTCCTCTGGTTTCTACCATCTCTGTATCCAAGCCTCTTGTCGACTTTAATGGAGCATAAGTGCCAACTGGATCACAGGACAAGCGACCCCCAAAAGTTATTGATTAACCTCCAATATCTAAAGCTCAACTACATGGATCGTGCTCGAAACCAGTTCGACCTCCTTCACCTTGCATCACCAGATCCAATGCGGCAGCAACAAGCCTCACTTTGGGTAATCCTTCCTCCTCCTCCCCTATTTCTCCTCCCTCTGTTACTGATTCACATTTTTCTGGATCTTTATCTCAATGCATATCATCTGCATTCATACAATCTCCTCTTATTTGTCCCTCTGTATCCCTCCCTCCCACCTACTCTGATACCCTCCTAGCTATCCCTGACATTCTACTTTCTACTCCCTCATTTGAGGCATTGAATGTCTATTGACCGAACCATCCATATCACCTTTGTTCCCTGGTCAAATCATCATCTGATGTTTGTTGTGGCCTTGGTATTGTTCCCCTTCCAAAATCCTCCAAATCTACAAGGGGAAGACATTCTCATATGTCCAAGGCTATTCATCAAGCTGGACTGGATGTGGCCGAGGGTAGACAACTATCCATTGACAGGGTCCTTAGAGAAATGAACACACTTTCCTTGGTTTCTCCATGAAGTGGCTCTCTTTCAATTGCTGTGGGCTGGCTAGTCCTACCAAAAAACTAGCCTTTTAGAGACTTATTGAAATTGAGAGGGTGGACATCATCTTCTTACAAGAAACCCTTAGAATTATTGACCAGATTATCCCTACCCTTGAAGCCCTTATATCTGGATGGAAATTCCATGCATTAGATGTCCATGGTCGATCTGGTGGTATTGCATTTGGTTTCAATCCTAGGGTAGTCAAGCTTCTCAACATTTGGGGAGGTGATGGATTAATTGGGGCTGACATCTTTTCTTTTGATCTTGGGAGGGATATGAGATTGATTAACATTTATGGATCCTGTCACAATCGGATGAATTTTGGGACAATTTTCTCAATTTATCTTTTATGCAAGCCGACAACATCATCATGGGGGGAGACCTCAAATTCTCCATTGGACATGAAAAATCTTGGGGGAATAATGCACAGGTTGACCCACTATCTGATTCCATTGGTCTTCTCTTGGAAGAGCACCACCTCATTGATATCCCCATGGCTCAGCCCTAACCCACCTGGCGGAACAAAAGAATTGGGGACCTATGCTCACTAGAAGACTGGATCATTTCCTCATTAAAGAAGCACTTATTGGGAGCCTCTATATTTATAGACAATGGATGGGATCAGGAGGATTATCAGACCACTCTCCCATATACCTTGATATTGCATTAGTAGCTCGCAAGCCAAAATCCCCATTTAAGTTTAATGCGACTTGGATCAAGGATGAGGAATACACCAAAATGGTCTATGATTACTGGAAATCTCACCCTCCTGCTCCCAGTCAGTCTCATATTGAATGCTTTGCTACAAAACTTCAATGTCTTAAGCGAAAAATAATAGAATGGGCCAGAGTCAAAAGGATGAGGGATGACCTCAACCTCAAAAATATTGAACATGAGCTTGCTAATTTAGAAGATGTGGATGGAAGAGGTTTTGACTCTGTTGAAGCTAAAGACCACCTCATTCGCCTTGAAGCTGAGAGGAACAAAATACTTAAGGACAGAGAAGAAACATGGAGACTTAGGAGTCGAGCCATATGGTTACAATCTGGGGATGACAACACAAATTTTTATCATCATTTTGCAAATGGTTGCCATGCTATCAACACTATATGGCATTTGGATAATGATACTGGACATAGGTTCAATCCTTCAATCAACTGGCCTCTCTTAGCACATCACATTTCAGTCAACTATTCAAAGCACCTCAGGAAGCTACTCTAGTAGAGATTATCAAAGTAGTTGGATTTTTCCCTAGATTTGTTGATCAGGAAGCTGTTGAGGATCTCACCAAGCCAGTATTGATGGGAGAATTGGAAGGTACTCTCAAATGGTTCAAGAAAGACAAGATTCCTGGGTCGGACAGTTGGCTAGTTGAATTTTATCTAGCCTTCTTCGAAGTGCTAGGAAATGATCTGCTTCAGGTCATTGAAGAATGTAGGGTCAGTGGTTGAATGTATGATGCATTCAATTCGACCTTCATCACCCTTATTCCAAAATTTGATTCCCCTCAGACCTTCAATGACTTTCAACCTATATCTCTTTGTAGTTGCATATAAACTATGATTGCCAAAATCATTGCCAACTACCTAAAGCCTATTTTATCTAGCCACATCTCTCCCAAACTATTTTCTTTCCTTAATCATCGCCAGATCCATGAAGCCATTGGAACTTCTCAGGAGGTTCTTCACTCTATCAAGATCAAGAGGCTAAAAGGTATGATACTAAAGATTGATTTATCAAAGGCCTTTGATCGTACCAGCTGGCTATACTTGAGAATGCTCTTGAATCATCTGGGATTCCCTATTGCCTTCATCAACTGGATCATGAGTTTCATATCCAATGTCTCATATAATGTCCTTATCAACGAATCTGCCTCTCCATTTTTTCATGCTGAGCGAGGTCTTAGACAAGGATGTCCACTCTCTCCCCTTCTTTTTTTGTTGGTCATGGAAGGATTGAGTCATCTTATCATAGAGGAAATAAGACTTGGCAGACTACAAGGTATTAAAATCACTAATAGATGTACTATCTCACACCTGCTTTTTGTTGATGATGTCCTAATTTTCCTTAATGGATCGATTGGTGACTCATCAGTTTTCTTTTATGTTCTCAAGTCCTTCTGCCTAGCTACTGGAATGGAATGCAATCAACAAAAATCAACTTTGACTACTGTTGGATGCTCACAATATGAAACACACTATGCCCATCAAATATTTCCTTTCTCACTCCTCCCCTTTGAAGATGGTCTCAAATACCTTGGATTTCAGCTCAAGCCCATTCACTACAAAATTGTTGATTGGATATGGCTAGTGGCTAAGATAGAAAGGAGACTGAATATCTGGCACCACAGATGGATTTCTAGGGCAGGTCGCCTCACTCTTATTAAATTTGTTTTGGAAGTAACACCGGTGTATTAGATGTCTTTGGCCTGGATTCCAAGGGGTATTTTATCTAGAATTCAACAATTGTGCTGCAGATTTTTATGGAAGGGGAAGCAAGAAGGCCATACTTATGCATGGGTCAGATGGGATCACATTTGCCTAACTAAGAAATGGGGAGTATGGGGCATGAAAAATCTTTATGCCTTTGCAAAAGCACTTGCTTCCAAGATGGGATGGCAAGTTCTCACTGCAAATAACTTATGGACTGAGGTGGTCATTCAGAAATATATTAGTCCACTCCACCTCCTTGATTGGATCAGGCACCCCTCATGGAACAGATCTAATATTTCCACTATCTAGCGAGCAGTTTTGAACTCCATATCCTACATTCATGATGGATTGGCCTGGAGGATTGGATCTGGCAGCCTGGTCCGCATTGGAATGGATCCTTGGTCTGGATGTGGGAATGCATATATTCTTCCTCCAGATCTCATACATTTTCTCTCGAGCATAGGTATCTCACGCCTTGCCCACATTGCAGATCCAGACAACTCCACTATATTCTCTTAGGCTTGAAAATCTACAGGTCAATTAGACATTCCAAATAATTGGCATGATGATTGGATCTCCTACACAAATTCTCTTTCTGAATCTCATGTTCGGATTACAGAGGGTGAGGATGAGCTCATTTGGGCTCATGCACTACATGGCTCCTATTCTCCAAAGGATGGTTATTCCATTATTTTTTCTGATCATAAGCCCCCTGTTATTGATTGATGGTGGCGCACTATTTGGAAGTTGAAGGAACCATATAGAGCTAAGTTATTCATGTGGTGTATCCTTTGTAATAAATCTCCCATAGGGGATAACTTACAGAGGCACTCATTTCAAGGACCAACCTGGTGCATCCTTTGTCGACAGGCAACAGAATCAGTAGAGCACCTTTTTCTTCACTACACTATTACCACTTCTTTCTGGAATCTTGTTCTTTCGTCTATTCAACTATCCAACAGATGGCATGGTGCAAATATTCAAGAAACTTGGCAATCGTGGTGGTCTGCAATGCAACCCACCAAAATAAGGAACCTTCCCCTCCTAATTTGTTGGTGCATATGGCTGCACAGGAATAAGCTCATCTTTAAGGGCATCGCTCCTCACTGGACACATGCATCTGCTCATCTCATCTCAATATATAACAGTATCCCAGAGGATGATCAACCAAAACCAAAATGCACTATCATTGCTAAAACTATTGACAGAAACATTCCCTGGGCATATTTTGATGGATCAGCTCAACATAATGGTTGTGGTGGGGGAGTGCTACTTCACCTTACTGAAAATCATTTTTTCAAAATTCAGATGGGTTTGGGAGATGGAACTAACAATTATGTTGAACTCATAACTCTCAGACATTTGTTATAATTTTCTCTCGAGAAGGGATGTAGACACATTCAGATTTTTGGAGATTCCAAACTCATCATAAATTGGTTCAATCAACAATCTATTTGTCACGTGCACACACTCAGGAACATTCTGGATGAGACTTACCTACTGAAATCAAAATTTGACACTATCACTTGTCATCACATCTATAGGGAGTGCAACCAAATTTCCGATAGTCTATCCAAGGAGGTTGTGCTCCAGCCTTTCATAGCCATTTTGGGTCCGGGAACTTTGGGACTTTCCTTCACTAAGGGGGATGCCCTGCGATATGTGATTAACGCTTATTAGAAACCACCCCCGTTTCTTGAATTTGCCTCTGGTTTTGCCAATTTGTGCCATCGCACGTTACCATGGGCCAATGGTCTGCGTGCTCGACCGAGGGTCCTTGTTGCTCCGCGCTGATCACAATTGCAACTGTCACGAGGATTCCTTCTGATAGCATGATCTTTCTAAGACTTGAACCTATTTGGCATACTTTGAATGATTTTATGAAAACTTAGAGAGTGTTTAGGATCCAATTCGAATCATGACCTTCCCATTGAAAAAGATTTTGGACCACCAAAAGTTTATTTTTAAGCATCAATCAAGTGAGGATATTGATTCCTCGCTTGCCCAATTTCTATCCATTTCGTACTGCTTGGTTTTGAACCTTTGAGTCCAATCCTGAGGTACTCAACATCCGCTCTGCGCGTAGTTCTCACCTTCCTGTCTAGAACTGTATCTTCCTGCAATTCATTAAGATATTCAGGCAACGGATCATTAATAGAAGGTAGTAATTGACTCCGTTCTTCGGGATATTCAATTAATGAAGGCTCAAATAATCTCAAGTGGTCTGCATTAACAACTGAGTAGATGTGCATGTAAGCTGGTAAATCAACGTGAAAAGCATTCTCATCAGTTTTCTCAAGTATCTTGAAAGGTCCATACCTTATTGGCTTTAGCTTCTTACCTTCACCTTGCATTCTGTCCTTGCTGGTATACAACCAGACTTGATCATCAACTTGGAAACTTTTCTCCATCCGATGCTTGCCATGCCTTGCCTTGTACTTGGCTTGGCTCTTTTCCAGCTGTTACTATACTGCCTGGTGAATCTCTTGGATTTGTTTAATGAACTTGGTTGCCTTGTCCACATCACTATGTACATCAACCACTATGTCTTTACCAAAGACAAAATCCAAGGAAGACCTTGGTGTGAAACCAAAACAGATCTCAAAATGAGATCTCTGTGTAGAAGAATGTTTAGCTCAGTTGTAAGCATGCTGCACATAACATAATTGTTCATCCCAAAGCCTGGGATGCTTACTGCAATAGCCTCTGAGCAACTGGGTCACTGTCCTGTTGACTACTTCTATTTGACCATCTGTTTGTGGATGAAAAGTTGTGCTCTTCTTCAACCTAGTGTCCATCAATTCCCACAAACTTGAACAAAATTTCCCAACAAATCGGGTATCTCGATCAGATATAATGGAAGTGGGTAATCCAAAATGAACCCATACATGCTGAAAGAATAACTTTGTAGTTTGTTCAGTTGTAATCTATTTGTTACAAGGTATTAAAATACACATTTTTCTGAACCTATCCACAACAAAAATATAAATAGTCATGACCTTTCCTAGATTTAGGCAGTCCTCCAACAAAGTCCATGGAAACGCTTTCCCAAGGATGAGAAGGAACTGGTAGTGGAGTGTACAAACCTAGTTTTCTATTGCTGGGCTTGCTTTTAGCACACATGGTACACCCTCTTACATATCTAGAAACTGTCTCATTCATTTTTGGCCAATAACAAAATCTTTGCAGCTGTTCAACTGTTTTACTTACACCAAAGTGACCTGATATTAGAGAAGTGTGTGCCTCTCGTATTATCTTTACTCTTTCAGTTTGTGGAATGCATAGCTTCCCAAAATGATACAAGAGTTGGTCCTTAACATGATAATCCAATTATTCTACTTGTTTGCCATGACTTAAAGTTGCATATACATCTTTAAAATATATATCTTGAGCATATTGTTCAATGTAGCTTTCATGCAATACTGAATTATGCTTAAGTATAGTGGATGCATTTATGATTGGTTTGGACAACGTATCTACAACTTTATTGTGTATGCCCTTTTTATACCTGATGACCAGATGAAACTGTTGTAGAAAACCCATCCATCTATAATGTATTGATTGCTGCAACTTAGTTTGGGAGTGTAAATATTGAAGTGGTTGATGATCAGTATGTATCACTGTCTCTTTGCCCATTAAGTAATGTTTCCACTTTTTAACATTGTACTAATGCATACAATTATTTATCATATGTGGGATAGTTAACTACTGCAGAATTAAATGTCTCAGAATGATAACATATGGGTTTACCGTGCTGCATCAACACTGCTCCCATGGCATGGTCACTGGCATCTGTTTCAATCTCAAATGGTCTTTGAAGATCGGGCAGTGCTAGTACTGGTGTTGTACTAATATTTTCTTTCAAGGTGTCGAAGGCTTTCTGTTGTTGGCCTCCCCACTGAAACACCTTGTTCAATCTTGTTAAAGCATGTAAGGGAGCTGCAATTAAGGAAAATTTAGAAATAAACTTTCTCCAATACTGTGCTGCTACTAAGAAGCTTCTAACTTCTGTAGCAGATTTGGGTTTAGGCCAGTTTACAATGACTGCAACCTTAGAGGGATCTATCTTCAATTCACCACCCCCTACAATATGACCCAAATAATTCAAATATGTTTTTCCAAATTCACATTTTCAGAGCTTAACATAAAGATTTTCTTTTTTCAAAACATCTAGGGTCTGCTTAACATGCTTTAAATGTTCTTCCCATGTTTTACTGAATATAAGAATGTCATAAAAATATACAATGACAAAATCATCAAGAAAAGATTTGAGTACATCATTCATTACTCTCATGAAGGTAGCAGGAGCATTAGTTAAGCCAAAAGGCATAACTAACCACTCATACAATCCCTGCTTTGTTTTGAAAGTAGTCTTCAATGCATCTTGCTCTGCAACTCTGACCTGATGATAGCCACTATGCAAGTCCAACTTGGAAAAATAAACAGCTTCTTTTAACTAATCCAATATATCATCTATGCGAGGAAGGGGTGTTGTAGGGAAAAGTATCCGACTCGGATGACCCTATCCCACTCTAAGGGTGACAGTTCCTTAGCAACAACTGTAAAACAAACTACTTAAGGTTTACTTCTTTATGAAAGCAAAAGAGAATGGAGAAAGCACTAACCGTTGCCTTGCGCTTAATGTCGAATCCAAACTCTTCTCTTTGGCCGCTTGCTCCTAGCTCTTTGTTCTTCTGCTCGCCCAGCTACAATGAGATCCTGCAAAATAACAAAGAAGGAAACTACAAGAGGCATGTAATCATAACTGGTTCATGGATTAGTGTAAACCAAACATGCAATCATCACAATATATAATTGAAACAAGAGCACATAGAAGAACCTCAATAGCTTTTATTAATGAAGAAATAAAGGTTCTGAGAGTATTACAACCATTGAAGGCTCCAACCCAGCAACACCTCCCAGCAGAAAGAATTGCTCTTCTTCACCTCTCTCAAACAATCACCCAATAACTCAATAATGAAACCAACAGCATATCATTACTTTGCACAAAATTCCAGCCTCCTGAGCTCATAGGAGAGAGCTCAATATATAGATGAATTGAGAAAGGATGAGTCAGCTTGCAACTGATGTGTAGCTGCCTTGTGTCCTCTCTCTCTTCAGTTAATCTTTAGTTGATCTTCAGTTCTTGAGTCCACTTGGTGAACCTTGCTTCCACTTGGAGAAACAAAGCCTCTGACTCATCACAAGGCGAAATCCCTGATCCAAGTGTCATTTTTGGAAGATTCCAAAGCAATGACTCACTGTGCCACTTGTCCTTTCTCGCTCAGCGCAGGTGGCCTTTGTCCCACTTGCTTTGCAACGTAGGTACACCATGGAGCAACTGAGTTTCAGCGCAGAAACCTAGTGGAGCACCTGCTTTGATTTCAGGATTGCTTGTTTTTGAGTGTTTTCAGGTGGAGAACTGATCTGAGAGTTGTTGGCTTGCTGACCTTGTTCCTCTAGGGGTAGGAACATCATGTTTAGGGAACTTTGGATCCCTTGGATTATTGACAATTCATGCTTGTTGTTGTAAGGCACAAAATTGTCTATAACAGATGCCCCCTAAAGTATGAGGTCATTTATCGGGTGAAATGCTTTATTGAGAGGATCCGAAGTTCATTCAATCTGCTGAGAAGTGTCCTGTAATAAGATAAAATACAATACATTATTTTTTCATACATTTTTCATGATCTAGCTGAGGCGGGCATTCCCATGCTCAGCTTTATAAATACATTTTGGTACATAGAACAGACGACCGTCTGATTGTAGACTGATAATTCTCTGCTAAAATTATCATCCTTTGAGAAGGATGATCATCTGCTGTAATGATGTACATATCAAATGTCTTTATGTCCTGAATATATATCGCAGCCCGGATGGATGAAACTAGATCCGAGGTCTTCGATCTCTTCCGATCTTCACTCGATGTACAAGTCGATCCATGTGAGAATTTCTTGAAGTCGAACATGGAAAGACATCGCTTGATTACCGGTCAATGATGTAAACCGTTAACAAGCACGAGAGGAGTCACCGATAAGGATGATGACCCTCAAGGTACGGCAGTACAATCCACATGGTGAGAATAAAGGACTTGGCGTCGACCACCATGCAAAATCTTCTGGTCGAAGGTCATTGATGTATACCTGTCGCCGGAAGTGAGAAACTTGCCATTGAGGCATGCAAGCTTCAAAGTACTGAGGGGGCTGTTCCTAGATCAACTCCTTGGATAATGAGCTGATGTCGACAAGGAGCGATCCGTCAAAGGAGGGCCTTAATGAATCCCACATCAGTGACACGGAACGGAGCTAGTGATTGTGATGAGGTGAAAACAAACTGTGATGTATGATTCAGGGTGGCGGTCATGAAGTGGATGAAGGATAATGTATGGCAGTGGGTGGAACACGGTTGACTCTTTACAGAACCACATCTCTTGAACATATAACGACACTGATGTGATGGATTGGTAGCATTACCCCAATTGTGGATGGTGTGGCGAGGACCATGGTTATGAGACCGGTGAATGAAACAACCCAACTCGATGTGATACGGAGGACAAAGTGTCATGTTCAAGAGCGACTTGCTACCATTAATGCTATGAGGTTCTCCCAATTTTTTCCCCAGTCATTGCTGACCAGTACCTCTTTATTTTTGTCAAGCTTGAGGAGGATAACATATGCTTGTTCTATAACCTGCCCTTCGGGCAAGCCCATCGCTATGTTCTAACGAGCCTAGCGATAGGGAAACTAGTTCTCGTCTAAAGACAAGTTTGTCGCTATTTAATCATTTTAACGAGTCTAACGACAAAGAAAACTCGGTCCTTTTCATTTTTAGAGAGTCTGAAAGGGTACGAAAAGTTAACTCCAAAATTCCTTTTTCGTCTTCTAATCCCTTAAGTCCGAAAAAGTATAAAACAATACAGAAGGGATGAATTTTCGATTTCTTTAACGAGCCGAACAAAACAAGCGCTCGATCTTTTTGTGTAATAATCCCTCAGGTCCAAAAAGATTAAAATCTAGAGGAGGGATAGCTCTTCTTGTCCTTTAACGAGCTGGAAGGCCAAAACTCGGCAAACTTTTCATATTTTACGAGTCAGTGAAAAGAGCTCAAAGAAGACTCGTCTTTTGAGGAACAAGTGATGAACAGGGATAGCAGTAGATTCCAGGTACAGGTTGGAATTCTCCAATCATGGCAGTGTCACAAGGATGGCTAAGTGAAATCACTCTTCGCAGCTGTTCCTCAAAATGGGTAAACAAACATATGGAGGTGAACGATTGGCCAAATGAACGGATGGAGGTGATGGCATATAAACACGACCAAGGGCTTTTAATATGGCTTTCAAAGGTTACATTTCTCGAGGTTGCTTACCGGTTCATTTTTTCTGGATGAGCTTGAACTGTAGGGAAAGATTGCTCACAACTTGTGTTTATTTTTTAACGAGCATGAACTCTGTGCTAAAACTGCTCGATGATATGTTTGCATGCCCCCAGCATAATAATGCAAATCGAGGTGCATGCCCCCCAAGCTTCATTGCATTCAACTTTGTTGGTTGGAATGAAGGTTTACCTTTGAGATCTGGAAAGGGGATCGTTTCATTTTTTAATGAGGTTGACATAGTAAAAGAATTATCCTCATTGCCCACTGTATTTACAGTACTCGATAGAAAATCGAAAACTGAAGGATGATAAAGGTTATTTTTAGTATCTTCCCCACAACCCGGGAGAAGGGAGCGATGGTGGGAATCATTCCATGGTGCCCCGTCAATTACCATTGATTGGACTATTCCTTTGTCGGTTCCATGCACTCGCGACCAAGGACTTAAAGGGGTGCCATATTCTCTAGACCTATCTATCCAAACGCTTGATGAGCGTTGATTTGGGGTTGCCCCCCAGGCCAAGAAAATTGATTGCTACAATACTTCCATTGGGCTTGGGGACAAAGCCTTTGCATGATCCATGCTGATATCGTTTTCTGACATCTTTTGTGCGGAAGATATCATATTGCAGGTTCCTACTGTCGCCACTTCTCCCACAATGAACGTTGGCGGAAGGGTGAAAGTTCCCATTAATGTAGGATCTTTTAGTAGGCCTACTCCGATATTTTGAAACGAATGGTCGCTTCCATGGATCAGAGGAACGCTTCCTGTAACTTGTGAACCATTAGGGAGGAAATTTTGTTGGTCAATGATCGTAATCCCTCCTTGAAAAGGGAATGCGATTTTCCTAAAATAGGTTGACACAACAGCTTCCATGGCATAAATCCATGGTCTTCCCAGTAGGATGTTATAGTCAAGATTGCCATCGATGACTTCAACATCTATTTCTACTGTTTTTCCCCCTAGTTCAACTTTCAAGTTACTAAGGATACCGTAAGGGGTATATGTCCTTCCGTCAAATGATTTTAATGTTGTCGATGATCGCGACAAGGTTGGAGATCCTAAAGTTTTCCAGCAACTCATCGACATAATACATTTCAATGCCCCCTCATCAATAATTGTTCGATGAACAGTTTTGTTGAGGGCTTTCACTTGGACGAGGAAAGCTAGTTGAGCTGGTAACTGAGGATCATATCCTTTGTGATCAAAGGATACAAGATTGGAATCTTTAGGATCCACCCCACCAATTGCTGATAACAATGCCTGCTTTTGGGATGGGCAATTTTGTAGTACTTCAAGAGTCGACATAGCAGACGGCGATTGCGCCAAATCTTCCACTATATTATAATACTGTGCCGCTCTGGCACGAGGATTAAATGTCGACTTGTGTACTACTCCCTTTGGCGGTTTTATTGTTAATTCATGTGTGATGGGGGGTACAACTTCTGCCGAAGTTGTTGTCGAACTGCTAGGTTGATCTTTACCTTTATCGTTCGACACTTGTGGATTCCCGTAATCTTTGTTCCTTGTCGAAATCAAAGCATCATTCTGTTACTTCGATATCGATAACATAAGCACTTGCGACAGTGAAGCATTTCCACTACCAACCAGATTTTTTCCTCGATCGGGAAACGGATCAGTTAACACAGCTGGAGTTTGCGAACTCTTTAAGAATCTTTTTAGATCAGCTTTGTATGGACATTCTCTCGTCCAGTGATCCTCATCACATATCTGACACCCATAAGGTGGTTTCCTATCTCGAGGAGGGCTTGAAGAAGTTTTTCGAGGAGATGACTCTCCTTGTTTCTTCTTCTTCCCTTTGTTTTGATTTTTCTTGCTTCCTGGTCGATTGGTTTCTTTGCCCTTATCTGTCGATACGACATTTACTTCTGAAGCAAGAACTTCTTCATGCGCATTTTGATTCGAATCCTTACGGGCCTTCTTTTGATTGGTCCTTTTCGGATTCGTGTTTGCTGTGCCAATCACGCCATCGCCGGCATGAGAGTCACTATTTGATTTAGGAGGAGGAGGGATTGAAAACTCTGGTCTAGGGGCGTCTGGTATTTTGTCATAGAGCGTGCCGGACTGAGTATATACTAAGTCCAAATATTGTGCACGAGTGATAACCTGCTCTTCTGTTACGACTCCCCCCTTTGCCACATCTTCCGTTATGGCCAGAAGTAACGACTTTATAAACCACTCAGCTAAAAGCTGATCGGGAACGTATGTTTTAACCATTCTTCGTCGACGTCGCCACTCATGTATATGATCTGATATATGAGTTGCGGTTGTCTGTTTGAAGTTAGTCAATATTTCTGTTCCGGTTTCATACCTTATTGGTAATTGAAAGTGGGTTAAGAATGTCGTGGCAAGGGAGCTAAAATTGTCGAACGAAGCTCTTGGCAATTCTATATACCATTTTGCCGCTGGACCTGTCAATGTCCTCTGAAAGAGGCGAAGCCTTATCGAATCGTCATTTAAAGTGTTCGACGAACACCATAGATGAAATGTCATCACATGATTCGACGGGTCTTCACCTGGATTTCCATTGAATTTAGGAATGTCGGATGGAAGTTTGTGCGGAATCACTGGCCACCAAGGGGCGTAAGCAATCGGATCATTGGTTAACCGATGTAAATCAGGCAACTCTAAAGTCGCCATGAATGGTAACTGTTGATTCAAGTTAGGTGAAGCGTAACCAGGATACGATGGAATCGCCTGAACAGTTGGTCTTTGCATACCAGCATAATGGAGCTGATGCTGGTATGATTGATACGGTTGATGGACTTGACCACTATAAAGTGGTTGATTTTGACCATTTTGGATATACGGTTGTCCAGTATTCGCAAAGATTTGCTGTTCAGAACCTTGGTACACTTGTTGGAATTGTGGCTGTTGGTATTGCACTAACCATTGGACCAAGATGTGGGGTGATTGTACCCGATTGTACTTGTGTCGCCCTACCAGTAGGCGATTGTGGTTGGGTCGCAGGGTCAAGGGGCTGTTGCATGAGAACCTGAGAGATCTGAGGTTGACATACAACAGGCATCGTTTGAACTTGCGACATGGTTACAATAGCCGGTGTAGTTGGGATGTTTGTCACAGGTACACACTGTTGCATAGAATATACAACTCTTGGTGGCTGGGAGAGCATAGGTACCCAACTACTCGTTGCAATTCCACCATAACTTGAATAAGGTTGAGAACTCCCGTATGGGTACCCTCCCGGAGGGGGTAATGAAAGGGCATACTGCCCCCCATACGGTGGTAATCCAGAACTCAAGGCAATTGATTGCCTTGGAGGACTGGATGGCCTAATTCGATTCCCAAAAGGGTCAATTTGATGAGTCTCACCATAAGAGTTACCAGACATTACTCCGGAACAAACAGGAACAGACCATACTGTCAAGATAGTCCCTTGGTGGGCTCCTTCTAGCGATTGAGAGCTAGTTGGGACAGATGGTATGCCGGTGAACATTGTTGGATTCGCAGCAGGTACTTCTGCTGTCGCCGTGTCATTTGACACAGTCCTAGATGTCGACGGTTGTTCAGACATTTTGAGTCTATCCAATTGATTGCCTAGTGATTCTACAGGAACTTCCACTGGTGATGGACAAACTTCTGTTGTAGCAGGAAATAGAGTGACCCCTACTCCAAAATGAGTTGGAGTGGATACTTGCGGTTCCTCTATAATTTCCTCTATCGCAATCAGACCAGGTGGAAGAGGAAGACCGTCAGGTCCGTAAAATATTTCCAGTGCCGAAGAAGGGGTTGTATCGACAGCGACAGATGTTTGAGGAACAAAACTGTCTGGACCGGTTACAGATGGAACTGGTTCAGTCATACAAGTATTTGCCCCCAGACTAGGATCAGTATTATTGTCCTTCTGTGGCGGTTGAACTTCTTCTATGGAGGCAGGGTTTCCGGAAATGTTTGGAGTAACCAGAATCTCAGATGTTGTTGGAACACTTGTTCTAACTTTTAAAGGAGATTTTGAACTGGTTCGACGAGTTCGCTTTGCCCGGACTGTTTTCGATTCCGGAGACAAAGACGGTTGACTCGCAAGCCTCTGAGAACGACGGATATTCAATTGACTTTCTTCCACGATTGCGGATTACTCGATCAACTAAAATATAAAGGGGGAAAATTTGTGTTTCCGATTTGAATGAATTTTATTAGACGCTTTTAAACATAACTTTGCTTTTTCATGTTTTAAGAGTCGAGAAAAAGCTAAAGATGACTCTAGTCTCCTTCGATGTATTAACGAGCCCGAAGTGACAAATGCTCGGTTGGACCTTTTCAGTTATAGAGTTTGAAAAGGGCCAAAAGAAACTGCTCTGGAGATCTAGGCAGAGGGTGTGCCAAACCTTTCGTGAAACCACAGAATACGTTTTACGGTACGGGTGGTCGATCTTCGTGAATGCTGTGTTCACTGCATCGCGATTAGTAGGGCGGCCGACACGGCTTCCTATGGATAAAGGATAATTGCCTATAGGGGTCTCCCAATATATACGCGACGGTACGTGGGAGCACAAATCCGTATTAGTGCCACCAACTCTCAGGAGGAATCACCCACCTTCGTAGAGATCGACAGTCACTATGTTTAACGACGCCGGAACACGTCTCTACCTAGACCTCTAGATGTTTGCGTTATGTTTCAAATGCGTTGTTAGGTTCATTCAGTATATTTTAAGTTGATCTTTTTAAAGTTTGCCTTTCAAGGTTCACCACGAGATGTATATGACAAATTCCTAAATGCAGCCTAAGATGAGAAGCAAGCTTTTTCAAATCTTTTTGACTGATGAAAATCTTAACTACTGAGAGAGAAGGAAGGCAAATTCTTTTCACATAGTTCATACAGCACAAACTAATGCACTTTCTCCTAAATCATCATGCAAACTTTTTCAAATGCAAAATGCACAATGCATGTATTTTCTTTTCCCTTTCTTAATGTGGATGGATTACAAAAAGAAAGTGGTTATATAACTTTGATTTCGATTTAGAGCGAAAACAAACAAGTTTGTCCAAAATCAAAAGACACCTTAAGATTCACTTGCTTAATCACTGGAAATACATGAAATCAAACCATACTAACGAAAGTAAAATGGCTAATCAGCTATGGACAGCAGACAAGCTAACTCTTTAGACCAGCAAAATGCCTAACACAGGTTCGGATCTAAGAGGCCAAAAGCAAGACTAGTTTACTCTTCGTTATGGGAAATTGTAAATGAGTAAGAAAAACAAAGAACAAGCACAATTTCATTATATAACAGAGGCAGAATGATGGCAAGTAATATTGGTTTCAAAACAGGCACAAGACTGACACCTAGCAGCAAAACTAAGTGAAAACAGGCAAGAGAAAGGAGGAAACCCCAAATGCACTAGGCAAATTTGGGCCAACGCAGGCTCTGCACAGCCAAACTGGATCTCAGCGCAGGTAGCCCCTTCGGGACCTGCGTTGCAAAGCAGGTAGCCTGTGTACTACCTGCTTTGGAAAACAAGAATTGCGTTTTCACAGTTTCCGGGTCATAATTTTCTCAAAAATGCACGGTTTTTGCTCAAATCAGAAGCAATCAGTCAAGCACACTCAAAGGGATGATTAAGAAGGTGCAAAGCTATCACTAAGAGCTTACAAGGATCCTTGTAGATCAGCTCTTCAAATCATGAATTTGCTCAGAAAATGAGCAAGAGTAGCTGCCCTCTACTTCGCTTTTGATATAGTCAAAAGCTTTTCGATTTGGTACTCTTTTGTTCAGGAAATGAATAGCAAAATACTACAAACACAATCAAACGGATACGATCCCCAGTGGAGTCGCCAGTTTGTTGTAGGGAAAAGTATCCGACTCGGATGACCCTATCCCACTCTAAGGGTGACAGTTCCTTAGCAACAACTGTAAAACAAACTACTTAAGGTTTACTTCTTTATGAAAGCAAAAGAGAATGGAGAAAGCACTAACCGTTGCCTTGCGCTTAATGTTGAATCCAAACTCTTCTCTTTGGCCGCTTGCTCCTAGCTCTTTGTTCTTCTGCTCGCCCAGCTACAATGAGATCCTGCAAAATAACAAAGAAGGAAACTACAAGAGGCATGCAATCATAACTGGTTCATGGATTAGTGTAAACCAACCATGCAATCATCACAATATATAATTGAAACAAGAGCACATAGAAGAACCTCAATAGCTTTTATTAATGAAGAAATAAAGGTTCTGAGAGTATTACAACCATTGAAGGCTCCAACCCAGCAACACCTCCCAGCAGAAAGAATTGCTCTTCTTCACCTCTCTCAAACAATCACCCAATAACTCAATAATGAAACCAACAGCATATCATTACTTTGCACAAAATTCCAGCCTCCTGAGCTCATAGGAGAGAGCTCAATATATAGATGAATTGAGAAAGGATGAGTCAGCTTGCAACTGATGTGTAGCTGCCTTGTGTCCTCTCTCTCTTCAGTTAATCTTTAGTTGATCTTCAGTTCTTGAGTCCACTTGGTGAACCTTGCTTCCACTTGGAGAAACAAAGCCTCTGACTCATCACAAGGCGAAATCCCTGATCCAAGTGTCATTTTTGGAAGATTCCAAAGCAATGACTCACTGTGCCACTTGTCCTTTCTCGCTCAGCGCAGGTGGCCTTTGTCCCACTTGCTTTGCAACGCAGGTACACCATGGAGCAACTGAGTTTCAGCGCAGAAACCTAGTGGAGCACCTGCTTTGATTTCAGGATTGCTTGTTTTTGAGTGTTTTCAGGTGGAGAACTGATCTGAGAGTTGTTGGCTTGTTGACCTTGTTCCTCTAGGGGTAGGAACATCATGTTTAGGGAACTTTGGATCCCTTGGATTATTGACAATTCATGCTTGTTGCTGTAAGGCACAAAATTGTCTATAACAAGGGGATAACAATTTTTTATCGTTATCTTATTCAGTGCTCGGTAATCAATGCACATTCTCCATGAGCCACCTTTCTTTCTCACCAAGACAATTAGAGACCCACATGGTGATGTGCTAGGTCTGATGAACCCCTTCTCGATGTTGGGTGTGGAGCCTGATTATCTTCTATACTCAAAGGTATCGCCACATAGGACCCCAGCTTGAAATGGGTTGCCGCCCGTAAAATGTTCGCTGCAGGGGGGTCCAGGGAGGGGCGGCTGCAACCTTTGGGAGCCCCCCCCCCCTGGCGGGGGGTTTCGGGGGCAGCGCCCCCGAAGCTAAAAACAGCTGTAAAATTGCCTTTTAAAAGTATAGTAATTTCTAGTCAATCTGGGCCGTTCATTAGGCGGATGATCTGACGGTAGAACTTATGTTTAGTTTAGGGATTTTTTCCCTAGAAGGCAACCCCTCTCTTTGTATGAGGGTATTGTATTTGAGGTTATGTGATAGATGTGTATTCAGTGAGCGAGAAACAGAGAGGTGAGACTGTGAGAGAAAACAGAGGATATTACAGCGGATTTGTTGTAGGTTGTGTCTCTTCATTTTGTTGGATAATAGAAAGGAAGGACTGGCTGTTCGGGGTGGACGTAACCCAAACTGGGTGAACCACGTATATCTGTGTCTCTCTTGTTTTGTGCGTTTTCTGTGTTTATATTTCTGCAATATTTTATGTGTTCCATTGCTCCGTAATATATAATTTTCTAACAACTGGTATCAGAGCCGAAGGTCTATTTGGCTTATAAACTCGCAGGAAAGAAGGGTTCCTGGTTCGAGTGGGAGAAATGGCGGAAGATGGTAAGTTTAGGGTCGAGAAATTTAATGGCCAAAACTTCTCGCTGTGGAAGATGCAGATGGAAGATTATCTGTATCAGAAAGATCTATACCTACCATTGGGCGGAAAAACAAAGATGCCGACGGGTATGAAAGACGAAGAATGGAACCTTCTCGATAGAAAGGCACTCGGAAAAATACGGTTGTGCCTTGCTGCGTCAGTCGCCTTCAATATTTCGAAGGAAACCACGACAGAGGGTTTGATGCAGACGTTGTCGAAACTATATGAAAACCCCTCGACCTCAAACAAGGTATTTCTTATGAAACGGTTATTTAATATGAATATGTCGGAAGGTGGATCTGTTGCAAACCATTTAAATGATTTTAATACAGTTACAAGTCAGTTAAGTTCTGTAGGGGTAAACTTTGATGATGAAGTTAGAGCTCTGTTATTCTTGTGCTCATTACCAGAAAGTTGGAATGGTTTGGTAATGGCCATTAGTAACTTCGTTTCTGGATCTAGTACTTTAAAGTTTGATGATGTTGTCGGTGCTATCCTTAGCGAGGAAATGCGACGGAAAAGCTCCGGTGAGACATCGGGAAATGCTTTGAGTGCAGAGTCTAGAGGAAGAAAAATGGAAAGAGGAAAGAGCTCAGGATATCGCAGTAAATCAAGGAAAGGCATATCCAAGTCCAAATCGGGGATAGTGTGATAGAAATGTGGAAAGAAAGGACACCTAAAGAAAGATTGTAGATCTCGGAAGGGAAAAGAAGGAGATGCACAGCAAGAAAACAATCATGAAGCAAATGTGATAGGTGAGGTGTTACAAGATGCTTTGATTCTTTCTTTCGAAAATATTATTGATTCCTGGGTGGTAGATTCAGGGGCTTCATTCCATGCCACACCTGATAAGAAATACTTTCATGACTATGTTCAAGGAGATTTCGGACAAGTTCGTCTGGGTGATGATAAACCCTGTAAAATCATTGGAATGGGTAAGGTTCTTGTAAAATAGCAGAATGGAAACCAATGGCTATTAAAGGAGGTAAGTCATGTTCCAGATCTAAAGAAAAATCTGATTTCAACAGGGCAGTTAAGCGGTGAAGGTTGTGTGACAACTTTCATAGATAAAGCCTGGAAGGTCACCAAAGGAGCCCTGGTAATAGCAAAAGGTGAAAAGGTTGGTACATTATATTTATGCAATGGCATTTCTAACTCTGATAATGCTTTAACTTCCAAAGGAGCAGATGCAGCATTATGGCATCATAGGCTCGGACACATGAGTGAAAAGGGGATGAAGATTCTTCACTCAAGGAATTTGTTGTCGGGTTTGAAGAATGTTGATTTGGACTTCTGTGAGAATTGCATTTATGGAAAACAGAAGAGAGTCGGATTTCTTAGAGTTGGGAAAGAAAAGAAGAATGAAAAATTAGAGCTTGTGCATACAGATGTATGGGGACCTTCTCAGGTATCATCTCTCGGTGGCTCTCGTTATTATGTTACTTTTATTGATGATGCAACTAGAAAAACTTGGATTTATTGTATTAAGAACAAATCTGATGTATTTGGTACTTTCAAGAAATGGAAAGCTTTGGTTGAGATTGAGACAAGAAAGAAATTGAAGTGTCTTAGATCAGACAATGGAGGTGAATATTGCAGCAAAGAGTTTGATAGGTACTGTTCAGAGCATGGAATTCGCAGAGAGAAGACAGTTCCAAGAACACCACAAGAAAATGGTGTGTCAGAAAGGATGAACAGAACAATCATGGAGCATGCAAGGTGCATGAGATTGCATGCAGGATTGCCTTTACAGTTTTGGGCAGATGCTGTAGATACTGCTGTTTATCTAATAAACAGAGGGCCTTCAAGTTCCTTGGATGGTGGTGTTCCAGAGGAAGCATGGACAGGTAAAAAGGTAAACTATTCTATTTTAAATCCTTTTGGTTGTGAGGCCTTTGTCCATATTGATAAAGAAAATAGAACAAAGCTTGAGGCAAAGTCAAAGAAATGTACCTTTATTGGATATGGTGTTAATGATTTTGGTTATCGCTTATATGATTACAAAAATCACAAAATCATTAGGAGCAGAGATGTAATATTCAATGAAAAGGTCTTGTATAAGAATCAGTTGCAGGAAAAGAAACAGGAAAAGGAAAACAAGGAATACGCAGTTCTTGATGAAATCACTGAAAAAGTAAAGGTGCCTGAAAATAATAATAATCGACAACCACAACAACAGCAACCACCACAACAACAACAGGCACCCCAAACACCTGAAAGTGGTGTTAGAAGATCTACCAGGATAGGTAGACCCCCTGAACGATATTCTCCTTCATTATATTATTTATTATTGACTGATTCCGGTGAACCCGAATGTTATGAAGAAGCAATGCAGGTTGAAAGCAGGAAGAAGTGGGAGGTAGCCATGGAAGAAGAGATGGACTCCTTAATGCATAACCAGACTTGGGATTTAGTCAGGTTTCCTGTAGGAAAAACTACATTGAAGAATAAATGGGTTTACAGGCTGAAGGAAGAAGATGGAGGAAAACAGAGGTATAAAGCTAGACTTGTGGTGAAGGGGTTTGCACAGAAGAAAGGTATTGATTTTGATGAAATATTTTCTCCTGTTGTTAAAATGACTTCAATCAGAACTATTTTAAGTCTTGTAGCAGCTGAAGATTTTCATCTTGAGCAGTTAGATGTAAAGACAGCCTTTCTCCATGGGGATTTGGAGGAAGAGATATATATGCAGCAGCCACAAGGATATGAGGTGAAAGGGAAGGAGAAACTAGTGTGCAGGTTGAAGAAGAGCTTGTATGGCTTAAAACAGGCTCCAAGGCAGTGGTATCTAAACTTTGACAAGTTTATGTCTGAACAAGGTTATACTAGATGTCACTCTGATCATTGTGTTTATTTGAAAAAGGAAAATGATGGCAGCTATATTATATTGTTATTGTATGTAGATGACATGCTTGTTGCAGGATCTAACATGCAGGAAATAAATGTGCTCAAAAGAAAATTAGCAAATTCATTTGCAATGAAGGATTTGGGAGCTGCAAAACAAATCCTTGGTATGAGAATAACTAGAGACAGGAAAAATCGTAAATTAACATTGTCTCAGAATGAGTACATACAAAAGGTGTTGAAAAGATTTAACATGCACAATGCAAAACCAGTTAGTACACCTTTTGCTAGCCATTTCAAACTTAGCAAGGAAATGTGCCCAAAGACCCAAGAAGACATGGATTATATGTCTAAATTTCCATATGCATCAGCAGTTGGAAGCTTAATGTATGCAATGGTCTACACAAGGCCTGATATTGCACATGCAGTGGGAGTTGTAAGCAGGTACATGAACAATCCAGGAAAGGAACATTGGATGGCAGTGAAATGGATTCTCAGATATTTGAAAGGTACCACAAATCAAGCATTATGCTTTGGTGGTTCAAACATCTCCCTACAAGGATATGCTGATGCAGATATGGCAGGTGACAGAGACAACAAGAGGAGCACTACAGGATATGTATTTACTGTTGGAGGAACAGCTGTCAGTTGGGTTTCAAAAACCCAAAGTGTTGTTGCACTTTCAACAACAGAAGCAGAGTATGTTGCTGCTACAGAGGCTAGTAAAGAAATGATTTGGTTACAAAGGTTTATGGGTGAATTGGGTAAGGAGCATGATATGGGCACGTTATACATTGATAGCCAAAGTGCCATTCATCTTGCAAAGAACTCAGCGTTTCATTCCAGGACTAAACACATACAGCTCAAGTATCATTTCATACGATCAGTGTTGGAAGATGGAGAGTTGAAGCTGGAAAAGATACACACTAGCCAGAATCCTGCAGATATGCTAACAAAAGTTGTAACCAAGGAGAAACTGAGAATATGCTCAGTTTCAGTTGGTCTTCAAGGATGACGATGAAGATGAGAAACAGCCAGGTCCAAAGAGGAGTCATTGTCCAGCAAATGGAGCAGTGGTGGAGTTGCTACAATCAGTCTCCAAGTGGGAGATTGTTGGGTGTGGAGCCTGATTATCTTCTATACTCAAAGGTATCGCCACATAGGACCCCAGCTCGAAATGGGGGCGGCAACGCCGCCCGTAAAATGTTTGCTGCAAGGGGGTCCAGGGGGGGCGGCTGCGACCTTTGGGAGCCCCCCCCCTGGCGGGGGGTTTCGGGGGCAGCGCCCCCGAAGCTAAAAACAACTGTAAAATTGCCTTGTAAAAGTATATTAATTTCTAGTCAATCTAGGTCGTTCATTAGGCGGATGATCTGACGGTAGAACTTATGTTTAGTTTAGGGATTTTTGCCCTAGAAGGCAACCCCTCTCTTTGTATGAGGGTATTGTATTTGAGGCTATGTGATAGATGTGTATTCGATGAGCGAGAAACAGAGAGGTGAGACTATGAGAGAAAACAGAGGATATTACAGCGGATTTGTTGTAGGTTGTGTCTCTTCATTTTGCTGGATAATAGAAAGGAAGGATTGGCTGTTCGGGGTGGACGTAGCCCAAACTGGGTGAACCACATATATCTGTGTCTCTCTTGTTTTGTGTGTTTTCTGTGTTTATATTTCTGCAATATTTTATGTGTTCCATTGCTCCGCAATATATAAATTTCTAACACTCGAGCACCTCCTGTACCTGCTTCTTGATTTCTGCATTATCTAAAGTGGACAACCTGTACATTCCAATGTTAGGCAATGGAGCATCTTTCTGCAAATTAATATCATGTACTATTTCATTTTTGGGTGGCAGACCTTTAGGTTTGTGAAACAGTATATCATATTTTGAAACAATTTTTCCTAAATCAGCTTGCTATTTAGCATCACAACCCTCAAATACATTGGTTTTATCAGGTTTCTTTTCCTTTACAACCATCAGCAAAAATTGTTTGCATGAATTTATGATTCTTTTCATCTTCCCTGAGTTTATGAGAGTATAATTATTCTTGAGTTTATGAGCTCTTACAATATATTCAATTCCATCTTTAACGAGTTGATACTTGTTCTCAGCTCTATAGAAAATAGCTTTTCTATCATACAAGTAAGGACTTCCTAAAACAATTCCACATATATCCAAAGGAACTATATCTAACTCAACCTCATCTACAAATGCTGACCCAAAAGAAAACCTAAGTTTACATTGTCTAGTCACTTGTAGCTATGCTTTATCACATAACCAACCTAATGGATATGGCTTTTTGTGAGGTGTGGTTAGTAATCCCAACTTCTTTACAATTGCTTCAGAAATTAAATTTACTTGTGAGCCACTATCAAACAAAGTATCAATCTTTTGATGCTTGGAAATAACTCGAATATGATAAAGCTTATGTCTTTTCCTCTCATTTTCTTCATTATCAGTAGATTATGAATAATTACTGGTAGATTCTTCAGAATTTTTACCTTTTATACCTGTGGCTTCGATTGTTGTTTCATCTCCTGAGTCTGACCCCAAATCCTTTTGAATAGCTACAGCAATTTTCTTCTTCTTGCCCTCGAATTTCTTGGGTCTCAGCTCCAGATGTAGGATCAAACAGTGTTCATCATCATGGCCATCCTTCTTACAGTGAGTGCATGAAGACTTGGTCTTTTGTACAGTATTGGCCTTCCTCTCTTTCCATTTCTGTTTTCTCTTTTCCTTGCTTTCACTTGTAGTGGGTTTTGATGATCCCCTAACCTCTGGGTTCACATTCTTTCCTCTAGCCTCTAGATGTGTAGCCTGAACAGATACCTCATCTATGCTAGTTGGATTAAACATGAGAATAATGTGCCTTAAGTAGCTGTGCAGACCACCTATATACTTCAGCAGAGTTTCAGGTGAGTCTAAAGAAATTCCTAGAATCAAAGCTCTTTTCCTAAATTATTGAGTGTAGCTTTGTACACTTTGCCCTTTTAATTGGCGAAGGGTTTGCTAGCTCATCATGGCTTGCTGCATATAGGTTAGTGGATAAAATTGCTTTTTAATTGCAGAAACAAATTCACTCCAGACAGAAAGAATTTTACCATGCTTCTTCATGTCAGCTTGTGTCTTTCCTTCCCACCATACCAAGATAGTGCCTCCAAGGCATAGGCTGGCCAGCTGAATCTTACTCTTGTTTGAATCAATGCTCTGCACTCTACAATAAACATCAATCTGTCTAATCCAATTATCCAGCTTCTCTGCATTCAACTCTCCATCATATATCAGCAAATCAAATTTAACATCTAATTGAATCATATATATATATATATATATATATATATATATATATATATATATATATTTTTTTTTTTTAATTTTTTTTCGGGCTACTAGGAGGTGTGGGAAGTTTTTCTTCTTTCCCTTTTCCTTTAGAGTGGTCATGGAGGAGATATTCTTCTGCTCCTTTATCTTGTTTGGAGTTTGATGAATCTTCAGCTCTACCTTTCTTAAATTCTCTATACATTTCCTCCACCATGGCTTTCATGGTCAGGAAACCATCCATGAACTGGGAGTCTGATTCCAAGGGGTTTTCTTCTGAAATTTTCCTCTTAGAGTGGACTCTTCCAGTTTTAGGGTTAGCTTCAACCAACTCTCCTTCTGCTAATTTAAGCTTTGATCTAGTTAGCATTCAACAACAAAATCTAGCACAAGCTTGTCTAACCTTAGTAACGTAGAGCTCTGATACCACTTGATCTTACGATCGTCGGTCATATCAGGCGGGTAAGTAGCGTGACGTTTACCCGTCCGATGTGAGTAGTTTTCTCTCTCTTCCATTGGATGCGTGTCACCCAATGTGCGGCATCGGGCGGGACTTGGTCGAAACCACTTATCACCTTGAGGCCTTCCGATATCCTACTGGTTTTGTGGAATCCACCGAACCAAATTAATTACTTTTCTGCATTTCATAGCCATTTCAGGTCTGGGCACTTCGAGGCTTTCCTTCACAGAGGGGGATGCCCTGTGATACACGATTAGTGCTTTAGCATATCAGAAACCACCCCCATTTCTTGAATTTGCCTCTGGTTTTGCCAATTTGCACCAGCGCGCGTTACCATGGGCCAACATTCTGTGCACTCAACCGAGGGTCCTCGTTGCTCCGTGCTAATCACAATTACAACTGTCATGAGGATTCCTTCTGATAGCATGATCTTTCTAAGACTTGAATCTGTTTGGCATACTTTGAACGAGTTTATGAAAACTTAGAGAGTGTTTAGGATCCAATTCAGATCATTTTCCTTGAGGAAAAAGAATATGGGCCTTCACCAGTTTACTTTCATGTATATTAAACCTATGCAATATTGTCGTGACATAGTTCCTTTGACTTAACTAGATTTTCCTTTTTTGGTGATCCCTTTTAATTTCCATGCCCAATATAAAATTTGTAGCACCAATATCCTACATGTCAAATTAGAGGATAACTAATTTTTCAGTTCCTGGATGATTTTGTTTTCATTTCCAATCAACAACATATCATCTCCATACAAGACCAAATAAATAAGATGATCACCAACTAATTTAAAATATACACAATTATTTGGTTTTCTTGTTTTGAAGCTAAGTCCGTGTATATATGTATCAAATTTTTGATACCACATCCTTGGTGATTTCTTCCATTCATACATGACTTTTTTTGCCTACATAACAATTCTTTCTTACCCTTCACTACAAATCCTTTTGGCTTCTTCATATAGATTTCTTCTTCTAGATCCCCATGTAAGAATGTGGTCTTCACATCCATCTATTCTACATAAAAATCAAAAGAAGAAACAAAAAATAAAATAAATATAATAGAAGAAAACATTGCAACATGTGAAAAATATCGCCAAATTCAATTCCTTACACCTGGGAATAAAAATTTTCTACTAATCAAGATTTGTATTTCTCCACTTGTCCTTATGCATTTAACTTCTTCTTAAATTCCCATTTGCTGCCAATGGGTTTTCTTCTAGTCGACAACTCCACTAAGTCCTAAGTGTCATTCTTGTCCAAGGCTTTTGCTTCTTTAATAATGGCATTTTTTCCATATTTTTCCATCCTATGAATCTATTACCTCACTAATAGTCCTAACATCATCATCAATAATAATAAAATAAATATTTTGATGGAAATCAAGTGGAGTATACCTCTTTGGTTTCCTTATTTTATGAACCGATCTCCTCAAAACTGGGATATATGGTTCTTCTGCTTCTAATTCCGATTATTTTGTAGAGTATGAATCATCATCCTTTAGTTAAAAATCTATATTCTTTGGTTCTTTCTCCCTTTCTAAGACTTCCTATTTTATAACATCTTTCACTTCTCTAAATACCACATCTTGATTATACACAAAACTCTTTGTTTTTGGGTTCCAAATATTGTAACCTTTTAAACCATCTTTATCACCAATAAAGATTCACCTTTTAGATTTGGTATCCAACTTAAATTTGTTTTCATTTGGAACATTTACACATGCATCACAACTAAATACCCTCAGATGTGTGAGATTCTTTCTTACTAGTCTATATCACATGCAGAGTCTTATCATTTAACATTGATGAGGGTGATCTATTTACCAAGTAACATGCAATATCTTCTACATATTCTTAGAATTCTCTTCCTAACCTAACACCACTGAGCATGCTCCTTTATTTTTGCAACAATGTCATGTTCATGCATTGTGTAATTCCATTCTGTTGAGGTGTGTATGGGATAGTCTTCTGCCATGCTATACCACACTTTTTACAGAACTCTTCAAATTCCTTTTCACAGAACTCTCCACCATTATTCATCATCAACGCCTTTATTTTCTTCTTTGTATTCTCCACCAAAGACAAATTAGTTAAATTTATCAAAGACATTATATTTCTTCACGAGTAAATATATTCATGTATTCCTCTAGAATTCATCTATAAATGAGACGTAGTACACAATTTTACCCAATGATGGAACTGACATAGGTCCAAACATGACACTGTGCACTAGGCTATAGTATTCCCTCTTCACTCTTACCACGAGAGTATAATCTCACCCAATTTTGCTTCTCATATAAAGAATGTTTACAAAAATAAAAATCTAGAGAGAAATTAGACATACCTTCTACCATACCATTACCTTGAAGTACTCAAAGGCCCTTCTCTCTGATATGCCCCATTATTTGATGCTACAACAAAGCATTTTTTCCTAAAGCTACAAGCATTTTTCCTTATTCTACTCCACTCTCATGAATAACAAAACTATTGCACCTAACACTAACAATGATTCCCAACCTCTTATATAGTGTTCCAATGCAAAATCCCCTTAGAAATACCATTTCTCCTTGAACCATCTTGTAGGTATCATTTTCAATCACTATTTTAACAACTACATTGCTCATATTTCTTAGAGAAATCAAATTTCTGGCTAATCCTATTGAAGAATGTAACTAGGTTTGGTGTTCATAAATATATTTAAGTCACAATATAATGTATTTTTCAAAAGAAAGAAAATGAATAAAATTGACTTATTAAAGCATGGGTTTCATTCTTGGTTTAATTATTTTTAGGTCAAATCCCCCATTGCAATCTTCTAGGGTTTGTTTCAAGTGTCCTTATCCATGTCATAATGTAAATAAAATTTATTGAGAATTATTTGTCAAGAAAGAAATTTATTTTATATTAAAATTAGTCTTTTAGGTTTCCTCCATCAAGTTAACCTCAAAACTGGACGAGTAGGCCTAAAACTAGGTAGCATAATCACTATATAAAGACAACAAATCGACCTCATTTATCACTCACTCACAACAAGTTCAATCTGCAATTTATGGGCTTATAAAAAGAGAAAATTTCAAGGAAGAAGGAGAAGAAGGTTAACAAAAAAGAAGAAGGTCTCTCTCAAGCATAAAAGATCAAAATTTTCTCTTTCTTTCTCACACGTGTGAAACACACAACTACTCGAAGGGGGCTCTGATTTTGCAGTAACTGGGAGGCCAAAATTCTATTGTTGGGGGTTGAAATTCTGCAACCTAGAAGTCAAATGACTGGATTGAAGCTGCTAGATAAGAAGAAACTACTATATCATCTTAGAAGGATGACTTGGTGGAGGAGGAAAGTCTATTGGCCTAGGGTCTTGGTCCATCTCAATTTGAATTACTGAAGAAGGAGTTGTTGACTGGGTTTTCCCTTATATAGGGGTTTTAGCCCTGGCTGAGTGCCTATATCTGGTGTCTTTGATCTTTGTGTTTCGGTTTTGGTAATTGCTTGATGAAATAAGATAAAAAGGAACATAAGAAAGATAATAAGAATTCAAATATATCACAAGTAATTATCGACTAGAGAAAATATTTCTTCCTTTCTAATTTTCTAACATGGTATCAAAGTGAAGGTGAAAAAGAAGGAAAAGCGCAGGTTAAAGAATCTATTGTGGAAAAAGGAGATCAAGAAAAATGACATTAAAAGGGGATCATAGAAGAAGAAAAGCTTAGTATTTACAAGAACAATGACAAACTTAATGAAGGGAGAAAACAAATTAGAAGGGACCTCCAACTACAGGGTCTGGAAAAATAGAATAGAGCTCATTCCCAAAATAACAAATTTTTAGATATTGTTCAAGGAAACGTCAAGAATCCTATTGATAAATTAAGTAATGTATAAAAAGTGAAGTTTAGAGAACTTGAAATCGTGGCTATGATCTAATCATGGACACAGTTAAGGATAACTTAATTCCATACATATCAAACATAAAGTCCACTCAAGAAATGTACGAGGCTCTCTCCAAGTTATTCGCAATGAAGAACGTTTCTCAAATAACAAGCCTCGTGAATGAAATAAGAACTGTTAGGATGAAAAATGATGATACTATTTCATCATATTTGATAAGGATATCTAGAATCATGGATGAACTCCAAGCAATAGATGAAGTTGTCCTAGAAAATGAGCTCGTAGTTACTACCCTTTTAAGACTACCTAAATCTTGGAATGCTTTTGCATAAGGACTTAATAGTTGGAAGGATACTCCAACATTATGTACTAGACTAGACATTGCACATACAATGGGAGTATTGAGTAGGTTTATGTCAAAACCAGGGAAGGAACATTGGATAACAGTGAAGTGGGTTTTCAGGTATTTGTATCGCACTAGTGATTATGGTTTGTGCTACCAAGGAAGACCAGGATTGGATAGAGTTTTATACATCTGTGGCTTTGTTGATGCAGTCTGGGCTAGAGATCTGGATCAGAGAAGATCTGCAAGTAGGTATGTGCTTAACCTATTTGGAGGTGCAGTTAGTTGGATGAGCAAGAGACAGTCTATAGTAGCACTTTCAACTACAGAGGCATAATACATGGTAGCCACTCATGCAAGCAAGGAAGCAGTTTGGTTCCAGAGATCATGTTCAAGTATGGGGTTAGTACAATGAACTATAAGGATAGATTGTGACAACTAGAGTGAAATTTTCTTAGAAAAGAATTTTGCTTATCATTCAAAGACAAAGCACATTAATGTTCAATATCAATTTATGAGGGATATGGTTGAGGACAAAAAGGTGTTGCTAGTAAAGGTGGAAACATTGAAGAATGCTACAGATACATTGACGAAGTCTGTGAGCATTGAGAATTTTTCTTGGTGTAGAGAAACAATGGGTGTTGTGGGGCTCGACCAATGAATAAGCTCTGCAATGACACCCTATGTGGAAAAGAAAACAAGTGGGAGAATTTTGGGTGTCTGTTATATTATTTCCATGACTAGACGCACATAGGGGGGTGTAGCCCCCCCTGTCGGAGGATTTCAGGGGGGTGGTAGCCCCACTGCATGGGGTCCAGGGCAGTGCCCCAAGATTTTTTGTTTTGGACCCTATATTAGGTGGGCGGACCTACTTATGGTTTTGTGCATGGTTTTTTCACATGGTTTTGGGCATGATGGGTTTTTGCCCATGGTATTTTGTAGATTCAGTTAAGGGAACTATGATTATGTTCTAATCCAGGGTTAATGGATCGGGGTTTATGAATTCTTCGTCATGTGTGTGTGTGTGTGTATATATATATATATATATATATATATATATATATATATATATATATATATATATATATAGATATATATATATTGTAACATTGAAAGGAACATAATGAAAAATCAATTTGGTAGTCCCAGTTTTGGGATCCAGGGGAAATATCTGTGTATTTGTTTTATATTCTCGTCATTATTTATTTTCTGTTTTTTAGAATTCATCTGTAGGTAATTTCTCTACAGGGTTAAAACCTACACTTACCCATTGAAGATTCCACATGGGAAGATGATAATTTTATATAGAAGCATCCAGAACTACTCAAGCATTAAGGACAACAGTTGTTTGAAGGAGAGAGCCATGTAAGGTCCCTATAATACTGGTGTATTCCACTTATTGTTGTTGTTAATGTAACCCCATATTATTATTGTTGTGCCCATATATCCCCCATGTTGTTATTGTTGTGCCCCATAGAAGCCCACTATTGTTATTGTTGTGTCCTTACATTATTATTGTTATGTAGGCTTTGATTATATTATGACCCCTTAGACTCCTATATATACCAAGGAGGTCTTATTATTTGTATCATCCAAGAATTTTTCATTTATGTAATGTAAAGGAGGCTTCTCCCTTTAAGAGGCTAATTTCTAAGCCGTTGATCTATCTTTTCTTCTATTTTGTGAGCTGGTTGCATAACACAGTTAGGAATTGTCGTAATTTTATTTTAATAATAGTGAGACAATTGACAAATTGTCACATTTTTCCTATGTTATAGCCGTAACGCTGCACTGGTGTGAATAGTCTGCCTACGAAAAACTTAGAAAATTGAAAAATTTCAAGACTTTTTTCTTCTTGGTCTAAATTTTTTTACTTGTAGCGTTTTCTTTAAATCTATTTTCATCAGGGAAAAGTCAACCTTTGATTTAAATTGTTGTCTTTTATTTTCTTTTTGAGAAATTACTTATCTTTACATTTTTAGGATTTTGGGTTTGATTGGTTTATTGGTCTAACAAAAAAGAGTCTTTCGCTTCTGGAATTGGTTGTATCAACCTCTTTTATTTTAGCAAATATGATCAAATATTTATTTATGCCTGTTGTAAAGAATTATGTCATTGATTGAAAAGTCAATAATGCTCATGAAAGATAACTTCAATTTCAATTTGTTTGTTTTATTAATTTGAATTAAATAGTGATTATTATTTCTATAAAACACCAAAAATAAATACATCTTTTATTATTGGGGCTTCATTGAAAGAGATTTTGATTGGAATTGTTATTTGGTTTGTCTTTTGAAATTTGTTTGCAAAAGGGAATCATTGCATATTCAGGTTGTTTGAAAATATTTCTTCCTTCTTGTAAATAAGATTTCATCGAATTAAAGAGGTTATAATTTCATATTCATTGCATTAGTTTGGAATTACCTTTAAAGAAAAGTGAAACAATAAATCTAATCAAAATAATTAAAGGAAATAATTAATGAATAATAATCAAATTTATTGTGGGTCTAGGTTAGAATGTGTTCTAAAGTCTATAAACATAGGATTTGTCATTACTTATTAGTATTACATTCTGCGAGTGGTCAATATTCCACGTACATTGAGGTATATAGGGTTTTTCTTCTTTGGAAGGTGCTCCATGTATGATGAGTATATATGAATGCTTCCCAAAAAGTTAAACATTAGACAACACTAACACAGACTGTGATTCCATGTACCCTCAGGTATATAGGAAGCCCCCTCTAGGTTGTAAACAATCCTATGGTAACTTATTCAACCACCTTGTTGTATGTGATACTCCAAACACATGATTCAGTGAGATTTCCTGCACATACCTAAAGGTATATAGTAGTTCACATTAGATTGGTAAACCTTTGATACCTAGTGACCCTTTTTACTGCTATTGTTTATTTGATTGATTAAAATTACAAAATTTAACTATATTACATTATTAAAATTTCCTAATCAAAATTCACTAAGGAAACAATTTCATAATTTACCAATCAGTGAACCCCTTTTAATGGGGATCCTAGTCCTTTTCCTTGCTTTGGAAATGTTGGTCCTCATATGGCTACGTCATCCATTCCTAGATTCACGATAGGTTTACAGGTATGGTTGTTCCAACCTCGTTGGTCCCAAATACCCAATATGCTTCACATCATTCAGGGATATTTCCTGCACATACCTAACTGTATAGAGAAATTCACATAAGCTTGGTAAACCTTTGATACCTAGTGACCCTTTTTACTACTATTGTTTATTTGACTGATTAAAATTATGGAATTTAACTATCATACATTATTAAAACTTCCTAATCAAAATTCACTATGGAAACAATTATGGAATTTACTAATAAGTGAACCTCTTTTAATGGGGATCCTAGTTCTTTTCCTTGATTTGGAAATGTTGGTCCTCCTTATATGGCTACGTTGTCCCTTCCCAGATTCATGATAAGTTTACCAGTATGGTTGTTTCCAACCTCGTTGGTCCCAAATACCCAATATGCTTCACATCAAATGAGTACTTCACCTGAACAACAACAACCTCTTGTTGATCCTTTACCTTCTTCACCTATCATGTCTTGTACACTTTCTTCTTCTTCACCTGGTGAAAGTTTTAATGTTAGTAACCAAGAGGCTAAGAATAAGAAGAAAAGGAAGAAGAAGAAGAAGCAAGATAAGAAAAAGGCAAACCAACCAACCATTGCTTTCAGTGTTGATAATGTTGAGGAACCCTCAAACATGAGTCTCAAGACCAAATACCCTTGCAAGATTTGTAAGGGTTCCCACCTTCTTAAGGATTGTCCTAGTATACCTAGAGTCTTAGAAGTGTGGTCTAAATATTCTCATCAACTTACTATTGGTCCTTCAACTAGTGATTATAAGGTTCTAGCAAAAAGGGTAAAGTTAGGTTTCCTTGTAGGTTATGTGAAGGAAGTCATAAAACTCACCTTTTCCCTCATTTAGATGAAGCCTAAATTGTTGGAAAACCTTACCGTTTCTCAGAAGAAACTTCCAACTGGTTATCATAATCTTTCTCCCAACCTACTAGCAATTGACAAAGTGATTGATCCCATTCCAAATTTAGTTAATCCCACTCTTCCCTTGGAGAGTGAAACCCATACCGCTCAGAGGTATGAACCATTGGTTGATAAAGTGGTCAAATTGATTCCATCTTTGTTCGATCCCACTCTCACCATAGAGAGTGAAGTTAATACCACCAATGTTCTTCTTATTACTTTATACTCCCCCACACAAGGGGAAATTTCACATGTTTCCGTGAAACCCCCTCCAACTATTGAGGTCATTTCCTTTTGTTGGAATAGAATAACAAAGCTTTGTCTCCCTTCTCACATTCCTTTCCAAATAATTGTTAAAGATTGCGATAAGAATGTGCATCACACTATTGTAGACGAAGGTGATTCTGTTAGGATTTTATCCTCAACCACTTGGAAATATTTGGGTTCTTCTCAACTTGTGTCTGTTACTTAGATTCTGTTAGATTTTAACAGAAGTGATGGTGAACCTTTAGGGATCTTTCATCATCTTCCCATTACCTTGGAAGGAAAAACTGTTTGTATTGATATCATGGTAGTCCAAGGCCCCCTGGATTTGAATTTTCTCCTTGGGCGAGACTATGTCAGTTCAATGAAAGATGGCGTGTCCACACTCTTTTCTGTGATGTATTTCCCTCATAATTAAAACATTGTGACTATTGACCAAATTTAATTTGTTGGTCCTGATCTAACTACCAACCATCCAACATCCCTAAATGTTCCTTATATTCAAGTGCTATCCAACCCACCATAGGTTAATTATGTGGAAACTTGTCCCATTCCTTCACTTACAGACAAAAATGTGCCTCTGTTGTAGTGGCTACAGCCACCCTCCAAAATTTTGCCTATGCTTTGATTTTTGAGCCTTCCTTCCTATCCATAGGAGCTCATATTACATTGATCAAGCTATTCATGCTTTGAATAAGACATATTTCTCATTTGTTCTTGTTATTTCTTGTTTTCACACTTAGTTGATCTTTCTAACTCACAAGCTAATCTCCTGACTTGGTTTCACATCAGTTCTAGGCTTGCCTCCAGAAACTGCACAATCCTTAAGGGAAAGCAACCTTAATGATAGGAATTACGTAGTTTAGACTGACCTTGAGCTGAGAAACTACAAAGTCAGGGAAGGAAGCCCAACACTGAGCCCAAAAATTGTGCAATCCCTCACTGAGCTCAGAAACTATGCAATACACTTAGCTGGTAAGTTGCCCAGTTCCAACAGAATTGTGTAGTATTTCCCAGCAGTGTGCATGGAAAGTTTCCCCAAAAAACCAAAAAAGAAAAGAAGCAAAAAAGAAAAAAATAATCGCGAAAAAATAGGGATCTATTTTTAGTATCTCGAAGGAGGAACTTTTTCTATTTTTAGACACTTCCACTAAGTGTCACCTTTTCTTTGATTTTAGGCATGTGCATCATAAACCCTAATTCATTGAAATCTATTTAATCAACACCTCTAGAACTCATGTGCACATTCGGTGTGGTCATCATCGCTTTCCTTTGACAAGTGTCGCATTGGTTTTCCTGTTTTACACCAATGGTCGCTATTGTGATGACTCTCCTCACATACTTGATTTTCCTTCTGTTTGATTAGTTGTTGCACTGAATCTACATGGATTTACTTATACTTAGTCAATTTTACACTCAACGTCACATTATCACTCACTTATGTTTGTCTCCCATACCTCCACTGGGTAGATCTTCACTTGATTTGGCTAGATATTTGCCTTGCCTAGCTATGCACTATACCATCCTAAGGCTCAAGCCAAAATCTTGGCCTATGGAACTGCGTAGTGCATAGTACAGGATGGGTCCAACTGCGCACTGCGCAGTTCCAGGGGTCAGCCTGTCACCTTGGCCACTAAGACTATGCAATGCGCAGTCTCTCCTAGTCCCTATCGAGGCTGGGACTGTTCATTTCACAACCCCAAGCCTCAAGCTTCATCCTTAGTTGTTGGGACTGCACAGTGTGCAGTTCCCACAGTCAGCTAGTCTTCGTTGTTGATAAAACTATGCAATCCTTCTCTCTTGTTCCCCGGTTCACTATTTGATCATGTTTTGAAGGTATATTTGAAGAATCTAATGTTTGCTTGCCATGAGTTTTATTTTTTCCCATAGGTACCACAGTTGTGAAGCACTTTTCTCCAGAAGTCATTGTTACCATGGCACCAAAAAGAGACCATTGAAATAAATATCGGGGAAGTAGTTGAGAAACACCATTAGACTTTCCAGTGTATGCAGACACTTAGCTATTTATAGAAAAGGGGTCAACACTAATGTGGAAGCAAGTTAGTGAAGCTCTTTTAGCAAAGAGCCTTGAGGCAGATCTAAAGGATTGGCGGGTTTATCTCAGTATCTGATAGTCAGGACTATACAAGGTTGCATATATGTATCCGACCTTACCATGTTCAGATGTCATCAACTAGATTGTCTCACAAATTGATGAGAATACCACGACATTGAGAAGTGCCAATATACAAAATCTTTCCACCTTTTGGGTAGAAGATTATCAATGCATGTATCACTTTCCTGAGCCAGTGAAGCTCATGGACTCATTCTTCTATGACATCAATAGCTATGTGAATACAAGAGACACCGTCAAAGGTTGGGTGAAAGAGCCATCAAAGTTTTGACAAACACCCAACCATTTAAACAAGACAAGGTCCCTCAAGAAGGCCTACCAACTCTTGGTTATTTTAGCTTGTAGGATCCATGGTTAGCAAAGCACGAAGACCTTTCCTAAAGGGTGGGCAGTCTTATTGAACCAGGTTGTGAATGAGGGGAAGCTGTTCAACTGGTCATATCTCTTGGCTCGACAGATGAGGGCCCATGTAACATAGGCTCAGATTCATCCCGATGGTGAGAATGAAAGGTTCTATATGTATGCATATTTACTGGATGCAATCTGTGCACAACATCAGTTCCCTGGCATGAACTAGACATGGATATCATGAGAATCTGCCATGCATATCTATTGCAAGTTTCTTTCATATTGCAATCATCAAGGGGTAATGGAAAACTAATTGACCACTTCATCATCCAGATTTACATGATCATATTTGAAGAATATTTTTGGGTGCAGGATCCCCCAAGGGTAGTTTTGGGGCAAAAAGCCCATATTTTGGTCAAATTTTGTAATCCAAGTGTAAAGACTCCACATTTTGTGGTCATGGAGCATGTATGTGTTAAAGAGTCATAGGGTTGTCTGCCCTTATTTTGGAAATGTAATGTCAGTTGTAAGAGATCTATCCATGGTTCGCAGACCATGAGATTGTATAAAAAGAGCTAAGCTTTAAGTAGATAGAAAAGGAATGAAGAGGAAGAGAGTCATAACTTAGAGCAAGAAGTCTAAGTCTTAGTGTAGGTAGAGGCTCTGCAGCTGAGTGCGCAGAGGCCTAGGGTAGAATTCCGCAGCTGAGTCTGCGGACCCATGCAGCTGAGTGCGCAGGGCAGGTTGAGTTTGTAATCGATCAGAATTATCAATAAAGAGAAGTATTCTACAATTTCCGCATCTCTATTTCCTATTTATGCATCTTGTTATGTTGAGTATGAATTTCAATTATAATACTTATATGATGCATGAATGTATGTAAATGTGTTGGTTAAGTGAACGCAAGTAAGAACATCTGTTTACACGAAGCTAACTAAGATCGGTTAATAAGATAAGTAAGACACTTAGCCTAGTTTGGGAGATATCGCAGTTCACTGCCCTAGTAGCGTGAAAGTCCCTAAGCCATAGGTTAGGGTTGTGCGAAAACTAATTGTACCCTTTTGCGAAGGTACTGAAGGGTGGAATAGAGGGCTAAGCAACCTATGTGAAGGCAGGTATAGCTGGAATAAACCGACATCACATCCATCTCAAGGGTACTGAAACTTGGTTTCAACATCCCCCCATACTGCTTCGGGTGAGACTTCAGTCCACGCTCTGCGGGCTAATGCCGAAAGGGCCAATAGTGTAGGGATTTGTTTGGCTAACTAACGCTAAACTTGGGTTAGGCCCCCTCAAGCCAACAAATGGTTCCGTTGCCAGGACCCTAATCTGCATAAGAGATGTGTGATGTCGTATCACTGGAATCCAACTAAGAAGGAGACTGGAGACTGGTTGGATAGAAAAATCCACGAATTCGCGGCACAGGAGAACAAAAACCTGTAACTAACAAAAGAACAATGGATAGACAAATACCTGTATACGGAGATCCGCGAAATCTTTTTCACCTCCTTTCCAATTGAGCTGTATGAGTGGATCGTGAAGCTAGTAGATAGCCAAGGAAGGTGGAAACTTGACGGTCCTATTGTGTGGACCCAAAAGCTAGCACCAAGGTTCGAAGCATCAGAGGATAAGATCTCCCGCGTTGTCGATCATTGGCTCAATTGCGTCATAGGAGGATTTGTGATTGAATTCGCAGTTCACACCTCAGTCAGCTATATCGAGGCAGAGTGACATTTTTTCAAAGGATTGCGAGGTAAATATGTAAAATCTTTGAATACTTGGATTAAAATGTTGTTGTGCAAAAAACAGGTTATGTAGCTACCTTGATGTTTGGGACTACACGAAGTGAAAAAAATTATAGGAATGAAGGAAATAAGGGTCCAGAGTATAGCCCCTTGATTTCACCTCTGCAAAGGGACAAAGAAGCGATAGCGAAGGTTTCTCCGCGGAGCGCTATTCAGTTAATAAGACAAGGATTCCCGCGAATACCACCTTCGCCCACACCACCTCCAACTTCACCACCATTGCCTCCAAATTCACCCGTACCACCTCCACCTCCACCGCGGTTCAGTATGGAAAATATAGTGAAGTTTCCTTTGTTCAAAGGCTTGGGAAATGAGGACCTGAACCAATTCTGGTTCATTGTGAGGGTTGTATGGGAAGCTCAAGGTGTTATAGATGACCACATAAAGAAGGTGACACTGGTTAGTGCTCTGCAAGATCACGCACTAACCTGGTATATTAAGTACTCTAAAGATAACCCAAATGCTCAAGTATTAGACATCTAAGTAGCAGTAAATAGGGAATTTAGCATGCCTAAATCTTAAGCGCAGTCGATTGTGGGATTCAAATAGATCATGATGCAACCAGGAAAGATGACTTGGGAACTAGATCAGAGGCTAAAATGTATAATCTACAAAGCCAACATGAATTTGATAGATGGAAAACATCACGAGAGGTTTGTGGCTTCATTACTACCACACTTAAGGAGTGCATTGTCGTAGCAAAAGATAACAACTCAGGCAGAGGCCTTGGAGATTGCCTTGAGACTACATGAGACTCCGATGCAAGATTCTAATCCAGGAATCCAACAGATCTATGTGCAGCTGAAGAATCTGTGCCTTGAGATGCAAAGTCTAATGAAGGACAGGATGGTTCAGCTAGAGGTATACGAGGAGGTATGGTGTTTGAAATGTAAGGGTCAAGGTCATGACAAAGACCATTGCCCAGTATTTGCAAATTACCTTGTAGGAGGAGGACCGATTCCTTTAAGGCCGAAAGCTCAAGCAGGACCTAGTGCAGTGCCTGCTTTATGGTGCGCTATCTGTCAAGTAGCTGGAAAACATGCCACAGATAAATGCCACTTGTTACATAAGTATGTACAAGCACCACAACAACTGTTCTACAACTTTTGTAGGTCGGTAGGACATGATGAGCATACTTGCAAGAGATATGACCAGAATTCAGGGTTTATGCCGAAACACGACCCCTTGACCAGAATGCAGGGATGGTACAGACAGGATTTCAGGGGTGCGGACAAGGCTGAGGTGGAGGAGGACCTAGTAGAGGTCAAGGACAGTTGATTTGCTACAATTGCGGAGGACCAGGGCGCTATTCCCACAATTGCACTAACCCGACGTGTCCGTCGTGAAAGTATTGCACACTGTTTGATCATGAAACGGAAGCTTTTCCTATGCTGATAGCTAGGATACATGACAAAGCGGTGCTACCACCTCCCCCAACTCAGAAGTTGCAGATGATGAGGTCTAAGCTACGTGAGGAAGATCCGAACATAAATATAGTGCTCCGGAGTGGAATCGTGACGGGATATGACAAGGGGAAACAACCAAAAGATAGTACATGGGTTCACGAAGCCCCGACAAAAGAGGTTGAGTTTGATTTAGAGCACGGTTGTGAAGCATTCATGGAAGCTAAGAAGAGCTTCATTGAGGCCTCCACTTCAAGAAGCAAGGATAAGCCTGAGCCAGAGATGGAACCCTCTATGCTCACAACTTTCCTCAAAACCTGTATGAAGTTACTGCGTGATAGTAAGGCTATGAAAGGGTTATAGGAACTCATCAATAGATGTGTTGGGACCGCTCCAAGTGAGTTACGCGTAGTACGAAAAATTGGCAAGCGTAAAACAAGGACAAGACGGGAGATGAGACTGACTGCACAAATAGGAGAGTATGAAATGGATTAGGTCATTTTAGACCTGGGGTCGATGTAAATGTCCTACTAAAGTAGACTTGGGAGTGAATGGGGAGACCTACATTGCAATGGTCTCCGATTCAGCTAAGGATGGTATATCAACAGAAAATCATACCCATGGGGTGGTTGTAGGGGGCGACCATGGATATTGAGGGAGTGAGAGAGCTGGCAGGTTTTGAAGTGCTAGAGATAGTGGATGACAACAATCCATACTCTGCTCTCCTGGGAATCGACTGGGCTATTGATATGAACAGGGTAATCAATCTGAAGAAGTGAAAGATGATCTTTGAGAAGAAATCACTACGCATAATAATACCCCTAGATCCTGCTGAAGGATCGCGCTATACGGAACCAGTCCGCAATTATGAGAGTGATGATGATCTAGACTGCATCTATAAGATAACAACACGAGACCAAGATTGGCTGAATCCCACCACAGATGGATGGATTACATGCGATTGCGAGAGTTCCTACACTTCGGACACCGATGAAGAAATAGAACACTGGCAGATTTGGTTACACGAAGTAACTACATTGAATTGCAACATGATGACCCAGTCGTTGCACTGTGTGTCATCAGAGGAAAGAAATATGCCTATTTATGATAGTCTAAATGAGGTAGATCTCTTTTTGGAAGAATTTGAAAGGGAGGTACCAAAAAAGCAACGCTTCCAGGCCTTGGACTGGGCACTGCAAACTACGCCAGCAAGATGGTGGGGTACACAAGGGAATCTTTGATGATTGGCGCGAATGTAGAAGGATGATAAGAGCACGATTTGGGAAACCTAAGATGCAACTGAAAGACAAGTACAATGGACAAGATGATCCGCACACGTAGTTGGCCAAAGCGGAAAAGAACTATTCCACCACTGAGCGTGAAGGGCTAGATATGGTGTATGCACTCTAGAAGTACCAACACTACTTACTAGGAGGCCACTTTAAGATGTATACGGATCACTCTGCACTAAAGTACCTAGTCAATAAGCCTATGTTGGGGGGCGAATCTGAAGATGGCTCTTATTGTTCCAAGAGTACGATTTTGAAGTTTTTGTGAAGCCAAGACGATTGAACACGAGACCACACCATCTGTCGCGCATCGAAACAGGGGAGGAACCTACTAACTTGAAAGAAGGATTGCCTAATGTGTAGTTATTTGCAGTGTATGTTGTTAGCAGTTGAAATTTCACCTCAGGCTGAAAAGGCAAATCTCAAAGCTACATCAAACCATTCAGCCTCGTAGCTAGCCCTACGGGGCAGGAGAAGGCTCTCTCCGGTCAATCTCGGTAAATTTTCAATAGGAAGAGATGACCAATCAAGGTAACACTGATATTAGGCTAGTAAACTGATTTGAAGGTTGATTTGGGGGTTTTTTGGGTTTTTGGTGGCAATTTGAGGAACTGCAATTTAGGGTGCGGGGATTGGACTCAGTTTCTGCAGGGGGGTCTTTGGGGCAAGGTAGGAGCCTGTATTGATGTCTTTAGCTGAAGTGGATGATTAGGAAGAAAGATAAGAAGGCTAAAGAGAGCAAACAATGGATTTGAATTCTCTTTAGACAGCAGAAAACATAGAAATTAAACAAATTTAAAAGTAGAGCATGGCAAGCATGAATTCTAACTTTATCACTTCATTTGTTTAATATGCAGCAGTATAGAAAGGAAATGAATAACATAACAAAGCTTACAATAACATGAAGAAAAACACCATCAACACATGAGTCCACAAGAATCCCAAAGATGACTGCAAAACCCTGGTCTTCCTTAGCCAAAAATTGCAGAGATACAAGTGAAATATACAATGATAGCTCCTCCCTCAAGAGTCCAACCTTCCAACCCTTGAAAATGACTAAGAAAATACATAATATAGGCAAGCCAACCTCTTCCCTTGCCTCTAAGGGTCGAGCTCACTATCCTAGGAGTTGTTTGAACCACTTCTAAACTAAGCACTAGAAAATAGGCAGTCAAAACAACTTGACTCTATAAACTTGGAAACCAGTTCATACATTCAATTTTTACCCTTTACATGCAAGAATCTTCTAGAAGAGTTAAACAAGATTAAAAGTATCCAAAAAGTGCCACAAGTATAGTCAAGAGGATCACCATCCACCTCAGAAAGTCAAACTGGAGCTAAACTGCGTTTTCTGGGCTGAACTGGTCAAATCTGGCAAAGTTCCCTCAACGGGTCGCGCACATCTTCCTCAACAGGTCGCGCACTTTGGAGCCCTGTTTGGAGGCCTTCCCGGTGTCAGAATTAGGTTAAGGATAGCTCGTTGGAAAGGTCTCTGAGTTTACTTTCCAACCCAACCAGAATTTTTGGATTTGGAGGTCATTTGCCCAGTAAAAAGTCAATTCTCCAAGACTACTTCTGCAGCTCAAAAAAGGGGCAGAAAGTCAAAATTTGGCTGTATTTTGACCTTTTGGAGGCCCAAAACTCCATAAAAACTCAAGTCCATCCATAGGCATGTGTAACTTTGCATGAAAAATCCAAAAATGTTGAGTTTTTGCAAAACGGAGTTACGATGACAAAGGGTCTCACCGGGGGTGAGACCCGTTGAGAAGCCAAAACCTGTAAATTTCCCAAAAATTGCCAAAATTACCCAAAATTCTCAAAATTTTTTGGGATTTGAGCTGTGGCTAGGCTATTGAGTGCCATGATCTTTGAGTGAAGCCTCAGCCAAGATATGGAGGGGATTGGGCCTTCTTTCTCCTTTTTTGTGCCTTGGCCAAACTCCTTGGATCCAGCGATTGTAATTTTGGCATTTCTCTAAAACCATGACACCTGTGAAAAAAGTGAAGGAGGGTTTTCTTCTTTGGCATTTTATGGACAAAAACCTCTCTCAGTTTTCCAAAATTCATCTTTTATTGCTCTGAAACATCATTTGAGTGCAACTTGTCCCGATGTGTGAAACAAGGGATTTTGTTGAAATGGAGCGAAATGAAGGGGATAGGGGGCTTCTAAATTCTTGGGGAAATTTTTGGGAGTGGGGAGGGATGTTATGAAGTTGGGGAAAGTGGAATCTCAGAGATTGAGTGAGGGGAAGGGGTCCAAAAGGGCAAAACACAGGCCCAACCTAGAAAATTGTCAGGTTGTAGCTAGAAACTAGGGTTTGTGAAAAAATGAGGAATTTGGGGGATCTGAGGGATGGGAAGTGTTTGATAAGGTACTTTAAGGATAGGGAAAGGTGTATGAACATCAGGAAACAATTTTTGCCGGTGATTTGACCATCCAAGAGAAATTGCCTTTCAAAACCCTAGGAGAGGGAAATGACCTTGCCAAGGCACAACTGAAGCATGAACAAGGTGTAAAATGACTCATTAGACACTGACATGACAATGAAAACCCTATGAATGATGATAGACTCAGCTGAATGGTGACATGGACCAAAATTTTGACAACTTTAGAAGGAGTTAAGGCAAACCCTAGACCTAATGCCTAGTGACCAAATTTTGCTTGAAAACTCTTTGAAATGACAAAATTTGACTTGGAAACTCTAAGACCACGTTGTAAGAGCATATTTGATCACTGGAGGAAGGTTGGGAAGACTGACACTAACATTGGCTCCAATGGGGATGGTAGCTCCTTGGAGGTGCCAAGAACCTTAGACATCTGGGAGAGCAGACCAGTGCTTGCAACCATTGGGCGATGGAGTCATTATTTACACCTTTGACACAAAACTTTGACACATTTATTGAATGAAAACTTGACTGAAAACTGACTGAAACTTAACTAGAACTTGACTCAAACTGACTCGATGGCAAACTAAATAACTTGAAAAAACTCACTCAATAGACCAAACACAAATGACTCATGACTGACTTAACTAAAACAAGAGAAGGGCAGCAGTCCATCAAGATGTGAAATCATGATGACAACCACCGGTGTTTCTTACAAGACTATATACATCAAACTATATCAAAATGCCAATGCAACCAATCAAGCAGATGCCTTCTTAATTGATTCTCTTGATTAGATCTTCTGGTCAACAATACAAACCTATCACTGGGCATCCAAAAACATAGTTGACCATATTCTCCTTCATCACTGAATACTGCAATAAACACTATCACTGCTGGCTGCAACAAATCTGCCATTGGATCCTGGAAAACATGAAGACTTGACATTGCCACCTCCTGCTGAAAGAACAAGGTATCCTTTGCTTCAAATTCTGATATGCCTTCATCATGTGCTTCGGAAAGAGTATGTTCCTAGTCCTCAAAAAATTCTGAACAAGTAGATGAGCAGATCTCCTCTTGAAATAACATTTCAAAACATGAAACATATGAGGAAGAATCTAAAATGGAATCCTGAATGATCTGATCTTTTGTAGTTTGAATACATGGTAAGTCATCCTCATATGATATGATAGCCAGATTCCCATTACATTCATCAATCATAAGAGAAGAAACTTCAGATGGTCCTTGAAGCAAAAGATGATCATTTATATCGTCTACCACAAATTCATGCAGAAAAACGTTTTCACTTGCTTGAGCAAAGATCTCACCTTGTTTTTCATGAGCTGACTGAATGACCTCCTCATGAAGATCTAGTTCCGGTGAGGTGGGAGCACTTAGATTTGTAACTTTGTTTTCTTCATGCCAGCTGATCTCAACAGTCGAGTTCTTCTTTATAGGATTCAACACAAGGTATTCTTGGTCACCATGATCTGAATTTTGATCTAAAATAGCTGAGTTGACTGCATTACATTCTAAAATTGAATCTTGGCTACCCTGCACGCTGTCTTCTTCTGTAGGCAGATCTGAAACAAGCTCTTCTCTTTCATCAATTACAGCCATATGGCCATCTTCAACCTGCTGATCTTGACAAGTATCCTCTAAGATTTCTATGTGCTGCTGAAACGGCTTGTCATACAGGGCTTCCATGATCTCTTCATCCATGAAATTATCATCTTCATAAAACTTCTCAAGGCTTTCAATAAAACTATAGGCATGCTTGCAACAGTCTTGAACTAAATTCAATGATGGATAAGAGTCCTTATATCTTTCAATGAACATAGCATGAAAATCCTTTAAACAATAAATACAAGCAGGCGGCAAACCTTCATACCATGATTGGGCTTCACCTTCCAGAGTGGCCAAGAATATCTTCATCAAGCAATCTTCAGGAAAATCCACCTTCAATTTGCGAATATGCATATGAAATCTAACTAGATGTAGAGCAGTGTCCTTCCTACCATCATCGTCAAATATAGGCAGATTCCTTGACCAATCCACCTTCGGAATTTTATTTGGAAAAACAGGGATGTGATCTCGGCTCAAGGGAGCGTATCTTCTTGCAATCCGATCCATCTTGAAAAGCTCAAAGCTACTGATCTCTCTGCAGTGAAGTCACCATGAAGAATTGATCTCTGGATTTTTCAGTGAATGAAGTCACCAGGTGAATGATTTCAGCCTTGTCAGTGTCTGATCGTTGTTCACCATCAACAATCAGATCTGAACTTGATACATGTACTGGGGTAAAATGAAAATGAAGTGTTGTATTCACAAGCTCACGGAGATTGACTGAAGCAGCGTTTATCTACTTCCGCTTATGCAAAGCAAAAGCGTTTCGAAGGCTTCCTGGCATAACTTCAGGCTCCGTCTAAGACTTATGAAACACACATCAATCAACAGACAAGTTTGTTCTCCCCAGTATGGTCGCCAGTATGTTAGCACTTGAAATTTCACCTCAGGCTGAAAAGGCAAATCTCAAAGATACATCAAACCATTCAGCCTCGTAGCTAGCCCTACGGGGCAGGAGAAGGCTCTCTCCGGTCAATCTCGATAAATTTTCAATAGGAAGAGATGACCAATCAAGGTAACACTGATATTAGGCTAGTAAACTGATTTGAAGGTTGATTTGGGGGTTTTTTGGGTTTTTGGTGGCAATTTGAGGAACTGCAATTTAGGGTGCGGGGATTGGACACAGTTTCTGCAGGGGGGTCTTTGGGGCAAGGTAGGAGCCTGTATTGATGTCTTTAGCTGAAGTGGATGATTAGGAAGAAAGATAAGAAGGCTAAAGAGAGCAAACAATGGATTTGAATTCTCTTTAGACAGCAGAAAACATAGAAATTAAACAAATTTAAAAGTAGAGCATGGCAAGCATGAATTCTAACTTTATCACTTCATTTGTTTAATATGCAGCAGTATAGAAAGGAAATGAATCACATAACAAAGCTTACAATAAAATGAAGAAACACACCATCAACACATGAGTCCACAAGAATCCCAAAGATGACTGCAAAACCCTGGTCTTCCTTAGCCAAAAATTGCAGAGATACAAGTGAAATATACAATGATAGCTCCTCCCTCAAGAGTCCAACCTTCCAACCCTTGAAAATGACTAAGAAAATACATAATATAGGAAAGCCAACCTCTTCCCTTGCCTCTAGGGGTCGAGCTCACTATCCTAGGAGCTGTTTGAACCACTTCTAAACTAAGCACTACAAAATAGGCAGTCAAAACAACTTGCCTCTATAAACTTGGAAACCAGTTCATACATTCAATTTTTACCCTTTACATGCAAGAATCTTCTAGAAGAGTTAAACAAGAGTAAAAGTATCCAAAAAGTGCTACAATTACACTCAAGAGGATCACCATCCACCTCAGAAATTCAAACTGGAGCTAAACTGCGTTTTCTGGGCTGAACTGGTCAAATCTGGCAAAGTTCCCTCAACGGGTCGCGCACATCTTCCTCAACAGGTCGCGCACTTTGGAGCCCTGTTTGGAGGCCTTCCCGGTGACAGAATGAGGTGCAGGATAGCTCGTTGGAAAGGTCTCTGAGTCTGCTTGCCAACCCAACCGGAATTTTTGGATTTGGAGGTTATTTTCCTAGTCAAAAGTTAATTATCCCAATACTACTTCTGCAGCTCAAAAAAGGGGCAGAAAGTCAAAATTTGGCTGTATTTTGACCTTTTGGAGGCCCAAAACTCCATAAAAACTCAAGTCCATCCATAGGCATGTGTAACTTTGCATGAAAAATCCAAAAATGTTGAATTTTTGCAAAACGGAGTTACGATGACAAAGGGTCTCACCGGGGGTGAGACCCGTTGAGAAGCCAAAACCTGTAAATTTCCCAAAAATTGCCAAAATTACCCAAAATTCTCAAAAAAATTTGGGATTTGAGCTGTGGCTAGGCTATTGAGTGCCATGATCTTTGAGTGAAGCCTCAGCCAAGATATGGAGGGGATCGGGCCTCTTTCTCCTTTTTTGTGCCTTGGCCAAACTCCTTGGATCCGGCGATTGTAATTTTGGCATTTCTCTAAAACCATGACACCTGTGCAAAAAGTGAAGGAGGTTTTTCTTCTTTGGCATGTTATGGACAAAAACCTCTCTCAGTTTTCCAAAATTCATCTTTTATTGCTTTGAAACATTATTTGAGTGCAACTTTTCCCGATGTGTGAAACAAGGGATTTTGTCGAAATGGAGCGAAATGAAGGGGATAGGGGGCTTCTAAATTCTTGGGGAAATTTTTGGGAGTGGGGAGGGATGTTAGGAAGTTGGGGAAAGTGGAATCTCAGAGATTGAGTGAGGGGAAGGGGTCCAAAAGGGCAAAACACAGGCCCAACCTAGAAAATTGTCAGGTTGTTGCTAGAAACTAGGGTTTGTGAAAAAATGAGGAATTTGGGGGATCTGAGGGATGGGAAATGTTTGATAAGGTACTTTAAGGATAGGGAAAGGTGTATGAACATCAGGAAACAAGTTTTTCCGGTGATTTGACCATCCAAGAGAAATTGCCTTTCAAAACCCTAGGAGAGGGAAATGACCTTGCCAAGGCACAACTGAAGCATGAACAAGGTGTAAAATGACTCATTAGACACTGACATGACAATGAAAACCCTATGAATGATGATAGACTCAGCTGAATGGTGACATGGACCAACATTTTGACAACTTTAGAAGGAGTTAAGGCAAACCCTAGACCTAATGCCTAGTGACCAAATTTTGCTTGAAAACTCTTTGAAATGACAAAATTTGACTTGGAAACTCTGAGACCACGTTGTAAGAGCATATTTGATCACTGGAGGAAGGCTAGGAAGACATGCACTAACACATGTCACATATGGTCATTTCAAGGATATAATACACTTCCTAACAACAGGAACCGTACCAGAAGGATACTCTGTCCAACAAAAGGAGGAATTAGTTGTGCGCGAGACAGATTTCTCTGTCATTGCTGGGCATCTGTAAAATATGGGGACTGATGAGATATTGCAACAGTATGTACCTGAGTTTGAACGAAGCAACATCCTCGTGGATGCTCATGGGGTCACTGTGGGAGGACATTATGCAGGGAGAGCAACCACGCAGAAGATTCTACACACCGGGTTGTGGTGGCCAACCCTTCATTAGGATTCAAAAGCATATTGCAAGGCATGTGATGTATGTCAAATAACAGGCAAGCCATCATGGAGGGATGAAATGCCTTTGAATCCAAAATGACATTGCAACCCTTCGAAAAGTGGGCAATAGATTTTGTATGACCCATTCATCCCTAAGGGAAGACAGGAGCGAGGTACATTATCACTACGACATAGTACTTGACTTATTGGGAAGAAGCGCAGCCAGTGAAGGATTACATGGGCACGACGGCCAAAAATTTCCTATTTGAGCATGTACAGACATGATCTGGATGTCCAAGGATCTTGATGAGTGATCGTGGTACGCACTTCCTGAATGAGACGATCAGCGCACTAATAGAGGAATTTCAGGTATATCACCAGAAGAGCACACCTTATCACCCACAGGCTAATGAGACAGTGAAGGCGTTCAACAAAGTGCATGAAAACACGTTGACCAAGGTTTGCAATGCTCAACGAAGTGATTGGGACCTACGCATACTTGCAGTATTGTGGGCTTACTGAATAGCATGCAAAAAGCTGATGGGACAAACCCCTTTTAGGTTTGTCTATGGTGTGGAAGCTATAATGCCTATGGAATACATCGTGCCTAGTTTGCTCACAGCAGTGCTTACAGGTATGACACATCGCAGAGCCCTAGAAGAGAGGCTTGCGCAGTTGGATGAGCTTGAAGAAGAGAGATTTTTGGCTAGATTTCATCAACAGCTCCAAAAGCAATGCAAAAAAGCATTGCATGACCGACATATTAAGCTGTGCACCTTTAAGGTGAATGACTTGGCGTTGTTGTATGACAGTAAGTTTGATAAATTTCCAAGGAAATTCAGAATGCATTTGCTGGGGCCCTATGTTATTAAGGATATTACTGATGGTGGTGTGATCCAGTTGGTTAAGTTGAATGGAGATCCCTTCCCAAGAAAGGTGAATGGCAGTCGATTGAAGACATACACCGACGGTCTAGCCATGTGACTAAATGAAAGTAGCACAGTCTTAGCGCTTTAGGCAGCTGAAACGAGGTGCGAGACTATAAACTACACTGCACGGGTTGGGGAGCTATGCGATTTCGGGATTGCGTGAAACAGGGAAGTGTCACAGGGTCCATGACAACGCGAAGGCAGCTGCGCTACTTGTGGAAATAGCTTGCAGGTCTGTCGGAAAGTGACCGTTAAAGTCACTATTAATGATTTGATGGTCAGATTGTGGCTAAATGGAGTGGGCGAAAGGCATTTAAGGTGACATTTATGGATTAGATTCTTGAAAATTTGTCGCCAATCTAGCATTAATTTGCCCAATGTGGGGGGAATGGTTGGATTTGAATTCGAAAGGACCTATATATCACAGGTGGCTATCCAGCAAAAAACACTTAGCATTTTGAAAATTCAGTTGTTGCACTATCAAGTGTGCATGGACCGTGAAAATTTTGAGGCTTTGAGAGCAAGTTCAGCATTTGAGAGATTGTCAAAGGAAATGCAAGACCTCCTGAATAGAATGATGTCGACACCCGAGGAAGCCGCGCAGAAAATTGAGGTAGTAGAAGCTGCCCCAGAGAGTGCCAAAGTGGTAGTCGAAGTCCCTAAATCATCTAGAACACCAAGACCAAAGAAGGATAAGTAGACTATGATACCGGTCCGTGTCTCACCAAGAAACCCATAAAGGACCAAGCTCACTTTGCAGGAAAAGGGGAAGGCCATTAATGTAGAAGCAGATGAGGAAGAATCTAAAGAAATCCTAGCAGATGAGTAGGATTTCGAAATGGAAATTGAAACCCAGGGTGCAGACCCTATTACCAGGTTACCAGAATATGTTTCTTTGTGTAAGGTCAAAGCCAAGGTGCCAAAGGACATAGATGAGAGAAAGATCTCTCCACAAACTCTGTTGCTCCCAGATGAAATTGTTTTTGAGAGGCTGCACTGAGGGCGGGTTCTTGTACTAAAGTTAGAAGATTGGGACCTAGCAGATCACGAGAAATCCCTACATTTAGTGAGTGAGTAGCTAATGCGTTGACGGATTAATATGACTGATGGAATGATTGAATTAGAGCCATGGACGTGGCTCAAGGGTGTAGAGAAAGCTAGGTTTCTCAACCTGCTTTAGGTGCCACATTACCATTGCACCCCCGTAGACATCTTCGTCATCAGGTAGCTACTATGCTTGGTGCATGATGTGTGTTTTTGGCTGGAGGAGACCATTCCCATCACAGACCACTTGATCCATCGGATCACATGGCTGCCTTAATTACAAGAGGATCCAACCAATATATCAGAAGGAAAAGGTGGTGAGTTTGTCCTCACAGAAGCTACGAAGAAGAAATTCAAGTTGGAGAAGAAGAAGCGGGGATATGCCATCTCCAGCATTAATAACCCTACAGTCAAGGTAGTAATGCAAATATTAGCAGAGAAGATGATGCAGAAGTGTCACGTGGATGAGGTGCCTGCGCATGTGATTGCACTAGCAGCTCAATGCGCTGAAGGAGTCTAGTTCAAATGGGTGAATTATCTATGTAGCAAGTTCCTTGCAAACTATCGCGAGGCATAGGAGCAGGGCAAGATGTTCCACTATGCATGGCTCTTGCTGTCGATTATACTGGTGGCATGGGAGTTGCTAGAAGATAGCCAATTCCCTTCAGTCGCGCCAGACCTTCCAGAGGCAGCGAAGTATGCTTTGTTGTGGGCGACCAAGGATGCACAACATATAAAAGAAAGCAAGATCTTTAGGATCTTGATGGAGATGAGTATCCGGATTGGGTCAATCGTAAGCTGTGGTTGTCACCCATAGTATATACTAGTTTGTAGAGCTTTGCAGATTTCAAAGCAGATTTCCACCATGTCTTTATCAGGGCATGAAAGGACCCCACGAAGACATGGCATAACTTACCATATCTGGCAACTGATGATGTTATCTTCGCATTCCTCGAGTCTTGGTGGCCGGAGTGGCGCGCTCCAATAGGCTCCGCAGTGGAAATGGACAAGTCCGTCATGCTGTGTAAGAAGGAAGAAATAAAACTCAGAATGGCGTTACTGGCTGAGAAGCATAAGAAAGAGGAATCAGAGGCTAAGACCCATGCAACATGTGACACTGCGAAATTGGCTGAACAATAGAAGACAAGAGGAGAAGAGTGCACAGGACAAAAGTCACCTTCACCCGGGACTGAAGCAGAAACAAAGGAGCCAACAGAATAAGGTGGTGTGGACCCACAAATGACATCCACCCAACTCAAGCGTCAGCACCCACAAGAGAAGGCAGCGTCAGGGAAGAAAACCAAGGCTTTAAAGACATCCTTGGACCCAATCACCCTCACTGAAGGGGATTTGTACGATATTGGAGAAACAGTGAGGGATGTCACCACGGAGGCCTTCCAACGGTTTGGAGAACAACAATAATTGGTATTAGGGGCTCTCCGGATAGAGCTGCAGGAGTTGTAGGCTCGCACTCCACAGGCTGGCACAGTGTCCACCAGCCTCGCGATCAACACTTCAGCTGCCACAGAGATGTTGTGCACAAGGGTGGCCAACACGATAGTGCTACCAGATGGGGCACTTACTACAAAAAATGAGGCCAACAAGCCCATGGTCAGTAGTCTGAAAGGGGTGGGATTGCATATGGCTGCGCTCCCTCAAGAGACACTCCACCTCTTGTAGGATGGAGTCACCGCAAAACTTAGGGCTTGCGGGAGTCACGCTCTGTAGGTGATGAGTGAGCAGTGCATCAATTTCGAGCAGTTGGGCCTGCAGCACAATGAGGGAGTGGAACAGAATAAGAAAATCATGCAGGTAGTGGAGGAAGCCTACCATATGGTCTTGGAGTTAGACGTTCATGCAGAAGAACTAGTTGAGGTGTGCATCCGCAAGTTGGCCACAGGGGTACGTGACGCTCAAACATAGATGGCTAGGATTCAGCCGGAGCTGAACCTGCAGATCGTAGAATTGTAGTTGAGGGCTCAGCCTTCAAGTCCACTGGAAGTTAGGGAACAATGTTCCACCACTGTTACAACAACAATAGCAGTGGTTGAAAGTGCAGTAGTAGACTACACATGACTTTTTGAACAGTCATTCGAGGTCTTGACCACCCTGCAAGAGGACCTGAATGTAGAGCGCCTGGAGATAGAGGCGCGCGAGCTACAACAAAGATATGATGAGGTCAAAGGGACCACACAGATGGTTTCCCTTACACAGAGGCTCACACAAATGCAGGAGGCAAAGGCACTTAAGGAATAGGTAGATACCGCTCAGCACAAAGAAGCGGTCCTAAAAGCACGCCTACATCAATGGATAGACGAGGCATATACGATCATAGCTTCCATTGAAGGAAAGCTCGCGACACTACAGGCAACTCAAAAGAAGATTCAGGGTAGCAGTTCAGCGGCAGTCACCAAGCAGCGAGTGGAAGAAGTCTAGCAAGCGGTCGCTTAGTGCGTTGCTAAGGTTGCGGTTATCCAAACGAAGCTAGGAGGTCTTTATGCTAAGATCTTTGTGCCTATATAGTGACTCTAGGGTGAGTCACGATGTTTATGTTTGGGGCCTATTGGGCACAGTATCCCCCAAGGGTAGTTTTGGGGCTAAAAGCCCATATTTTGGTCAAATTTTGTAATCCAAGTGTAAAGACTCCGGATTTTGTGGTCACGGATCGTGTAGGTGTTAAAGAGTCATAGGGTTATCCACCCTTATTTTGGAAATGTAATGTCGGCTGTAAGAGATCTGCCCATGGTCCACAGACCATGGGATTGTATAAAAAGAGCTAAGCTCTAAGTAGATAGAAAAGGAATGAAGAGGAAGAGAGTCATAGCTTAGAGCAAGAAGTCTAAGTCTTAGCATAGGTAGAGGCTCTGCGGCTGAGTGCGCAGAGGCCTAGGGTAGAAGTTTGTAGCTAAGTGCATGGGCCCCTACAACTGAGTACGTAGGGTGGGTCGAGTCTATGATCATCTGGAATTATCAATAAAGATAAGTATTCTACAATTTCTGTGTCTTTATTTCCTGTTTATGCATCTTGTTATCTTGAGTATGAATTTCAATTATAATACTTATATGATGCATGAATGTATGTAAATGTGTTGGTTAAGTGAACGCAAGTAAGAAAATCTATTTATGTGAAGCTAACTAAGATCGGTTAATAATATAAGTATGACACTTAGCCTATTTTGGGAGATATCACAGTTCGTTTCCCTAGTAGCGTGAAAGTCCCTATGTCGCAGGTTAGGGTTGCGGGAAAACCAATTGTACCCTTTTGCAAATGTATTGAAGGGTGGAACAGAGGGCTAAGCAACCTGCACGAAAGCAGGTATAGCCAGAATAAACCAACATCACATCCATCTCAAGGGTGCGGAAACTTGGTTCTAGCATCCCCCCATAATGCTTTGGGTGAGACTTCGGTCTGTGCTCTGCAGGGTGATGCCGAAAGGGATTTGTTTGGCTAACTAACACTAAACCTGGGTCAGGCCCCCTCAAGCCAAAAAATATCCACCTTGCATGTCATGAGGAGAAATGGAGGTGATAGCAGACATCGAAAATTGGTCCGCCTCACCAGGTGGCACCTTCCTTAGAGTGTTCGACAAAGAGAATCCTCCACGTGTTTTACCAAGGTATGCCACTGAAAATCTTGTCATGCAAGAAGTTTCATATCATCTCGCCACAGGGATGTCAGCAGCTTTGCACAAGAAGAAGAAAGCACCATGGATCACTCTTCCTCAAAAATTCAATTATACGAGATAAAGAACATGAAAGTCACAGATACTGAGGGAAAGGAGATAGTTAGGTTCGCATTCGGTACTCAGGACTTTAATCTGTATGATACCTATGGTATTTGTAGAGACAACTATGCAAAAAATTACTTTAAGTGGATCAATGAGGCATTTCATTGGCCAGCAGAGGCCCATCAAAGGAATTGCTACAATGCCTTCAGACTCTATGAGGCATTCAGTTTAACGGGGACTTCATAGGCTACTCCACAGAAAGGAGAAATTCCAGAGGAAATGATAGTAGAAGGCAACAATCCTATGTAGGACAAGGGAAAGAGGAATATTGCTAATGGTCTAAAGGGAGAACAAAGCTTCAAGATGAAAGAAGATCCTATTATCATGAATGCAGCTTTAGCAACAGAAGTAAAGAGGAAGCATAGGATACAGAGAGAAAAGCAGAGGTTGCAAGAAACACAAATGAAGCTGCAGAAAACATAATAGAAACTAAAGGAAGAACAAGAGTTGAGGAGGAAAGAACAAGAAGAGAAGCGGAAGTAGGAGGAAGAACAAAGGCAAGGCACAATGACAGAAGAAACAATGTTGATACAGGTTGAAGAGAAGGAACATAACCAACCAGTAGCTGAGGGGAAATGTGAATAGATGCAGAATTGGGAGCTTTCTCAATAGATTCAACACTTGATTGAAGTGATAGACATGGATATGGAATAAGAGTCACAAAATGAAGATGTTGATCTAATTCTGAGTGCACCACAGGTCACCACTAAGTCTCCAACACCAAGCAAGGAAGGGGATGTTGGTTGCCTTGATGATGATTTGATAATGGACATGTACAATCTGTCAATCAATGATTTCCAAAAGAGGGATGTATAAGCATGGAGAAAGCATTTTCTAGATGATCACACATCGACTGCATTCATTAGATAAAGGGTGATAGTGGCAGATGCTAGGAAGCATCCAAATTCCATTGTCAAAGCCAACTTGGCCCTTGCAGGAGAGAAAAGATCAAACATTCAATATTTGACGACTAAGAATGAGAAATTTGCACAGAACTTGCAAGCTGCAAGGAAAAAAGAAGAAAAAAATTGTGTAGTAGCACAGAGTGAAGTTTCCACACAGGTTTACTTGGAGGAGATAAGAGCAATGATACTTGCTAAAATATGAACACTTGGAGAAACCATGTAGAAGCTATATGAGGGGTTTGTGACAATACATAAAGTAGTTGTCTATTAGCATGGCCTACAGTAGAAAAGCAAAGATTTTTTTAATACTCTCAAGAATATACAAGATTCCATCACCTATGTGCAAGAATGGACGATGAGATACAAAGGGTCACTGCTTGACTTAGTGAAGAAAATTAAGCCACCAGTAGAGATGGAGAAAGTGAGAGTTCAGATGTTCATTCAGAACAACAAGAAACTCACTTCATTCGTTGGTATCATTCAGGCCTCATATGTATGATTTTTAATAGTTTGGATGTCTTCATGAAAACACACAAGATCCCATCTGTCGTTTCACTCACCAAAGCCAAACCCAAGAACCAAGTCTGATAGGAGATCGAAGAGTACTTAGAGTAGCTAAGACATATTGCCACCAAGGAAGATTTGAAGCTGAACAAACATAACATATAGAATTACATCCATGGTCTTGTCCAAATCAAAAAAATGTTGCTCATGATTCAAAATGAACTTGAAACTGGTTCCAAGACATTGTTCCCGAATGTCGTGGAGGCTAGAGTCCTATTCCATCTAAACACCATCACGCGATTTGGGAAAATTATCACACAATACTGATCTTGGCACCAATATGTGACCAAGAAGCAGCAAGTGGAGGTTATTGAGCTAGATTTCTTCCAGAATCAAGAATTATAGTGTTATGTCTTGTTAGGATGTCAATTTCTCTCTGCCCTATTTCTTCTTATAGGGTTGTAAGTGTAAATTGTAATATTATTTGTAATTATGTTGCAAGTGAAATTTGAAGTGTCAATATTGGAATATAAAGACACATGATGAGATTTAATGATTTATTTTGTAAAGAAGTTGAAGAGTCATGAGGGTAGTCCAAAGGTCATGAAGGGGAGTTGAAGAGTCACCCCCTCTTGTTATAAATAGAACCTCATAACTCATGTAAAGGGATTTTGGGAGACAATATTTTGGCTAAGCGTAGGTTTAGAATGAGATTGGGAGTATTGTGAAGATCCTTGGCTTCTTCATAGCATAGAGCGAGTATACCTCTTTGGAGGAGTAGGTGTTCTTGACTTTAGTGTTCCACTATTGGGGCTAATGGTCCATCATTGGTGTATGTATGAATGGAACTTTAACTTATAATAAAATCAGAGCCAACACACTTTCATGCATATGTTGTGAATATAGTAGGACTACTCTTGTTGTATTTGAAATGTATGTTATGTAACTTATGCTTATGCTTATAAAATGTTTCGTTTGCATTTGTATGAATCTTGTTGAATGCATGTTGTTGTATTAATTCATCACCTTAACTTGTGGAATATTTCGCATATTAGCTTGAGATTTCATTACGCTTGTGTGTTCCTTTCAAGTTGCGTACTATTATAGGCTTCCAAGGGGTGCAGTTACTTTTCCCTTCATGTGTTGGAAGCTTCATGCATCACACTTGACTCTCTACAGGGTCACACACCCAAAGTTACCATACTTCACTCTGCACGGTTTTGCAGCCAAGGCATAACATTACCACCCACTAATGGGACTCCTATTCCAAATGGTGTGAGGTCTAGTTGGGACTTCATATCGAGGAGATCCCCTGAATATTGGTAGGTCCAACACCGTCAACATTTATTGCAATAGGAGGGCCAGATGACAAGCTAAGCCCTTGAAGCCTGTTTTGAATTTTTGCACACATCTAATGACTTCTCCCCAAATCATAATCCAAACATTCTTTTATAGACACACAAATCTAAAAGTGGCGGTGAGAATTATTGATGACTTTTCCAATTTGAAATTCATTGGTGAGGTTGAAACAACCTTATTTGATCACACAGAACATTTTCTTGATTTATGCACAATGCACAACACCCACTATGAGGATATTGGTTGTAGGTTTTTCTTTCTCACGTTCGAAGGGCACATACGAGAATGGTGTAACACATTTGCAAATGAATCTATACACTTTTTTAAACAAATTTTCATAGAGTTGTGATGTGCTTTTGATTTATATGATCACAAAACTCTATGCAAGGAAATTTTGAATTTGCGAAAAACACCTGATGAATATGTTCAGGATTTTCACGGTCGTTTTATTCATTTCTGATTTGAATTTCTAGAAGATGATGTTGGTTGGTCTTTATTGGTAAACAAATTCCTATATCTTGTTCACATTTTAGAAAATACACATGATATTGAATCTTTCGAACCTCTCCCAACATACCTTAGTATTAGAGTTTCTAAATCTGTGACAGATGAGGTTGTTGTTCCAAGTGACCCTCCATCCCCTTCTCATCAAACAACTATAGTTCCACATATTGAGGTGGGAAAAGTTGCAAATTAATTTGTTGATTTGTCACCATATTTTCCCACCTCACATACTCAGAATTTAAGCATAGGTTTGGACTATGATGGTTGTGATGAAGTGTTATATCCTCATCCTCCATCCTTTGGTCCCTCTGATCCTCCAAATTGTGATGTGTTTTGTTCACCTGTTTCAAATATCTCCTTTTATGTTCACGAGGATCAAGTTCTGGATGGAGTTAGTGTTGAACAACCAACCTATGATATCATTTTCAGTGAGTATGTGGGAGTCTAAATCTGAAAAATAATCTACAATGAAGGATGAACTCCTTCCTCCTGCACCTCTTCTGCATTATCCTGACATTTTCCACAATTTTGTCATTCCTATTGAATCTTGTGAAAATACAATTTCTATTGATGTTACTACTTTCAATCATTCTTAGAGCATGTGGAATGCCAATTTTTCACCTACATGCGCAAAGGAAAAACTTGTTTTTCATGATCCTCCCAATCTCTCATCTTATCTTTCTACAAATATAGAGGGTGAAATTTATTCTTCTCCATCATCTCCTCTTTACAATTTGTGAGATCATGAGGATGCCTATGTTGGAAATCTCAAACTTTCTAATCTTGGTTGTCATGATCTTCTCTTTGATTCATCTAATCACGATTCTAATTTTTCCACTATTGATCTTTCCAAGCCACCGATCTTTGATGATCCATCTTCTGGTGAATTGGAACTTCCCTAAGCTATTGAGGCACTTCAGCCTGAGCTGATGGTTATGTCAGGTTCTCATAGTCTTGAGGTCAGTTCCACTTATAATAAAAAATTTGTTGAATCTTTCTAGTATCCTCATCACTCTGTCGTACACATTGAAAATCAACCCATTTTACAATTTTCGCATCCTCCACAAGTATCACATGATCCTATCGCTCAGTCATTAGAGGAGTATTATGTGGTGAGCACAGTTGCAAAGTGAAAATTTTCTTCTTTATTTATGTTTGCCCATTTTCGCAGTTCAAAAGTTTGTGCTTGCATGTCTTCAGGTCGATTGTGTCTAAATGCCACAATGCACCTGCAGAATGTCTTCCATGCACATTTCTTTATTTCTTTTCTGCGCATTCTTTCAAACTTCGAACGTTTTGGTTTACACGATCTTATCTTTTCTATTTGTTTTTATTCTTGTATATATTTCTTGACTTACATTCCCTCACGTACGTAGGCCAACTAATGCTTTGGTGGATGCATTGGAAGTATCATTTCATGTGAGTCTGGCCTATTCACTTAGGTTAGGAGTAGGAGTAGTTTTTTCTTTTCCTGTTTGTTTATTTGAATTGATTTCTTTTACTTTCCATTCCACTTCCTTCCTTTTGTTTGTTTTCTTTTCAGTTATAGGATAGCTTCCACATGAGACTATGTTTGGCTTCTCAGACAAGCAAGGTGAAGTCGAAGTTTATTCCCCCCTCTTTATTTGAATATTGGATTTCTTTTAGTCAATGATACTCTAATGGAAAATACATTCCTTTCGGATAAATTCACAGCCAAATCATGATGACTGCAGTTTTAAATAGTACCACCTACTATAATGGGTCTTTTATTTTCAGTTAATCCCTTTCAACTAAGTCAAGTAGAGTAAGGAGGGGAGGAAAACCTTAACAAGTATGTCAGAGGTGTATATAAATATCCTTCTTTGAAGGGAAAACATCTTCTTCTCTCAATAAGTCGGGATCCCTCTTCTGCCCCCATGAAATAAATAAGTTCCTATGCACAAGTATTTGAACAAATATAATGAAAAATGAAATAAACTGCAAAAGAAGAGAAAGTCTTCCTGTGTAGAGAGGTGAAGCAAGAAACTTCGTCAGGGTACTATCTAGGCTCACTGGTAGTGGATAAATGCTTGTGTCCCTAAAGTGACTCCACCGGGGTACTATTAAGGCCTACTCGCAGTAGAGCAACACCAGAGATGAAAACTAAGGCTCTAAAAATCTCTTTTACTTGTGCATTTATATACTCCTCATCACCAATTGAAACAACTCAGTTGGACATGGCTTGGTATGTGTGTTGCTAATGAGGGGAATGGTAGGGACTGTATCTTTAACTCAAACTAAGTGAAGAAGCTTTGATAATCGATGAAATGAAAAATACTTCTAGAATATTTAGACCTATGTTGCATGAGACAAGATCCATACAAAGAGCTGGACTTCTACCAATATGTCCCCAATTTTGTAGCGGCTACAGCCACCCTCCAAAATTTTTCCTATGCTTTGATTTTGGAGCCCTCCTTCCTATCCAGCGGAGTTCATCTTGCACTGATCCAAGTATTCATGCTTTGGATAAGACTTATATTTTTCATTTGTGCTTGTGCTTTGTTGTTTTCACACTTAGCCGATCTTTCTAGCTCACAAGATGATCCCCCGACTTTGTTTCACAACAATTCTGGGCTTGCCTCTAGAAACTGCACAATTCTTGAGGGAAAGCAACCTTGATGATTGGAATTGCACAATTCATACTGGAAGTCAGCCTTGAGCTTAGAAACTACACAGTCAAGGAATGAAACCCAACACGAAGCCCAAAAATTATGCAATCCCTCACTAAGCTAGAAAGTTTCCAAGTTCCCAAGAATTGTATAGTCTTTCCTAGTAGCATGGAAAGTTTCCCCAAAAAACCAAAAAAGAAAAAAAGCTAAAAAAAAGTAAAAAAGCATCCCTAAAAAATATGGATCTATTTTTAGTATCCTAAAGGAGGCACTTTCGCTATTTTTACAAACTTCTGCCAAGTGTCGCATTTTCCTTGATTTTAGGCATGCGCATCATAAACACTGATTACCTCAAATCTATTTAATCAATGCCACTAGAGCTCATTTACACATTCCATCTTGGAGCTCTAACATTCTCGAGGAGATCAAGCAACCTTTGGTGTGGTCATCGTTGATTTTCTAGGTGAGTTTCGGTTTTGTCATCTTTTGCCACTTTTTCTGTCGCTTTTTGTCATTTCACTTGTGTGAGTTTTGTTTTACTTATTTCTCTTTCTAGTTGCTAGTGTTTCAACTTATTTTAACTTGTAGTAATGTTTTTCCAAGTTTTTGTTTTCCTTTCATAAGTGTAGCATTGGTTTTCTTATTTTTCTCCAATGGTCACCGTTGTGGCGACTCTCCTCACATACTTGATTTTCCTTCTGTTTGATTAGTTACTACACTTGATCTACATGGATGTACTTATGCTTAGTCAGTTTTGCACCCAACCTCACATTATCACCAGTTTTGCACCCAACCTCACATTATCACTCACTTTTACTCATTTTTCACACTTCCACTTGGAATAGCTACACTTTCTTTGATCATATCTTTCCTTTCCCAGTTGGGCACTGCGCAATCCTAAGGCTCAAGCCACAAGCTTGGCCTCTAGCACTACACAATGCATAGTACAAGCTTGCTCCAACCACCCACTACGTAGTTTTAGGGGTCAGCCTATCACCAAACTCTCACAGTCTCTACCCAGGCTAGGAACGCACATTACCTAACCCCAAGCCTCAAGCTTCATCCTTAGTTGTTGGGACTACACAATGCACAGTTCGCATAGTCAGCTAGTCTCCCTTGTTGATAAAAACTGTGCAATCCTTCTCTCCAGTTGCATGGTTTGCTGCTTGATCATACTTTGAAGGTATATTTGATGAATCTAATGTTTTCTTATCTTGCGTGTCCTTTTGTCCCACAGGTACCACATTTTTTAATCACTTTTCTCCAGCAGTCATTATTACCATGGCACCAAAGGGAGTTGCTTCGAAAGAGATCACTGAAAGCAGTATTGGGGAAGTAGTTGAGAAAACACCAGTAGACTTGCCAGTGTATACAGACATGCAACTAGTTATACAAAATGGGTCAACACTAACATGGCAGCAAGTTAATGAAGCTCTTTTAGCAAAGAGCCTTGAGGAAGATCTAGAGGATCGACAGGTTTATCTCAGTATCTGGCAGTTAGAACTACACAAGGTTGCATGCAGGTATATGACCTTCCCATGTGTAGATGTCATCATCTAGATTGTCTCACACATTGATGAGAAGACCATGACATTAAGCAGTGGCAGCAAATAGAACCTTTCCACCTTTTGGGCAGAATATTATCAGTGCATGTATCACTTTCCTGAGCTAGTGAATCTCATGTACTCATTCTTCTACACCACCAATAACTATGTGAATACAAGACAAATTGTAAAAGGTTGGGTGAAAGATCCATCAAAGTTTCGATAGACACCCACCCATTTGTATAAGAAAAATTCCCCCAGGAAGGCCTACCATCTCTTGGTTATCTTCGCTTGCAGGATCCATGGTCAACAAAGCACAAAGAACTTTCTTGAAGGGTGGGAAGTCTTATTAAACTAGGTTTTGAATGAGGGGAATCCGTTCAACTGGTCCTATTTGTTGGCTCGATAGTTGAGGGCCCATGTAGCATAGGCTCAGACTCCTCTTGATGGTGAGGAAGCAAGGTTCTATATGTATGCATATTTACTAGAGGCAATCTGTGCACAACAACAGTTCCCCGACATGAACTAGACATGGACACCATGAGAATATGTCGTGCATATCTATTGCAAGTTTATTTTGGATTGTAGTCATTGAGGGGTAATGGAACAACTAACTGACCACTTCATCATCCCACTTTACATGCTCATCTTTGAAGAAGATCCACCTTGCATATCATGAGGAGCAATGGAGGTGTTAGCAAACATCGCAAATTGGTATGCCTCACTAGGTGGCACCTTCCTTAGAGCGTTCAACGAAGAGAAGCCTCATGTTTTACCAAGGTATGCCACCCACAATATTGTCATGCAAGAATTTTAATATCATCTCGCCACAGGGTTGTCAACATCTTCACAAGGGAAGAATAAAGCACCTTGGCCCACTCTTCCTTTGTGAATTGGATTATACCAGATAAAGAACTTGAAAGCTTAGATACCGAGGGAAAGGAGATATTCAGATTTGCATTTGATACTCAAGACTTTAATCCGTATGATCCCCATGGTATTTGTAAAGACCATTGTGTGAAAATTTACTTTTAGTGGATCAGTAAGGCATTTCATTTTCCAAAGGAGGACCCTTGGAGGAATTTCTACAATGCCTCTAGACTCCATGAGCCGGTCAGTTTATCAGGGACTTCACAGGTTACTCCATAGGCAATAGAAATTTTAGAAGAAACAATAGTAGAAGGCAACAATCCTATGCAGGAGAAGGGAAAGAGGAAGATTGCTCATAGTATAGAGGTAGAAAAAATATGAAAGATGAAAGCAGATCATATTATCATGAAATAATATTTAGTAGTAGAAGCATAGAGGAAGTAGAGGATACAGAGAGTAGAGTAGAGGAAGAGAGAAAAGAAAACGTTGCAGGAAGCAGAACTGAACCTGCAGGAAATAGAACAGAAACTGAAGGAAGAACAGGATTTGAGGAGGAGAGAACAAGAAGAGAAGCAGAAGAAGGAGGAAGAGAAAAGGAAAGGTGCAATGATAGAAGAAACAACTCTGATACAGGTTGAAGAGTGGGAACAAAACTAACCAGCAACTGAGGAGGAAGATGAAGAAATGCATGATCAAGAGCTTTCTCAGCAGATTGAGAACTTGATTGAAGTGACATACATGTAGATGGAATAGGAGCCATAGAATGAAGATGTTGATTGAATGTCAAGCACACCACAGGTCACCACTTAGTCTAAAAACACCTCTAGTAGCAGAGCCAACTCTGAGTGAGGAAGGGGATGTCAATCCCCTTGATGATGATCCGATAATGGATGCGTACAATCTATCATTCGATGAGTTCCAAAAGAGGATTGTACAAGCACGAAGAAAGAAATTTATGGATTATCACACATCACCTGCATTCGTTAGAGAAAGGGTGATAGTGGTGGACACTAGGAAGCATCCAAATGCCATTGTCGAAGCCAACTTGGCCTTTACAGGAGAAATAAGATCAAACAAACAGTTTTTGATGGGAGATAATAGGCAATTGGCACAGAACTTGTAGGTTGCAAGGAAAGAGTTAGAACAACTCTGCACAACAACATAGAGTGAAATTTCTGCACATATTTACTTGGAGGAGATGAGAGAAGCGATACTTGTTGAAGTATCAACACTTGGAGAAACCATGCGGAAGTTTTATGAGGGGTTTGTGACTGTACATAAAGTAGTTTTTTGTTTGCATGGCCTACAACAAGAGAGAAGAGATTTTGTTAAAAATCTCAAAAATATACAAGCTACCATCACCTACGTGAAAGAATGGAAAATACGATACAAAGGGGCACCACTTGACTTATTGAAGAAAATGAAGCCATAGGTAGAGCTAGAGAAAGCGAGAGTTTGGATGTTGATTCAAAACAACAAGTAGGACACCTCATTTATTTGTAGCATTCAGGCATCATATGTATGTTTGTTAAGTAGTTTAGATTCCTTGGTGAAAACACACAAGATCCCATCTATCGGTTCACTCACCAAACCCAAACCCAAGAACCAAGTCCGATAGGAGATCAAAGAGTACTTGGAGCATCTAAGACAGATTGCCATGAAGGAAGATTTGGAGCTGGAAAAAATAACATGCAAAATTACATCAGGGGTCCTGTCCAAATTTCAACAATTTTGGTCATGCTTCAGATTGAACTTGAAATTGGTTCTAGGACATTGTACCCAGATGTCATGGAGGCTAAAGTCCACTTCCAGCCAAACATCATTACACCGTTTGTGGATCACACAGTACCGAGCTTGGCACCAATATGTGACCAAGAACCAGCAAGTGAAGGTTCTTGAGTTAGAGTTCTCCAAAACTCAAGCATCATAGTGTTATCTCTTGTTAGGATGTCAAGTTGTCTCTATCCTATTTTGTCTTATATGGTGTTGAAGCCTCGAAAATCGCTGCAACAACATCGGGGATAACCACCCAGTCCGGACCTTAGTACAGCTCCTTTTCCGTTTGGAAAAGTGGCTCCGACTGGGGATAATGGGACCAATTTCCCAGAAGTGGATAAACAGGATGAATTGATGATTTATAAACTAAGCTATCGGTAAACGAATAACTAAACTATTAGCAAGAATACAAGAACTATAACCTATCCCGGGAATTTATTGAACTTTAAAGTGCAGCGTTTGATGGTCTGTGTCTAAAGACATGCATATAGATGACTCCATCTAACAGACATAGATATTAATTCATTCAAGATTACTGTGCCTAAATAGTTAAGCCCAGCGATTACAGCGATATTACCACACTCATCATTTATATTATCGACATATACATGATTAAAAGGAAAGCATATCATAAAACATCCAATAGTGGTATGAATGTAGATCTGTTGTTACAGCGCATGCATATAATCAACAATAGCAAGGATAATCAAATAACAATTCACATAACAGGAATGAATTCAGACATAGACAGAAATACCATATGAGCTGCTTTGACACTCCCGATATCAATCGCTACTTGTAATTCTTTCTTCAACGCAGAAACATTCTCAACAAAGACAATAGTGCACAATTGCATAAAAAGCCTCCTTGTTGAAATTAAGAACAACTGGTCCAGTTTCATAAAAGAATATTGACTGAAGCACAATAGTGCAAACTTCAGTCTTTAAGTCTGGTACAAAACTTTACGACCCTTTCCAAAACAATGAAAGGGTCTATAAATATTAAATTAATCTAAATATCTATTAAATTGAAATGCAACTAAATCGGTATCAATAAATTTTGATCCTATTTTCCTCAACGATGTGGCAATCGGCAGCATGATTCATCAGGTAGGTTGCTTGCCTTTAAATCTGAGCTGACTTATCGCAAGCATTGGCTCTACTTCAGGAGCTTTGTTGAGGCATGAATTGAGCTGGGCGGCATAGGTGGCATCCTGAATATCGGGAATTATATATCCGATCGCATCTGTTAGGCACTTAAGGGCGGCTCTCTGTGTATGCGGCTTTACCAGGAAGAGCCGATATGCTTCCATAGTTAAACTATTAATCCCAGCGATTAATCTCCCCTTTTCCTCTAAATCAGGATAGCATGATTGCTCCAATGTGTTTGTTGTTGTCAACTTTCCTGGTGTACATTGGGAAATCATATTTGATAAGTAGAGAGTGTTGTTGACTAGTTCAACCAAATTGCTGGAAGTTGATTTACATCTTGAAGCTGCCCTTTCTGCTTTCATCATCTGAGAGTGCCATTCTGTGAAAAGTATATCTTTATGTGTTTCTGAAATCTTGGGCAAATTTGCTTCTCTCCCTTGATCAGAATCTTGCCAGTCAAGAAATGCAGTTTTGATCTCTTCGGCTTGATCTAATTCATTTCTAGCCTTTTCTACCTGTTGATTTATGGACGTCGTTAATTCACAGAGTGGCTCTGCTTGAGCGATTTGTTGACACAGAAGACTAATTTGAGATATTAATGCAGTGTTTATTTGTAATGCTTCTGCTCTGAACTCAGCCACTTGTGGAACGCCCTTTATCTTTTCGAGCTGCGATGACAATTGAGCGATTTTCTCATCCTTTGTTTTCATCAGTTGCTCGTTTGCTGCCCTTAATTGTGCCAATGCCTCTAATAATTCCTTCTGTTTCTGGATCGCGCTTTGGTCGACCCTTTGCTTTTCTGCCTGCAATTGTTGAGTTAGTTGACTATTCACTTGTTGTTGTGTCAACAATTGCTGCTCTGCCTTCTCTGTCTTCTGTTTTGTCTCAGCCAATTCTGCCTGTAATGCGAAAATTTCTTGATCCTTGGTTTTCAGTAGAAGACTCACCTTTGATGCCTTATCGATTGTCGCTGCCGAATAGGCTCCCGCATACTGCGACAGTTTTGTCAGGTCATCGGAGGGGTCGAATTCCTCCTTCCAAACCACGCTGCCCGTAACAGTTTGTTCTGGGAAAAGGGGAGGTTGATCAATCTTCCTTCTTTTCCTTTGTCGTTTTACCACTGCTTTATGCCTCGGGCTGTAGAAAACATCCAGGGGAGGAATATCTTCTACCTGGAGAATGATTTGGTCGGAGGGGTCTTTTGGTATTACCTCAACATCCTTAGCAATGGGTGGGCCGTTGGTTCCACTTAGAACCTGAGGTGAAGTGATGTCCTATGTATCGTTTGTCTTGGAAGTGTCTGTATCCTTGGAACATTCCAACCCACTGATGATAGAGTCAAATTGCTTCCACTCCTGGAGAAATTTAGGGTCAAGATGAGTATCTATATTGACATCAATGGTGGTTTGTTTTTCCTTTTCAGCTTGGGACTCCTTCCGCACTTTTTCCTGCTCTCTCTTCTGTTGTTCCTCTTGTTCTTTCTTTTTCCTTTCCTCTCGCTCTCTCTTCTGCTGTTCCTCTTTCTCTTTCTTCTGTTTCTCCTCATGTTCTTTCTTCTGTTTCTCCTCATGTGCTTTCTTCTGCCTTTCTTCTTGTTCCTTCTTATGATCCTTTGTTACAACCGGAGGTTCCTTTGACTGTTGCTGACCAGCCTTGCTTGATGATGTCGCCAGGGTTGTTGCTAGTAAATCTAGAGGCAGAGTTTGCAACCTCTGTTCTCTAAGCTTATTAAACTCAGTCAACCCTTCATCATTATGTTTCATTCTAACGAATTCTTTAGCCTGACCTATTGATTCGGTTGAAACGAACAGGTCGTCAAACTTATCTTCTTTATGCTCAAATTTTGTCAATTTGGCCTGTTCTAGTGCATTATAGGCAACTTTCTTTGGATCATATGGCCTATTTGGGATAGTTGCCAGAGTTAAGGATTGAATCTTTGTGGCTTCCTTTTCTGCATGTTTGAGATCATGCAGAGTATAGACACCACACCTCAAGGGAAAAGAGGGCCAGCCCCTCTTCTTTTCTTTCTTGAGAGTCTGTGTAACACTCTCAGCCGTAATCTGATAAGCGATTTCTCTTGCTAGCAGTTTATCTGGTACGTACAAAGGGAGAACATGTGGGTTGGCTTGCCTGCCGAAAACTCTTATGTAGGTAAATCTCTCCTCTCCAAACCAACTCCCTACCGCTGTTATATCAAACGAAGCTTGATAGGAAATCTTAGGAATGGGTTTATCAAAAATAGAATAATGAATAGGCACCATAAAGCCATTGCAGATTTGGTACAGATGGTGCTTGTAAGAGGACTTCCATAATTTCTGATGGTATATGTGGATAGCCGTGGGATCTTGTGGCGTCCACCTCCAGCCGAGCATGGGAAATTCAGAATTGAAACATAATGTATCTAAAATATATGCACTGTAATAGAATGGGGGAATTTTCCTTTCAGAGACGACAGTCTGATTTCTAAAATCAAGCACAGCTTGTGCTAATTTGTCAGAAAGGATGGTGGCCCAATCCATGATTATATTGTTGCATGCTGCTTCCATTAGAGGAACCATTTCTATGGTAAAATTAGTAGAGTCATGCAATCCCCATAATCTACACATCATTATTCCAGCATAGCAATAAGGAGAAGCCAGAGAATCAACCGAGTACTTACCGGAAGATTCGTGTTTGTGCTTGACCGGATTTTGTCTCCAACCCCGGATGGGTTCGGATTCAACTTCATTTTCATTTGCGAATTTCTCCATAAATTCCTTATTATATATCTTCTCTGGCTCGAGCAAATGATACATTTGCCTTAGATCATCCGCCCTGAACGATCCGAAGATTCTTCTGTCTCTAGTGCTGAAAGTTCTATCCAAGATTGGGATTTCTTGAATCGCCCACCGCACTACGTCTGTGTATGGGAGAATTTGCTCCCTGGCTGCTATTCTGTGAAGGAAAGAGTCGGCTAAATCCTTGAGAGTACATTCAGACTTCCGAGTAGGATCCACAGTAGCTTCGACTATTGTCCTTATTGGTTCTTCGGCTTCAATCAGGTTGTAGGTGCCTTGCCAAGTAACTCTGATGAGACCTGTACATGTAGTATCAGATATCAAGCCCTTCTTTTTGTCCACGAGAGCTTGTCCTAAAGCTGGTGTAGCAGAAGCGCCTGTGGTCTTCTTGGATTTCTTCCCCATCTTGCTTGAGCTTTCTCCTTTGGATGAATTCTGCACAGAGGCGCAAATATACGTAACACAGAGAAATAGCAATGAAAACTTGCAAGTGATGAGAAATATTGAGAAATGCGTAATAAGGGATTAGCTTTAAAAATGGGCGCAGACACAATCCATGGGAGGATCTTACAATTACATTAAATGGTCGTTTAAGACCTGCCACCCCTTAAATGCTCATTATACCATTATTCGGCTGAATGGCCCGTTTAAGTGTGCTGTGGACGTTTTGGCGGTTGAGCGCGGGTGAATGATTGCTTAAAAGATCAAGCTTTAAATATAAATGAATCATAATATCCCTCCATTTAACGACTTTTTTGAAATCCGTGCTATATCGTAATCGGGTGTCGGGAACACTTAAATCCTTACGTTGACAATTTTGAAATCCCGATCGCCGATAGCGAAATCGCATGGCATCGGGGTGAATGGGAATAACAATGTGCATAAATAGTGTATCGTCGATTGCCGATTGCGATATCACATCGCATCGGGGGTATGACCTGGGCGCCTTATTATTGTGCATGGGATACTGCCGATTGCCGATTGCGATATTCCATCGCATCGGGGTGAAAGAGTTGGGGTGTTTTAATACTGTGTAAAGATTACCGCCGATGGCCGATCGCCGATTTCGCATCGCGTCGGGGATGATGGCATGAGGCGCTTTAAAATGTGCATAGAGTATTGCCGATAGCGATATCACATCAGCGGAGACCGATGTGCCACTTATTTGTGTTTTCTATGCCATTGCGATATGCGATCTTGCGATCGCTTTATCGCAATGATAAAAGATTGTTTTATTTGACCAAAAATGGGATTATAAAAGGTTTTATATAATGTCTTCATTTGGTTTGCGGACCTTTTTCAAATAATGAAGTATTGATACCAACTAACTTCTAAAGGGACCCATTTCATATATTGATTTAGTAAATAAATATGATATGAAATGGGGGGTTGTTGTAGGGCACAACAATTCGCGATTCGCTGGAAGAACCAATTATCTCTGGAAAGCATAAAAATACTTAAAAATTTTTCACAATAGAGTTCCAGTCAAAGGGGAAGATTCTAATATAACTAGGTATATATGCATTCCGAGTAAGATGAGACTATTTTGCTAACTTCCTTTCTTTTTTAAGAAAATAAATACATTCTAAGTTTTAAATAGCCCTTTATTGGTTTATAATGATAAAACAGAAAAACTTTCCAAATCAGTTTTTAAAGTGAACTCCTCCATCATAGGTAGAGCCTCTGCTGCCAGCAAATGTTCATAGTTTCGACAGGGATACCTTTTAACCATGCTATTGTCCATTGTTCCATCCAATTAAGAGTGTGATTAACAGAATGAATTCAAAACATGTTTTCATATTTTGTATTTCATTTCCTTTTTCTGTTATTGATAAGATAAAAAGCCATTGTCTTGGTTTGGTGGCCAGCTATTGACAATGCCATTCACTGGTAGTAATCTAACCGAACAAGCTGGCTCTTGATGAGACCCCTTGTCTTATAATTTCAAGCCATTACCCTGTTTTGGTATGCAGTATTGGTAATGTCGGTTAAACTATTTCCCTATGAACATGGTAAGCAGGCTTGCAATAAGACCTCTTATCTTTTTAATATCAGATATTTTAGAATTACACTCTGAGTAATCATAAACTTTAGTGAATGGGATGAACAATATTCTCCTTAAGAGTAAATGGATGACAGGGTAAGAGTTGAAGATGCTGAAATTGGATTGGCTTCTATCTTGATATTGATAACCTTTTGAGACCAATTTGAAAACAGAGAATGATTTACAATACTTTTAAACCTTGAAAGGAGTTCACAAAACTTGAACTGTAGTTTCAGAATACAATGATACCTAATTTCCTAGAAATTATCCCTTTTGGTTAAGAATTCTATTATTTTAAAAGAAAATATCGTTGTACTCCTGTAGATCAAATTTTCAAACACAGGAAAGGTCAATAGTAGATACCTTACAACATTATTTTCTGCAAATCCTACAAACTACAAAAATCTATCAAACTAGAAGGAGAAGGGGTTACCTCCTCAATTAAAGAATTTCTTCAAGATAAGGCCATTAACAGGGAGAGAATCTCTCAACCCTGATAAGTCTTGCAATATAAAGGTCGAATGGCCTATCTTTTCACAGATATGAAACGGTCCAAGCCACATCTTCTAGAACTTGGTGTGTTTACCCTTGTCCTCATGGTCTTTGTCCCATTTCCGAACTAAATCACCGACTTGGAATTGTTTTGAACCGGATGAAACTGAATCAAAAGCTGCCTTGATGACTTGCTGATCTTTGGCATGAATAACCCTGGCTTTTTCTCTTTCCTCTTCTAATTTTAGAATTTGGTCATGTCTAAGCTGAATAGAAGAGAAAGGACTTTCCTCAATGAACTGCACTAGGGCTAAAGAAGGAAGAACAAGATTTGTGGGTATTACTGCTTCTTTTCCATACACAAGATTGAACGGAGAAGATCCTATAGATGTTTTCTGTGTTATCCTATCAGCCCATAATGCAAACACTAAGGATTTGTGCCAGTTTTTATGATTCTGTTCGATAGTTCGCTTAATGATTTTGATCAGATTTTTATTAGTAGACTCTTCTAAACCATTACCCTGGGGATAGTAATTAGCAGAATATTTTAATTTAAATCCTCTTTTAATAGCGAAATCAAACATAGCATTGCCTGAAAAGTAAGATGCATTATCAAAAACAAGAGCATTTGGGACACCAAACCTGGTAATGATGAATTGATCTATGAATTCAATAATTGCTTCAGAATTTGTTGTCTTTAAAGGGATTGCCTCAACCCACTTAGTAAAATAATCGGTAGCGGTAAGGATATACTTATGTTGTTTGGAAGATGGTGGAGTAATCTCCCCAATGATGTCCAATCCCCATTGCTCAAATGGTTGTTCAATGTTGACTGGTTGTAGAGGGACAGCTGATTTACGTTGTCTTCCACTAGAAGTTTGACAATTGAGGAATTTCCTTACATACTCGTGGGAATATTTAAACAGAGTAGGCCAATAGTAACCAGCATGAATAATTTTGTGAGTTGTTGTATCAGCTCCAAAATGTCCTCCCGCTGGTCCATCATGTAACTCCTGCAAAACCTTTTCAGCTTCAGTTTTCTCAAGGCATCTCAATAAGATGGAATCATAATTCTGCTTAAAAAGCACATCATCAATAATTGTAAAATTCTTTGCTTTCAACCTAATGGCCCTTTTGTTCTTGTAAGATAGGTGTGGAGGTGCATAACCATTCTTTAAATAAAAGATTAAATCTGCATATTGAGATTCAGAATCAGTAACACTTATCTTATTGATTTCTTTAGTTTGCTCTGTATTGCTTGATTCTGGAATGTTGGATGCTCCTGCCAATATCCTGCAAAAACCTTGGCCCCTAACAATCTTTGCTGGCCTAATTTCTAAGTCATACTCTTGAAGCGTTGTGACCCAATTTGCCCTTTTTTCACCCAGTTCTTTTTGGATTAATAGTTGCCTAACTGCTGGGAAAGGAACTATAACTTTTGTGTGAGTTTTCAAAAGGAAGGGTCTATAATGCTTGACTGCTTTAAATACAGCAAAGGCTTGTTTTTCTACATCGGAGTAATTCAATTCAGCACCCTGAAGATTTGAGCTAAAAAATGAAATGGGTGCTTCCAAATTGTGATCATTTAGTTGCGTGAGTACTGCAGCATAAGACAAGTTGGATGCGATGGTATACAATGTAAAATGATTAGAAAAATTTGGAGTATTTAAAGCTGGGGCATTGATTATTGATTGCTTGATTAGATCAAAAGCTTCCTTTTCTGCTGATCCCCACTTAAAGACTGAATTTTTCTTAATCATTGTTTGAAGTGGCAAAATAATTTGAGAAAAATCTGGGACAAATCTTTTAACAAAATTGATCTGGCCTAAAAATGACTGCATCGATTTTTTATTGTGTGGGAAAGGGATTTCAGAGATTTCTTTGATCCGATCAGGATCAATATAAATGCCATCTTTGGACACAATAAAACCCAAGAGCTTTCCTTGATCAAGAGCAAAGAAAGACTTTTTAGGGTTAAGAGAAATACCATATCTTTTGCAACGCTGAAAGATTTGATTTAGATCATGCAAATGATTATACCTCTCCTTAGAGAATACAGTAATATCGTTTAGATAGACGACTACTGTTCTATTAATCAACCCTCTAAAAGCTATATCCATAGCTCTTTGGAATGTCACTCCTGCATTTATAAGTCCGAAAGGCATTTTCTGATACGCATATGTTCCCCATTTCGTCCTGAATGTGGTTTTAAGCTAGTCATCAAGATGAACCAAAACTTGGTTATATCCTGAGAAACCATCAAGAGAGGACATCAATTCAGAGCCTGCTACTGATTGGAGTATTTGCTCCATTTTACGTAATGGGAAATTGTCTTTCAGGCTTGCTTTGTTCAAATTTCTGAAATTAATACAAATTCGAATGTCGCCATTTTTCTTTCTGACTGGCACCATATTAGAGACCCAGTTTGAGTGTCGGACAGGAAAAATAATCTTGGCTTTCAAGAGTTTGTTAAGTTCCGATTTTATCTAGCTCTCCAAATTTTGATGTATTTTTCTTAACTTCTGCTGAATCGGTTTCTGATCGGGAAGCATAGGAATGGTATGCTGGATAATAGATGTATCATAAGTCTTCAAACCATCATATTTCCAAGCAAAAACATGTTTATTTTTCCTTAACAGTTTAATGAATGCCTCCTTCTCTTCCAAGGAAAGTCCTAATCCTAAATTAATATTTTGAGGAGCATGCTCAGTACCTAGATTTATCAATTCAAACCTAAGGGTAGAACTTTGGAGCTTTGCATTAGCTACAGGTTTAAACCTGTCTTTGATATCATAAAGATCTTCGAGCTTTACCACTGGCTTAGGAATTGAATTTTCCTGAGGTGTTTCTTTCATTTGTAGATCATGGTCATTTTCCTCAATAATTTGATCGTCATAGGACTTTTCAGAAGTTAGAAATTGTAAAATATCCTCATCATGGTTGAATACTCTCCAATTAGTGACATTGTCAGGAATTGAAGGCCTAAAAAGCAATTCTACGGAAAATCTATCTAGGTTGTAGTCTTCAGAAGGTAGAAGCTTGGAAGCTACATTGGCTAGGAGATCGGCTGCTGAGTTTTGAGACCTGGGGATGGAGGAAATGTTGAATGCAGAAAAGTGCAAAGTAAGTTCTTGTACTAGCGATTGATAGTGCTTGAGGTGATTTGAAAGACAATGGATTGCATTCCTCACCTGTTTAACAATAATTTCAGAATCGCCAAATACTTTCAAGTATTGCACTTTAAGACCGATCGCTTTATACAGTCCCTGGACTAAGGCTTCATATTCGGCTGTATTTTTAGTGCATTCAAATTCCAGCCTACAGGACAGCATTGTCTTTTCTCCTTGTGGACTAACCAAAATGCAACCTGCTCCTGAGCCCTCGTTGGATTTAGAGCCATCAAAATATAAAGACCAAAATAAAGAGGTATTAGCAAATGTATTTACAGTTTTCTCAGCATCATTGAAACATCTAGACCTATCAGTTTGTGAAAAATTCTCAATCTGAGATGTAAAATGATTGACTGAAAAAGGGGATGGTTGGGCAACAAAGTTGCCAAAGAATGACTCTGATGAATAATTCCCCAAAATGTTGTTGTTGAATGCTATGGGTTGGTTTTCTTGCTCAAATTCAGTCACTGTATGGGTCATATGTTTCTCTCGATCGATCTTTATTTGATTTGGCTTGCCCTTGTAGGGAAGCCACATATGTGACCAATCAGTGGAAATATACCCATGCAATTTTTCGGACCAATCCCTACTCAGAATTAAACCGTAAAATTCAGGTATATCGGCTATTAGGATGTCAATCCTTTGTACTACTCTGGGATCAGCAGACAACCTGATAGCTACGGAATTAATTTCTCCCACAACCTGCACTTTGGTCCTGTCCAACTGTAAAATATGAATAGCAGACTTCTGGGGTTCAATGTTCAGTTTAGAGAAAACTGAAGCTGGCATTATGTTAGATGATACCCCTAAGTCAATTAAACAGTTGTGCAGGTTTCTGTTGTAAATCTCATAGGTTAGCAGGAAGGGTGGAGTATGAGAATTTGATCTATCTCCAATTAGAACTGAATCGGTAGCTTCAACCATACCTGGAGGAGGTTGGCCTGAATCATTAGCGGCTTTTGCACTGGGAAGTGGTGTAGAGGGAACAACATTCAATTCTTTAAGAAGTAATTTCTGTTGATGCTTTAATTTACTAAGTTCAAACATAGTAATGTTTGCTTTAGTTTTCTTCATGTCATCAACAATGTTATATTCCATTGAATCGGATACCACTAATGTTTTAGATGTTGAAGGAGTATTAGAAGTTGAAGGCTGGTTTTGGGGAACTGTTGCAGGTGATTTCTTTGCAGGTGTTTTTTCTTTGGTTGTAGCGGCACCTGCACTCCTCTTCTTTGATGATACCTGAACAGGTTCAGAAGTACTTTTGCTCCTAGTAGTGACCGGGAACGCCTCTTCTTCATTATCAGTATCGGAATTGGGGAGTATAAAATCCCACATTCCATGACATTCTACTACTTCTTCTTCATCATCAGTCGGTGTGATTGTTTCCTCTTCCTCTTCTTCTTCTTGCTCTGAGTCTGCATTAGATATGACATTTGGGGGCTTTGATTCATTTTTCTTATAAGTCCTAAAGGGTCTTTTGGTTGAGGTTTCGGCCACTTGTTTCTTTATTTCAACCATTTCATTTGATAAAGTTTTTAGGACTTTTTGTAAACCCTCCATGTCGTATGGGTCTTTTGGGGTTTTCTTTCTTGAGTCATCTTTGAAAGAGACTTTTTTTGCTTTTCTGTCTTCCAGAGCAGCTTTCTTCTCTAGAGCGTTGATGCGCTTTTCCACAGCAAGTGCTTCTCTCATATTTTCGGCTAAGGTAGGTTTCCCAGCCCTGTCTACAAAAATGGCTATATTGGCAGGTAGGGCGGTGATATACCATTCGCTTCGAATTTGTTCACTTGGTTTGGAAGCTGTAGGGATTTTTGTCAGGAGTTTATTGAAGTGAGCATTAAATTCCTTAATTGGTTCCCTATGCTCTATTCTCATATTGGAGAGATCATTTATTAAAGTTGCCAAAGACCTATCATCTCCATATTTGGTAAGAAACTGCTCTTGGCAAGTGTTCCAACTGGTAATGGAACCAGAGGGTAAAGAGAAAAACCAAGATCCTGCTGATCCTTGTAAGGTGTAAGGGAAAAGTCTAACAACAACATCTTGTTCTGTTACTCCTTTCAAGTTGACTGCTAACATGAAATTATTGATGTGTTCCTCAGCTTGGGTTCCATCATCTGGATTAAACTTGGGTAGCCATTTTTCAGGATAATCTGGTAATGGATGCAATGGCGCAGGCATATTGACTGCACCAGGTCTGGTCCATGGATCTGCCATTGTAACAGCAACAGTGGTTGATACTACTGTTGGAATTCCAGATGTATGGGAAGGAAATAATGCTGAGGAGTGGGCAGGTTTGGATGTTGAAGCTTCTAATCCCTGGTGAACAACAATATGTAATGAGGGGGTGGATGGTTGACTTTGCAGAGGGGAAGATGCAATGGAGGATATGAATGAAAGCTCTTCACTGTCAGATCCTTCAGTATTTTTCTTCGCCTTTTTCCTTTTGGGTAAAGGGAACTCAGTGGGTTCAATACTGAGATTTTCGCTCTGAAGTCTAGTGAGAGGGTGAGGTAAATTGAACTGCGAAGTCGTACTGCCTTGTGATACCTCAGATTTCTGTGGTGAAATCGAGAAGCTCTAAAGTTTGTGGATAAGAGACTGGACTTCAGGTGATTCAAGACTTAATTGTTCTGGAGTATGATGGGTTTGAGCAGTTGTAGTTGATTCCTCTTCTTCTTGTTTGGATACTGGAGAACCAGCATGCGAATGAGAAGTCCGAGGGGATTTGGAGGGAGAATTACTCTTATAATGGCTTGCAGATTTGGGTTTGTTTGCCATTCATAGTTAGGCCCTCCTTCTAGCACCAAAAATGTTGAAGCCTCGAAAATCACTGCAACAACATCGGGGATAACCACCCGGTCCAGACCTTAGTACAGCTCCTTTTCCGTTTGGAATAGTGGCTCCGACTGGGGATAATGGGACCAGTTTCCCAGAAGTGGATAAACGGGATAAATTGATGATTTATAAACTAAGCTATCGGTAAGCGAATAACTAAACTATTAGCAAGAATACAAGAACTATAACCTATCCCGGGAATTTATTGAACTTTAAAGTGCAGCGTTTGATGGTCTGTGTCTAAAGACAGGCATATAGATGACTCCATCTAACAGACATATATATTAATTCATTCAAGATTAATGTGCCTAAATAGTTAAGCCCAGCGATTACAGCGATATTACCACACTCATCATTTATATTATCGACATATACATGATTAAAAGGAAAGCATATCATAAAACATCCAATAGTGGTATGAATGTAGATCTGTTGTTACAGCGCATCCATATAATCAACAATAGCAAGGATAATCAAATAACAATTCACATAACAGGAATGAATTCAGACATAGATAGAAATACCATATGAGCTGCTTTGACACTCCCGATATCAATCGCTACTTGTAATTCTTTCTTCAACGCAGAAACATTCTCAACAAAGACAATAGTGCACAATTGCATAAAAAGCCTCCTTGTTGAAATTAAGAACAACTGGTCTAGTTTCATAAAAGAATATTGACTGAAGCACAATAGTGCAAACTTTAGTCTTTAAGTCTGGTACAAAACTTTACGACCCTTTCCAAAACAATGAAAGGGTCTATAAATACTAAATTAATCTAAATATCTATTAAACTGAAATGCAACTAAATCGGTATCAATAAATTTTGATCCTATTTTCCTCAGCGATGTGGCAATATCGGCATGATTCATCAGGTAGGCCGCTTGCCTTTAAATCTGAGTTGACTTATCGCAAGCATTGGCTCTACTTCAGGAGCTTTGTTGAGGCGCGAACTGAGCTGGGCGGCATAGGTGGCATCCTGAATATCGGGAATTATATATCCGATTGCATCTGTTAGCACTTAAGGGCGGCTCTCTGTGTATGCGGCTTTACCAGGAAGAGCCAATATGCTTCCATAGTTAAACTATTAATCCCAGCGATTAATCTCCCCTTTTCCTCTAAATCAGGATAGCATGATTGCTCCAATGTGTTTGTTGTTGTCAACTTTCCTGGTGTACATTGGGAAATCATATTTGATAAGTAGAGAGTGTTGTTGACTAGTTCAACCAAATTGCTGGAAGTTGATTTACATCTTGAAGCTGCCCTTTCTGCTTTCATCATCTGAGAGTGCCATTCTGTGAAAAGTATATCTTTATGTGTTTCTGAAATCTTGGGCAAATTTGCTTCTCTCCCTTGATCAGAATCTTTCCAGTCAAGAAATGCAGTTATGATCTCTTCGGCTTGATCTAATTCATTTCTAGCCTTTTCTACCTGCTGATTTATGGATGTCGTTAATTCACAGAGTGGCTCTGCTTGAGCGATTTGTTGACACAGAAGCCTAATTTGAGATATTAATGCAGTGTTTATTTGTAATGCTTCTGATCTGAACTCAGCCACTTGTGGAACGCCCTTTATCTTTTCGAGTTGCGATGACAATTGAGCGATTTTCTCATCCTTTTTTTTCATCATTTGCTCATTTGTTGCCCTTAATTGTGCCAATGCCTCTTATAATTCCTTCTGTTTCTGGATCGCGCTTTGGTCGACCCTTTGCTTTTCTGCCTGCAATTGTTGAGTTAGTTGATTGTTCACTTGCTGTTGTGTCAACAATTGCTGCTCTGCCTGCTCTGTCTTCTGTTTTGTCTCAGCCAATTCTCCCTGTAATGCGAAAATTTCTTGACCCTTGGTTTTCAGTAGAAGACTTACCTCTGATGCCTTATCGATTTTCGCTGCCGAATAGGCTCCCGCATACTGCGACAGTTTTGTCAGGTCATCAGAGGGGTTGAATTCCTCCTTCCAAACTACGCTGCCCGTAACAGTTTGTTCTGGGAAAAGGGGAGGTTGATCAATCTTCCTTCTTTTCCTTTGTCGTTTTACCACTGCTTTATGCCTCAGGCTGTAGAAAACATCCAGGGGAGGAATATCTTCTACTTGGAGAATGATTTGGTCGGAGGGGTCTTTTGGTATTACCTCAACATCCTTAGAAATGGGTGGGCCGCTGGTTCCACTTAGAACCTGAGGTGAAGTGATGTCCTGTGTATCGTTTGTCTTGGAAGTGTCTGTATCCTTGGAACATTCCAACCCACTGATGATAGAGTCAAATTGCTTCCACTCCTAGAGCAATTTAGGGTCAAGATGAGTATCTATATTGACATCAATGGTGGTTTGTTTTTCCTTTTCAGCTTGGGACTCGTTCCGCACTTTTTCCTGCTCTCTCTTCTGCTGTTCCTCTTGTTCTTTCTTTTGCCTTTCCTCTCGCTCTCTCTTCTGTTGTTCCTCTTTCTCTTTCTTCTGTTTCTCCTCATGTGCTTTCTTATGTTTCTTCTCATGTGCTTTCTTCTGCCTTTCTTCTTTTTCCTTCTTATGATCCTTTGTTACAACCGGAGGTTCCTTTGACTGTTGCCGACCAGCCTCGCTTGATGATGTCGCCGGGGTTGTTGCTAGTAAATCTAGAGGCAGAGTTTGCAACCTCTATTCTCTAAGCTTATTAAACTCAGTCAACCCTTCATCATTATATTTCATTCTAGCGAATTCTTTAGCTTGACCTATTGATTCGGCTGAAACGAACAGGTCGTCAAACGTATCTTCTTTATGCTCAAATTTTGTCAATTTGGCATGTTCTAGTGCATTATATGCAACTTTCTTTGGATCATATGGCCTATTTGGGATAGTCGCTAGAGTTAAGGATTGAATCTTTGTGGTTTCCTTTTCTGCATGTTTGAGATCATGCAGAGTATAGACACCACACCTCAAGGGAAAAGAGGGCCAGCCCCTCTTCTTTTCTTTCTTGAGAGTCTGTGTAACACTCTCAGTCATAATCTGATAAGCGATTTCTCTTGCTAGCAGTTTATCTGGTACGTACAAAGGGAGAACATGTGGGTTGGCTTGGCTGCCAAAAACTCTTATGTAGGTAAATCTCTCCTCTCCAAACCAACTCCCTACCGTTGTTATATCAAACGAAGCTTGATAGGAAATCTTGGGAATGGGTTTATCAAAAATAGAATAATGAATAGGCACCATAAAGCCATTGCAGATTTGGTACAGATGGTGCTTGTAAGAGGACTTCCATAATTTCTGATGGTATATGTGGATAGTCGTGGGATCTTGTGGCGTACACCTCCAGCCGAGCACAGGAAATTCAGAATTGAAACATAATGTATCTAAAATATATGCACTGTAATAGAATGGGGGAATTTTCCTTTCAGAGACGACAGTCTGATTTCTAAAATCAAGCACAGCTTGTGCTAATTTGTCAGAAAGGATGGTGGCCCAATCCATGATTATACTGTTGCATGTTGCTTCCATTAGAGGAACCATTTCTATGGTAAAATTAGCAGAGTCATGCAATCCCCATAATCTACACATCATTATTCCAGCATAGCAATAAGGAGAAGCCAGAGAATCAACCGAGTACTTACCAGAAGATTTGTGTTTGTGCTTGGCCGGACTTTGTCTCCAATCCCGGATGGGTTTGGATTCAACTTCATTTTCATTTGCGAATTTCTCCAGGAACGCCTTATTATATATCTTCTCTGGCTCGGGCAAATGATACATTTGCCTTAGATCATCCGCCCTGAACGATCCGAAGATTCTTCCGTCTCTAGTGCTGAAAGTTCTATCCAAGATTGGGATTTCTTGAATCGCCCACCACACTACATCTGTGTATGGGAGAATTTTCTCCCTAGCCACTATTCTGTGAAGGAAAGAGTCAGCTAAATCCTTGAGAGTACATTCAGACTTCCGAGTAGGATCCACAGTAGCTTCGACTATTGTCCTTGTTGGTTTTTCGGCTTCAATCAGGTTGTAGGTGCCTTGCCAAGTAACTCTGACGAGACCTGTACATGTAGTATCAGATATCAAGCCCTTCTTTTTGTCCACGAGAGCTTTTTCTACAGCTGGTGTAGCGGAAGCGCCTGTGGTCTTCTTGGATTTCTTCCCCATCTTGCTTGAGCTTTCTCCTTTGGATGAATTCTGCACAGAGGCGCAAATATACGTAACACAGAGAAATAGCAACGAAAACTTGCAAGTGATGAGAAATATTTAGAAATGCGTAATAAGGGATTAGCTTTAAAAATGGGTGCAAACACAATCCATGGGAGGATCTTACAATTACATTAAACGGCCGTTTAAGACCTGCCACCCCTTAAATGCTCATTATACCATTATTCGGCCGAATGGCCCGTTTAAGCGTGCTGTGGACGTTTTGGCGGTTGAGCGTGGGTGAATGATTGCTTAAAAGATCAAGCTTTAAATATAAATGAATCATAATATCCCTCCATTTAACGGCTTTTTTGAAATCCGCGCTATATCGTAATCGGGCGTCGGGAACACTTAAATCCTTACGTTGACAATTTTGAAATCCCGATCGCCGATAGCGAAATCGCATCGCATCGGGGTGAATGGGCATAACAATGTGCATAAATAGTGTATCGCCGATTGTCGATTGCGATATCGCATCGCATCGGGGGTATGACCTGGGCACCTTATTATTGTGCATGGGATACTGCCGATTGCCGATTGCGATATTCCATTGCATCGGGGTGAAAGAGTTGGGGTGTTTTAATACTGTGTAAAGATTACCGTCGATGGCCGATCGCCGATTTCGCATCGCGTCGGGGATGATGGCATGAGGCGCTTTAAAATGTGCATAGAGTATTGCCGATAGCCGATAGCGATATCGCATCGGCGGAGACCGATGTGCCACTTATTTGTGTTTTCTATGCCATTGCGATATGCGATCTTGCGATCGCTTTATCGCAATGATAAAAGATTTTTTTATTTGACCAAAAATGGGATTATAAAAGGTTTTATATAATGTCTTCATTTGGTTTGCGGACCTTTTTCAAATAATGAAGTATTGATGCCAACTAACTTCTAAAGGGACCCATTTCATATATTGATTTAGTAAATAAATATGATATGAAATGGGGGGTTGTTGTAGGGCACAACATATGGGTACACGTGTAAATTGTAATATTATTTGTAATTATGTTGTAAGTGAAATTCCAAGTGTCAATATTGGAATATGAAGATTCATGATGTAATGTAATGAGTCATTTTGTAAAGAAGTTGAAGAGTCATCAAGGTAGTCCAAAGGTCACAAAGGGGAGTTGAAGAGTCACCCCCTCTTGTTATAAATAGAACCTCATAACTCATGTAAAGGGCTTTTGGGAGCCACAATTTTTCCTAGGCTAAGGCTTAGAAGGAGATTGGGAGTATTGTGAAGAGCCTTGGATTCTCCGTAGCATAGAGTGAGTATACTTATTTGGAGGAGAAGGTGTTCTTGACTTTAATGTTCCACTATTGGGGCTAGTGGTCTGTCAATGGTGTATGTATGAAAAGAAAATTCCTTATAATAAAATCAGAGCCAATATCATTTCATGCATATGTTTTGAATATAATAGGACTATTCTTGTTGTATTTGCAATATATTTTATTTAAGTTATGCTTATTCTTATTAACTATTTCGTTTTCATTTCCATGAATTTTATTGAATGTGTGTTGTTGTATTAATTCATTCCCTTAACTTGTGGATTATTCTGCATCTTAGCTTGTGATTTCATTACGCTTGTGTGTTCCTTTCAAGCTGTGTACTATTACAAGCTTCCAAGGGGTACACTTCCCTTTCTCTTCGTGCGTTGGAACCTTCATGCATCACATTTGAATCTTTGTAGGGTCACACACTTTCTCTCACCCAAAGTTACCGTGTGTTGGGTTGTGTTATATTCTTTCCACGACTAATCCATTTAGTCAACCAGGGGGTTAGAAGGGGGGCCAAGCCCCCCCTTCATTGCGCCGATTGCGTAGTGGGGGGAGTCACAGGGGGTTTGAGGGGTGCAGGTGACCCCACTCTAATTTTGGTTTTGGACCCTATGTTATGTTGGGTGGACATACCTATGGTTTTGTGCATTATTTTCGCACCTGGTTTTGGATGCGATGGTTTTCAGTCCATGGTTTTGGACGTGATGGATTTCGGTCCATGGTTTTGGACATGATGGATTTCGATCCATGGCATTGGATGCTTCGGCATGTATAAATATGTATTGTAAAATTGAAAGGAAAATAATGAAAAATCAAGCTGGTAGTCCCAGTTTTGGGATCCAGGGGAAAATCTTTGTGTATATGTGTTTTATGTGTTATGCTCTCGCATTGTTTATTTTCTGTGTTTTAGAATTTGTATGCAGGTAATTTTTGTACGGGGTTAAAACCTACATTTGGTATCAAAGTTGTTTTGGCTTCAATGGGACGCCTTTGGTGCTCAGGGGTTTCGCTCGGGCCTATGGTAGACCCTGTTCAGTGGGAGATCTGCGGGATTGATGCTAGTAGTGAAAGAAGATGGCAAACAATGGAAAGATAGAGAACGAGAAATTTAATGGTCAGAGTTTTGAGTTGTGGAAACTCAATATGGAGGATTTTTTGGTGGATAAAGATCAACGGATCGCGGTAGATCCAGGTACTAAACCAATGATGAAGGATTGAAGAAGTTGGATCGGAAGGCAAAGAGCACAATACGATTGCATGTCTCAGATTTAGTATTGATGAATGTATCATGGGGAGCTACGATGAAGGCTTTGTGGGACAAGTTAGGGAATTTGTATCGATCTAAGTCTTTGGTGAATAAATTGTTCCTATGGAAAAAGTTGTATAACCTGAGGATGAAAGATGAAGACTTGGTGACAGAGCATCTGAATGCATTTAATACCATGGTAAGTCAATTATCGTCTATTGAAATCAAAATTTCAGATGAAGATAAGTCCATCAACTTGTTGTGTTCTCTACCCGATTCGTGGGATAGTCTGGTTATTGCAATAGGTAGCAATACAACTGCCTTGCAGTTTGATGAAATAGTCTCATCCTTGCTGACAGAGGGGATGAGAAGGAAAAATATGTAGAGCCGAAATGGTGATGCCTTGTCTATACGAGGACGGTCCCAGAACAGAAACAAAAATAAGTCATCGATTGGGAGATCTAAATCTCTAGGAAAACCTGTAAAGGTGGTGTGCTGGAAATGTGGAAAGGAAGCGCACTACAAAAGGGACTGTAAATCTAAAGCTCCTGATAAAGGAAAGGGATCTGATGATGCTCCTCCTGCAAAGGCAAAAACCACCTCAGATGAAGGTGGGGATGTGTACTTGGCTTCTTCAAGTACACATGTAGATGATGAGGCATGTTTGATTGACTCAGGCGCATCCTTTCACTTCACTCCCCATAGAGAGTGGTATGCAAGTATGAGAAATATGATGGTGGTGATGTCTTCTTGGGGGATGATAGGAAGGCTAGAATTGTTGGTCATGGAAAAGTAAAGTTGAAGTTGCAAGGTGGAAGGGTTAGAACACTTCCAGGTGTTCTGCATATTCCTGCATTAGCCAGAAATCTGATTTCTGTAAGCAAGTTAGATGATGCAGGTGTAAAAACAATGTTCGAGAAGGATACCTGCAAGATGGTGTGGGGGACACTGGTATTGATGTGGGGAGTTCAAATTGGAACTCTATACAAGTTGCAAGGTAGCACTGTCGTTGATGGGTGCAACAGTTCCATGGTTCCTGAAAGTGGAGCAGAAAATCTAGTGGTCTCTGGAGAGAAGACCATGCTGTGGCATCAAAGGCTTAGACATATTGGAGAGAAGGGTCTTCGAATACTTCATCGTAAAGGTGTGGTAGAAGGTATGAGTAATAGCTCTCTGGATTTTGATTTCTATGAAAATTGTGTACATGGGAAGCATAATAGGGTGAGTTTCCCCTCTGGTGGTAAGAGGGTGAAACAGATATTAGAGCTTGTGCACACTGATGTGTTTGGACCTGTGAAGTTTCCATCATTGGGTAAGTTTGTGTACTATGTATCATTTATAGATGACTTCTAAAGGAATACATGTATATATTTCCTTAAGAAGAAATCTAAAGTCTTTGACAGGTTTAAAGAATTTAAGGCTTTAGTGGAAAACCAGACAGAGAAGAAGATAAAGGTGCTGAGGACAGATAACGGTGGAGAGTTTTGTAGTAAGGAATTTGAAGAATTTTATAAGAAGTGTGGTATAGCACGACATAAGACTACTCCATATACACATCAGCAAGATGGATTTGCAGAAATAATTAACAAAACGTTGATGGAAAGGGCAAGAAGCATGCTTAGTGGTGCTGGGTTAGAACCGGAATTCTTGGTAGAGGCGGTGGAGACAACATGTTACCTGGTCAACAGATCACCTTCATCAACATTGGAAGATAAGACTCCATAAGAGGTATGGACTAGTAAGAAACCCTCTCTTTCACATTTGAGGGTATTTGGATGTGATGCATATGTACATGTTCCAAAGGAGAAACAAACCAAGTTGGATAGTAAATCTAAAAAGTGCATCTTTATTGGGTATAAGGATGGTTTAAAGGGCTATAAGCTTTGGAACCTAGTAACAAGGAAGGTTGCGTACAGCCGAGATGTGGTGGTTAGAGAGGTGAAATATGTTATTAAACATGAAGTCCAACCAAAGGAACATGAGAAGATAGAGTTTGAGCTAAAGGAGAAATAATCAGAGTCTCCAGTAGAGGAGGAATCAGAAGATGAAGAGCCACAAACTCCGGGTGTGAGAAGATCAGTTCGAGAGAGAAGGCAACCAGAAAGGTATAGTCCATCTGCTTTCTATTCAAATTTTTCTTTATCTATTACTAATGATGATCCCAAAACTGTGAAGGAAGCAGTAGATTCAGAGGATGGAAAACTATGGAAAGAGGCCATGGTTGATGAAATGGCATCTTTGCATAAAAATGAGGCTTGGGATCTGGTGGAGTTTTCGGCTGGAAGGAAACCCATTGGCAGAAAATGGGTGTTCAAGAAGAATACAAATGTATAAGGAAAGGTGGATAAATACAAAGCTTAGTTGGTAGCAAAAGGTTATTCCCAGGTGCCGAGAATTGATTTTGGTGATATTTTTTCTCCTATTGCCAAGGTAACTTTTATTAGATTACTTTTATCTGTTGCTGCTGATTTTGATTTTGAGGTAGAACAGATGGATGTGAAGATATTTCTATTGTAGATTCAAATTGTATATTGTGATATGCTAAAACAATTGACTTGAATCTACTCTAATCGTCAGCGGAAATAAAAATTCGTCGTTGAAATTACGAAATAGAAAAGGAAAATTTTCAATCACATATAACACAATAATTTTTGTGGAAAGCCTTAACTAAAAACCCCTTCTATTTGTATATTGAATTAACAAGAAGTTCTAAGAATAAAATACAATGCTTGTTCAACCCGAACAATCTCTGCATAAGTACAATCTATCTCACTGCTTCACAAATTAGCTCAAGCCAATACTTAGCCAAATTTGTTGTCTACCAAGACTCTACTTCCTTGCACTTTTCCCTTGGGAATTAGCCCATATTTAATTGGGAAATTCCTCACTAAAAATTATGCAATCCATCCATAGACCTTCCTCTGATTGCATGCATCATCGATTTAATTTAGATGATTTTACAACTAATAGTACACTCTCCCTGAACTCTAATCTCAACTAGGTATTTCTTAAAAATTACATGAGATATTTATGAGTGAATTATTAGTTATCTGATTGATCACTACATGTGAATTAAATCCAATTTAATTCACTTGACCTCTCACTACTTCCTCCATTGGTTAGAACTAGTTTAACTGAATTTAATTCAGTTAAACAGAATTAAATAATTACAACTCAAAAGAACTCAACTTGGGCCCCTAAAATTTAGGGATCACTCTACATGACCCTAGATAGACTTCCAACTTGAATTTACTAAGCCAACTAAGTCAACTTAACTTAGTTGATTGTTACAAGTTGCTATGAGAATAGAATTACAATTTAATTCCCAATTTAATTTAAGGACAAATTAAATTAGGATTTTCTTGTTTCTATTTTTAACACTCCCTCTCAACAAGAAAGGGGTTATCTGCTACCCTGATCCTTCCTCTGTGAAACTCGAATTTGCATCTTAACAATTCCTTTGTAAAAATATCCATCCTTCTCCTCAGTGGGAATGTACTGCAGCAACATGATTTTCCTCTCCGCGCAATCTCGTAGATGGTGATACTAGATGTCAATAGGCTTGGATCGATCATGAAAAACTAGATTCTTGGAGAGTTTGAGACTGTTACACTAAAAAATGTCACCATGACTATTTACAGTTAGTATGGCTCTATCAACAGTCATGTTATCCTCTTAGGCAAGTCTTATGCCTCTGCTCTCCATGTCAAACTCCAAAAAGAGAGAAAGTATTTATAAATGTATTTATCTCTGGGTACGCAGGTTCTCTCAACCTTACCTGCGGGTACGCATCCAATGTTCACAAAAGTTGCGTCTTTGGACGCTCTGTATGTAAAGGGGCAGGTGCGTCCCCCTGTAAAGGTCAAAATGCGCAAGTTTCATCTTTAAAAAGTTACTTGTGGTCATTTCTAGAGCATTCTAGAAGGTTGTTCGACGTGTATTGAGCGCCTCCAGATGGTTCATGCACCCCTACCAAAGAGGAACTTATCCCATCAATAAGGGGGCTATCCCATCCAAAGAGGGGATTATCCCATTGATGGTGGACCTGATTAACTTCCTCTTGAGCACTATAAATACAGGCATTGGGCCAGAAGGAGAGGAGGTTGGAAGCTATACATTTCTAAGGGTAAATGCTGCAGGAATTAGGACTCCCATTTAGAAGCTTGTGAGGAGAGATTGCCATCTTTGCTTGTTCTATTTGGAAGTGGGTGAGCTTTGTCAAAGTAAAGGAGAACTCTTGATGGACCCTGGGAGGGACTTGCACAACACCAAGGCTCAGGTTGTATTTGTTCCTTTTGTTACCTATTAATGCAAATGAGTCCATTCTTCTCAATAACTTGTTATTTATGAGTTGTTTCATGTACTCCTTGGTCTATGTGTTAAATATGCTTTATTCTATGAGATTATCAAGTGCTATTTAATCGTTTGATTGTTAGTGGATGCAGGTTTCAAAGTGAAGGAGGACCTCATCCGGATCAGCGGAGCTGGACTGCTACAACAGCGTTGGACTACAGGTAGGATCTAAACACTTGATTTCTTATATAGTAAATGCATGTTTAGAGAAGGATTGTTCTTGTTTGTCTTGTTTGTCACTAGAGATTCTTAGGCTCCTAGGGAGGTTGGTTGTGTCCGCACAATCGACTCTTTCCGCCTGACAAATTGGCGACTCCGCTGGGGACTCCATTAATGTGAAAGTCTTTTCCTTTGTATGCAACTTTGCTCTGAGAAAAGTCATTTATTTTCTGGTTTTTGGCTCTGTGACTTTGTTTTTGGGTGGGTTAGCTTAGGGTTAGATTCAATTTAGTTTTTCTTGAATTTTCCAGTAGGACGCACCCTCTGAGTGTTGCACAGTGTGTCCCTGCACGCACTGTTGTTGTGTGCACAGAGCGGGCCCGCACCTGGTTTAACTGGTTGCCTGCGTCCCCTGTTAAAATTTAAGAAAATTCCATTTTTTGCATTTTTTCTCTTAGATTTTGCTTTTTCTTAGTTTTTACTGCCCAGATCCATTAGTCTCTTGTCAAAGATCTTCACCCGAACTTGTTTCGATAGCATTGAGTGTTTTAGTGGATTTCATAGAAGTTTAAGCCCTAGGGTTTGATTTTTGAGTAGGTCTTGTAGTGACTTTGGCGGTAGAATTTGTCAAGCCTTAGATCTCTCTGGTTTTGTCAGCCTTCTTAGAAGTCAGACCTGTCATAAAGTCTACCTGTGAGAGCAACTTACCTTTGAGTTGTTTCTTTGGCAAATTTCGAAGTGCTTGTTGATTGAGTATTGAATTCCATTTTACAAAAAGAACAAAAAGATTTGAGTTTTGTTTTGACTAGTATTTTGATTCTGCATTAGCTAGTCCTTGACTTGATTTTGGTCAAGTAAAACAACCTAGAATCATCTTTGTAGGCTTTTGCCTCGTTAGGTTTGCTTAGAATGAATTTCTTTTTAATTTGCTTGTGAGTCAAGTTTTCATAGATTTTATAGATTTTAAGATTGATTTTCATTAAGATAGATTTATATGCTTTATTGAAAAGAGAAAATACAAAAACATCTCCTTTGAAAAGTTTTGTTTCAAGTAGCTTTGAATAGTTTTGAAAGAAAAAGAGTTTTTCGTGCACGTAAGGAGTGGTTATGTTTGTATGCTTGAAAAGATAAAGAGAATTGTTTCTTCGATTGTCTTTACTAAGAAAGTTTCTTTCTATAAAATTTGCATCTCTCAACTCTCTTAGTTAGGAATTTCATTTAAAAAGGAAAGTAGCATAAATCATCTTAGGTGCATCTTTGTAGTGGTTTGAGTCGAGTCTACACACAATTGGTTTCACTTCCGCTACCTTTTGTCTTTAAGAAAAACCATAAAATTAACGCTTAAAGTAAAATCAACGTAGTAACTTTTATTTACTAGGGCTCTGAAACACCAATTTAGATCAGGCTAGTGTCTTGGAGTAGGAGAGTAATTAACTCTCCAAGACAACAAAACCAAACAAGTAGCTTATCTTGTGATAGAATAAATCCAATTGTCTCATTTGTACCCTGGGAAAGCTCCTCTTAAAGGAGAAGCACGAGCTCGTGTCCGAACCAGTGAGGGGATCAATCCCCCCTCATTGGGAACGACGCCAGACACGCACGTATTACAAACGGTAAACCTCGGATTAACCATTGTCGAGGAGCCAGGGGTCACTTGTCGGTAAACCTTGGATTATTGTCAAGGAACCGACAAGGGGATTGAGCTTGATACTCTTCCCTTGCGTGCTGTCGGATTGTAGACTGTTCCCCCAGATACATTTGTTGCGGTTGGTAACCTTAGTGACCATTATCTTTAGGATTCTACCGAGGTGACGGTGGAGGGAAGATCCCACTGTACCTGGAGCAGACGTCGGCTAGACTCACTTGGATTTTCCGGGGGGTTCACTTCACTCGAGACGGTTAAAGTGGAGGAACTTGTGCCGGTCTATTCATTAAGCAGGTTGTCAGGGTAACTGTTCCACCTGCCACTTCTGTACTGAATCCGGCGATGTTGGGTTTCATCACCAACTAGCGCTTTCGGTCTGGAAGGCTACTGTTTGTGCTTGGTTTGACGCCCTAGATTCTTTAGGCGTGTGATTCAAATTTGTTTGGTTCTTTAGAGACTTTAGGTGGTTTGATTTGAAATTTTACTTGGTTTTCGTGTGTAGTAGTTAAAAGTTTTTAACTGTGGCGGAATTACCGAGACAGTCCCGTAGACTTCGGGGCTAGTCTCCTGAAGTTGTTTCTGTGGCCGAATTGTTGAGAAGATCCCGTAGACTTAGGGGATCACCTCCTCGAGACGACCCCAGTAATCTAGAGGGTTTGAAGGTCCTTGTAACTCCTCCTAGTGGCAGTAGAGTAGGTTCACCTGAAGAAGGAGAATCTTCCTTGGTAGTCCATTCAGATTACCAAGGCCTAGAGACAGGTTATAATCCCGAAGCTGTTACAGTTTCTGAGCTTGTTGGTAGTTTTTCGTCTGCTAGTGATACAGGCGAAGAACCGGAAATATCTGAACCTGTTACTCCGACTTCTAGTGTTCCAGATTCACCAAGAGTAGAACGAGTTATCACCGAAAATCTTCCTACTGGTCTGATTGCTATTGAAGAACTTGCTCCAGAGGAAGAAATAGGCGTCTCTAACCTTGAAGATCAACTTACTATTGAACTCAGGGAGCGTGAATCTATCTTTTACAGTCCTCCTAGGAGTACTACTTGGTACCTTTCGTTAACCAATTTTTTAGACAACTCAGGGGTAGGTTTTTCTACACCTCGTACTCCTTTTCCACCTGGAGGTATTTATACTCCTGTAAATATGTCTGGTCAGTCGTCCGTGTTTACTCAAGCTCCTGAATCTTTCTTACATGGCGGTCCTTCTGTTCCCACTGGGTATCAATCACTTTCTGGTACCTTTGCGGGGGCATCTCCTCAACCCATTGATCATGGGTTATTAGCTGGAAACAATGGTAATATACCATTGGGTGTAGGAGACATTTACATGATGTCAGGTTCAGTTCCCGTTTCCCAACCTCAAGGTGGCCAATTACCGCCTGGGGGGCAATGTCAAGGTACACCATTCGTGTCTGGGGGGCAACCTCAAGGTCAGTATGTACCTATGGTGCAATACATGCCTCAAGGTCAACCCCAGCCTCAATATGTACCCCAGGGTCAACCTCAGTATCAATATTTACCTCAAGGATGGCAACCTCAAGGTCAAGGTCAACCCCAGTATCCATATTTACCTCAAGGTTATCAACCTCAAGGTCAATACTCGGGTCAAGGTTATCAACCACCTCAAGGTCAGTCATATGTTCAAGGTATGGGAACTGCACCTTACAATTATCAATCCTATCCTCAATCCGGTTATGGATCTCAGTATCCTCAACCTGTTACGGGTCAATACCCCGGAATGTTAGTGTGGGATCCATCACAGGGTCAACAGGTGTTGCAGCCAAGTATACAGTTGGTACCTCAAGCTGGACAACCCGTAGTTTCTGGTCCACCCCAGCAACCGCAACCTGTCCAGTCAAATGTTCAAACTTCTGTAACTTCGGTAGTTACTCAGCCGCCAATTGCACCTAGTACTCCATCTCAAACGGCTGCTGCAACTACCGCTACATCTGCCACACTTACTTCTGGAGTATCGACGGCTCCGGTTTCTACTGTCTCTGTAACCACTCCTCAGACATCTTTACCGTTGTCTGGATCTACGATTCAAACCACGGTCCAGATGCCTACAGGTCAGCCTGGTATAAGTACGGTTGTCACTACTCAACCTCAATTTGTTCATCAACCGTACCAGGGACAGTACCAACCTGGGCAAGCTGTCCAACAGCCAGTTTACCAGTATCAACCGTATCCTGGGTACACTTATCAACAACCTCAACAACCCCAGTACGGTCCGGTTAATCCTGGTTTTCCAGGAGGATATAATATCCCTAATGCGACTCCTGTTCCTAGTTATCCTGGATATCCTCCTCCTGGGACTGGTCTTGTGACCCAGAGTTTTAGAGATCCTAACCGGCAGTTACCGTTTATCGCAACTTTGGATTTACCAGACTTGACGCGCCTAACGAACGATCCAATTCAATATCTTCCGTTCTGGCCGCCAATGCCAAATAAGTTGCCCAGTGATATACCCAAGTTCGAAGGTAAGTCTGGAGAGGATCCGTCCAATCATGTGATGACTTACCACCTCTGGTGTGCTTCAAATTCTATCTCGGATGATTCGATCCGCTTACGTCTTTTCCAGCGTACACTCATTGGTCTCGCGGCCAAGTGGTACATTGAGTTACCACGGGCCTCTTTTTACAATTTCAGCCAGTTAGCTACCTCGTTCTTAACTCACTTTCAGTTGCCGGTCAGATACGATAACGGCACGGAGTTATTAACTTCACTAAAACAATCAACGTCCACGTATATTTCTGATCACATTCATGAGTGGAGACGTCGAAGAAGGTTAGTGAAAGTTTTTATCCCGGACCAAATCTTAGCTGAATGGTTTGTTAAATCATTATTACCGAAGATTACTGAAGATGTAGCTAAGGCCGGAGTAGTTACTGAGGAGCAAGTCATTGCTCAGGCGCAATACCTTGACTTAGTTTATACTCAGTCGGGTACGTTACACGAGAAGATTCCAGATCTTCCAAAATCGAATCAAATCGCTGCTGCTCCTTCGGGATCTCATGCCGCTGATGGTATGATTGGTATCGTGAATACAAAGAGCAAGAAGAAGTCTTCCAAGGCTTCAACTACTCCTATAATCACTTTGCCTGATTCCCCGACAGGAGAGTCTTCTCCTGAACTTTCCGCCGATATTCACGCTGTAGAGTCATCTACGGCCAAATCAAAAAACGGTGGAAAGAAGAAAGGAAAGAAGAAGGCTAAAGCAGACAAGGCTCCGAAGGAGAAAACGGAAAAGTCGGAAACCAATGACGAAAAGCGCAAACCTCGATATCCTTGTCTTATTTGTGAAGAGGATCATTTTACGAGAGATTGCCCTCATCGGGCCGAGGTTGTGAAAATAGTCAAAGGTTCTCCCACTCCTGCTGTGTTAAAAGATCCATTTCCAAAGCAGGAAAGTAAGATGATAGGTTCTTCCTCGACTGCCAGTGAAGAACCCATTTTGATGATGTCTCATGTGAGGATTGCGACTCGATCGCAAGATTATGGTAGTAAGGCTCCTGTTGATGGTAAGGAAGCAGAATCTTCTCATTCTAACCCATCAACCTCAGCTCCTGGTTCCGATCCACTACAGATCGAAAAACCTAACCCGGACTTAGTAATCAAACCGCCCGCCAAGGGTGTACTTCGAAGGTCTGCTTTCAATCCACATGCGAGAGCGGCCCAGAATTACAACATTGTTGAGGACTTAGCTGTTTCACCCTCAGCAATGTCGGCTTTAGAAGTGCTGCAATCATGCCCAGCACAACGAAAATTACTTTTGTCGGCTATCGGAGCTGTTGATGTTCAGGACCCGAACCTGATAATCTTCGATCTAGAAAATAGTACACCGCGTCTACCCCATCAAATGGCTTTCCAAATTCCAGTGATAGTCAAAAACAGGCCTATTCATCGGACTGTGATTGATGAGGGAGCTTCTACGTGTATTATGTCGATTCAATGTTGGAGATCGCTTGGTTCTCCTTCGTTGAACCAATCCCCAACCATCCTTAAGGCCTTTGATGGCCGTGGGTTCCGTCCGTTTGGTATTCTACAGGAATTGCCTATAGGGGTAGAAGGTAAAACCGTTAGTCTGGATGTGGAGGTGGTTGATGCCCCTCTAGACTACAACCTTCTTTTGGGTCGAAGTTGGTCATATGCTATGACAGCGGTCGTTTCATCGGTCTTCAGAGTAATTAAGTTTCCACATAACGGTAAGATCGTGACTATTGATCAGCTGACATACTTTTCATCCGACCCAGCCTCTTCAGAGAGTATCCAGCATGTCGGTAAGACGACAATCCCTTATAGGGACGTTGGCGTAGGTTTAGTTAAAGATTCCGGTTTACTGGGAACTTTTCCTTTCCCTCCAATCAACGCAGACCCTTCATTTGCATCAATTCATATGATTACATCAGAAAACATTATTTATGATGATCCTTGGATTGTCCCATCTGAATCTGAGATAGACTCATTCGGTGATGCTATGCCTTTGAGTCCATATGAAATTGCTTATGAAGCTGTCATGTCTTTTACCGACTCGCGTTCAACCGAGATCGACCAAATGAATGTGGTCAGTGAAGAATCACTTTTCACATCAACCTTAGAACGGATAGCGTTTCCCGAAGTCGTGTCATCTGACGAACAACTTCGCGAAATCCTAAGTGTAGACGATCTACCATGGGAAGATCTCCATCACAGATCTTCGTTTTTACCTAAGGATGATGCTTTGAAAATGATTTTTCATCTATCTTTACCGCTGAATATGTCAAAGACGCTCAGGAATCCAACGAAACATTCTGATTCAGAGTTGAATTTAGGGAATATTTCTCGTACTATTCCCATTGATATTTCAGTGAAGCCCGGAATTGAGGAGAACATTCATATAGGTGCCTCATGTACAGAAGATGAAATCCAAACTTACAAGGCCCTATTCCAAGAATTCCGCGATGTGTTTGCCTGGTCTTACGAGGAAATGCCGGGAATCGATCCTGCCATTGTTGTTCATGAAATAAAAACCTACCCGGATGCTAAACCCGTCCGGCAACGGTTGCGTCAGATTCACCCTCGGAAAGCGGCTGCGATTAAAGCAGAAGTCGAAAAGCTGTTGAAAGCAGGTTTCATTTATCCGATCCCGTTAACGGATTGGGTATCGAATATTGTTCCGGTCAACAAGAAACAAGGAACAATAAGAATCTGTATCGACTATAGGGATATAAATCGAGCTTGTCCAAAAGACAACTATCCTACGCCTTATATCGATCAAATTATTGATGATTGTGCCGGAAGTGAAATGTTTTCCTTTATGGATGGTTTTTCGGGCTATAATCAAATCAATATTCTACCTGCCGACCAACCAAAAACGGCATTCATTTGTCCATGGGGGACATTTGCTTATTGCAAATTACCTTTTGGGCTTAAGAATGCCGGGGCCACTTTTCAACGGGCGATGTCTTATGCATTTCATGACATCAAGCACATTGTGCAACCGTATCTCGATGATTTGCCTGCTCATTCTTTACATCGAGCTGATCACCTTGTCCACTTACGAGCAATCTTTATGAGGTGTAGGCATTATCGAATTCGGTTGAATCCCCACAAGTGTGTTTTCTGTATAGAAACGGGTCGATTGCTGGGATTTGTTGTTTCAAAAGCCGGCATTCGCGTCGATCCCTCGAAGGTCGAAGCTATCATCAAATTGCCTCCTCCTTCGAGTTTGCGCCAACTCCAAAGTTTGCAAGGGAAAGCGAACTTTTTACGCCGATTCATTCCAAACTACGCCGAGGTCACTAAAGGTTTTACACGGTTGTTGAAACAGAACGCTCAATTCTTTTGGGACGAGATTGCCCAACAATCTTTTGATGCACTTAAACACGCGTTGACCCATGCACCGTTGTTGCATCCTCCCAACTACAACCAGGACTACTTCTTATACCTCGCAGCTTCGCATTCCACCATTGGAATGGTGTTAGTTCAAGAAGATGAATTCGGAGCGGAACATGTGATATATTATCTTAGTAGGACCTTAAATCCCACTGAGCTAAAATATTCGCATGTGGAGAAATTGGCCCTGGCAGCCGTTCAAGCTGTCCAGCGTTTTCGTCACTACATTCTTCTCCGTAAAACTACAGTTATTTCGGATTGCAACCCTATGATTTATATTTTGACAAAACAACTGCTAGGGGGCAAGTACTCTAAATGGATCGTTATCCTGCAAGAGTTCGACTTGGAGTTCGAGAAGTCCAAGTCTAAGAAATCCTTAGTTTTTGCGGAATTGATGTGTGATTTCCCGCGTGCTGACACAAAGACTGTGGCAGAGGAGTCCATTGCGGACGAATCTTTGTTTCTTATCAGTACTTTAGATCCGTGGTACGGGGATATAATCATCTATCTCCAAACCCAAACCTTTCGGCCTGAAGCTTCAAAGTCGGAACGTCGAAAAATTCGGTTTCAATCCCAGCAATACAAAATTATTGGAGATACACTTTATCGCCGGGGGGCAGACTTAGTTTTTCGACGTTGTTTAACTCACGAAGAGGCTGAGAGGGTTTTGAATGATTGTCACTCTGGAGCATGTGGCGGTCATATGTCTGGGTATGCCACAGCTCAGAAGGTGTTGCGCGCTGGCTATTTCTGGCCGTCTATGTTTAAAGATTGTATCATTGCAGTCCGGAAGTGCCACAACTGTCAAGTGTTTGATCGCAAGATGCGCGCACCACCTGCTCCTCTCCACCCTATAATTGCCGTTGGTCCATTCGCCAAATGGGGTATCGATTTTATTACTTGTAACCCTCACTCGGCCGGGGGGCATGCGTATATCATCCTCGCGGTTGATTATTTTACTAAATGGGCCGAGGCGATGCCTACATTCGACGCAAGCGGCAAAACAGCTGCAGTTTTCGTATTCAATCATATTATAACTAGGTTTGGTGTCCCACAAGCAATCATTACTGACCATGGGAGCCATTTTCGAAACATCATGATGACTGAGCTTACAAGCCAGCTTGGTTTGCGCCACGATAGCTCTACTCCTTATTATCCGCAAGCCAACGGTTTGGTTGAGTCTATCAACAAAGTTCTGGTTATCATGATCCGACGAACCATTGGTATTCATCGGTCGAATTGGCACAACATGTTATTTTCAGCGCTATGGGCATACCGAACCTCAGTGAAAACTTCAACAGGGTTCACTCCTTTCCAGCTAGTTTATGGCTTGGAAGCTGTGTTACCCATTGAATGCGAAATCCCATCACTTCAAATGGCTGTCGAATTACTTCCAGCTACTTCCGAAGAGGAGAAACGTTTATTATACTTAGCTAAATTAGATGAGACTCGACGTGACGCTGCATTGGCAATCGAGACTCACGCGAAGCGAATGAAAGCTCAGTATGATAGAAATGTGACCCCTCGAAGTTTTTCGGAGGGAGACCTAGTGCTATTATATGATCAAGCTAACGATAAGCTAGGTGCTGGAAAATTCGTTCCTATGTGGCATGGACCCTACATTGTAAAGCGAAAGCTAGCAAAAGGGGCTTATGAGCTGGTAGATTTTGATGGGGACTCTTTGGGTAAACCCAGAAATGGACTTTACCTAAAGAGGTATTATGCTTAAATGGTGGGTATGGAGAATTTTTAGTTAGGTTAGGTTTTCTTTCTAGCTAGTATGTTTGTTAGTTTAGTCAGTGTGCTTAGCTTAAAGAGTGTGTTTTTCGTCGTTATTCTGGCTTATCTTGGTTTTACTCTTGATATTGCAGATGTCGACGCCTCTCCAAACATACATTGGATTTGCTGATGGTGCTTGTCGTAGTACACGGAATATCTCTTCCGCAGCTTGGGTTATCTATTCGCCCTCTGACGAGTTAGTTTCTATGCATGGGGTAAGCCTCGGTCAAACAACGAACAACATTGCAGAATACAGTGCAGTGGTTGAATTATTATCCGAATCTATTTCATTTGGAATTCGACGTTTGATAGTGAGGTTAGATTCTGAACTTGTTGTATTACAGCTTAATAGAGTATATGCCATTAGAAATCCTGTGTTATTAAGGTTGTTTTTGAGAGTGCGTCTCTTGGAACGTGAATTTGATTACATTGAATATCAGCATATTCCAAGGTCTTTAAATACATTAGCAGATGCAATTGCTTCTCGAATGTTGGACAGACATTTACGATAATCATGCAAGTAAATTTAAAAACATTTCATCACATATGTTAAACAAGATAAGCCGGTAATAGTGATATATATATAGATAGGAGTGTGTCAAAAAATATACATCGTCTTCGATCATAGGTTGAAAAACACCTTATGATCGGCAAAATGATAAGTACAAAAAGTCAAAAATGTCATATGTGTCTACAAAAGTGACTAGCCAATCACTGGTGGTGCTCCCTATACGACACCACTGCACGGGCTACCTTACACAAGAACCTCCTAAAAGGCCCAGGGACTGCGACTACATAGCGCTGAAGTCTGATAGGAATATCATCTATGGTAGTCTCAGGTATATCCACCGTCAGACGCTCTAGATCCTGCTCCAACTCAGCTAGTGATTCTGCAGCCGCGTCCTGTGGAGCCGGTACCGGTGCAACTGGATGTCTCCTCTCAAAAGGCCGGAGGTTGGCTGTGGACCAACATCTGCATTTTAAAAATTTTTACTGTCAGTTTTGAGACGATATATATAAAAAACAAAAAAATATATATATAATTTGAAAACTTGTGAAAAATAAAGTACCTCTGTCATCCCATTGTTCTCCCTGTGGAAGAACCATGTCCGGATCACCTCGAAAATCTACTCCGGCATACGGAAAGTCCTGAATCGAAAAAACCTGGTCCTCTAACCAGTGAAAATAACTATCAGGGAATCGAACAACCGCCGTGCCCTCGTCAGGATGCCGGGCCATCACCGTAACCCATCGTATCAGCTTTGGCTCCCGAGGACCCAAGATTTCAACAGTGAGTTGCTGAGGGATCAGCATCGGAACTCTCTCTAAGGCAAAGCTCACAACTAGAGGCCCATATCCAAAGGTCTTCAGTTGTCCGTTCTTTGCCCTAGTCAGTTGGCCCTTCATATTGGCCGACACAGCATCACACCAGTTGAAAATGGTGCCTTGGAAACAGTCAATCGCCATCCGCATTTGGGACCCAGTGGCAATATGTAAAGCGGCTGCGCCGCAAATTCTGGTAACCGTGAAAGCTATAACCTTGAGTTCACGCAGAGAGATGTGTTTGATTTCTACGCCTTTCGCATGGTGTGCATTGGGTGTGCACCAATCTGCCCGGAGACTAGCAAGGGATTGGCCACCCGGCCTAGTCCCGGCTAGATTGAGTTGCTCGCCCCTATTTGGCAAGCCAGTGAGAAAGTATATGTCAAAGGGCTCTATCTCGAGCTGGTGCCCTCTGATATAAAAGCATTGCTCATGAATGTTCCATCTCTCAACCAGCCACTCCAAGAATCTCACCTGAGCCCTCATGCCAGGTATGGCCCAGTATTTATATAGTCCGCATGCTTTTAGGGCATCAATGGAAGGTTGATGATTAATTGCGGCTAAATCAACGTCCTCGTGCTCTCTTTCTCTCCAATCCAACATGGTGAGTGCCCTACACACCAAGAAACAAAGATTAGAATTGATTTGGGAAATTTTAAATGGTTGTTTGTGGAGTTTGGGGTTTCAAATTCCGCCTTTCGCGGGGGACGCACCCCGTGTTCAGAACACAGAGCGTCGGGACGCAGCTGGCCTGAAGGTGGGCTGCGTACCCCGACCTTTTTCCTGTGTGGAAAAAATTCGGGGGACGCAGGTCACCCTTAGGGCACCTGCGTACCCCGCAGAGCGATTTTTGAAACCCAAAACCCCCCAAAAATCAAAACTAAAACCTAAAACAAACTTTTAATTGGATGAAATTAAAGAGGGGGATGTTGTAAAATACCTGGAAGAGACGGCGTTCGATTCTGACGGTCGGATTCTCCGCAGCGACCACGGGAAGTTTCTTGCCAAAAGCCCTTTTTTCAACCTCAACGGTAAAATGGTAAAAATGACATGGTAAAAAGTCTTTTTATAGGTTTTTTGGATGAGTGTATGCTAAGTTTGTTCATTTTTCACCATGGAAGGATATTTTTCAATGCATTTTTGCCTATCTTAAACAGGTATGAGTAATGTGTCGTTTTTGTGCAGGACAAAGGGATTTAGAGGGAAAATTGTCATTTTTCACGAACCAAAATATCAGAGTCATCTTTTAAGCCCTTTTCTGACTCCTAAAACATGAAAAGATTGCCGAGCGTTTCTTTTACACTCGTTAAAATGGAATTAAAAGATGGTCCCCTTATAGCTCTTTTCTGACCGTAAAATCAGGAAAAGATTGTCGGGTTTTTGTCGTTTCAAACTCGATATGGAAATAAAACGACGTGTCCTTGATCGCTTTTTACTTTTCAGGTCAGTGGCACTAATTATGAAAGTACTCCTTGGTCGCAAGATCAAGCGGTTCCCCCAGGTATTATTTTATACTTTTTCGGGCTTGAGGGACACAAATCTACGAAAAAGTTCAACTTGGAGTTTTCTTAAGTTTTTCAGACTCTCTAAAATTGAAAAACGCCGAGTTTCTCCTATACTGGGCTCGTTAAACATTTCACAGTAAAGGACCTGTTCAATTACAAACAGGAACGAACCACTCCTTCCTAGGGTTCGAATCAAAACTAGGTTGGACTCGTCCGAAGGATGAGCTTATAATCAAGCATATGTTATCCTCCTCAAGCTTGTTAAAAATAAAGAGGTACTTGCCAGAAATGGTGGGGGAAAAGAGAGAAGAATGAGCCTATTTGTTATCTTTTGTCTCAGAAGAAACTATATTACCACTCTTGGACACGACACTTTTCATTCACCTGGGTTGGGAAATCCTTTACCTCAAAGTTGATCAAACCATTTTAAAAGTCTTCAGCCGGGTTCCGGGGATTAACTTTGAGTTATTCATCACCAAGCCATCTATCGTGTCGTTATGTGTTCAAGAGGTCTGCAAGCAAAACTTTCATCTGCAAAATACTTATCATCCATTTGACCATCCCTGAGTCAGTCCTTACAGCAACATTTCTTCAACTTGAACAATGATTTCGTGTTGCGGGCTTGCCTGCAACGGGTCGCTTTCTATCGACATCAGCACATTATCTAGAGAGATGACTTAGAAATCGTCAGTACCTTGAAGTCTGCATGCATCAATGGCAGGTTTCTCGCCTTTGACGTCAGTTTACATCATTGAATTTCGATCAAAGGATTCCGTGAAATGTTCGACATCAACTCATTCATTCACATTTCATGGATTGTACTGGGTACTTTGAGAACCATTGACATTACTGGTGGTCTCTCTCACGCTTGTTAACAGTTTACATCATCGACTGGTAATCAAGTGGTTTCTACCATGTTCGACATCAACTCATTTATTCGCATGGCTAGAATCGTACCAATTCGGGAAGTAGAGATGAAGACCCTGGATCTAGTTTCCACCATCCAGGCTGCGAGGAGTTTTGTATTCATTATCTAAGTAGACTAATCATAAACAGATGGTTGCGCCCATACTGTGTCTACAAAAGTCTATGATTATGATGTACTGCAAGATCATTCCTGTATCAGAGTAGTTAGTCTGTTAGTTAAAGTTTTAATCTGAGTATGGGAATGCCTACCTCAGTGATGATATAATCTTATTCATGTATTTTGTGTTGAAAATTGCAGGTTCTGACCAGGCTCTCCACGAGATAATCCTTGAAATGATAAAGCGCTTCACCCTTCCTAGATAATACAAAACCCTAATCTATTACAGGCTTCGCACTTTAGGGGGCAATCTGTTACACTAAAAAATGTCACCATGACTATTTACAGTTAGTATGGCTCTATCAACAGTCATGCTATCCTCTTAGGCAAGTCTTATGCCTCTGCTCTCCATGTCAAACTCCAAAAAGAGAGAAAGTCTTTATAAATGTATTTATCTCTGGGTACGCAGGTTCTCTCAACCTTACCTGCGGGTACGCATCCAATGTTCACAAAAGCTGCGTCTTTGGACGCTCTGTATGTAAAGGGGTAGGTGCGTCCCCCTGTAAAGGTCAAAATGCGCAAGTTTCATCTTTAAAAAGTTACTTGTGGTCATTTCTAGAGCATTCTAGAAGGTTGTTCGATGTGTATTGAGCGCCTCCAGATGGTTCATGCACCCCTACCAAAGAGGAACTTATCCCATCAATAAGGGAGCTATCCCATCCAAAGAGGGGATTATCCCATTGATGGTGGACCTGATTAACTTCCTCTTGAGCACTATAAATACAGGCATTGGGCCAGAAGGAGAGGAGGTTGGAAGCTATACATTTCTAAGGGTAAATGCTGCAGGAATTAGGACTCCCATTTAGAAGCTTGTGAGGAGAGATTTCCATCTTTGCTTGTTCTATTTGGAAGTGGGTGAGCTTTGTCAAAGTAAAGGAGAACTCTTGATGGACCCTGGGAGGGACTTGCACAACACCAAGGCTCAGGTTGTATTTGTTCCTTTTATTACCTATTAATGCAAATGAGTCCATTCTTCTCAATAACTTGTTATTTATGAGTTGTTTCATGTACTCCTTGGTCTATGTGTTAAATATGATTTATTCTATGAGATTATCAAGTGCTATTTAATCGTTTGATTGTTAGTGGATGCAGGTTTCAAAGTGAAGGAGGAGCTCATCCAGATCAGCGGAGCTGGACTGCTACAACAGCGTTGGACTATAGGTAGGATCTAAACACTTGATTTCTTATATAGTAAATGCATGTTTAGAGAAGGATTGCTCTTGTTTGTCTTGTTTGTCACTAGAGAGTCTTAGGCTCCTAGGGAGGTTGGTTGTGTCCGCACAATCGACTCTTTCCGCCTGATAGAGACAACTCTAATTGTCATAGTAAATCACTGTTGGATCCATCTGCTCACCAAAACCCAACAAGGATCTTCCTCATCCAGATAGCCTCACAAGTTGCTTGACTAGTAGCCATGTACTCTACTTCTACTGAGCTAAGTGCCACTAATATTTTCTTCCTGTTGTACCAAGAAATTGTTGTCGACCCAATACGGGAGATTCCCCCTTATGTGATTTTCCTATCGGATGGACTCCTTACCCAATCTACATTTGTGAAGCCTTGAAGCTTCACTCCCTCTGTCTGTTTGTACCAAAGACCAAACTAAGTGGTGCCTTTGAGGTATCTCAACACATGTTTAGCTGCCTTCCAATATAGTTTGGTTGACTTAACCATGGCTTGTCTAAGTTGGTTAACGGAAAAACACATGTCCAGTCATGTGTTCACAAAATAAATAAGTGAACCCACAAACTCTCTATAAATAGTAGCCTCCACTACTTCACATGAAGTAGCATCCTCCTTCCTCTAGTTACCCGTTAGAGGAGTCTCCATGGGTTTGCTGCTCTCCATGTAGAACTTCTTTAGTATCTCATTGGCATACTTTCCCTGAGCGTAAAACAGCTCCTCATCTCCTTGCCATACTTCCATACCAAGAAAGTAATGCATGAACCCCAGATCCTTCATCTCGAACTCTCTTGAAATATCCTCTTTGTAATACTTTATCAGCTTCTTCTCATCACCTGTCAAAATTAAATCATTGACATATAATACTATAATCAACAATTTACCTTCAACCACAATATGGTAAAGTTATGCATCTGCTTCACTTTTGGTGAAGCCCAACCCGGGGAAATAGTTGTCAATCCCGGTGTACCAAGCATGAGGTGCTTGTTTCAATCCATATAGCACTCACTTGAGTCTACACACATGTGAATCTATGTTGAAGGTCTCAAATCCTTCTGGATGCTCAATATACACCTCTTCCCCAATCATGTTACTAAGGAATGTTTTCTTTACATCCATCTGATGTATCTTCCATCCCATCTGTGCTAACAGTGCTAAAATAGATCTGATTGATGAGTACCTTTCTACAGGAGAAAAGGTCTCATCATAATCAATTCCCTCCACCTAAGATAACCCTATAAACAGAAATATGGCCCGCACTCCCATCTGCTTCTTGCTTTACCTTGTAAATCCATCTGGAACTCACCACTGACTTGTCTGCTAGTCTTGGGACCACCTCCCAAACAATGTTTCTAATAATGGAGTCATACTTCTCAACCATGGCATCAACCAACATTGGTTTTTGCACTGCTTCCTCGAATGAGGATGGATCAATCTCTACACTCTCGTTCATCAAATCCATGTAGCCAGTGTACAGATCTGGTGACCTCCTCTACCTGCGCTATGATGTGAGTTCTCCCACATTCTCTTGAGCATCATGAAACAATTTGTTAGCCTCTCTGGTGTGCTTTCTCCCATCTCTCGAAGTCTCTGCATGAGTGGGTGTTTCCACTCTTTGCTCCTCTATGTGTGGTTGCTCCACATCATCCTAAGGTTCCTCCTTTGGAGCTAAAATCTCCTCAAATGCATGTAACTGAAGCTCCTTCACAAGGGAACATCTTATGGCCTTCTCTTCATCAAACTTCACATCTATATGAACCATTTTCATCCTGTTGGATGGAAGGTACACCCAATATTGTGAGGTGTATCAATTCACCCCACAAATATGCCCAACTCAGTTGTTGGCTCTAGCTTTTTCCATGCATCCTTGGTAACATGAAAGTAGATTGATGAACCAAAAATCTTGAAGTGTGCCACATCTAGTTTCTTACCTGAAAAAGATTCTTCTAGTGTACTCATCCCAAGAATTCAATGATGGCTTATGTTTTACATATAAACAATTGTGTTGCATGCTTCATCCCATAAGTGCAACGGTAGGCCCTAATCATGCAACATCACTTGTGTCACTCCCACAATACTTATGTTCCTCCTTTCATCCACCCCATTCTGCTATGGGTTATGAAGTGTTATCAACTCCCATTGAATTCCTTATGTTGCACAGAAGTTCTTGAATTCATTCGACACATATTGTCCACTATTATCGCTTCTGAGAACTTTAACTTTCCTGTCAGTATCTTTCTCGACAAGGGCTTTAAATTCACAAAATTTAGCGAATGTACGATCTTTCTTCTACATGAAGAAATCCAACACTTACGAGAAAAATCATCAACAAATATTACATAATACTTGTGATTGGTCATGGATGATGTCGAGAACGGTCCACACACATCTGAGTGAACTCGATCAAGGATCGCTTGTGCTCAATTGTCTTTATCATGAAAGGAAGCTTTGGTGTACTTCCCCAATGTACACCCTTTGCATGTGTCTTTCTTCTCTAGTTTACCCTTGGAAGTCCTATAGAAATCTGTTGCATGATCTTCAAATATCTGTGGTGCAAGTGACCAAATCTTTTATGCCACAACTCATCAATGTCTCAGATCTACACCTTCTTTGCTTTAGTGCTCAAAGCAGCGCAGTCTTCAACCTCCAATTTGTAGAGTTTCTTCACCCAAACCCTGATCCACTTCACCTGTACTGAGGTTATGTGATGAAGGAAGGCCTTTCCCTTACTAAATATCACAACGTAGCCTCAGTCCTCCAACATGGCAACAGAAACCAAGTTCTTCTTCAAACACAGAACATACATGACATCTTTCAATGTGAGGGGAGAACCAGACTCCCTTTGAAAGATAACATTATGGATGCTAGTCGCGCTATACCTCCCATCATCTCCCATCTCGATGTGCATCTGGAGGTCCTTCTCCTCCAATATACTAAAGGGATGTTTTTTTCCAATCATATGGAATGAGGTTCCACTATCTAGGTACCACACACTACCCATCATCGATGACACCATGCAAGTGATGAGGATGAAATCCAGTTCGAATTTTGAAGGAAGAGCTTCATATGTCGCTCCTCCTAAGGGCTTCTTACTAGCCTTCTTGTGTGGACATTTTGTAGCATAGTGTCCCGGCTCGTGATAGTGAAAACATTTAATTTTTGACATGTCCTTCTTCTTGTCACCTTGACTTGAATCTAATTTGGAATGGGATAACTTCCCCTTCCCTTTCTTCATCTTTCCAACTAAGGCACATTTCTCCTCATCATCATGCTTGGATGAGGATTTGTCTTTGGTGTTCAGCTGAATCTCTTCATGTACCAAGTCGGACCACAAATGCTCCTACTCTTGTAGCTTTCCCCTCCTATTAACTGAGCCTTGGTAGTTGTGCTAGCTCTTGGGAAGTCCCAGAAGTGCTAGGCTCACCAGATCATCTTCTACAGCAGTAACCCCGACACTTCCAAGCTCATTCTAACATTGGGTGAACTTGGTCAAGTACTTTGGAATTGAGTCTCCCTTCTCCATCTTGATATTTCTAAGTTTTTCCTTCAGTGTCATCTTTCTATGGTCACTTATGTTTTGAAACAGGTCCATCAATGCCTTCCGCATTACAAATGGAATTTCCTTACCATGGAGATTCGACACAATATGATCTCAAACTCCTTCTAGGATCATCCTTCTCACTTTTGCCACACACTTTCTCCATTCTGCCAAATCTTTAGCATCAAATGTTGGAGGCTTCGAGATATCATGATAAATGAATTCCTTTAGCCTCTTTTCTTCCAGCACTACCTCCATCTTGTCCTTCCAAGCTATGTAATTCGAGCTACCCTCAAGGGCATACTCAAGTCTCAATTCGTAGAACAACATCCTGCTAGCTCTGAAGTATGAAATTGAAAATTCAATTTCACTTGCACAACAAACTCGTATTATCCTCTTCTATAGTGATTTCAACTCTTATACCATGTAGATTTTTATTGTAGATTCAAACTACAGATTGTGATATTCTAAAACAATTGACTTGAATCTACTCTACTCATTAGCAGAAACACAAATTGATCGAAGAAATCATGAAGCAAAAAAGAAGAATTTCAATCACACAAAACACAATAATTTTCTGCGAAAAGCCTTAGCTAAAAACCCCTGCTATTTGTATATTGCATTAACGAGAAGGTCTAAGAATAAAATACAATGCTTGTTCAACCCGAACAATCTCTGCACAAGTACAATCTATCTCACTACTTCACAAATTAGCTCAAGCCAATACTTAGCCAAATATGATGCCTTCCAAGCCTCTACTTCCTTGCTTGTTCCCTTGGGAATTAGCCAATATTTAATTGGAGAGTTCCTCACTCAAAACTGTGCAATCCATCCATGGGCATTCCTCTTATTGCATGCATCATTGGTTTAATTTAGATGATTTTACAATTTATAGTACATTATCCCTGAACTCTAATCTGAATTTGGTCTTTCTCAGAAATAACATGCATGAGCTATTTATGAGTGAATTATCAGTAATTTGATTGATCACTACATGTGAATTAAATCCAATTTAATTCTCTTGACCTCTCATTAGTTCCTCCATCAGTTAGAACTAGTTTAACAGAATTGAACTCAGTTAAACTAAATTAAATAAATACAACTCAAAAGAACTCAACTTGGGCCCCTAAAATTTAGGGATCACTCTACATGACTCTAGATAAACTTCCAACTTGAATTTACTGATCCAAATAAGTCAACTTAACTTATTTAATTGTTACAAGTTGTTATGAGAATAGAATTACAATTTAATTCCCAATTTAATTTAAAGACAAATTAAATTAGGATTTTCTTGTTTCCATTTTTAACACTCCCTCCCAACAAGAAAGGGATTATTTTCTACCCTGATCCTCCCCCTGTGAAACTCGAATTTTCATCTTGACAATGACTTTGTCAAAATATCTGCATCCTGCTCCTCAGTGGGAATGTACTCCAGCAACATAATTTTCCTCTGCACATAATCTCGTAGATGGTGATATTGGATGTCAATATTCTTGGACCGATCATGAAAAATTGGATTCTCAGAGAGTTTGATACAACTCTAATTGTCACTATAAATCACAGTTGGATCCATTTGATGACAAAACAAACCTAAAAAGGATCTTCCTCATCCAGATAGCCTCACAAGTTGCTTGACTAGCCGCCATGTACTCTTCTTCTACTGAACTGAGTGCAATTGATGTCTTCTTCCTTTTGTACCAAGAAAATGTTGTTGACCCAATACGGAAGATTCCCCCTGATATGCTATTCTTGTCGGATGGAATACATGCCCAATCTACATTTGTGAATCCTTGAAGCTTCACTCCCTCTGTATGTTTGTACCAAAGACCAAACTGAGTGGTGCCTCTGAGGTATCTCAACACATGTTTAGCTGCCTTCCAATATAGTTTGGTTGGCTTAACCATGGCTTGACTAAGTTGGTTAACGGCAAAACGCATGGCCAGTCATGTGTTCACAAAATAAATAAGTGAACCCACAAACTATCTATAAATAGTAGCCTCCGCTACTTCACCTGAAGTAGCATCCTCCTTCCTCCAATTACCTGTTAGAGGAGTCTCCATGATTTTGCTACTTTCCATCTAGAACTTATTTCGTATCTCGTTGGCATACTTTCCCTGAGCGAAAAATAGTTCCTCACCTCCTTCCCATACTTCCATACCAAGAAAGTAATGCATGAACCCCAGGTCCTTCATCTCGAACTCTCTTGCAATATCCTCTTTGTGATACTTTATCAGCTTCTCATCACCTGTCAAAATCAAATCATCAACATATAATACTATAATCAACAATTTACCTTCAACCACAATATCGTAAAGTTTCGCATCTGCTTCACTTTTGGTGAATCCCAACCCGGTGAAATAGTTGTCAATCCTGGTGTACCAAGCACGAGGTGCTTGTTTTAGTCTATATAGCACTCACTTGAATCTGCACACATGTGACTCTATGTTGAAGGTCTGAAATCCTTTTGGATGCTAAATATACACCTCTTCGTCAATCATGTCGTTGAGGAATGTTTTCTTTACATCCATCTGATGTATCTTCCATCCCATCTGTGCTGACAATGCTAAAATAGATCTGATTGATGAGTACCTTGCTATAGGAGAAAATGTCTCATCATAATCAATTCCCTCCACCTAAGAGAACCCTCCAGCCACAAATATGGCCTTATGTTTCTCCACACTCCCATCTGCTTCTTGATTTACCTTGTAAATCCATCTAGAACTCACCACTGACTTGTCTTCTAGTCTTAGGGCCACCTCCCAAAAAATGTTTTTAATAATGGAGTCATACTCCTCAACCATGGCATCAACCCACATTGGTTTTTGCACTGCTTCCTCGAATGAGGATGGATCAATCTATGACCTCCTTTGTCTGTGTTGTGATGTGGGTGCTCCCACATTCTCTCGTGCATCATGAAACAATTTGTCAGCCTCTCTGGTGTGCTTTCTCCCATCTCTCAAAGTCTTTGCATGAGTGGGATTTTCCACTCTTTTCTCCTCTGCATTTGGTTGCTCCACATCATCCTAAGGTTCCTCCTTTGGAGCTAAAATCTCCTCAAATGCATGTAATTGAAGCTCCCTCTCAAGGGAACATCTTATGGTCTTATCTTCAGGATGGCAGGTACACCTGATAGTTGTGAGGTGTATCAATTCACCCCACAAATATGCCCAACTCAGTTGTTGGCTCTAGATTTTTCCATGCATCCTTGGTAACATGAAAGTAGACTGATGAACCAAAGATCCTGAAGTGTGCCACATCTGGTTTCTTACCTGAAAAATATTCTTCTAGTGTACTCATCCTGAGAATTCAATGAGGGCTTATGTTTTGCATATAAATAGTTGTGTTGCATGCTTCATCCCATAAGTGCAACGATAGGCCCTGATCAAGCAACATCTCCTGTGTCACTCCCACAATACTTATATTCTTCCTTTCATCCACCCCATTCTGCTATGGGTTATGAGGTGCTATCAACTCCCGTTGAATGCCTTATGTTGCACAGAAGTTCTTAAATTCATTCGACACATATTCTCCACTATTATCACTTCTGAGAACTTTAACTTTCCTGTCAGTATCTTTCTCGACAAGTGCTTTAAATTCACAAAATTTAGTGAATGTACGATCTTTCTTCTACATGAAGAAATCCAACACTTACAAGAAAAATCATCAAAAAATATTACATAATACTTATGATTGGTCATGGATGATGTCGAGAACAATCCACACACATCTGAGTGAACTCAATCAAGGATCGCTTGTGCTCGACTGTCTTTATCATGAAAGGAAGCTTTGGTGTACTTCCCCTATGTACACCCTTTGCATGTGTCTTTCTGCTCTAGTATACCCTTGGAAGTCCTGTAGAAATTTGTTGCATGATCTTCAAAGCTCCATGGTGTAAGTGACCAAATATTTTATGCCACAACTCATCAATGTCTCAGCTCTACACCTTCTCTACTTTAGTGCTCAAAGTAGCATAGTCTTGTACCTCCAATTTATAGAGTTTCTTCACCCAAACCCTAATCCACTTCACCTGTACTGAGGCTATGTGATGAAGTAAGGCCTTTCCCTTACTAAATATCACATTGTAGCCTCGGTCCTCCAACATGGCAACAGAAACCAAGTTCTTCTTCAAACACAGAACATACACAATATATTTCAATGTGAGGGGAGAACTAGTCTCCCTCTGAAAGGTAGCAGTATGGATTCCAGTCGCGTTATACCTCCCATCATCTCCCATCTTGATGTGCATCTGGAGGTCCTTCTCCTCCAATTTACTAAAGAGCTCTTTTTTTCGATCATATGGAATGAGGCTCCATTATCCAAGTACCACACACTACCCATCATTGATGACACCATGCAAGCGATGAGGGTGAAATCCAGTTCAAATTGTGAAGGAAGAGCTTCATATGTCGCTCCTCCTAAGGGCTTCTTACTGGCCTTCTTGTGTGGAAATTTTGTAGCATAGTGTCCCAACTCGTGAAAGTGAAAACATTTAATTTTTGACATGTCCTTCTTCTTGTCACCTTGACTGGAATCTAATTTGGAATGGGATGACTTCCCCTTCCCTTTCTTCGTCTTTCCAGCTAAGGCATATTTCTCCTCATCATCATGCTTGGATGAGGATTTGTCTTTGGTGTTTCATTGAATCTCTTCATGTACCAAGTCAGACCACAATTTCTCCCACTCTAGTAGCTTCTATCTCCCATTAACTAAGTCTTGGTAGTTGTGCCAGCTCTTGGGAAGTTCTAGAAGTGCTAGGCTCACTAGATCGTCTTCTACAACAGTAACCCCGACACTTCCAAGCTCATTCTGACATTGGGTGAACTTGGTAAAGTAATTTGGAATTGAGTCTCCCTTCTCCATATTGATCTTTCTAAGTTTTTCCTTCAATGCCATCTTCCTATGGTCACTTATGTTTTGAAACTATTCCATCAATGCCTTCCACATTGCAAATGGAGTTTCCTTGCCATGGATATTTGAGACAATATGATCTTAAACTCTTCTAGGATAATCCTTCTCGCCTTTGGACACACATTCTCCATTCTGCCGAATCTTTAGCACCAAATGTTGGAGGCTTCGGGATATCATTTTATATGAATTCCTTTAGCCTATTTTCTTCCAACACTGCCTCCATCCTTTCCTTCCAAGCTATGTAATTCGAGCTACCCTCAAGGGCATACTCAAGTCTCAATCCGTAGAACGACATCCTATTGGCTCTGAAGTATGAAATTGAAAATTCAATTTTACCTGCACAACAAACTTGTATTCTCCTATTCTATAGTGATTTTAGCTCTAATACCATGTAGATTTTTATTGTACATTCAAATTGGAGATTGTATATTCTAAAACAATTGACTTGAATCTACTCTACTCATTAGCTGAAACAAAAATTGATCAATGAAATCACGAAGCAAAAAAGAAGAATTTCAATCACACATAACACAATATTTTTTTACGGAAATCCTCAACTAAAAACCCCTGCTATATGTATATTCCATTAACCAGGAGATCTAAGAAGAAAATACAATGTTTGTTCAACCCGAACAATCTCTGCACAAGTACAATCTATCTCACTCCTTCACAAACCAGCTCAAGCCAATACTTAGCCAAATATGATGCCTTCCAAGCCTCTACTTCCTTGCACTGCTCCCTTGGGAATTAGCCCATATTTAATTGGAAAATTCCTCACTCATAACTGTGCAATCCATCCATAGGCCTTCCTCTGTTTGCATGCATCATCAGTTTGATTTAGATGATTTTACAATCGATAGTACATTGCCCCTGAAATCTAATCTCAAGTGGGTCTTTCTCAGAAATAATCAGTAATATGATTGATCACTGCATGTGAATTAAATCCAATTTAATTCTCTTGACCTCTCACTAGTTCCTCCATCGGTTAGAACTAGTTTAACAGAATATAACTCAGTTAAACTGAATTAAATAATTACAACTCAAAAGAACTCAACCTGGGCCCCTAAAATTTAGGATCACTCTACATGACTCCAAATAGACTTCCAACTCAAATTTACTGAGCCAACTAAATCAACTTAACTTAGTTAACTGTTACAAGTTGCTATGAGAATAGAATTACAATTTAGTTCAAGGACAAATTAAATTAGGATTTTCTTGTTGCTATTTTTAACACTAATTTTGAACTAACTTTCTTTAAAGATGCTTCTTCTCATGGTGAATAGAAAGAAGCAATGTAGGAGAAGTATGATACTTTAATAAAGAATGGAACATGGAAGCTAGTGGACCCTCCATGGAAACAATCAAATTGGTTATGAGTGGGTCTATAAGAACAAGTATAAATCAGATGGCTCACTTGACAAGCACAAGGCAAGGCTCGTGGAAAAAGGATTTGGATAAAAAGAAGGTGTCGATTATGAAGAGACCTCTCCCATAGAAAAATGGGACACCATTCGAACTCTCTTTGCTTTAGAAACTCAGAATGGATGAAAAGTCCATCAAATGAAAATCATTGGTCCTTTAGGATTTTTGAAAAACATCATGGACCAAACCATATTCAAAATAGTCATGTTCATTCTTTCAAGTACACCATTTTGTTGAAGATTGTATGGAACAGTAGTTTGATGTTGAATCCCATGTTGGAAAATATGGTTTTCAATTTCCTTAGAAGTATATTATTTTCCAGTATCAGTATGAAGGGAGCCAATATGTGTTTGTGCATCATTTTCAATCCATGCATAAAACTTTCTAAAAGTTTCAAAATCTTATTATTTACTTTTCAACAAGTATACTCAATACATCCTAGTGTGATTATCAATCAAATTTATCATATATTTATTTCCATTCGCTGAAGGAATAGGCATAGAGACACACAAATCAGAATGAATGTGTTCAAGATTTCTACGTGTTCTGGAAGCATGATCATGAAATGGTTGTTTTCTATGTTTTCCTAGGATACAAGCATCATAGTGCTTTAGTTTCCTTGGAATAGTTGGAAAACTAGAAACGACATTCCTTTTCAAAAATGAATATTTTCATAATTAAGATATCCAAATATTGCATTCCATACAAGACTGGATGGAAATGTACCTTCATTGCAATAAGAAAGGTATGCAAGGTTTTGTGCATGAACAAATGTTCCTTACGGCTTTAGTAGTCTTTCCTCCCCTATTCCAGTCATGGAAATTGTGTAGTCAAATTCCTTCCTTATGTCTACTTTGTCATCAAAAATATAGATGAAGTGTCCTTGCTAGTGAATTTTAACAAGGGACAACGAGTTTCTTTATAGTTCTACAAGGTAGAGTACATCACGTAGAAGAAATCCAGGAAGTTTGGGTAGTTTAACACTGATAGTGCCAAGTCCAGATGGATCGAGACTATTAAAAAATGTAGCAAGAAAGGCTCAATTTGACTTTAGACTTAGTCAAATTAAGTAAATTGAATTTCCATATTAGCAAGACAACTTGGAGGTAGTTAACTAGTGTGACATGGCTCTTGTCACTTAGTTAGCTCGGTAATTAGAGTTAGAGAAATTGGAGTTCACTTATGCATGTTTGATTGCTAAATTTTAGCAATCCAGTGCAGTTATTTTCAGTTGTATTCAGTTAACTGACCTCTAACTATTGATAAAGTCAGTTTAAGGTCAGTTGTATAGCGGGACGGAAATCGAACTCAGAGACCTGTCAGTTAACTGATCAATTAGCCCAAAATACCTAATGCATGCAAGGAATTTGAATTCCTCTGTTGAAGTGGAGATGACAAGGCAATGTACCATCAATTATAGACTAGTTTTGAGTGTACAGTTGTTGCATGAGCGAGGAGATCAATCCATGGGAATTGCGCAATCAATTTGGAAGAAATTTCTATCTTTTAGGGGATAATTTCCTCGGGATTTGTGCAAAGACATAGAGGCTTGGTGAGAAAATAATTGCCTAAGTGTTGGCTAGAGTTTCTCATTGAGAAGAGAGAACAATTATTCTTTTGCAGGTTGAGCTCAGAGCTGGAGCTAGCAATTGTAATAGTTTCTTTATTCAACTGATTAATTCAAAGAGGCTTGAGTGTTTTTTCCTTGTTGGTTTCCCCTAGAAATAATTGTGTATTTGTGGTTTTTCTTATGCATGTCTATGCATGTTGTTCTAAATTGTGGTTTCCATTCCGTGAATCAGTAGAGTAGAATTGTGTCTCTTGTTTTTCAGTTTTAAATCTTGAGCACTTGTAATTTCTGTCAAATTTCTACATGGTATCGAGACCCCGAAATCACATTAGAACCAGTCTTTCGAACTTGTCTCTCAAGAATTTCGATTTCGCAGCTTCAGTGCAGCAATTTTTTCTTCATGATTGGTAGAATGTCTTTCAACGTACTAAGATTGGAGTGTGCCCTAGATGGTAGCTCGAATTTCATAACCTGAAGGATCAAATGGAAGCAGTGCTTGATGACAATGGTGTGTTAGAATATGTTAAAACATACATTGCAAAACCCCAGTAGTTTGATGCACATCAATTAGTGTAACAGAAGAAGGATGTTGCAAAGGCTAGGAGAATTCTTCTGGAAGGTGTGAGAGACCATGTGATCTCAAATATCCATGGCAAAGAGACACCATTTTCTATGTGGAAGACACTAATTGAGCTATTCAAAATAGTAGTGACCATAGAAAATTAGTCATGAAAGAGAAACTTCGAAACATCAGAATGCAGAAGAATGATATTATTCCACAATATCTCTCCAGGTTTACACAAGTTCGTGATGATCTTGGAGGGGTTGAGGTGAATGTTGCAGAAGATGACCTGGTGATCCTAGCTCTTCTAGGCCTTCCAAATTCCTAGCACAACTAGCAAGACTCTGTGAATGGAAGGGAAAAAACACTAAATTGGGAAGGTTGTGCTTTGATTTGGTTCAAGAAGAGTTCAGGAGAAATAACAGAGTTGAAACATCATCCAAAGATGAGGATGAAGATAATTTTGCCTTGGTTGGAAAGGTGAAGAAGGGAAAAGGGAAGAAGACCCGGAGCAAAACTAAATCCAGCCAAAATAGTGGCAAGATGAAATATTTGAGAAAGATAAAATGCTTCCACTGCCACAAATACGGGCATTATGTAACAAAATGTTTGCACAAGAAGTACATCAATAAGCCTTTAGGAGGAGAAGGAGTTGAAGCATTGACTTCACCATTCGAATTAGACTTCACTGTAATAGCATGCATGGCCAGCATTGTTATGGGGAGTGTGTGGTGCCTTGATTCTAGTGCCTTGTTCCATATGACAGGGTGCAAGGAGTTTTTCAGTAGCCTAGAGGAGAAGGATCTCTAGATGCATATTGAAATGGGGGATGATGAGAGGTACAATTCTATAGGAATTGGTATTGTCACCTTTGAGAGGGAGAAATCTTCTCCTCTTCACCTTAAAGATGTTATGTTTGTACATGGGCTGAAGAATAACCTAATCTTTGTAGCAGTATTGGAGGATACAGGATATGGTGTTATTTTCAGTAAAGGGAAAAACTTTCTAAGACACATAGCTAACAAGAAAGTGAAGCAGATCGGGGTTAGTGTGAAGAACCTATACAAACTTGAGGTTGTATATTGCATTGCATTGAGCAATAAGGTTGAAATAGTGCGAATTTGAGATGTTGGATAACTCTAGCACAAGAGATTGGGTCATCTACACCTTGGTGCCTTAAAAATCATGCAGCAAATTACCACTGGTCTCCCTAAAGGCTCCCTTGACCAGCATGATATCTACATGGGTTTCACATTGGGGAAATATGTCAAATCTACTTTCCATGAATGAGAGAGTAGAGCAGATGTAATCTTGGAGCAAGTCCATTTTGATGTTTGTGGACCCTTTTCTACAGCTTCCATTGCAAAACATAAGTACTATGTATTGTTGATTTCTCTAGAAAATATTCTTCATGCAGAAGAAGGATGAAGTTTTCTCAAAATTTGTTGAATTCAAGGCATTGGTTGAGAAGGAGACTATGAAGAAGGTGAAGGATCTCAAGAATGATAGTGGAGGTGAATTTGTTTCACATGCCTTCAAGTATTTATGTGTGAAAGAAGATATTTGAAGGGAACTGATAGCACCCCATAACCCACAGCAAAATGGGGTAGCTAAGAGGAAGAACATGAGCACAATGGGTGCAGCAAGTTCCATGTTGCATGATCAAGGGATGCCATTACATCTATGGGAAGAAGCTTGCAACACAGTAGTCTACTTGTAGAACTAGATTCCTCGTAGAATACTTGGCAAGATCACATCGGAGGAAGATTTCTCTGGGAGAAAGCCTGATGTGTCTCATTTCATAATTTTTGGAGCTTCAGTTTATTGCCATGTCTCCAAGGATTCGAGGAAGAAACTTGAGCCTACATCAGATTTGGGAGTTTTTGTAGGATATACTAAAACTCCACACAATTACCGAGTGTATTTTCCTTCACTAAGGATGAAATTTGTAAGGAGAGATGTCAAGTTCGATGACGATAAGGCCGTGAGATGCTCTTTGGAACAAGAGTTGAGTGTCGCACCGAAGCAGGAGCTTCTAACTCCAAAGGAGGAGCCTTGAGATGATCTTCAGGAGGTTGTGGAGAGGCCACATGCAGCAGAGCAGACAAGAGGCAAAGTGGAGGCACCCACTAAACCAAAATTTTCCAGAGCAGGGACAAAGAGGACTAAAGAAGCTAATAAATTGTTCTAAGATGCTACAGATAATGTGGGATCCCCTACATCATACCGCAAGCAAAGGAGGTCACCTAATAAATACATTGGTTACAAGGATCTCATGATCGAGCTCATTGAGACAGAGCCTTCTTCATTTGAGGAAGCAGTTTCTCAACCTATTTGGGTTGATGACATGGTGGAAAAATATGAATCCATCATGAAGAATAATGTATGGGAGGTGGTGTCGAGACCAGAAGGGAAATCAGTGGTTGGTTCAAGATGGATCTATAAAGTGAACCATGTAGCTGACGGGAGCATCAAGAAGTACAAGGCCATATTTTTGGCCAAGGGATTTTCTCAAGTAGAGGGAATGGACTATGAGGAAACTTTTTCACTAGTTGCAAGATATTCCTCAATCAGATCCATTCTAGCATTGGTTGCGCAGATGGGGTGGAAAATCCACCAGATAGATGTGAAGACCGCCTTTCTCAACAATGTTGTTAAGGAGGAAATTTACATAGAGAAACCGAAAGGGTTTGAGACATATGATCGGGAGTCAGATGTGCGCAGACTCAGGAGAGCATTGTATGGTCTCAAACAGGTGCCTCGAACATGGTACACTCAGATCGACAATTATCTCAGTGGATTGGGATTCACCAAAAGTGAAGCAAATGTGAACCTCTATCACATTGTGGTAGATGGTAAGTTGCTTATTCTTGTTTTGTATGTTGATGATTTAATATTGGCAAGGGATGAGTAGTTGATTTTCTCTTGCAAGGGAATTTGAAATGAAAGACATGGGCCTAATGCATTACTTTCTTGGTCTAGAAGTATGGCAAGGTGATGGTGAATTTTTTGTATCTCAAGAGAAGTATGCCTCTAAAATACTTCAGAGATTTCACATGGAGAATTTCAAGCCCATGGACACACCTCTAGCTACAAACTAGAGGAAGGAGAGTGTCACTTCAGGTGAAGAGGTTGATGTTACCATTTACAGGTAGCTTCTGGGGTCTTTGATGTATCTTGTGAACACAAGACCCGACATGTGTTATGCAGCAAATCAGCTAATTCAAGCTATGGTGAGGCCTACCAAGCTATATTGGAAGGCAGAAAATAATGTGTTACAGTACCTCAAAGGCACTACCAAGTATGGATTATGGTACAGGACGACAGAGGGAGTGAAGCTCCAAGGCTTCACTGATGCAGATTGGGCAGGGAGTCCATCAAACAAGGAAAAGTACTTCAAGTGCTATCTTTAGTGTTGGGACCACAGTGATTTCCTAATACAGCGGGAAGTAGAGGTCTGTGGAACTCATCGCAGTAGAGGTTGAATACATGGTTGAAAGCCAAGCATCATGTGAGGCCATATGGATGAGGAGAATACTTGTGGGAATTTTCAGTGAGGAGAAGGATTTGACAATGATATATTGTGATAATCAAAGTTTCATTAAGCTCTCTGATATCATCATTTGTGGGACTGTGTTTAGAGGAGAATTATGTCGCTACAATACATTCCATTTGAGGAATAAGATGTTAACATCTTGACAAAGGCCTTTTCAAGAGGTAAATTCGAATTCCACATGTGCAGGATAGGGGTGGTGAAAAATCCATTTCTTGCTAATAGGGAGTGTTAAAAAAATGTAGCAAGAAAGGTTGAATTTGACTTTAGCCTTAGTCAAATTGAGTAAATTGAATTTCCACATCAGCACGACAACTTGGGGGTTTTTAACTAGTGTGACATTGCTCTTGTCACTTAGTTAGCTCAGTAAATTTGAGTTAGAGGGCTTGGTTCAGTTATGCATGTGTGATTGCTAAATTTTAGCAATCCAATTCAGTGGTTTTTAGTTGTATTCAGTTAACTAACCTCTAACTATTAGTAGAATCAGTTGAAGGTTAGTTGTGCAATGGGACAACACTCTAACTTAGAGACTTGTTATTTAAATGATCAATCAGCTCAAAATAGCTAATGCATGCAAGGAATTTGAAATCCTTAGCTGAAGTGGAGATGACAAGGCAGTGTAACATCAATTGTAGACTAGTTTTGAGTGTACGTGTTGCATGAGTCAGGAGATCGATCCTTGGGAATTCCTATCTTTTAGGGGATAATTTCCTATGGATTTGTGCAAGGAAATAGGAGGTTTGGAGAGAAAATAATTGGTTAAGTGTTGGCCAGAGTTTCTCATTGGGTAGAGACAACAATTATTATTTTGCAGGTTGAGCTCAGAGTTAGAGCTAGCAAGTGTAATAGTTTTTCTATTCAACTGAATATTGCAAGGAGGCTTGAGGGGTTTTTCCTAGTTGGTTTTCCCTAGAAATCATTGTGTATTTGTGGTTTTTCTTATTTGATGTCTATGCATGTTGTTCTAAATTTTGGTTTCAATTTTGCAGATTAGTAGAGTAGAATTGTGTCTCTTGTTTTTCAATTTGAAATATTGAGCAGTTGCAATTTCTATCAAATTTCTAAATGGTATCAAAGCCTTGAATCACATTAGAACCAGTGTTTAGAACTTGTCTCTCAAGAATTTTGATTTGACAGGTTCAATGCAGCAGTTTTTTCTTCAAGATTGACAGAATGTCATTCAACAGACTAAGATTGGAGTATGCCCTAGAGGGTAGTTCGAATTTCATAACCTAGAAGGATCAAATCGAAGCAGTGCTCGATGACAATGGTGTGCTAGAATATGTTAAAACTGACATTGCAAAACCCTAGCAGTCTGATGCACAGCAATTGTCTAACTCAAAGATATGTTTGTTAACTGATCAATCATCCCAAAATAGCTAATGCATGCAAGGAATTTGAATTTCTCAATTGAAGTGGAGATGACAAGGCAGTGTAACATCAGTTGTAAACTAGTTTAAAGTGTACAGGTGTTGCATGAATCAGGGGATCAAAACTTGGGAATTACAATCAATTTGGAGGAAATTCCTATCTTTTAGGGGATATTTTCCTCAAGATTTGTGCAAGGAAATAGGAGGCTTGGTGAGCAAATAATTGGCTAAGTGTTGGCTATAGTTCTCATTGAGCAGAGAGAACAGTTATTCTTTTGCAGTTTGAGCTCAGAGCTAGACCTAGAAATTGTAATAGTTTCTCTATTCAATTGATTAATGGAAAGAGTCTTGAGGGGTTTTTCCCAGTTGGGTTCCCCTAGAAATCACTGTATATTTGTCATTTCGCTTATTGCATGTCTATGCATGTTGTTCTAAACTGTAGTTTCAATTCCGCAAATCAGTAGAGTAGAATTGTGTCTTTTGTTTTTCAATTTCAAATCTTGAGCAATTGCAATTTCTATCAAGTTTCTACTTGACTTCTTTGCAAAGTACATTGCTCCATGTACATTGTCATTGAGGTCTTCATATGGAAAGTTGTAGTTGTGTCAAACAGCAATACATCTTTCCAAGAAGCAAATGAAGTATGAAACAAATCTTCAATTACTCCAATATTACAATGGGAATCAATGTAATATACATATTCAGGTACTTTACCTTTTGTTTGACCTGGTGTTTTACCTTTTTCTTCCTTGCATTATTTTTTGATTCTCTCCCAAGGGATTCTGCATGTGGATGTATCATGTCCATATCTATCATAGTGAATGCACTGAAGGTCATATATTTCTCCTTCATGGTGTTTACCCCCCACCTTTGTGATTCTTCTCCCTTAAACATCCTCTTCTATTACCTCTTCCTTTAGGAGAATCTTGTGATTGATTATTTTCTCTCTATGAAAGGCACATTGATTCTATAGTGGATTGAGATGTTGTCTTCCTCTTCCCAAAATATTTCTCCCATTATGCAAACTTCTCCACAAGAGAGTCAAAAGTAATGACCTTGAGTTCCTTATTAGCTTGTAGGGATTCAAGATAGTGTGAGTATTTAGGGTAGGGATCCTTGACAAATGTAGTAAGAGGAATATCCATTTGAACTCCAGTGGAATTAACATCATGGCTTTAATATTTGAGGCTAGGGCCAATGGGTCCTCATCTTTCAACTTAAGGTTGAAGAGTTTGACTATTAACTGAACAACCTCCAATTTTGAGTCTAAGTCATATAAATATTTCATCTTTTCCAATGCACCATAAGAACTTGTAATTGAAACTATGTGACGACTCACCTCTTCACTTACAAAAGCAACATTCAAGGTGTAAGATTTGTTCCTTGTCCTCCCAAATGGCTAGGTCTTTATCTAATGTGGGCTTGGTAGGTGCATTTTCATCCTCTCCTTCACAAATACCTTTCCATAAGTCATTAAAAATGAGGGTATGCTTGATATTTGTAGCCCATTGTTTGTATTTATCCTTGTTATTCAGCACCACGCCAACAATGGAGATGAAGGAATGCATCTTTGACAAATATAAAATCCTTTATATACTCACTTTACCACAATGGAGAGGTTAAGTTTGGAGTTAACAATGTAATCAAAACCCAAGGATGAACATTGATCAAATTCCAATGATCCTACCACCACCAAAAAAAATAGACAACCTTAGTGTCAACAAATAGACAAATGGACAGAGACAACATCTCTTGGTATCTCAATGTTGCTTTATATACATAAAAATCGATTCATCCTTTACCATATTGATATAAACAAGCCACTGAGAAGGCGATATGGTTGACATTGTAATATATATATATATATATACACTACCCCTTTACGTTGGTCTTTATCTACATGAGTGAATACATAGATGTTGACATTATCACAACTTACTTCCACTCACCAATATCAATATGCACAAGTCTACTATGGAGCATTGGGTGTATTGTGAAGATGTTATATCAAAGGTAACAAATGACTTGTAGTCTGAACATCCCTGACTCATGTAGGGTTAGGGTTTTCTGCCCTAATCTTTGATCTTTGTGACAATTGGTGCAATAAGGGAAGGACGCTGCATTTTAGTAAAAATATGACATTGTGATAACAATTGATTGAGCTAGCAATCTCTCAATCAAAGGATACAATGAGATTCTAGGATTAAAAAAAATGAACACTTGACCACGAACAACTAAAGTGTCATCTTGAAACCTATCCCTAGGCTCTTTAATAATGATAACATAAACCAATTGGAGTCTTGATCTCTATACTACAAGGACTCAATTAGCTTGCGATGAGAGAGGCATTTGGAGAATGGTAAAGCCAGAAACATGTTCTATGTGCCTAAAGGCATGATAGACTTGCTCAAAAAAATCAGAGTGAGAAAACATAGATCATTGATATACTATTGCAGAAATAGATGGAACGGTTGCCTTTAGTGATAGCCTCTACTTTTCGAGATAGTTATTAACATACAAGGACAAGACTAAATTAGGACTGACGAGACAAGAGGAATAGCTCAGCAAATAGCATTAAGGTTTTTGACAAGTTGGAACATAGTCGAGCGTTAGGGAAAACTCAATAGTGGCAATAGAAAGATAGACAAGCTACAACCTGGGTAAGGAATCGTTAGGGATTTACAAGGAGAGGGCATAAAAACTTAAGTTTGAGACCTGTGGCTCTTATACCATATCAAGCCAAGGAATAAACCCTAAATTGATGATTTGCAATAATGTGAAAAAAATTATGTAACATGTAGGTGTGACCTTTGGGATTCATCTCCCACTATGGTCACTTCCTACACTAACTATTCATTTTCCTTTATTTACATATATACAATTTATTCACCCAATATTTGAGGATTAGGTGTCTAACAAAGAGAATCTCATTTAGATATTCTACTTTAGTTATCTAAAGTATCATACATGTTGATTTTTTTTTTTAAGTTGTGGTTCACGGTCACTGAGTGGCCGCTACATCCACTGGAAAATATCGGGGCAGATCCACCCGAAGGGATCTGCCCATCGGCCAATCTTAACAGGCCTAACCCCGAGGGCGTCGAGGAGATTTGACCCCGTGACCTCCCAAACTAGGAAAGTGCTTTAGCAACGGGAACTCGACCATTTGAGCTATCCCTTGGGGCTGTATCATACATGTTGATATGTTTGTTTATTTTTTAATTATTATTCAGCAATAACCTTTTATTCTCTAATTATTTGTGCATGTCTTTGCAATGGAAATGCAAATAATGATTGGCCTATATGTGATGTGGTTATACTAGCTCCTACCTCATTAATTTCATTAACACAATAAAGTTGTTATTTATTAAAGCATTGATATTATATAATGATGCAAGCATGGTTAGATAAATGATTAGGTTGAAATTATGCTACCAATATTGAACAAACAACATGTAAAACCACATTACAGTGTAGTAGAAAATATGTATAAATAGGTTACAATTTTAGAGAAGATTTAGACATGTAAAGAGAAAGGTCTTGCCCCTATTACCTGTGATGGTTGTTAACAATGATAATAGAATGTTTTCATATCCCTTGAGCACAACATTTGTCAATATGTTTTGGTTGTGAGACCTTTGGAAAGGTGAAGTGGTTTCTGAAACTTTATATGCTAATATAACAGTAGGCATTTGTATAAAAAAAAAATTCTATAATATGTGAAAATTTTATGTGTTGAGTATGCATATGAATTATAGTCATTTTTTGCAAATGTGGAATGTGGAATGTCTCTCTTTATGTCTTTATTTTGAGCAACCTTGGTCTTATCTCAGGCATATATTTATTTGTGTATTTAATGAGTAATATTAAGAGTCCCACCTCTCTAAAAATGCATAAATATTATTCCTTAAAATGTTGTCTCTAAGGCTTTGAACAGTCCTACAGATCAACAAAGAGCTAAGTCCAATGATGCTAGTAGGAATTTCCCTTAAGTGTTGCATGTGCATTTCATAGTATGCCCAGTGACCATATTTTTAAGTGTTGATCTTGCATTCTTCTTAATCCTAGTGGGCATTTTCTCAAGGGTTGAGCATGCATTTTGTGCTTTGGACATGCTCTTTTGTGCCTATGGATGTGAATTGGTGGAAGCCTTATGGCATACATTTAGTATGCTAGGTATGCATATTGTGAGCATGGTAATCCCAGCGGGCATTTTCTTAAAGGTTAGTCATGCATTTTGTGCTTTGGGTGTGCATATTTGTGCCTATCCACATGCATTTTTGTGCTTATGGTCATGCATCACTGGAATATTTGTAGCATGCATTTAGTATGTTAGGCGTGTATATTGTGGGCATGGTAATGCTCGTAGGAATTTTCTTAAAGTTTGTTTGCACATTTCTAGCATGTGTTTGGAGTGCATTTTATGTCTTGGGCATGCATTTTTGTGCCTATGGGTGTGCATTGGTGGAAGCCTTATGGCATCCATTTAGGTTGTATGGTCAAAAAATATTGAGAGAGTTACATAAGGGCACAATTTTGTGCCTAGAAATCAAAGGTGAACAAAGTTGATACCATTCAAAATCTCTTGAAGAGATGAGTCTAGCGGTGGCCCTAATTTGGGGACTTGAAATGAAGTGTGAAAGCTAAATATTTGGGAACCTCCTTATTTTCCTTAAGGGAACCTAGGGAAAATAAGGGGGATAATTAATTTTATTTTTTTATTATTATTTTTTTAATTATCTCAACTCATCGGAACACCAAAGGATAGGCTATCATCTAACACAAAACCATTGCTGGGTTGAACTAAAAATGCCCCCAGTTCATTGTCACTCCAACACCCACATTCAACAAACTTTGCATACCAACATTACTACTTCGACGAATAATGTAAGATAACATCACTATATGTGTCAGTTGTGTGACAAAACCCGAGATATCAAACCTCTATATACATGCCACATGGAAATAAAGGGCATCACACACACGATGGGTTGTCGCAAGAGTGACAACCTATTTTGATAAAAGTTTGGGGAATTTAAGTCTCCCTAGCTGCCCTATGGTAGTTATTATTCATCAAAAGAATGATCACAGGATTTCCACATCTCAAATTCAGTGAAACTACCCCAATGAAATGTGTTGATTAGCTTCATCAAAATTTCATCATGTGGTCATTGGATTGTCGTCAATAAAGTGTCAGAAATTATGCTAAATGTTCAAATGTGGTAACAAATAGATATTTCAAGGTGGAGGGAATTGATTTTGGTCATATTATTTTTCCCCTATTAATCCAAGTGGATATTGGTGGCCACCCACTTATTCCACTGGCTCACAGCACAATTTTCCTATTTGAGCGGTTTTCTATTTTTTGGGGTAAATGGATCGATGGTCATCTTAGATTGTTTTTTACAGTTGGAATTTGAACTCCTCAGATAGACCTTTCCAACGGGATATTGTGCACACCAAACGAAGATTGTATGCCAAAGTTACAACCCCAAGATGTTGACATTCCAACTTACCCCATCGAGGCCCATAAGTATTTGGTGCTTCATTTCATAGGGTTATGGTTTTGGATGTTTAGGGTTTCTTATTATTTCTTCATGATAAAAAAGGCCTCAAAGCGTCATTGTAACTCAATTCATGGTGTGTAGTTGTCACATATTTTCTCAAAGATAAGCTACCCTTGTTCGAGTTAGTTTATTCTTATTCTACATGTATATAGTTTCAACGTTTTTCACTTATTAATTGAAGTTAAATTTTTTTGTACTGTGTTTTTGGATTTAAGTCTATATTACTTTTCATTCCCTTCATAAATTGGAATCACATGTTGCTAAATTAACTTCTACTAAATTTAATTTTCTATTGTCGTCGCTTTTTTACATTGAAGGAGAGCAAATGGATATGAAAATAGCATTCCTACATTAAGATCATGAAGAAGAAATCTCTTGATTCAGCATGAAGGTTTTGCCATTCAAGGAAAGAACACATTGTTTTTCAAGATAAAGATGTCTCTAATTGACTAAAACAATCTCCAACAATATGGTATCAAAAGTTTGATATTTATATATTGGAACTTGGTTCCTAAGGAAGCAACCTTAATCACTGTGTATAAGTCCAAGCTAATTTGTGATCATTTTATTTATGTGGTCTTGTATGTTGATAATATATTGTTGATGGGAAACAACACGAAAATCATCAAGGATGTCAAATCTTAGTCGTCTTCTGAAGTTGATATGAAAAATCTTGGCACTACACATTTTATTCTGGATAATGGAAAGATATCGGGAAAATAGGGAACTCTAGCAAAATTAAAGAAAATGTGTACATGCAAGAATGTAAACTAATCAAGGTTCTTACTCTTGTAAGTGTAAAATTATGTAAGTTATTCAAATCTTTGTGGCTCTTCGTATTATGCAATATGCTATCAAGGATGACATGGCCCTCGTGAAGATTTGTTGATGCAAAATATGCTATCAACGGTTTTGTTGATGCAAAATGTATCAAAGATTTAACCACACTAGATTTACAAGTGGTTATTATTGAAGAATGTAACTAGTGTCGGTCTTCATAATTGTATTTGTCAAAAGAAAGAAAGAAAAATATTGTAAAAGAAAATTGACTTATTAAAGCATGGGTTTCATGCTTGAGCCATTGGTCAATATGTCAAAGCACCCATTGTGTTGCTCGAGTCATTGGTCAATAAGTCAAAGCACCCATTATGTGCTCTAGGATTTTTGTACTAAGTCAAAGTCAAAATCATTATGTAAAAGACCCTTCTTGGGCTCATTATGATAAAGGAAGAAAATATTTTTATGTCAAAAATTAGGTCTTGTTTCACCTCCATCAAGTCAGCCTAGCCTCATATCAAGTCACCCTCCTCAAGAGTGTAGTCAGCCTCATAAAGGGACACGTCCAGCTTGCAAGAAGACTGTATATAAAGGAGCATTTGACCTTGTAAAAAACAAGACCAACAATCATCTATTCGATCTGAAATTTATCTTGAGAAAGGAAGTTCATAGAGGCAGAAAGGAAAAGCTACTTATGAAAGAGAATGAAAGAAGTATGCTAAAGATATTACAGTGCCAAAGTTTGCTATTATAATGACAAGACCGAAAAAAATTTCTAGTATGACTGCAGAAGCCAACGATAGAAGATGACAGAAAGGGTCGAGACCCTTGTGCACCCATATTATTGGAGAGTTGTTTGATGACTTGTGAAAAGTGAATGAACCAGAAGATGACTTATCTACTTCAAAGGTTGACTTGATGGATGGAGAGAGGTCTAAGTCAAGGGTGTAGGATTGTCTCAACTTGATTTGATTCCACTAAAGGAAGAGTTTGACTGGGTTTTCCCCTTCATAGTGGTTTTGCCCTCTCTTGGAGCCTATTTCTGGGGTCTTTGTGATCTTCTTGTTTGGCATTTATCTTGACGATGAAAAAGAACAAAATCATAATGATGAAAAACTAATATAATCACAAGAACTTGTCAAAAGTATAAAACAAATCAACTTTAGGAAAATCAAATTATATACTGACCTAGATTTTTCAATATGGTATCAGAGCTTGGTTTATTGGCATAAGGGCAGCTGGAAGGTCAAGCAAGTAATACAAGGCTTCAAGACATTAAGAAGAAATCAGATCTCTAGGACCGAGCTCCTAGAAGAAAGAAAAAGACATTTTTGGTCATATTTGTAAGCCCTTATCACAGTGACTAAGGCCGCAGATCTGAGCATTAAGAGTGAAGGTTTTCACTTTTCGGAGAGTAGAAGGCCTAGCATCCTGAAGAAGAAAGCGTAGTTCTGGGCATAATCTATAAGGTCTGAAATCACTATTAAAGGAGTCTGAAGTCTCTGTGCCACCTCAGAGATCCGAAGTCTCAATATCCTGTGCGCTTTTGTGGATTAACGAATTTATCTTGTGAAGCCTTGATAGCCAGCAAAAGGATAGCTTGTTGATAAACCAAGTCAAAGTATGTTTGATGCATTGTAGGCCTAATAGGTAGGCCTATCCTGAAGCTACAAGGAGTCGAGACTCCCTCAAAGTTCTGAGCATAAGTGTGTTTGGAAGGTTTGAATTGAAGCCTCTATCATCTACAAAAGGAGCCGAAAACCTGTACATAGAAAAGGACCCAAGGCCGAATCTACAAGATTGGTCTATCACCAATATACAGTCACCATATTTGGAGTAAATTTGCAGTCCTATACAGTAATATAGAAGCCGAGACATTTTAGGCAAATGTTGGCAGCTAGTAGGTTTGATCTACTCAAACTGCAAAAATATGTAAATCTCGATGCACTCAACATGTCTTCCTACAGGTCAATGTTGATGGAACGTTATATATTTGCAATACTTCTTCCTGCCTTGATGATGGAAAGTTATATGTTTTAATATTTCTTGTTTGCTTGATTATGCTAGTAATCGTTGAATCATACTGCACCCTTTAATTTTCTATGTAAATCTATCTTTCACATTTATGAGATGCTTCCCTGTACAAGAAAATGCTTCCCAAGCATTTCCCTGCATTTTTAGAGCAGGAAAATGTAGTTTTGTCGTGTTTTAATTTGTGATCCAATCAACAGGTTCATTGTTTGTGAAACTGTGAAGAACACAAGGGCAGTTAACCTTGCATAGTTAACAATTCTCGATTTCAATTGTTGACTCTGGTGAGACCAAATGAACCAAGGCCTGTGCATAGTTAACAATTCTCGAATTCCATTGTTGATTGTGGTGAGACCAAATGAACCTAAAATCCTTTCTTTGGACAACAATTTAGCATCAATATTAACAAGAGGTCGATAAATTTAATAAAACTACATTTTATCATGTTCGGAGGGAAAATAATGATCAAGTTGGCATCAACTCTAAAATTGGTTAATGGTTTATTAATGGCATCACAAGCTACCAACCCTTTCCTTCGTTAATGGTTTATTAACGAGTACAAAGGCATGCAACAAGGCTTTCGTTCTCCATGTATCATACAACAACAACCTCAACCTCAAAGCAAGGCTAGTAATGTGACGAGACTTGTGTATGTCATTAGAAGTTAAGATTCATGGCGACAACAAATTTGAACTCACATGGGTTTTACCTCTGGGAACTTAGAAACCCAGTTCTGCAACATGATTGCTGTTTAGTAAGTTTTTTTGTAAATAATGTCTCTATGGTTTGAACAATTTTCAACTCAGGAACCCAGAAAGGCCATTGTCTCTAAGATATATTAGCACAAGAGAGCTCTTGAATATTTTCTTTGTCTGTTTTATGTTTTGGTCTTCATGGAGTGGTTTGTATCTCTGTTTTTGAGGATTCTACCTCAAACAGCATGGAAAGTCTCCTGTATGGCTTTTTGACATATCCTGAAATGCTTCCTTGATCTCTCTAGTTCACAGGTACTGTTGGGCTCTAGTTCTTCTTGTTACTGATCTCTAATGTGTGGCCTCATATTCTGGTACCCACATTGTCCTGATGGACTACAGAGAGTTACAAGAAATCTCCAAAATCATGAGTCATCAATTCAATGCAAGTTGCAACAGAGCATCCATTTTTTCACTCCCTTCAAAGGTGCACGATGATCAACATTAGGCCACCCCTTAGTTTGCATATATTATGGGAAACTCTAGTTGAACAGAAGCAAAAAATAGTTGTTCTAGAAGCAAAACGTAACATGCTCAAAAACATGGGTCTAAATTTAAGCAAGGGAGAATAGTCAAGGGCTTCCAATCAAAGGTCATCACTGAACTCAACCTGGGCAGCTAGAGGAAAGGGGCACCATGCACTAACAGGTTGACGTTACAGATATAGTGGAGCAGGACTCTGTCCCATCAAATGTAGGCCTGGAAGAGGCTGCACATTTTTTAAGGTGATTAAGATTCTAGGCATGTATTACAGATTTTATAGCAATAAGAAACACTAGGAAATTTTGCCTGAAGATATACACTTGGCATGTATATGACTCTGCTTTTTGTTGAAAAGTTTTGGATCTGCATTCTGAACTGTAATGTAATCTTGCCATTAGCTCACCTACAGCTTTAAATAATATAATTTTCAAGGTTTTGATTAAAATAATAATAATAATAATAATGTCTTCACTAAGTTATTTGTTCATTATTAGATGTATTTTATAGTTAATACATTTAATACACTCTTAAGAATAAAAAATGTAATGATGATTATTGATACATTCAACAAATATTTAATAAATTTTACAAACATACATGTGTCATTTCTCCAAGCCCTTTCATTTTGGAAGTGTTGTATCCAAACTTCATACCAGTTTCCCCATTCAAGGTGACATAGCTTGAAAGCCAAATGACAATTGCATTATATATCCAACTAGGACCATATATGCAGATATCCATTCTTATCAACAGAAGCCAGTGGCTTCCCAAGGTTACTCCATGCACATGAAATCACAGGAGCAAGGTGTCCCTTCATGGTACTAACAGGAGCAGCTGAACTCCGGGACCAAATATATACTGTGCCATCTGCAGAACCTGCTGTAACATAGTTCTCATCAGCACTTATACATGAACGACTCCAATTACTGGCTACTTTATGACCTTGTGCTCTAAAAGTTGCACAGACTTCCAATGAACGCACGTCAAACAGATTATGCAAGTTGTCCCTGCCACTTGTGAGAATAACATTGCCATTGCGTGACAAAGAAATTGAGGTTATACTGGAGGAATGAGCAGCTACTTCATTAACTGATCTTCCAGTCCGTGTGTCCCAGCAGCGGAGATTTCCATCTGTATGTCCCGAGTATATGTGTTGCCCATCTGCAGTGAAAGACACAGCATTGCAGATGCTGTGGCAGCAAATGGTGTTCACCACATACCCTTTGTTAAGATCCCAAATCTTGATAGTTCTGTCATAAGCAGCACTCACAGCTTGCCTATTTGACAATTTGCTAATATCCGTAGCACAAACTTTATCTGCATGTCCTGTTAAAGTATGACGAATTCGACTAGACTGCAAATCCCAGAGATACAACTTTTTATCGCTGCTAGCTCCAATAACAAATTTATTATCACCAGAAACAGCAATGTCCTGAACAGAGCCTAGGGAACCATTTAATGTACCTATCAAGGTGCCGTAGTTACTATCCCAAATCTTCACAAGCATGTCTTGTCCACCAGAGATTATCCGATCATTGTTGTGTTCAAAGAGTAAAGAAAAGCAGCCACCTTCATGGGCATGGATTGTATGTCTTACAGTAGATGGAATACTTGATTCCACGTAGTTCTCAAGTCCTGACTCACTTTGTCTCACTACACCATCCACCAGCTTCCGTGCTGATTCTTCTATCCTGCTAGCTTTAAAACGATCCATCATATCTTCATACATTGCATTAGCCTGAACATAACACCACAGGTCAACCTTCAGTAACAAGTTAATGATAATTATGGACCATAGGCTCCAATCATCAAGTTTCACTCCTTTTATTTGTTCAGAAAACTACTAGCTCTAAGTCCCTTTTGTATTTTTTAAAACGATCTATCACATCTTCATACATTGCATTACATTAACCTGAACATAACACACTGGTCAACCTTCAGTAACAAGTTAATGATAATTGTGGGCCATAGAATCCAACCATCAAGTTTCTCCTTTTATTTGTTGAGAAAAATAGAATCCAACCATCAAGTTTCTCCTTTTATTTGTTGAGAAAAATACTAGCTTAAGTCCCTTTGTATTTTAACAATATCTTGCTGAATTTGTCACAATTAAGATTGCACTGATCTTTCCTGGAATTAGCATAGAACAAGTGACCCTGAATAACTACATGGGGTATTTAATGCTCAAGTCATTCACTATCACCCATCTTCCATGAGTGTCATTCACTAATGACCAATTTCTCATAAGCTTGAATAGTCCAGTAATGATGAAGTCTGAATAGTTCATGCATCATAAATGATTCAATGAAATAGAAATAGTACCAAGCAAAATAGTAGATACTAAAATCTGAACACTGGAATAGTAAATTGAAATTACTAAAACTCAATCAAAGACTGTCTGAGGTCATCAATATCTAAAGTCAAGACTCAAAAGTTAAAACTGAAAATGAACAATGAACCAATGTTATTGGAACCGGACAAGTCATTGAACCGGTCAACCACAAATATGGGAACCAGATAAAACATAAAAATTAAACTAAGTAAAATTAATTAATAAAAAAGAAGGAAAAAAATAAAAATAAAACAGGACCAAAAAACCAGTCAACCAAAAAATAAATAAGTATTCAAATTTTGGTTACAAGAAAAAGCAATTCATGTGCATCCATATGAATCCAAACCATTATACACATATGCAAATTTTCTCATATATACAGCAAGTAAAGGTGCATAGCTAAGTTGCATGAAATGCCAAAACGTTTCGGAGTTTATGAAACGGGTACATTCAGAAATTTCACCTCCCAAAAATGGAAACATCGGCCGAAACGTCATATATGTATATATAAAAATATATGTATAAATAAATAAGTGAATAACACATTAGCTTGCAAGAAAAAAGGGAATAAGATCCATAGATGACAATTTAATAGGAAAACGCCGGGCTCTTTGAAGTTTCGTGCAACATAGATATAACCAAAATAGCACTGAGTGCAATCCATCTTTGAACCAAAAATATATCAACAAAGAGGCTCTAGATGGGCCTTATAGTCCAAAAAATTCACAATACAAAAGACACATACATATCATCAAAATCATTGCCTTTATTGGGTTCCTTATCATCAACACACCCTCTAAGCATTAAAATAAGATAGAAAAAGCTGAACATATCAATTTGAGGTTTTGTTTGAGTGATGGGTACATTTTTACTATGGTCATGACAGAGGAGTTCAACAATCAATGCCACCAACATCAAGGTACATACAAAGCTTAGTGCCCTTGATTAAATGCTAGTTCCATACCCTCACACATGATAAAATCCAATCAAAACATTGCAATCCCCCCAATCCTGAAATCAAGACTTCTAAGTCTATTGGATTTTGTGTGGGATCTGAAATTCTACTTTTTCCATTTGCAATCCAATGAAGTTGGAACCACTCTCAAACATCCTAAAACAATTAATATTAGGTTTCCCCACTCATAAATTACTGTTTTTTGGAAAAATCCAGGGGGGCATCCAGACATCCCCTTTTAAGGGGGGTGCCCAGAAATCCGCTTTTAAGCACACCTTCTGGGGAAACATTTCCCCCTGCATTTCCCTCAGTTTCCACAAAAGGGGGATGTGAGGAAACATTTCCCTCAGCATCCCCCTATCCCAATAGGGTGGGAAACGTGGGGAACACATTCCCCTGGAACACTGGAAAATTCAGATCTCCAAAGATATTTCACTCCAAATCACTCTTACAGACTGTTATGAAACCAGCTCAAGAAAAGATAGAAAAGATAGATCAACGCCTTAGAATTCAGCCTCTTCGAGGGGGCAACCTCTTTTACATTACATAAATGAACAATTCTTCGATGATACAAATGACAAAACCTCCTTTCTATATATAGGAGTCTAAGGAGTCACAATATAATCCAGCCGACCTAACAATAATAATATAAAGCCACAAAAATAACAATAGAGGGATTCTATGGGGCACAGAAATAACAATATGGGGGTAATAAGGGCACAAAAATATAAATAAGGGGTATAACTACAATAGTAATGGGGTAATCACTAGTATTATAGGGACCCAACATGCCCCTCTCCTTCAAAAAAGTGTTGTCCTCAACGCTTGAGTAGTTCTGGATACTTCTGAATAAAATTCTCATCCTCCCATGTGGAATCTTCAGCGGATAAGTTCTTCCACTTGATAAGATACTCTGAAATTGATCGATTTCGTAGCTGTCGAGTTCTTGTTTCTGTGACTGCTTCCGGTTCCAATATAATTTTTCCTTCCTCGTCAAGTTCTGGCAATATTGTTTGAATTGGGAGCTTGTCACCTATAACCTTCTTTAAACATGAAACATGGAAAACTGGGTGCAATCGAGAAGCTGCAGGAAGCTCCAATTTGTATGCCATAGTACCAATCTTTTGCAACACCTTGTATGGACCATAATACTTTGGTGATAATTTATTATCCTTCTTAGCTTGCTTTAGGGACATTTGCTTATATGGTTGTAGCCGTAGGAATACCCAATCACCTACATCAAAACTTCTTTCACTGCGATGTTGATCTGCCTGTTGTTTCATTCTATTTTGTGCCAACACGAGGTTATCCTTTAAGAGTTGGAGGACTTGTTGTTGATGTTCGATGTGATGTTCCACTGCCTGAACCTTAGAATTTTCTCTTAAATATGATGTGATGGATGGTGGTTGATACCCATAAAGTGCCATAAATGGGGTCATTTTTGTTGCTGTATGGAAGGAAGTGTTATACCACCATTCAGCCAGAGGCAACCATTTGACCCATTGTGTCTGTTTATCAGATACAAAGCAACGAAGATATCCTTCCAAACATTTGTTTACTATCTCAGTTTGCCCATCAGATTGAGGATGATAAGATGAGCTATGAGCTAACTGAGTACCAAGACAAGAAAATAATTCTGTCCAAAAATTTCCAGTGAAAATGGGATCTCTGTCACTTACAATAATCTTTGGGTTTCCATGTAGCTTTTGAACTGTTTCCATAAATGCAGTAGAAACTGTACTGGCTTTAAATGGATGTGATAATGCACAAAAGTGTGCATACTTGGTAAGTCTGTCAACTACCACCATGATGACACTCTTTCCCTCAGACTTGGGTAAACCTGTGATAAAATCCATTGAAACCTCCTCCCAACGTTGGCTTGGAATGGATAAAGGTTGTAATAGACCCGGTGTCTTAATTGTTTCAACTTTATTTTGCTGGCAAACCAAACATTCCGCCACAAACTTTTGAATATCTGATTTAAGGCCATCCCAAAAAAATTCCTTCTTAACCCTGTGGTAAGTTTTTAAAAATCCTGAGTGCCCTCCTAAGGGAGAAGTGTGCAATTCCATAAGAATCTTTTGTTTTAGCTGGGAATTCTTACAGAGGTATAAGCGATCTTTGTACCATAACGAATCATTTTGCCAGCTAAATGTATCAGAAGTACTGGAATCTTGTTGTAGCTTTCGAATAAGTGCCCACACTTCTTCGTCATTCTTCCATTCCTCCCTTGCTTCGTTTATCCAATCTGGTTGGATAATAGAAATGGCACACAACAATGCTTCCACATCCTCATCCTTTCTTGAGAGTGCATCTGCCACCACATTTTGCTTCCCTTTTTTGTAGATGATTTCAAAGTCATAACCCAACATCTTTGTGACCCACTTTTGTTGCTCTTCAGAGGATAATCTTTGTTCTAAAAAGTATTTAAGGCTATCATGATCCGTTTTTACCTTGAAGTGTCTTCCCATTAGGTAGGGTCGCCATTTCTTAAGTGCATGGAGTATTGCCAACATTTCCTTCTCATAAATAGCTTTGCTTAAAAACTTTCCCTTGATTGGACGACTTTCAAAAGCAATGGGTCTTTCATCTTGCATTAGAACAGCACCAATTCCATTTCCTGAAGCATCACATTCCACAATAAAGGTTTTTGTGAAGTCCGGTGTAGCTAAGACCGGTGCTTGGCACATTGCCTCTTTAAGATGTTCAAAGGCCTTTGTTGCTTCCGAAGTCCATGAAAATGAATCTTTCTTCAATAATGTTGTTAGAGGTGCTGCTATTCTCCCATAATTCTTAACAAACTTGCGATAATACCCTGTCAACCCAAGAAATCCTCGCAGATGCTTTATGGATGTGGGGATTTTCCATTCCTTAATGGCTTTAATTTTGCTAGGGTCTACCTTAACTCCTTCATGAGATACAATATGACCCAAATATTCCACCTCCTGGACTCCAAAGAAACATTTGGATCTTTTTGCATATAATTGTTTCTCCTCCAATAGTTGTAGCACCCTGTCAACATGTTCAACATGATCCTTCCAAGACTTGCTGTAGATTAGTATATCATCAAAAAATACTAACACAAATTTTCTAAGGAATGGTTTGAAAATTGAATTCATCAAACCTTGAAATGTTGAAGGTGCATTGGTAAGGCCAAAAGGCATGACCAAAAATTCATAATGACCCTCATGAGTTCTAAATGTCGTTTTCGGAATGTCTTCAATCTTCATTCTGATTTGATGATATCCCGAACGAAGATCCAACTTGGTGAAGTAAATTGATCCATGCAATTCATCCAGTAATTCATCAATAACAGGAATGGGGAACTTATCTTTAATAGTGAGCTTGTTGAGCTCCCTATAATCCGGACACATGCGCCATGATCCATCCTTCTTGTGCACCAATACTACTGGAGCTGAGAAAGAACTTTGACTTGGTTGAATTATACCAGCCTCTAGCATTTCTGCAACCATACGTTCAATTTCACTTTTTTGGACATAGGGATATCTGTACGGCCTGATGTTTGGAGGAACACTTCCTGGAATCAGATGAATAGCATGATCATGATCACGCATAGGTGGGAGACCTTTGGGAGTCTCAAATACCTTGGAATGATTGTCCAGGACTTTTTGGAGATCTGGAGAAATAGATGATTCCAATGTGGAAACATCTAGCGAACATAATTGTGCAATTACACCTCTTTGCTCCTTTTTTAGAAGCTTTGTCATGCCATTAGAGCTGATTATCTTTCCTGGTTTCCCTGCAATACCCCTTAATTCAACTTCCTTTCCTTCCATAGAAAATTTGATGAAAAGTTCTTGAAAATTAAAAGCTATTGTACCCAAGGATTGTAGCCATTGGACTCCTAGTACAACATCAGCACCTCCCATTGGAATGGAAAGCATTGGGCTAGTCAATACATATTCTCCCATGGATAGCTTGATATTATGGCACTTTCCAGAGCAATTTATTGTTCCTCCATTTGCAATCATCACTTGACACTCTGGTGCTGGATATAGGAAGCAATTCAATTCTTTTGCTACCCTACAATGAATAAAATTGTGGGTGCTTCCTGAATCAATCAACACTATTACCTTTTTCTTCTTGATTTGTCCTTCTATCTTGATGGTTTGAGGAGTGGTAATTCCCGCCAATGCATTACAAGATATGGTCGGATTTATTTGTTCTTCATCTAGGCTTTGTTCCTGGAGTATATCTTCTTCTTTTGACCTTTCTTGCTCCTTTTCTTCTTCCTCTTCACAATCTATGTAGAATAATTTCTTCTCAGCACACTTATGACCTTTAGTGTATTTGCTATCACAACTGTAACAAAGCCCTTTTGCTCTTTTTTCTTCCAATTGTTGTGGTGTCAACCTTATAGGTTGTGGAAGACTAGGGGCAACAACACTTCCGTCTTTATAGTTGTGAGTGGTATGCTTCCTGGTTGCCATAATTTTGCTTTCCATTTTTCTTGCTAACCTGAATGCCTTCTCTAATGAATCAGGTTCCCAAAGGCGAACATCATGTTGGATATTATCCTTTAAAGACCCTATGAACACATCAATCCTATGCTCCTCTGGAATATCTTTTACCCTTATGTTCAATTTTTGGAACTCCTCAATGTGCTCCATTATTGAACCCTTTTGTTTGAGACTTATCAATTGGCTAAAAAAAGTGTTGCTTTTTGTATCTTCATAATGTGCTATCAATTCTTCCGTAAAAATTGCCCAAGTGATAAATTGTTTACGAGAGCAAAGCCATTGATACCATACAAACTGATTTGGTTCCAAATATACAGTTGCCATACGTACCTTTTGTGCGTTTTGCACATTATTGAGATCGAAGAATTGCTCCATCTGTAATATCCATGTGGCGGGATCCTTGCCATCAAACTTCCTCATATCGATTTTTGGAATATGGTGATTCTTCGATCCAACATTAGCGTCTATAGAATCATGATTAACATTTCTTTTGTTCTCATCATGAGTTTCCTTTACTACCTTTTCACCATTAGTGACCTTTTTCTTGTAGCAACTTCTTCAATTCTTCCATGTCTGTCTTCAAATCTATCTTCAAATCTGCCATCGAATCCTCCATCTTCGCTTCCATGCCCTTTATCTTAGATTCCACGCCATTTATCTTAGATTCCACGCCACTTATCTTAGCTTCTGTTAGCTTTTGTGAGCGTGACATTTGTTGCACTTGTTCTTGTAATTTTGATATATCATGTAGCATTTCTTCCTCTTCTTCATGAGTCATGCTAGAGCTTTCAGGTTCCTTACTAGGTGTTTGCATTTTCTTTCCTCGGGGCATCAGTTACCGATAATAATGCTTTACTATGCCCTTTGAATTCCGTTAAACCAAGCTTACACAAAAATTTAAAAAAAAAACTACACACTTTTTTTCACTTTATAGAAGCCTGATATTGAATCTGATGTATCTCTGTAATTTCGGATCATCCAGTTCTGAAATTGCTACCTGTAGTAGCCTTCTACGTCCTCTTTCCAATGCCACAAGTCTGAGCCAAATTGGATTCTCCAAGGAAGAGTTATGTGAAATCTCCCACAGTGACTTGCTTTTAGACTGGTTCAGTAGAGCGAACTTGTACGACGTGCCACGAGTCACTGTTTCAACCTTTGAATCTAAACGACACACACAAGAAACTACAGTCCGTCCTCTTTCTGTACCTTCTTACGAAATTTCAATCCGATCCCCAGAGAGAAAGTTATGACGATTTTCCCCAGGTCACCTGTTTTGAATGTAATTCAGGAGTCTGCAAAAAGACCAACTTCCTCAGATCATATCTCCGAAAATATCGCGCGAAAAGCTCTGAAATTCGGACCCAAGGTTCAGCGCGATTTCTTCTCAAATGGGTTTTTTTTGCAACTTCTGAAACATCACAGAAAAAAAAGTTATAGCGAAAATGCCACGATGACCTGTTTGGAGCAGCGAAACCCTAGAATCCAAAGCTCTGATACCAAATGTTATGAAACCAGCTCAAGAAAAGATAGAAAAGATAGATCAACGCCTTAGAATTCAGCCTCTTCGAGGGGGCAACCTCCTTTACATTACATAAATGAACAATTCTTCGATGATACAAATGACAAAACCTCCTTTCTATATATAGGAGTCTAAGGAGTCACAATATAATCCAGCCGACCTAACAATAATAATATAAAGCCACAAAAATAACAATAGAGGGATTCTATGGGGCACAGAAATAACAATATGGGGGTAATAGGGGCACAACAATATAAATAAGGGGTATAACTACAATAGTAATGGGGTAATCACTAGTATTATAGGGACCCAACACAGACTAAGAAATGAAGACGACTATGAAAACATAAATTTATGTTTTAAAATAGTGGGAGCAAGCTTTTTTTTAGGAAAAGTTGGGGTTTTAAGGCCTTGAGTGGATCCTAGACATCTAGCCAGATCCAGATTTGGATCCTAGATCCTCAACAGGTAGATCCTGTAACATGGAATTAAGAGAATTCTAGAATCCCTGAAATAATTTCCACCTGAAGCTGTCTAGATTCTCCCCGCAATTGTCTCTGGAGTATAAATCATCTAATAGCTAGTTGTTTGTCAAAATTACTTTTTGCACTTGACTACATTCGCGCTGATGCACATTCTCCTGTGCTCATGCTAGGAGATCCAAAAAATTTGCAAACACAACAGGCAGAAAATAATTAGTCTAAAATACATAAACATAGACATTTCAGGGTGTAAAACACAGTACTGTCATACCTTTTTATGAAGGTCTGACAAGGATGCTCTTCACATAGACAGTATCAAGAATAATCCTGTGTAAGAAAAAGGCTAAAGCCCATCCATTCAATGATTCTGAGTAATTCTAACTTTACCACATCCAAAATATTTATAACTTAGCACACACGCTAGGATACCCCAGGTCAAATCCTTATAGAGAACTATCATGGTAGCAGATTAATTCAATGCAGGTAATGGGTTAGAGGCTGTAGTACCCATCTAATACATGTGTGGATGCATGTTAATCCTTATTCCAGGTGCATCCACCCAATGTTGATGCAATTTTATCTCTTTGCATTGGTTTTGTGAAAGCTTCAATAGCTTAGAAAAATTTAGTCTCTTCTACCCAGTTATCCACCACAAACATGGACTCCAGGTCAAACATTTAAAGGATTATCACGGTAGCAGATTGATTCATTATGTATAAATGGTTAGAGGCTATAGCACTCATCCTATACATCTGAGGATACCAGTTATTCTTCATTCCAGGTTAAATCACTCATTGTGGTTGATATGCCATTTTCTTATTATTTCCTTGCTTTCTTGTCATAGAATAAGAGTTCAATTTGAACATTTTGCTCTCTTTTGTTTTGAACGTTTAGCATTGAATTTGTGATCCATAAGAGTTTATTTCAGCATATTTAATAGTTGTTTCCATAAACATGCTAAGGTTAGAAACATCTAGGTAATCACCACATAACTGTCGTACTCACTCTCCCAGCTTGTAAGGTATATATCTTGGGTATTACTAGAGAAAGTGAGCAAGATTCAGTTGTAATCATAAGGTATTTGGGATACACCAAAAACTATATGTAAAGTTGTAAGTGCCCCACATCATTACAGAATGAACTCAAAGGCCTTGCTAAGGGTGTTAAAAGCAAAGAAGGATACAGTTGCTGTAAAGGCTACTCCACTATGAAGTCAATAGCATCCAACCAAAAGAAGTCATACGTCATATCAGGTATAATACAATGTGACAGTCGATTGTATGATAAATTGAAAAATCACAAATACAAAACATTGAAATATTATTTAAACGATCAACAAACGAATATGAAACCCAGAAACACTATGGAATTAGCATGTTTATAAGCAACTTAAAAATAAAGTTTTGCATTACTTGCATGAGTGGTACACTTGTTCTCGTCAGCATCTTTTCTTTTCTTTTCTTTTTAAGGTGATTTCTCAGAAGGGTTAAGCTCTCACCTCATTAAGACGTTCAGATTCTTGCATCTTAAGCAACATCCACCTGTCAATCAGCATAGTATTTTCTGCATTTACGCTACTTAGCTTAGCTGACAGGTCTGCCACTTGCTTACGCAGTTCACAGTTCTCTGATGTAGAAAGATCAAGGGCACTTGATCTTTTCTCCAACAGTCCTTCTAGTTGCTCAGCCCTTTCTCTGCAATACTATGTTATGTAAGGAACTTGAAAGTAGATGCATCCTTTCTTACCACTATACTAGGGAAAAAGGTAAAACAAACAGCCTTGTAGTAGATCTCCTTGAAACAAAAAGCAGGTAATACATGTATAACTAGAACCTGGTTGAATGAAGTTCTGCCTCAAGCTGATTGATCAAAGAATCTTTCTCTTGGTTTTGTGCCTTCAGGTTCCGACATTCTGAGACTTCCTCCACGAGTTGTTCAGAAAGCCGTGCCTGTGCTTTGTAGCACTGTTGTAGCTCAAGCTCCAAGCTTTCTGACTTTTCCTTCCAAACTTCATCCTGCAAGGAACATCATAAAAAGAAATATATCTGACATCTTTTAACTCAATTCATCAGCCTTTTGCACAAAACCTAGTAATATATTTTTTTAGTGGATGTAATAGCACAATTCTAGCTCGACAATTCTCCTATGTGCGTGACTTTTACTTGTCTTTTACTTAGGAACCATCATATCCTAATTTGGACACAACATTTAAAAGAGACAATTTCAAGAACGTAGAAGCCTCCTTAAAGGAAAATGCCTAGCAAATGTTCCCCAGAATTTTCACAACAGATTCCAGTAAAGAAAATACTACAAAACAATTCTCCAAAATAAGACCTGGTTGGATTAAAATTTGAAATTTGAAGTTTCTACCCATACATCTATATGCGGACTGTGTACACCCACATTTTCTTTCCTACATATATATTTATATATAGATATGTTGTTTACCTGTTTCTTGAATTTTGAAAGTGTTGTTTACAAAGCCATACTGTTTCTAAACCCCAAACCCATTTCCCCGTTCTAGGTCAGTTAGAGTTTACAAAATCAAATTAATGCATTCTTTCCCAATCAACTAGGAGATTGTGGCTATCGAGACGTACACTCTTTCTGCAGTGAACAGTCTTGCATGCTCAGGGAAAGTTATTTTGTCAACTCCTTAACCTCCCATCGTACTCTATATCACATCTGAAATTTAGAAAAATAATCTGCAGCTTTTGCATTTGCCACTGTGAATCCAAATTGATATGAAAGTTTATGGCAACAGACTTGTTCTGATGCCAAAGCATGTACTGCAGGATCTGCTCCAAAGCTCTAATGCAAAACATTCAAGAGATATTAGATACCTAAGTCTTTGCATTTATTAAAAGTGCTTTTAGCATGTGGCCTATAATGTAGGAAACTCCAGGAAGAGGGGAGACAATTCCCGATGGGACCTACTACAACAGACTGGCTCGAACAACTACATTATAGATCTATTGATCTTCAAAGAGATTGGAAGAGACAAAATTTTATGCTTTATATAATTCAGATACATCAATAGAAGGCAACCTTCCTAGTGCCCATATATGAGTTTTTGTTCAGCATAACTTTTCGTTAATTTAATGCAACTCATTGCCTAAATTATCTGTTGAAGAATAGTTGAGATGGGATTCAGTATCTTTGAAAAGTACCAACCTTCCTAGTGCCCATATATGAGTTTTTGTACAGCATAACTTTTCGTTAATTTAATGCAACTCATTGGCTAAATTATATGTTGAAGAATAGTTGAGATGGGATTCAGTATCTTTGAAAAGTACCAAACGAATCTGCCCGTAATATCGCATATAGGATTACTGATATCTGATCAATCTTGTTTTGTAATGTATGCATTTTGTTGCAAACTGTTATGTCAGCATTTTATTGCAAACTTGGTGGTCAGTTCGTTTATTAGTTTCCTGACCGATTTGGTCGTAGAAGCATGCCTGGGAAATTAATGTAATCCTAAAATTTTGGATTTAAGGGTACTCTTTAATGATCTGGGATCCAGAAGATGTAAAATTCCCTTACTTTGGTGCATCAAAGCTGGCCAAGTAAAAGGCCCCCCCATCTTTGGGGATAAAAGGTGGCCTAATGAGCATTGCGGAGGACTTTGCACAGGAAATGTCGTTTATATAACATACTTTATTTCTGTAAAAGAGAAAAAGAAAAAATTATTACTGCATGTGGGATGGTTTATCTTGATAGTTATAACATGATTACACGTTTGTAATATAATACAACGCTGTAACATCGACATATAAATTCCTATTTACAGGTCAAATGCTAAAACCCTAGGTTGATAGTGGTAGAGCAAAGTTCCACTAAAAAACGCCAGAAATAAATGTGCATGTTAACCTGGATATTTTCATAATCAATCCATGTATAGGCTATGTTACAGCATCCTCATATTCTGACCTTTTACACCGGACCCCAAAAATAGAATTGTTATCCTGAATCTACTCCTGTGCAGAGAGCGGACAATGTCAGGGAGAAAGCAGAGAAGAGATTCGACCCCATCCCATGAAACCTAATGCTTACTCTTCTGGGCCTGTGTTTTGACACAGTTACCGTCAAGTCTAAACATTGCCCTCCTCAAACTGCTAAGAGCTTATGTGAATTGATATGGGTAGGAAGAATTGGCATGCGTGGCATCAATTTAGCGGACACTGTAAGAAAAAAACCCAAAATCCAACAGACCTGTGTGTATGTTTCGGAATACCTGTGAATGGAAGGCTCTGGAAAGAGCAGACAGAGCCGGAGCATGGGCACCTTCCTCCAATGCATGCCGCTTCTTCAGTGCCTTAATTGCCTCCCGGATTGCCAGCCTACACCTCTCTTCCATCTCAATTCAATTCAATTCCTCTTGGAGCTCTCGACGGTACACGCTAAGCGTCATACGAAATGGATGTTACCTTCACAAAAAATCGTTGCCTTATTGAATGGAACGAAAATTTTACAACTTATACAGGTAGGTTGCCCGCATGTATTCCAACGAACTTCACTTCGTTTTTTCCTGTCGGCCCCGCTTTATTTTAAAGCCCACTTTGTTTTGAAAGAATCTTTCCTTTTCTTTTTTCACTGAGTTAAAAGTTTGTATTTGTGTATTAATGCATTTAAACATTTTGACAGATTTTCATTACTTTAAAACAAAATATTCTTATTTTTAAATATGTTTTTTAATTTTAGTTAAAAATCCATTACTTCTCAGATGGTAAATTGGTAAACTCCTCATTATGGAGTCTAATCCTAGTGACCTCCTTTAAAATGGATGAGAGATAAGATATTTGAAATATAATTTTTTTTATTTTATTGAGAGATAAGATATTTGAAATATTATTTTTATTTTATTTTATATTTAATTATGGTAAATTGGTAACTTTTGATACGAGGGTGGGGCTTACTCTTTTTGCTTTATCATTAGCCTCATCATAAGGGACCAAAGATGTCCCATGGAATTTGAAACTAGGTGGAGGGGATAACATCTCATTGTGCCAATGACTTGTTCATCTCAAGAGGAAACATTATCATTTTTAAATTAATCTTGAAGCTTTTTTAGTCCATACGACTAGGCTAAATAGTGGATGTATCACATCGAAAGGCGTTTGCCAACCAATACCAGGGCCCTACCCAAGTTCAAAACTCGGCTTACCTGTCTAGCTTAGTTTGTGGGTAGTTGTGTTAGGCTTAGGAGTAGCGGAAATCCCACTAACTCAATCCCGAGTCTCCTCGGTGACAAGCACAAATCTACCAATTTTCTTGGTAAAAAAGACCTTGAAAACTTTTTAATATCAAAATAAATTTATGTATAAATCTTCTTATAAATCATTATTTGGACTTTCTAATTCATATCATAAATTTATTTTATATTTACTTCTATATTTATATAAAGATAATAATGATGTATGGTTATCATGGAACAAGGGATTATTAATAATGAGTGTTATTGATATGTATGATTACCATGAAATAAGGGATATTTGTTTTTCATTATGATAATGGCTTCTACCAAGAGGAGAACGTTAACTGATTATTTCCTTTTCTTTACCATAGTGAATTGGTAACTTGTTGGAGTAATATGCGTGAGGTCCAAGATCAAACCCAACGACTACCACTATTGTTGAAAAATGTGTAACTAGGTTCAGTCTTCATAAGTATGAAATGTATTCTTGTAAATATAAAATGAAAAAAGAAATTATTATTATTATTATTGGAGCATGGGTTTCATGCTCAAGTTCTTTTATTTTATAGGTCAAGCACCCATTGAGTGCATCTAATGTTTTTCCTAGGTATAAGAGTCATTGCCATATATTGAAGACGCTATGGGCACATTGCAAAGTGTAAAGAAAAAATTATTTTGTCTTTAAAGTGTCAAAATACCTCCAAGATCAAGTCGGCCTAATGAGTTGTCAAGTCGACCTAAATGAAGAGCCATATCCAACCTTGAAGAAGCCTATATATAAGAGGAACCTGTCCCCATTTGGATCACTCACTCTCAATAATCTCTTATGCGAAGAAGCAGAAGAAGAAGAAGTTAAGAAGGGGGTGCGAAGAAGAGGAAGTCAAATAAGTGAAAGTTTCTGGGCCTTATCTATTCTTTTAGGAAGGTCAAAGTTAGGGTTTTTTTGCACTAGATCTTCTGGGGTTCGATTTTGAAGGAGAAGAGAAGGGAAGGCAAGCGAAGGTCTCTTAGGGCATTCTATTGACCCTAAGACTCAAGTCAAGGCAAGCGAAGCCAAGATGATGGAGTTTAGTGAAAAGAGTCGCCTTCGCTAAGTGGGCCCGCAGGCAAATTATGGCGCAAGTTCTATTTTTGGATCACAGCAGGGATGATCACAGTAGGAGTGACCACAGCAGGAGTGATCACAGCAGGAGTGATCAAAGTCTATTTTTAGACTAGTTGTCAAAAATAGAAAAGTCAAATATTATTGTCTCATAATAATATTTGGACTATAAACTTGATCTTATTCTCTTGGAGCACTTCAGTTTGAGCTACAGATGTGGCACATGCAGCTGTTAGAAGGAAGTACGCTTTCTTTGTGGGTCAATGGAGTTGTTGCATGCATGACTTCAGTTAGAACTCAATCAGTTGAGTTTGGTGGAGTTGATTATGGAGTTGATGGAGTTGTGTTCAGTTTGACTTGGTTAAACTAGTTGTAATTAGTCTAACTGCAAATAGACTAATGATGAGTTGTTAAACTAATTATTAACTCATAACGCAACTATAGAATATGTCAGTTAACTCAGTTGCATGTCAGTGCATGTTCAGTTCAGCAGGGACAGGTGTTAGAGGATCAGATTGCTATCAGTTGTGACTATAGTTGTGCATGAGGATTTGCACAATCAAGGAATTGAGTATGCCAATGAGTATTGCCCAGTAATTGCCCAGTATTATAGCCTCTGCTCACGTCTTTCCCAGTGTGAGTGATTCTTTTGAGGTAAATACGAGTTTGGTTAATCCATTCTCATTGATTCTTGAGCAGGTATTGAGCAGTGGAGGCAAGCAAGTAGTGGAATAGATTTGGAGATCAGATTTGAGTTGTATTGTGTGTAGCAGGTGGAGCTGGTACTGGATTGCTTGTGATAAGAATTGTACCTTGTAATGTTACATGTTCTCAATCATTAATATACAGATAGTGTGGGGTTTTCAGCTGTAAGCTTTCCCCAGGTTACATACTGTGTTAATGTGTGCATGCTCTTGATGTTTTATTGTTATTGATGCTGCTAAATTGATGATCAACGTAGAGGAGCTTATGTATTGTGTATGTATTCCACAATAGTACATGATCAGGATAATCTCCATTGAATATGTGTTAAATTATTCAAAATTTCTACAAGACAACGGTCTACATTCAAAATCGATGTCCTCACAGATCTATAGATAATAAGACTCCAGAAGAAGTGTTCATTGGGAAAAAGCCATTTGTAGACCATCTTTGAATCTTTGGGTGTCTTATGGATATTCATATACCAAAGGACAAAAGAAATAAGTTGGATCCTTTGGGTATGAAGGGGACTTTTGTCAGGTATAGTAACTCATCAAAGGCCTATAGAATCTATATGAGAGATGGCAATCACATTGAAGTTAGTCATGATGTCATATTTGATGAGAGTATAGCATTCAAGAAGTCAAAATAACTTTCCATAGATTCTGATGAAGAAGAACTTTTGATGTTTGAGGAAGAAATCGACAAGGAAGGAGAAGGATCACACCATGAAGAAGAAGGGCCAAGTGAACCTGTTCAACCCGTGGTCATTCCTGAAACAAGGAAAATACCTAATTGGTTGAAATCCACACTACTTGATGCAGAAGGTCATGGGGCAGCACAAGGATCATTTAGAGAAAGTAAGAGACCCAAGAAGTATTATGGGTATGTTGCATACATGACAAAATTAATAGAAGCAGAACCATCCACCTTTGAAGAGGTTGTAGAACATCGACAATAGAAGGATGCCATGAATGAGTGTATCAATCTATAATGAAGAATGGAGTCTGGGAGATCATACCTAGGCTCGAAGACAAACCTGTGGTTACTTCCAAGTGGATCCGTAAGATCAAGCATGCATTTGATGGAAGTATAGATAAGTATAAAGCTAGATTTGTGGCTAGAGGGTTCTCTCAACTTGAAGGCATCAACTATGAAGAAAAATTTGCTCCAACAACAAGATATATGACAATTCGATCATTAGTCTCTTTGGCAGCATCGATGGGATGGAACATCCACCAAATCGATGTCAAGGTTGTGTTTTTGAATGGTACTATAGATGAGGAAGTCTATATAGAACAACCCTTGGGATTTGAAGTCAAATATAGGAATGCATATGTTTTCAGATTGAAGAAAGCATTATATGGCCTCAAGCAAGCACCAAGGGCATGGTATGCTAGAATGGATGCATACCTACAGAGAATAGGCTTCACAAAAAAAAATTGACTCGAACCTTTATATTAAGGTTGTAAACAATGAACTTGTAATTATTCTTCTTTATGTATATGGTCTTCTCTCGACAGGTGTAGAAGGTCAAATTGAAGAATGTAAGAAGCAACTAGCAGCAGAATTTGACATGAAGGATCTTGGGTTGATGCATTACTATTTGGGACTAGAAGTTTGGCAAGGACCAAATGAAGTCTATTTGGGTCAAGGAAAGTATGTGATCGAGATTCTAAAGAAGTTCAACATGATGGAATGTAAACCTATGACCACTTTGATGATCACAAACTTGAAGAGACTAAGGAGTTTTGAATCAAGCCCGGTGAATCCTTCCAGGTATAGACAACTTGTTGGCTCATTGATGTACTTGGTGAATACTCGACCAGACATATGTTTTGTAGTAAATGTACTCAGTCAATTCCAAGTGGAGCCGAAGCATGATCATTGGATAGCAGCAAAGCATATTTTGAGATATCTATGAGGAACCATCAACTATTGTCTGAAATATGATAGAATGAATGATGTCCAATTAATTGGGTATACAGATTCTAACTGGGGAGGCAGTGAATAGGATGGAAGAAGCACTACGGGAGGACTTTTCAGTTTAGGATCCTCCATGGTCTCATGGATGAGCAGAAAGCAAGACGTTTTTTCTTTGAGTGGTGTTGAGGTTGAATACGTTGCAACATGTGAAGTAAGCAAAGAAGAAATCTGGTTAAGGAAACTACTATCCGACTTGTTTGAAGGACTGATGAAACCTACAATGGATACTTTGTGATAACACCAGTTGTATTCGTTTTTCTGAGGATCCAGTGTTTCATGGAAAGACAAAGCATATCAACAACAAGTATCAATATATTCGAGAGCTAGTACAAAATGATGTGTTTTTGCTACGGTATATCTCCACTGATGAGCAGGTAACTGAAATATTAACGAAATCACTTCCGTAGAAGAAGCTTGTATAATTAAGGGACAAGCTTGGTTTGGTGGATTTTTCCTCCCTAGTGGAGAGGGAGAGATAGACATTACATTCTCGTCTTCACTTGGGAAGAAAGAATGGAGGATTGGGTAACCATCTGGCATTCGATACTCTTTGGGAATGTGGTAGGGAATCCAAGACAAGATTATTCATGGACCGATATTCTTTGAGGATTAGCTACCCAAGATAAGAATAGTCCAATGGGAGGTCATACTATGTGAACACCCGGGTGGGGTATGTACCTTGGGAGACAATGATGATAGTGTCTATATATATCATTGGTCGCGCCAACATTGTGCTTTGATATTGTGGAGAGATAGAGTTGTTAGTCAAGGCCTTGCCATGTGACAATGTTGGTTAATATGATGCTAGACAGATGGGTTACCAGTCTAATTATTCTTATGAGATCTCTTCAGATTGAGAATGACCATGTACTTCTTATGAATACCTCCTTAGTTAAGAGGGAGTGTTGAAAAATGTGTATCTAGGTTCGGTCTTCATAAGTATGAAATGTATTCTTGTAAATATAAAATGAAAAGAAATTATTATTATTATTATTATTGGAGCATGGGTTTCATGCTCAAGTTCTTTTATTTTATAGGTCAAGCTCCCATTGAGTGCTTCTAGGGTTTATCCTAGGTATAAGAGTCATTGTCATATATTGAAGACCATATGGGCACATTGTAAAGTGTAAAGAAAAAATTATTTTGTCTTTTAAGTGTCAAAATACCTCCAAGATCAAGTTGGCCTAAATGAAGAGCCACATCCAACCTTGAAGAAGCCTATATATAACAGGAACTCGTCCCCCATTTGGATCACTCACTCTCACTCACCTCTTATGTGAAGAAGCAAAAGAAGAAGAAGTTAAGAAGGGAGTGCAAAGAAGGGGAAGTCGAAGCTTCTGGGCCTTATCTATTCTTCTGGGAAGGTCAAAGTTAGGGTTTTTCGGCGTTGGATCTTCTAGGGTTAAATTTTGAAGGAGAAGAGAAGGGAATGCAAGTGAAGGTCTCTTAGGGCATCCTACTAGCCCTAGGACTCAAGTCAAGGCAAGCAAAGTCAATATGAAGGCTATTAGAGGGAGATCGAAGTCTCCTAAAGGAGCAGCAACAATTGCTAGGGAGAAGAATTTTCGGATCTACTGGGAGGTCGAAGATATTACAGTTGGAGGTTGTGGTAGACTTGATCTTGGAGGGTATTTGTCCGATTCTAGGTCATGGTATTCATCAATTGAAATCTTTGAAATATAAAGAAGAGATTTACAGGTTTTCCCCTCAAGAGGAGGGGTTTTGGCCCTGACTTGCAGCCTATATACTGTGTCACTGCTCTTACTATTTTGGTAACTGTTTGATGTATTGCACATTGGAATAATAACGAACAAAGCTAATAAGTAAAAAGGTAACACAAACAGTTATCAAGTTAAGAGAATTAAAATATTCATTTCCCTATTGAATTCTCAACAACTATAACACCAAGAGTATATCCAAAAGCATGTAAGCCAAATATACCAAAATGTTAAGTGATTATTAATAATCACTTGTGAGTTGGGTTAAGGTGCTTTGGCAAGATGGTCTAAGTTCAAATTTATGAAGAAATTATGTCTCATATTGATAAGGTTATAAAGGTATACACCTCCTAAATAAAGTCCACTTTGGTGCACCTTAAAATACCTCAACCCTTACTAAGTTAGAAGTTATTAGTATATCTAACTTTACATACTATTAGATGTATTCTTGATTTGAGCCTAATGTAAATCATTCTAACAAATTATCAATTTTATGATTTAAAAAATAATCAATGTTATTTTTGAATAACTAATTCTATAATCTACTAGTTGAAAAAGTAAGTAGCATCCAATAATACATTGACATAAATAGCACAATGAAAATGGCTTGGCTTACCTAATTAACACAATATGCACACCTTTTTTATAAAATCATGATTAACATTCATTGGTGTTCATATGAAAGTGTTGCATCAATTTACAACTTTCTTTTCTCATTATGTCCATGCTCCTTAACATAATTGCATGTTAGTAAGTTACGGTTATGGGTAATTATTGTTGTATGGTTCATGGGAATGAATGCCAAGTGGCATTAACCTATAATATTTTTGACAATGAATGTGTTTCGTCCTTTCACTTGTTATTAGTCCTTACTTCGCCAGGGACGATAACATTTGCCTCATGGTCGAGTTACATTGACTATGCCTTATTTCGTTGTGTTTTTGCAATTTTAACCAAAGTTTCAGGAAAATGCTTAATATTTCTATTTTTGCATAAATTCAAAAATAATTTCCAGATTTTCAGTAAATCTTATTAGTCCTTACTTCACCAGGGACTATAACATTTGCCTCATGGTCGAGTTACATTGACTATGCCTTATTTCATTGTGTTTTTGCAATTTTAACCAAAGTTTCAGGAAAATGCTTAATATTTCTATTTTTGCATAAATTCAAAAATAATTTCCAAATTTTCAGTAAATCGAAATTATTGGTTGAGGAAGCCTTGATGGGATGTAATTCCCTTGGTGGAGGGCATTTTATTTTTGGTATTTGTTAGTTCTTGACAATTCACTTTAAAAATAAAATCAAAGTAATTTTGTAAGTGGTCATTGCGTTGGTGAGTGCTTTGGCATTGACATTCTGATGTTAGTGCTCTACTCAATGATCCGATAATTTATGCAGTTTAAGGTTGTTTGCATAGACCCCCAGGGGGGGCTAAACAAATCTCAAATTAATATTGTTATGTTTCCTTGTATTGAGCTTTTAATGTGCGGAGGACGAAGTATGTGCAGGAGAACGGGGTCCTTTGCATAATGAGTGCTCTAACGCTGACACTGCTCTGGTCAATGATGCGAGAATTGATGCAGTTAGGCATGAGAGGGGGAGTGGTGGCTAAACAAACCTCCAATTAATATTATTATGTTTGCTTGTGTGGAGCTTTGTTGTGTGGAGATGGAGTATGTGCGGGAGAACAAGGGTCCTGTTGTTACTACTCTGCTCAATTATGCCAAATTGATGCGGTTGCAGGTGCTTTCCATGTGCGGAGCTTTTACTGTGCGGAGGATAGAGTATGTGCGGGAGAACGAAGTATATGCATTGTTCGAAAGATGGAGTGATTTCATATCTTAGATATTAGTTTTATGTTGTTTATGTAACAATTATCGTAACCATTAGACTATAAAAGATACTCATATTATGCAATATTACATAAACTGTGTTTTCAATCTGTGTGAGGAAGAAGTGTTGTGTGGTAAAACGAACATGTGAACCATGATACGGGTGAGTCAATTGGGTCAATTTGTGTCATGAAAAGTTTGGTCTATGTGTGCATAACTACACAATGTATGAAACACTCCCATGTTTCCCTGTGTGAAGCTTTTACTGTGATTTGAATTTGTGTGGAATGAGGGATGTGTGGTAGGATATTTTAACCGTAATGTGCTTTTAACTCTTTTGGAGTTAGTACACATGAAATTTGATATTAGTAGATATTGCGGAGTGTGGAGGTTCACACAATGAAAACTTGAAAGATTTGTTCGCACTCTAGCACAAGACTAATGGTTATTTTATTTTTAATAAATTCTGCGAAGTGCAGATGTTGGCACAATGAAAGGTTGAAAGTACATATGCATTTGTGATATTTTGAAAGTATATGCTAGTATTAATATTTTAATGCATTGAAAATCATGTTTCTATCGTTCGCAGTCCGATACAGGACCAATGTTTATTTGATTATTAATAGATTGTGCAGAGTGTGGAGATTCGTACAATGAAAACTTGAGTGCTTATTCTACACAATGAAAGGTTGAAAGTACATATGCATTTGTGATATTTTGAAAGTATACACTAGTATTAATATTTTAATGCTTTGAAAATCATGTTTCTTCATTTGCAGTCTAATACAGGACTAGTGTTTATTTTATTATTAATAGATTGTGCAGAGTGTGGAGGTTCATACAATGAAAACTTGAGAGCTTATTCTACACAATGGGTTTGCTATGCAGTCTCACACATATGCATTTGTGTTATGTTGAAAGTATATGTTAGTATTAATATTTTAATGGTTTGAAAATCATGTTTTTAGACTTGATGTTTTAATGCTTTTGTGGTTTTCTTATTCCATCTATACACAGGTACATTGACTGAATATGTGGGTAGGTGCGTAGTCGGTGAATTGAATGCTGTGAGAACTAGTATTTACCGGCATCGATGTCTTCTATCAATCAAAAGACAAACATCAGGATGATAATAAATCTCGATGGAAGATTTATCTTTGTAACGTGTTTCAGATGCAAAATAGTAGTAGGTGGTGATTTTTGGGGAAACGAGTCTGCAAGCATTTGAAATATCTAGTATAGTAAGGAAAAAACACTATTTGCAGTGAGACAAACAAAAATTAACTCACTTCGTTCCGATTGTTACATTTGTGAATTAATAAAAATAAAATAAAATAAAATAATAATAATAAATACTAATGACAGGAGAGACATTGGAGCAATAAAAAGATATGTATGTTAGCTTTATCTTCGATACAAATATTTTGTCACATATGTCAGACGCAAAAAGGTAACAGGTGGTGATTTATATGGAAATGAGTAGACAAGCATTTTGAAATCATTGGCGGAGAAAGGAAATAAGTTATTTGTTGATATCGATAGGAGCCTTTTCTAATCGTTTACATATTTCAAATAGTGGTCTATGTAATGTTTTCTATTTGCAAATTGCATTTAAAAGCTTGTAGTATTGTCTGAGATTTTGTTTCCTTACATAAGTTGTTATTCCAAAGTTGAGGTTGCAACTTCAATGGTGTCTCAATGGTGTTTCTATTAAATCGTGGATGATAGTTGTTGTAGCGAAAATTTCAAATTTTTCATTAAAAATCCCCAAAAGATTTATTTTTATGCACTTTGTAATAATTTTGTTCGCAAATATTATGATGTCACAATGTATTTTTTATTTTAATAAATAAATGTATAAAGGTGCTTGATTAAAAACTGCAATGATCTCAACGGTGGCAATTCTCTCTATAACAATCAACGGTCAATGTTTAATTACGAACCCCCACCCCCGTGTGCTCGACAGATAAAGGAAGGGGGGGGATGTCCACAATGGGCGGTTTCCCTGAAACCACATGAGCTGGCATGTAGAGAGCTTATGAATTGCACACCCCCTCCCCGGTTACCGCTTACCTCTTCGCTACCCCCCCAGCAAACTGCCTCCATTTTTTGACTATTCCCTCCACCAAATTTCTCACTCCATTATCTTTTCGTTGTCTTTATGTCATACTTATCATCCACTATAATCCTCGCCAGTTAACAAGGTTTGTCGCCATGTATTTCCATGTAATTGTTAATGTGTGCATTTGTTCATCTGCCAACGGTAATCAATTTTCATTTAATTGAAAACGGATAGTCGTTTTCACATTAAACAACAATATTGCCTAATTTCCCTGCAAAATCTTCATTCAACCAAAGAAAGTTTCTTCAGTGGTGATTCTTAGACAAACCAATGCTACCAATTACAAAGTTTCAAACAATCTATGTTTATTCTGGTACTCCCATTTCTCATTTTCTCTTGTGTATCTATAATTTTCTTCCAAAATGAGTACACAGAAAGGGAAAGGGAAATCATCTAAAAAACCTGTGTCATCTACAGTCCCTAAAATTGATGAATTACCCCTAATAGATTTAGATGCCAAGATTGTAGAAATTAGGTGTGAATTTGATTTGTATGAGTTACACAATTGGGCCTTTCAGAAATTTGACGATAATAGTGACAAATTTAGCATATGAGAGTCTATGTTGCCTCAATTTGTTTTTCCTCAAACCCACCATTTTCCCGAATTTGTAACTTGGTGTGTAGACTGATACCTGCCTAGTGAAAGAACCATTATAGCTAGAAATGGCGAACCTTTGTTCAAAATAACTTTTAAATCAATTCTTCAAGCGTTGCACATATCTGTTCCAAGATATTTACATCCATTTTCAGCTAATACCCTATTGTGAATTTACCAAAAAAGTACATTCCAACAAAGAGTTTTTATTTTTTGAGTCTTTTCTGCCAGAAGGGTCCGAGCTTCCTCGCCATAATCCACCATACCCTTCAACCATGTATCATAAGATGTCTAGGAAAATTATTTCAATGTTGTGTTGCCTATTAGGTTATCAGAGTGATGAATTGGTAGATGGGGCTATTTTAGTTTTTCTGTCAATATTTTCATCTAGCGAAAAACTTTCTCTTTTATTTGATTTCAGCTAGTTTATTTTTAATAACCTCAATGAACAATTTTTAAGATTTGGAAATGAAAGGGCCTTTAAGCGTCAATTTGTTTTGGTTTATTTATTCCTATATCACCAGTCAGACAGATTCAAGATTTCATTACAGAAGCAGGATATGCAGGGTGAGCAGAAGTCTGTCATTCACTAGACTTCATTGGTCAGGAAGAATACAAAAGAATTTTATATAATTGATTTTGTTGATCAATTCTTATATGTTTCACTTTGTCTCCTCAATAGTGATGTAGTTCCAAGAGTTTCACTTGAAATTAAAATAATCCTACAATTGAGTGAGCAAACTAAGGTTGGATATTGGTATTTGTACTAGAATTTCACAGAGATTAGAATTTATGGTTGTGAGCTTCCACCATATAAGTTACCAGTATTTCTTCCAATGCAAATTTTTTCCCTTGAATTTATAAGACAAAGCTTAAATGTTGATGAAATTCACTTTGTATCAAGGAAGCAAAAGGCTTAGTTTAAGCTCAAGGCTCAAGTTGGCCCATTTATTGTCAATACCAGAGTTGTTGATAAGGAGGTGAATAATTTATTGGCACAGATGAAGTTCAAGTTGAGTTTCAGTTTGCCCTATGATCCAGTAAGGAAAATTTCAACATTAAGGATTGAGCAAAATTATGCTCCTTATATTCATGTACCTAAACCAAAGATAGAGAAATTCGCAAATAAAGAAACATGGGAAGAAAAAACATTGAAAGAAGTGAAAAAAGAGAAAACAATGGAATAGTTAGTAGGACCAAAGGTATTAGCTACACCTCAGATGAAATAAAAGGAGATTAAGAGAACAATCCAAAGTGTATCAGAGTCAAAGGCAGAGAAGTTCAGAGTATATAAAAGGCAGAAATCAAAGCCAGTAGAGGGAACAATGTCAGAAACTGTATCTTCTGATATTGCTTCACCTACTACCATGATCCTTTCAGGCGACCCTGTGTTCAATTTGCAACAAAGAGAATCAACAAGGGAACAATCTTCTCCCTCTCCTTATGCTTCTTTTAATCCTACGTCAAACATATTTTATGAATTTATGGAAATGAAGAAAAAGAATGAATCTCTGAAAGAAATAACTTATAGTCAATTTTGGAAGAAAACTTCCTCTTCCACCAAAAATAGGTTACTTTCAGCTTTAGATGTGGAGAAAGGTCAATTCAAATTAGCATTTCTTGAAGGAAAATTCCATGGAGCTATAACACTTGAAGATTTTAAAACTTTTATAATCTCTTTCAATACCAAATAAATGTTGGCATTATGGCTAATGTGTTGTCCTTGATGGCAACCTATTTGATAAACATGTCAACAATGATGATTGTGGAACTAATGCAGATTGGTATAGATGCTACAAATGCTATGAACAGAGAAATGACGGTTCAGAGGCAGATGGATGATAAAGGTCAAGTTTGAGAAAGTATATGTGAATCTTGTGAAGAAGGGTCATGTACATATGCGCATCTTATGAATGAAAGTCGTGTACAAAATCCGAACCATGGTAATCTAAATACCAAGGGATTTTACCATGGTATTGGCCCATAGTAATTGGAGCAACAACGATTATTTGATCCCATCAAAGAATACTAACGACATTACCAAGAGATTTACCTAATGTATTATCTAAGGCTAAAACTATATAAGGAGATGGAGATCAAGGTGTTAAGTGTGCAAGTTATGGGTTACTCATGTGTAATCAGATCTAAAACAAGGATGCACCAGAGAGCAAGGGGAAGACTCAGATATGAAAGATCTGAAGTATGTTGACATATATGTTTGATTGATTTACTTATTGCAAATGTCTAAGTAACTAATAATGATAGATATGTGGTTATAATGATGTTGTGATCTAAATGAATTATTCAGAAGTCTGTAGTTTTCACAATAAAGGTTGCGGAAAGTGAAGTTGTGTTAGTAGCGAAAGTTTTCAAATTTGTACGCAGGTTTGTCTTTAGATGGTTGTGTACATACACTGATCTGTCTATATAGGTTCATGTATATATTCTAAGATATGGTCTTCAGTATGTTGAGATTTGTACATGGGTGTTATGCATGGTAGGCGCATACATATGCTGATATGATTCATGAATGTCATGTATATGTTCTAGGGTTTTACAATATGGCTTGATGACCACATCTGATGAGTTCCATTTTGTTTTTTGTTGTATGTCGATGAAGTCTTGATCATGTTGATCTTTGTATGACAATGTTGATTGGGTTGGTTGTTCATGATTAAAATATTGGTTAGTAATGATGCTACAATAATCTGTGATTGGTTTAGTGATATGTGATTGGTTTAGTAATCTGTGATTGGCTCAATGATTTCTGTATGGTTTAGTTGTTGATACGGTGTTACAGTGATCTAGTAATTTAATGTTCAAGTATTTGAGATTTGTATGCGGGTTTTATACAGAGGAAGCGTGTATATACACAAGTTTTATTATGAATAGTAGCATATACAATTTGAAGTTAAACCTGGTCAGGATTTTTAGTGTTGCTAACAGTTGATGGGTTCTATGTACTTGTTATGATGACTTGATTGGGATGGTTTATATCTGTTATGGATTGGTTTGATTTGGTTACAATAGTTGGTTGAGATTCAGTGATTGGTTTGATGATGTTACAGTTTTGGTTCAATGATTGGATGATTTTATTCAGTAGTTACTTTCAGAGTTGTTACTTAATATTGAGCCTAATGTTGGGTGTGGGTCCAGTTTGAAATATGATGAAAGGTGGCCTATAGGTTTTGATGTTTTGAGTCAGGTGGATCAAGTCTAAAATATTATGAAACGTGGTCCACGAAGGGGTGTTGAGGGTTGGAGCCTTCGGTACGGGAGTCAAAGCTTCCTTCCAGTGGTAGATAAATTTGTTCAGGGGGTAGGTGCTCCCTTTTGGTAGGAGATGGTAAACGAGATCAGGGGGTTGGAGCTCCCTTCTAGTGGTTTTTGGAGAACGAGTGGAGGTTGTGTCCTCCTGTAGGTGGGTGTGTTAAAATTGGAAACTAGGGATAAATTCCACCTTGGGAAAACTCATTTGATGGAGATGATGATTGCATTAAATTCCTCTTTTTGAGAGGACCAAAATTGATATAAAGGTCATCTAATTTGGAAAAGCAGAAGTGTGTCTTTGAATTTATGCCCACACATGTGCAAATTGTTCAGGTCAACCACATCATCATGTAGGCTCATGAAGCTCAATGGACGTGACTCTTCACCCTCAATGAACTATATAAATACAAGTGCCATCTCACCTCATTTGGCATCATCATCACACACATTTCTTCTCTCTCCTTCTCTCATTGGTTCGTACAACTATTGGGCAGATCTTCTCTCTCTCACATGTGTGGCAGAAGGACAAATCTTCTAGGCAAATTGCAGGGCCGAATTTTAGGATTGTTGCAGGAGTTTGACCAGGGTTGACCGAGCACTTTGACTCATTCTTTGACCATGCTTTTTATGGGAAAATTTTATTTTTTTTAGGCCGCACTGTTTGGCACAGGAACCAAGAATTTATGGGCACTTTGACAGCAGGGTTGACTACAAGGTTGACCGCATAGTTGACCAACTTTGACCATAGTTTTTAGGACTATTTTGGGCTAATTTTGACCACCTTATTAGGTCGAGTTTGACTTGGTATGGCCGAGATCTAAAGATGAAGATTTTTTGTTGTGTTGACTATCTTTGAATTTCTGGTTAGGGTTGAATTTGACTGCAGTTGAATGCATATTTAACAAGGTTGTTTTGACTTGGATTTGGTAAGTCAAATTTGACCTTTTGTACTCTCTCTCTGTGCTGAATATTTTGATATAATAATAAGCAGAATTGATCAAAGGGTTTTCCCCACATTGGGGTTTATCCCTAGCATCCACCAAATCTGGTGTCCTCTTGTCTTGGCTTGTCTTCTATATTTTATTTTATGTTCTATCTACAGTTATTGTCAATGTGATTTATGGTTAATGTGATTGCTATTGGAAAACTAAATTGAAATTATCATTGGGCTGCTAAAGGAACATTTAAGTAATTGTGCTAAGCATAGAACATAACATTGTTAACTAAAATTAACATGGTATTAGAGGTTAGGTGAAGACAAAGCCCAAGCAAGAGAGAGAAAAACAATCACTAAGGGAGAGTTGTTAGGCAAAACTAGTGGACTAGCCTCAATAGTTATTACATATTACTTCAAATCTGGGGATAAGCTCAAGGACAAATCTGACTATCATGCATGGAAGATGACTTTGGATTTAACTTTAGAAGAGCATGATGCCATGGACTATGTAGGGAAGAGTCGTGGAGCCTCCTTCAAATGCATTTGTTGCTGCAAAGACGAAGTACAAGGAAGGTGAGGTCAAAGCTACAATTATTATCATAGACTCCATTCAAAAGCATTTGGTTGCCTATATTTATGAATAGGGAACATCTAAGGAGATGTATGATAAGCTGTTTGGGATGTTCAAAGTAAAAAATGCAAATCAAATCCTCTTTCTCAAGAACAAGTTGAACGACATCAAGATGGAGAAAGGGGAGTCTATCCAATCCTACTTCATGAGGATCACACAAATCAAGAATGACCTTCTATCTATTAGAGAAGTTATCGCTGACATGGAGCTCACTCTCATTTCACTTGGAGGTCTTTCAATAGCATGGGATGTGTTTAACACAACCATTCTCAACAATGACAAGATTCCTAGTTCCGATGAATTATTGGCTAGATGCACTCAAGAAGAGACGAGGATGATGGAGAGAGACAAGCCTTCAAATGAAAATGAACCTGCTGCTTTCTCTGGTCATGTTAAGAGGAAGAATAATGCTAGTCCAAGGAGACAAGGTGAAGGGTTCAAGCAGGGATTCAAAGAAGGAAGAAAAGGAAGGTGCTATAATGGTAACAAATTTGGCCACTATGCTAATGAGTGTCCTCACAAGAAGAATTCTCCAAGGGATGATGACAAAAACCACAACAATTTCAAAGGAAATGGAAATCAAAGGAACAACAGGTTTAACAATAAAGGAAAGAGGAATGCTCCTACTGTTCGAAACAGAAATGGTCGACCTCCCAAAAGGATGAGAAATTATAGGTATGAGGAAAGTAATGTTGTAGAAAAACAAAAGGGATTTTATCTTATTTCTACTCTATCTATTGCCTCTCCTCAAAATACTTTGGATCATTGGTTGATTGATAGTGGAGACTTAAGGCACTTCACTAGGTACAAGGAGGCCCTCCCAATTTTGGTTTAAAAGAAGAGTAATTTGGAGATCATACTTGGAGACAATGCCACCTACCCCATGAAAGAGATAGGTATTGCCGCTCTTCACTTAAATCAAGGTCAAACCATTCATCTATAAGAATTATTTTATGTACCCAATTTGAAGAAGAACCTGGTGTCTATTTTTGCGATGGAAGATAAAGGCTTCAAGGTAGCATTCATTGATGGAATGGTACGTATTTGGAAAATGAACCCTAAATATGCATTTACACTTGGATTTAGGGTTGAAAGTCTCTACCAAGTTGGGTGAAGTCCTTTGGGAGCCTTGACTTGCGATACTTCTCTTCAATCTAAATTATGGAAAGAAAGATTTTCTCACCTTCATTACAAAGCCTTGCCTAGGGTAAGGAAGATGGTCACAGGTATGCCCAAGTTCAACATGAATCATGAAGGAGTTTGTTAGGGTTATGCAGCTGGGAAACTTACAAGGGGAATACTCCCTTCAAGTGAAAGACAAACTACCAATATTCTTCAATTGGTCCATTCTGACCTATCTGGAATGTTTCTCGTAACATCATTAGGAGGATAATTATACTATGCAATTTTTGTGGATGACTTATCTCGCAAAACATGGATCTATTTCTTGAAGAAGAAGGATGAAGTGTCCAAATGGTTCTGTTCTTTCAAAGCCTTGGTGGAAAATCAAACAAGGAAGAAGATAAAAAAATTGAGGACCAACAATGGAATCGAATATCAATCAAATGAATTCAATGACTTTTGCAAAGAGGCTGGCATTAAGAGGGAGACAGCATTTCCATACACTCCTGCGCAAAATGGAGTTTCTAAAAGAAATAATCGAACAATCATGGAAGCCACCCGTGCTATGCTCCATGATCAAGGTCTACCGAAGTTCCTATGGGGACAAGTTTCCAATATTACCGTGTATGTTCAAAATAGGAGCTCACATCAAGCACTGGATTTCAAGACACCCAAAGAAGTTTTCAGTGGTAAGAAACCTTATGTTTCTCATTTTAGAATATTTAGTTGTCCCATGTATTTTCATGTTCCTAAAGAGAAAAGAAACAAGTTAGAAGCATATGGGAAGAAAGGTATATTTGTGGGCTACAGTGAAAATTTAAAGGCTTTTAGAATTTATGTGCCTATACAAAGAGATGTGGAAGTTAGCCATGATGTAACCTTCAATGAAGACATTGCCCTTGGAAAGACTGGAGATATCCCCATTCTAAGGAAGGATAATGATGATGCTAGAGAATAACAATATGAACCTTTGACAGATCAGCTTATGCCCGATGTTGAAGGCTCAATGGATCCCATTGATCCACCTCCTGGTGATCCCTCTACCTTAAGAAAAATACCTTTGTGGCTCAAAGATACTCTCAAATATGTTGAAATACATATTTCTCCAAGAGGGACATTCCGTGAAAGTAATAAGTCAAACATGTATTGAGGGAACTTAGTTGCTATGAGTACTATTGTTCAATCTTAGCCGTGCACATTCGAAGAAGCTGTAAAAATCCAAGTCTGGAAGGATGCGATGAATGAGGAAAATGAATATATCATTAAAAATGATGTCTGGGATGTGGTGCCTAGACCAAATGACAAGTCCATAGTCACCTCAAAATGGCTATACAAAATTAAACATGGAGTTGATGGGAGTGTTGAAAAATATAAGGCCAAGTTCATTGCTTGAGGATTCTCTTAAAAGGAAGGAGTGGACTGTGACTAGATATTTGCACTAGTTGCTCGATATGTAGGTTCTAAACCTATAAAAAAATTACCTACAAACAAATTTTTAAAAAACAGAAAATATACAATGGTGAGGACATAAAAGAAATACACAGAGATTTTCCCCTGGATCCCAAAATCAGGACTACCAGATTGATTTTTTCATTATATTCTTTTCAATATTACAATACATATATATACATGTCGAAGCATTCATAAACCCTAGTCCATTAACCCTGGATTAGAACATAACCGTAGTTCGCTTGATCGGATCTATAAAATACCATGGGTAGAAAACCATCATGCCCAAAACCATGTGCAAAACCCATGCACAAAACCATAGGTAGGTCCGCCCACCTATTATAGTGTGAAAAAAATAAAATTCATGGGACACTGCCCTGACCCCCGTGTAAGGGGGCTACTGCCCCCATGTAAACCCACAAAAAGGGGGGTTGCCTCTCCCCCTGTGACCCCCCCTGTTGTGTCCGACACAATGAATAGGGGGGGCGAAACCCCCCTATGCGTGCGACTAGTCGTGGAAATAATATAACACACGCCCAACACAATATACCATTATTTGATCGATTATTTCTCTCATTGCCTCTCAAGGATGGAGCCTACATCAAATGGACGTTAAGACTTCTTTCTTGCATGACTCACTTAAGGAGGAAGTCTACTTGGAACGACCTCATGGGTTTGAAGTACAAGATTGAAGGACACATGTATGTAGGTTGAAGAAAGCCCTCTATGGGTTGAAGCAAACCCTTAGGGGTTGGTATGAGAGGATTGATAGCTATCTTATGAAGCTAGGATTTACAAGGAGTGATGTTGATCCTAACCTACACTTTAAGATTGAAAAGGACACGCCTCTCGTTTTGGTCCTTTATGTAGATGATCTCTTTCTAACAGGTGAAAACCCTCTCATTTATCAATGTAAGAGGGAGTTGGATTCCGAATTCGAAATGAAGGACCTAGGTTTGATGCATTACTTCCTAGGCCCGGAGGTCTGGTAAAAGTTAGGTGAGATTTTCCTTTCTCAAGGAAAATACATTGTGAATCTACTCCAGAGATGTGTGATGGTGGATTGCAAGTTTGTATCTACTCTGATGGAACTCAACTTCAAGAAGCTATGTGGAAGTGTTGCTAGGCCCGAATTGGCAAGCCCTTTTGAGTGTCGACAACTTGTGGGGGACCTAACGTTCTTAGTAAACTCCCATCCGAACATATTATTTGTTGTAAATATGTTGAGTCAATTTATGGCCGAGCCTCATCACATACATTGGATTGCTGCTAAGAATCTCTTAAGATATCTTCATCGCACAATCAACTATGGACTGAGATACACTTTCGAGAATTTGAGGCTACTTGGATATATTGATGTTGACTAGGGTATTAGTGTGGTGGATCATAAAATCATGTTTAAATGTTGCTTCTCATTAGGGTCTGTGTTAATTTCTTGGATGAGCATGAAGCAAAAATCAGTTGCTCTAAGCACCACCAAGGTTGAATACATTACCACTAGTGTGGCCTATTGTGAAGTTGTTTGGTTGAGGAAGCTCTTTAGTGAGATATTTGAGCATGTGTTGGATACCACCGTGATCTACTGCGCAACCAAAGTGGGATTCACCTTTAAGAGAATCCCGTGTTCCACGACCACTACAAGAACATTAATATCAGGTACCACTTTATCAGGGATATGGTACAATGGGGAGCAATAAGGCACCAACACATTAGGACTGATGAGCAGGTCACAAACATCCTCATGAATCCCTTAGGGGATCAAATTCTTAGCCTTCCGAGAGAGACTTGGAGTCATGGAAAGACCCTCCCATGAGGGTCCCGCTTGAGTTGGACATTGAGCTCTAGGATATCCTTGGGGCTTGGGGTACTTCTTGGAGCTATGAGTGACCATAGGGTGAGTGGTTTACCTTCCCCTATTGGTGTGCTATGTATAGGGTGAGTGGTTCACCTTCCACTTTATACCTCATGATGGTTGACATGTGTGTAGGGTGAGTGGTTCACCTTCATTTATGATTGATGACATGTGTGTAGGGTGAGTGGTTCACCTTCCCTTATGGTTGACATATGCATAGGATGGGTGGTTCACCTTCTCCTATGGCATATGATAAGGATGAGTGGTTCACATTCTCCTGTTGATACCCCTTCATACATCCTACCCATGTTGTCTCGGGCTCATGGGAAGGACCTCTCATCTTGCCAATGAGTTGGAAAAAGTGGATAGGGACCATAACACTACCGATGGACACATCATGTACTACCATACTCCCTATGTCTAGGATGCATGGTGTTTAACAACTTGATCTGTGATCAAGTCTGATTGACGTTCTACCTCTGGACTGACTTTTGTCAGTGGAGAGTGGTAAGGTCTTATGACACACTCTCGATCAATTCTTATTCATTATTCATATCAATGTTCAACAGAGTAGAGATGGATAAGATTCAGAGATGGTACATGATGACAGGTGATGGGCCTCTAAACTAGACATAAATTAAGGTCCATGCATCTAAATTAAACATAAATTAAGGCCTATGACCATCCTTCAGCACATTAAACCTCTCTTTTTGCATTAGATAATGTATTTTTAACTTTAATATATTCATTAGGAAGGTTTATGAATAATTGCATATTTGTGCCTAATATTATTTATTTTTGTGGAATATTATGAGAATATTGGGCAGATTCTGAAGATTTGGAGGAGGAGATAATTTATGGACTTGCTCCCTACTACAAGAGGATTACTATTAAATAATAAATCAACAAGATATTATGGAATTATGGCACATATTGTGGAACTCCAATGATTGATAAAATCTAGGAATGTGTTCCCTGCCATTTAATGCATATTCCTAGTATTGGGAACCAAATCCACTAATCAAGGGATTTTGGTGGGGAAATATTCCTCCATTCATGGGGAATGATTCCTAATCATTTTGTATAAGTACCAAGTCGAATTTTCCTCTAGATATAGATTTTCATTAGTGTTCTTGTGGAGAGAACTCATATTTTTGCAACTCCACTGTATTTTCTTGCAGGGATGTAATTGTATTGATGAAAATAATGAAGATTGGTGTCTTGTTCAACTTCTAAATCTTATTCTCCTCCATAGGTATCTGAGTTTCCTTCGGCTTGGCCATCCCAGGAGCCTCAAAGCCCTTTTGTATCATTTTCTTTTCTTCTTTTCACTTCTTATTCACATGCATCTCTTGTTCTTGTTTCTTTCTATTTCTGCATTTAGTATTAATGATTTCTTGTTGTAGGATTAGGTTAAATGGTTAATGTAAGTTCTTTTGTAGGATCACAAGCATCATTTCATCATTGGAAAATATTTTTAAGGTAATAGTAATCATTTAGCTACTTGGATTAATTTTCTTATCCCCAAATCTAGATTTTTGGAACTCCTTTGTGGCAAAGAACAATAAATTTCTTCTATTTTTTAGAGCATGCTAACGAGCTTCAATCGAGTTGGTTCCACTTGCATTAGATCAAAAAAACATTCTATTTCATAACAAAATTTACCCCATTGCATTTGCACTTGATTATGTTAGGAATTTGATGGATTTACTAGCTCACTAGTTCTCAAATTTCTGATTTTTAGACTAGTAATTTTCTGCTATTTTTTAGCATGGGTTAATAGAGGTCTTTTTGAGTGATTCCACTTGGAATGGAGACCTAAGACATCCTAGTCAATAACAAAATTTGTCCCATCCAATTTGGATTTGATTTTCTTGGTCATTCGATGAATTATAATTTCGTATAGTAAATCTGTAACATCCTGTAGTAAAACAGGGGATCCTGTAGGAGAACTAGTACATCCTGTAGGAAATCCTATAGCAGCTTGTTTTGAGCCCAAATTGAGAAAAATCATCATTGAAGCTAGGATTAGGCCTCTACTTGACCTCCATGCCATCAAGACCATTTTAACCCTCTTCCTCCATACCTGTCTCCCCTACCAAAGAACAAGTGAGGATTAGCATTTGCATTTATAAAACAAAAAGATTAAAAAAAGAGTTCTTTTATATTCACACATGCACATAGTAGTTAATACTCCCTAGATCAGACTCCATGCTCAGTTAGTTTAAATCATCACATGTGATAAATAGGGTTAAGTTAGGTTTCTTTTACATTTAGTTCATGATCTTTATGCAATTAGAATAGGTTTCTTTCCTTGTACTTTATTTCTTGCAATAGGTTAAGGTTTCCATTTCGAGCATTTCATTTTCTGCAATTAGTTTAGGATTTGATTTCATTACATGCACTCCATTACATCATGAAAGCAAAGGAAGGACACATTGTATGCTGCACATATAGTGCCGATACCTCTTAAGTTTGTACAAACCCCAGGTTGATAATTAAAGTTGGTAGCCTTGGGAGTTGCAGCATTCTTGTTGCAATATTGAGGCTCATCAATAGGGTGGCATGATGATCGACGATGATGGATGGATTGGTAGGTGGAATTATCCCTATTTTAGAGGGAGTGTTAAAATTGGAAATTAGGACCAAATTCTACCTTGGGATAGCTCATTTGATGGAGATGATGATTGCATTAAATTCCTCTTTTCGAGAGGACCAAAATTGATATAAAGATCAGCCAACTTGGACAAGCAGAAGTTTGTTTTTGAATTTATGCTCACACATGTGAAAATTGTTGAGGTCGACAACATCATCATGTAGGCTCATGAAGCCCAATGGATGTGACTCTTAACCCTCAATGATTTGTATAAATACAAGTTGCCTCTCACCTCATTTGGCATCATCATCACACACATTTCTTCTCTTTCCTTCTCTCATTGGCTCATACAACTATTGGGCATATCTTCTCTCACTCACATGTGTGGCATAAGGATGAATTTTCTGGGCAAATTGCGAGGCCAAATTTCAGGATTGTTGGAGGAGTTTGACTAGAATTGTTCGAGCAATTTGACTCATCCTTTGACTATGATTTTTGTGGGAAATTTTCATTTTTTGCAAGGTCGTAAAGTTTGGCATAGGAATCGAGAATTTCTGGACACTTTGACCGCAAGGATGACTACAGGGTTGATCGCAGACCTGACCGTAGAGTTGACCAAGTTTGACTAAAACTTTCAAGACTATTTTGGGCTAACTTTGACCCCATTATCAGGCTAAGTTTGACTAGGTATGATCGAGTTCCATAGAGGAAGATTTGTTGTTGTGTTGACCATATTTGACTTTCTAGTTAGGGTTCAATTTGACTGTAGATTTTACAAGGTTGTTTTCACTTGGATTTGGAAAGTCAACTTTGACCTTTTGTACTCTCTCTCTACTGAAAATTTTGATATACTAATAAGAAGAATTGATCAAAGTGTTTTCCCCACATTGGGGTTTTCCCCTAGCATCCACCAAATATGGTGTCCTCTTGTCTTAGCTTGTCTTCTGCATTTATTTTATGTTGTATCTATAGTTACTGTCAAAGTGATTTATGGTTAATTTGTTTGCTATTGGAAAACCAAATTGAAATTATCATTGGGCCACTAAAGGAACAATGAAGTAATTTTTCTAAGCATAGAACATACCATTGTTAACTAAAATTAACAGGGTGCCTACATGCTAGTAAGAGTCTGCACTAGTACAAGATGTAATGAAGTTTACTTAATAATAAAAGAAGAAGACAGAGACGACGAAAATGATGGTTTTCTCCCACATTAGGTTTGCACTAAAAAATCCTGGTGTTCTCATGTGTTGTTGTGTTGCTTCTGTGTGATGGTCTATTTTGCTCTTTATTACATACTATATGTTTGATGAAATTAATAATGCACTGGTTAAAGATAAAGATCTGATGGAACTTATGAAGAATTGGTTAACTAGATATACATTGTTTTCTTTCACTGAAGTCGTGTACATACGTTGATTACATAAAGAACAATAGCATACATAATTCAGAATAAGAAAATGAAAAGTTAAAGTAAGTTAAAAATATGGATTCACCACCCCCCCCCACCCCACCCCAGTATTTTTCCTAAGAATTAGTATCAGAGCAGGTCCCTCAAAATAATCTTGATCGATTAAAGAGAGATCCATCAAGATGAGTAGTCAAGAAGGAGTATTTTCTGTGAGGCCACCTTTGTTTAATGGAACTAATTTTGTATTGTGGAAAGTCAGAATGAGAGCATATCTGCAGGCACTAGGAGTAGATGTATGGGAAATTGTTGAAGGTGGGTACCAATATACAAGCTCCATTCCCACAAATAATGTAGGGAAGAAACAATATGAGACCAACGCAAAACCTTGGGAAGTTTGCCTGAGTCTGAGTTCGTGAAAGTCATGAGTTGAACACCACAAAAGAAATATGGGATATGCTTTCTCAAAGCTATGAAGGTGACACTAAGGTAAAAAGCACTAAACTTAAAATGTTTAAAATTCGATATGAGACTCCTAGAATGCATGATTATGAAAGTATTGCAATTTTTTTCCTTAGAGTAGACGATATTGTTAACTCTATGAAAAACCTTGGTGATGAAATAAAGGATGCCACTATTGTTGAAAATGTTTTGAGATCATTATCTCCGAAGTTTGATTCCAAAGTCTCTGACATTGAAGAAATGCGGGATTTGAAGAACTTTACTCTCGAACAACTCCATGGGATCCTGACAAATTTTGAGATGAGAAAAGGGGGTTCATCAAGTATGAGAGAAGCAACCTTCAAAGCCACATACAAAGGGAAAGAAAAGGAAAAGCCTAAATATACAAGCTACATTTCAGATGAGGAAGAAGCGGATTTCATGAGAAAGTTGCAAGTGGGAACTGGTAACTTCAAAGGTAACCTTCCCTTTAAATGATTTTCTTGTGGAATAGTAGGTCATTATGCATCCAAATGTCCATATAAAGAAGAATCATGATAAGAAAGAGAATGGAAAGGATGTTGTCAAGAAAAATACCAAAAAGAAGTTTTCTACCAAGAAAAAAATTTATTCTAATGAAGATAGTCAAAGCACATCTAATGATCAAGAAAAATCATATTCAGATTCTAACAATTGTTATCAAGTACTTATGGCTCTTGAAGGTCAATCAATTAGTGAATCAAATAGTTGTGAAGAAGATGACATAATGGAAACATTAAATGAAATTAATAGACTCAGGAATGCAAGCAAAGAACTGGAAATAAAAGAAAGCAGTATGTTCAAGGAAATACACATGTTAAGAATGTAGTTGGAAGAAACCAATAGAAAAACAGAGACTTTAGCAAAAAAACTTCAAGAAAAGGAAAAGCATTGTGAAAAATTAGAATGAGAAGTTGTAACTTTAAGGAAAGATCATGAGAAAATCAACAAATGGGTAAAGGCATCTGAATCACTAGAGAAGATTATCAATGAACAATGTTCCCTTCTAATCAAGATAAGCATTGGATACAACCACATGGCTTAAGATTCACAATGAAATAACAATAACAGCTCACATGAGGTTCTTTAAAATAAAATTGAATCAAGTCACACATCTGAAAGGAAATCTCCCAGTTCAAATTCAAGACTAGTCCCTAGGCATGAAGGACGGCTTCGTGGATACTATTTTTTTTCAAGTCATTTGGACATAAGGTCATTGATTGCAAGTCAAGCATTTGGAATGGAAGAAAAACACGAAATAAGTTCCACAAGTTCGAGCACATGATTAGAAATTGCAAGCATATTTGGAGGAAGAAGGAACATTCGTCAGAGACATAGGGAAGATTGTCCCTGCTACAGTCCATTGCTCTTAAAGCATACTTCTAGCAGTAATTGCAAAAGTGAATATGAGATACATAACCTCATGAAGAGAAGGTGATGATTATCAAGTCCACATGATCAATTATGTATGATGATGATTCCCTATGATGTTTTGATATTTTGATGATGTGTATTACTAATATTCTATTTGATGAAGTAACAATGAACAAGAACATACATGCCATGTTCAGGGGGAGTCATAGTTATGAAAAATCAACATTTTATATTATGTATGTGGATCTTATGAAAGAAATTCACGTATATACACGATTTTTTTATCTAAATGGTCACGTATATTTCTCAATGATGAATAAACAATGGCATAGATTCAAGGGGAGCCTCTCATATGTTTTTATCAGTTGGTTATTGGCATTCTGGCACTGACATTGGTTTACTGCAGACTATTAATAATGTTCTTATGTTGCTTAGGAATGACGATTGGTTCATGATGTGGTTGCAAAAATTATATTGCTGCTATTGAAATAGTTCTTTGGTACATTTGTTGGTTGATCTAATGAATATAATGTGATCAAAATTGATGGTGAGAAGTGGGCACAAGTTCAGGGGGAGCATCTGCTATGCTTCTAATAGTGCATTGTTGGCATTATGTTTTCTTGAGTACTTCTTGTTGCATGATGGGCTTATGATGAGTACATATTATTGTTAATGTATGGTTGTTATTGCTATTACCTCTAAAGATACACATGCTGATGTCATTAGTTATAAATGATGCATGGATTTCATGTGATGAAGTTATGGATGATGTCTTGCACTTTGGTTTGAAGATGTCAATGATGTTGTCAATCAGTTCTATAATGCTGAAATACATGGATTGCATATGGTGAACTTATGGATGATGTTTATATGTTTCTTAAGTTGCACCTGGTAATGTTGTTAATGGTGTGTTAAACTTACTTAATACACTTGATGAGGAGGATATATATGCTATGGTCATTGTTGATGGCTTGTGATGTTGGAGGTACTCTTGTTTCACATATGTTATTGATGCATGTATATGCCACCTATGGTGTTTTGGCTCAAGTGTTTTGTTGCTTGTTGATTATGGATCTTCCTATATATGGAGAGAGTGTGTTGACCTTCAGGACATGAGGTTAGGGGGATGAGTTGCTGATAGAGCCTGATTGCACTATCTTATGCTTCTACTATAGTTGCTTGGTGATGCTTGGAAGCATTGTATATTTTATCACATGTTGATGATGTTGGAAAGATTGGTGCTACATTGTCTCATCTTACATAGCTTTGTGATGATAAGGATGTTTTTTTTGCTCTCTATGTTGTTGCTATTAGATGTTTATGTTGTAGGTTCTTATATAATGTATGATGGTTGTTGATGATTATCAAGTATTTTCTACTTCATTGTTGAGATTCTCGTTGTTGGTTATAGGTGTCATATATGTTTTTTGATGTAAAGGTCATGAAAAGACCCATGTTGTAATCATTGTAAAATTCAATCATGTATGGGTTTTTGGGATAAATCCATGTCATGTATGTAATCCCATTATGTTGGGACGTTGATGTAAAATTTGGGTCCATATGTAAACCAAATATGTTGGGTGTCTGATGTAATCATGAGTCATTGGTGATAGGAAAAATCATGTTTGGTGAAGTCATAAATCCTTTTGCTTTTATTGTATATCTTTAAAAGGTCCAGCATAGGCTCAAGGGGAGCATGGTTAATATGCAGATTTCATGTTCAACAAATCAGACCTACAACAATAGCATTGCAAAGGAAGCACTTCATTCACCCTGGATCAACCCTTTTCCCTTGATGTAAAAGGGGGAGAGAAGCTTGTTGTTTGGAGAAGAGTGCTTGGAGAGAAGCTTGATGTGTTTTGAGAGAAGACTTGGTGTTGGTATTTGTAGGTATCTTTGCATTATCTTTGCAGGTGGTGTCCAAACACCAAAGTGGTTTCCATCAATATACCTACAAAGTTAATGCAAAGAATATTGTTGGCATTATGGCTAATGTGTTGTCCTTGATGGAAACCTACTTGATAAACATGTTAGCGTTAGTGACTGTTGTTACACAGTATTTTGTCACCGACCCCGCGTCCCCTGATCCTGGATAGAGTCGGTCCCTGAATGACATCTGCTCTTTGTCATATACCAAAATATGTGTCAAAATCTTCCATATTACTCAAGAAGATTGCCTAAGCTCATTAATCCTGAAGTTTACCCCTATTTACCTATGTTTCAAAATCGTCGCAGGTCATCAGTATCCTGCCTACGACGATAGCCCAGAATGAACTAACGCCTTGCGATGTCATCTCTGAGTCTCAGTGTTTGACCCGCGACGACCCAGATATGGCGAATTAGTTCAAACAGAATACTTCTGGGTGGTTTTGGAGCTGGTTGTTGGGTCAAAGAAGTTCGCCTCTCCTCATTTGAGATGGTGGTTCTACCTTTTGAGTAACCTCCCATGAAGATAAGCTTCCTCTCCCCTCATTTATGGAGGCTCCTCCTCTTATAAAAGCATCCTCCATGGCTATGATCAGCTAGTTAGCTAGTTCTTGGTTTGTTGGATTGATAGCTTACAGTTTGGATTGCTGATAGCCTAGCAATAGCTTGTGAGGTATGAGAATAGCCTTTCATGTTGTGGATTGATAGTGTGAAATGGTTTTCTAAGAAGGAAGCCTTGTCGTGATTGCCTTAGTTTCATACTTGTGCTTTTGGGTGAGAGAGAGTCATCAGTCTTTTTGGGAGACCTTTGAGAGTGAATGCTTATGGAGACATATTGATCAGACCCTTCAAGGAAGCTTGCGACGTCAAGGTGTGGTTGTAAGCTTTACTGTTGTTTATATTAATACAATCAATAGTTATTTCCTATATCATGTATGAAATGTATGTTGATAGCTTATGGTTCCTTGACTCTATAAGTAGATAGTTCGTTGTTGTGCTCTATTATGTGTTTTGTCATTTTCATATGTTGTTTCAAGTGAATCATTCATTAAGGAGAAGAAAGCGATAGCTGAAGCGACGTGACGAAGACTTCATCAAACACTGGTATAAGGTAGGCCTCTTTAATGATAACTATTTAAGGAATTAGCTATTGTCTTTGTCTTGCTGTGACTAGACCCACTCTAGGGCTAGAGGGGTTGTCTCTGTCTGCAGAGGGAACATGCCTGCATCACAAGTTGGCGACTCCGTTGGGGAATGATTTGTGTGTTGTCTCTTGATTTTTCTCTTGTTGTTTTCGATTGAATTACATAGTGTCTCTTTGTTTTGGGACTGAACCATCAGTGATTTGGATCACTTGAGTAGATCTGGTAGTCCACCTCACTATTTGAGTGATAAGCCTGGTGTCTTTCCGTTGTTTTTGCCTTGTTTTCCCTCTTTATTGAGATCGTCGTTGTTTAATTCCTAACAGCTGTGACGAATCACTCCTGTTCTCTTTACCCTCGCTGTATGTCGCGGATATCCCGTCATACAGCTGTGATGATTCCTAAAATCGGACCGTCACTGAGAACAGGTGTACCCTTGCGATGATGTTGCTCAGTTGACCATGTTGTGCTTGTGACGATTAGCGATCGTCTCATGTTGTCAGTGTTGCGCCTGCGATGATTCCTGTAGGGTTAATTTTTATAGCCCTGCCTCCTGAATAGACTAGTGTAGCTTGTCCTTTGTTGTTTCTTTCACCTTGTTAAGCTTGTTTTGATTGTGTTTACTGAGGCATGTCCTTCTTGGTTCCATTTGTATGAAATTTGGCTTTTTGGACTGTGTGACCTAGGTATTTTAGGGTTTCGTCAAGAATTCACTAGTTTTGGGTTGCTTGTCCTTTCAAGTTTCTGAACTACATCCACAACAGTCTTGTTGACTTGTTTGAAGCTGTTCTCTTGCTACTTGCCCATCTTCCTAGTTGATCTGTAGTGATTGGTCATCAAACTAGCTTGTTGTGTTGATTTGATTTCCATTCACTATTGAAGCATAGATTACATTTGTCTTTTGATCAGTCAGGTTGTGCATTAACTTGTTTGTTATTTATTCCAAAAATAAAAAATAATTGCACTCATATAGTCTATGAAAATGAAAGCATGTTTGCATTAGTAGGTTCTTTATGATTAGGAATTGAAAAGCGAAGTTCAAATCTTTCATTTTTCGTCATAGTAGTTGCGAGATAAGCGGAAATCGATGCATTGTGTTTCCTATTGATTGGATTACTTGCTTGCACTATTATTCTTGCATTTGCTTGTTATTGTCTTTGTTTGCTTGGAAATGAACTCCTTACCCTCATTTAGGTAGTCGTTCATCGAAAGGAATGGTTTTTTTCTCATCTAGTTGCATTCTAGGAGTGTTAAAAATACATTTGGTAAGGCCTTGAAATCGAAACTTAATTCAAGATCAACTGTTAAAATTCATTGAATTAACCTAAAAACACATTGGAACTTAACACTCATATCTAGAAGTCTAGGCTAGAGATGTGTTCTGGCGTTGTTAAACCTAGTGGTTGTTGTTTTCACTGAGGTTGGGTGATTCCTCCTTTGTGATTCGATAAGTGCTAGTACGGACTTGTGCCGCCTGTACCGTCGAGTATATGGTGGGAGACCCCATTAGGTTGAAATCCTTTTACCCTTAGGAAGCCGAGTCTGCCACCTTATAGATCATAATGCACCGAACACAACATTCGAGAAGATTGACTGCCGTACGGGAAGTCCTTGGTCATTTCTCTTTCATTTATCACCAAGGTGTATATTGCAGTTTTACGATTTGTCTGGTGAACCCTCTTGTCTAGAGTTTCTAGAGTAGTCACTTTCATTCCTTTTTGACTCTTTAAAAGTAAAAGGATCATATGAGCACTTGTCCTTTCAGGCTCATTAAACTTAAAAAGTGATAGAGTCACATTTCATCCTTTTCTCAACTCTTAAAATATGAAAAGGAAAAGTTTTGTTTCAATGTTGTAAAATTAACTACCCACGAAATATTCCTGGTTACAGTTAGTGTTTCTTTCAAAGTAAATTCCAATGGAAACATTTCCAGAGTCTACTAGTCAAGGTCCCCCCGGATGGGAATCCTGGTCCTTTTCCTTCTTTTGGAAATGTTGGTGCTCCTTATATGGCAACGTTGTCCCTACCTGGGGTAACCATTGGCCTACATGTTTGGTTGTTTTCAACCTCGGTGGTCTGAGCATCCCGACTCCTGCTCCGCCGTCTCCTTCCATTGAATCATGTCACGATGATTCTAGGGTTGACCCTTTGCCTTATTCCCCTATTTATTCACCCTCCTCTTCTACTTCGCCTGGTGAAAGTTCTAAATCCAGTAACCAGGAGGCTAAGATGAAGAAGAAGAAGAAGAAGTTAGATAAGTGAGAGGCCAACTGTGTGACTATTGCTCTAAGTGTACCTTCAGTAGAAAAACCTTTTGATCCTCCACGGAAGGTCAAATTTCCTTGTAAGCTGTGCAAGGGTGACCATTTCCTTCGAGATTGTCCTGGTATTCCCAGGATCTTAGAAGTATGGTCTCGAGATATGATTCAACCATCCTTATCGATCTCTGAAGATCATGTCGATATTACACCTTCAGCGAGCAGTGGTAAGAAGAAAGGGAAGATTAGATTCCCCTGTAGGTTATGTAAAGGCGAACATCTTCTTCACCTTTGTCCTCTCATGGATAAAGCTTCCACAGTTTTGGAAAACCTTATAGCTCCTCAACCCCACCTTCTGGTTGGTTATCAGAGGCTTTCTTCTGATCCTCTCTCGATTGGTCAAGAGATTGACTTGGATTCATCTCTTGCTCGTCCTACTCTTTCTAAGCGAGACTCTCTTATGTTTGTTCCTGACCAACCATTGGTCGAAAAGAGTGTCGACTTGGCTCCGCCCAAGGTTTCTCACTCTTTTCCAGAGGGGAATAGTGATCATACTGCTCATGTTCTTCTCGTCTCCTCAGATTCTCATGATTCAAAGAGTGACCCTCCCGTCCTGGTTGTTCAGGAGAGTCCTCCTCCTATTCCTATACAACATGGGGGCAATCATATGATACCCGCACCAAGTAGTTCTGTTGTCTCCTTTGATTGGGGTCCATTGACTGCTTTCCACCTCCTGTCTCATGTGCCTTTCCAGATTACAGTACACGCTTATAATATGGCGGTACCCGACACTATACTAGATGGAGTGTCTGTTAGCATTATGTCTTCTACTACTTGGCAGGCTTTGGGTTCCCCACAACTTGTGCCTGTCACCCAGAATCTGATGGCTTTCAACGGAGGAATCAACCAAATGTACCCCTACCCAACTAGAATCCTCCTCTAATTGACCTAAAAAATAAATAAATAAATAAATCCAGTCTAACTAAATTAACACACTATGACCATAATTATATATAATTTAACATTAATTGAAAATTTCTTAACCATAAGAACTTCACAACCTAGAACTATATATAGGAAGCTTTAATAAATAATCAAAACCTATAATTAAAATTAATAAAATTAAGATAAGTAACACAATTAAAAACAGGGCAGCATCCTAAAACAAATTAAAATTAAAACAAAAACAAATAGAAATATAACAATTAGAATTAATAATTAATTATAATAATAAAATAAATGGATATAACAAAATAAAGATAAGTATAACCCATTTATATATTTGTTAAATTTTAATTAATAAATTAATTAGAAATACATATACCTAAATAAATAAACATAGACATGTATTTTAATTTTATAGATTAATTAAAATTGAAATAATTAAAATAATAATCCAATAACTAAAGGGTTAATCAATACATAATAATAGATATGTATTTTAATTTTAATGAATAAATTAATTAAAATTAAAATAATTATTTATCAAACAAGAATAACTTAAGGATTATTTAACACAATTAAAAATAGGGCAACGCTTCCTAAAAACAAATTAAAAATTAAAACATAAACAAATAGACTTATAACAATTAAAATTAATAGACAATTAAATTAATAATTAATTAAAATAATAAAATAATTGAAATAAATAGAAGTATAACTAACATAGATGTATTTTAATTCTATTTAATAAATTAATTAAAATACATATACATAGTTGATTTTAAAATTAATATGTATACATACATATTTAATTTTAATTTATAAATAAACATGGGTATGTATTTTAATTTTAATTTATAAATTAATTAAAATTAAAATATTTAAAATAAATAAATAATTAAAAATGAATATAATTAAATTAGATATAATTAAAATAAATAAAATTAAAACATGAATTAATACAAATATATTTAAATTAGACAATTAAAAAAAAAATGATCTAAAGAATCTATTGGCTAAGCATCTCACACATCTCTATATATTTGAGAAATAAGACCAGTCTTTCAACAATTCTTTCACATCCTAAAGATGAACCACTGTTGCTGGCTCGAAACGTCGATCAAAAAAATAATTTGAATGCGATGGATCCGGAAGTAAATCTACATAAACATGAGACTCGCAGAAACCTCAAAGACAAATTATCGTTTTAATCAGCTAATTTCTGCTAGATGAGCCTTGGTTGTTTCATTCCATTGCCACCATCTCTTTGGCCGGTCATATGCTTTCACTTGGTTGTTTTTCCTTTCCTGAGGGACCGCAACGATAAGTGGTTTTATTAGCCAGCCTCTTGACCATTATGTGTTTTGAGCAATTCCTCCATTGCTGGAACCAGTTGCTACCTTTTATACCACTCGTTCCTTCAGGACGAGTCACCTTTAAGCTCTTTTTTGACTCATAAAAGTTGAAAAGATTACTGAGTATTTTTCCCTTTTGACTTGTAAAGGAAATAAAATGGGGGGTTTTCTTTCAAGCTCTTTTCTAACCTTTTAAAGATGAAAAGATCGCCAAGCTCTTGTCACTTTGAACTCGTTAAAGGCTGCGAAGCATCATCTACCCAATATACGTTTACCCCTTTTTTCCAGGCTGGGATAGATTATTTACGAAAAAGGTATACGTTGATCTTCCATGGTCAATATGTTCCCTTGGATATTGTTTTCTACCTTTTCGGGTTTGAGGGATAAATTTAAGAAAGGGGACCTTTGGAGTTTTCTTTTTCATGTCTTTTTCAAACTCTTTAAACATGAAAAAGACTTCGAGTTTCACCTATGTTGGACTCGTTAAACCTTGATGACATTGGACTTGTCACCATGACAAGAACGAGCTTCTCCTTCCTAGGGCTCGTTAAAACTCACTAGGTCGGATTTGTCCGAAGGATGAACTTACATTGCAAGCATATGCTATCCCCTTCAAGCTTGTGTTTCAAAAATAATTGGGGTACTTGCCAGCAATGGTGGGGGAAAATTTGGAAATATTCTGTTGATTACCTACGACAGCTTATCGCTCTTGAACATCGAAACTCTTTTGCTTCTCGCCGGGTTTGGGATATCCTCACTTCGTCATTGGCCTTTCGGGATTTGGGTTCTTCATTTTGCCTCATTCCATTCGATCCTTGTTGTCTCTGCATGACCTTCGATCCCTTGGTACCAAAATGCTGCCACATTCTGGAGTCGTGTCACTGATATGTTCAAGAGCTTAATCCTTCTGCAGTTTGCACCCTTACATCCTCCTCTGATTCTCTGTTTCATCCATCTTCATCTTGTTCCTTTGTCTCACGTTGTTGATGTGGGAAATATTATGGCCCTCCTGTGACGGATCGCTTCCTGTCGACATCATTATCCAGGAAGTTGATCTAGAGACTCCTTTCGGGTACCTTGGAGCTTGCATGCCTCAATGGCAAGTTCTTCACATTCGACGACAGGCTTGCATCATTGGTCTTCGATCGGGTGATTTCACAAGTGTTCGACTCCAGATCATTCTTCACACTTTGTGGATTGTACTAGCAGTACCTTGAGAACCATTGACATTACTGGTGGTCTCTCTCGCACTTGTTAACGATTCACATCATTGGCCAGTAATCAAGTGATTTTCTAGTATGCTCGACTTCAACACATTTATTCGCATATTAGAAATTGTATGATGGACAAGTCGAGATTCAAGACCCTGGGCTCAGATTACACAAGTCCAAGTTGCGTGGATTATTTATACATGACTCTTTTGATTGGATGGCTGCGACCATACCTGAGTCTTTCTGGATGGCTGTGACCATACCTGTGTTTTCATATGGTCTTTTCGACTGGATGGCTGCGTCCATACCATAGACCAGTTTTATTTGTCTTTTGGATGGCTGCGCCCATACCTCGACTACGTGTACTTCTTTCACTATCAGAGATATCAGTTGTACTTGTGTCTGCAGGTTCTCTGCAATGGTGTTCTGGTTCAATTATGGTTTCGTAAAGCTTTTCACCCCTCCCACTCTCTCGGCCTTCATGCTTTAGGGGCATCTATTACACAGTGTTTTGTCACCAACCCCGCGTCCCTTGATCCTGGATAAAGTCGGTCCCTGAATGAAATCTGCTCTTTGTCATATACCAAAATATGTGTTCAAATCTTCTATATTACTCAAGAAAATTGCCTAAGCTCATTAATCCTGAAGTTGACCCCCTTTTACCCATGTTTCAAAATCGTCGTAGGTCATCAGTATCCTGCCTACCATGATAGCCCAGAATGAACTAACACCTCGCGATGTCATCTTTGAGTCTCAGTGTTTGACCCGCGACGACCCAGATATGGCAAATTAGTTCAAACAAAATACTTCTGGGTGGTTATGGAGCTGGTTGTTGGGTCAAAGAAGTTCACCTCTACTCATTTGAGATGGTGGTTCCACCTTTTGAGTAACCTCCCATGAAGATAAGCTTCCTCTCCCCTCATTTATGGAGACTCCTCCTCTTATAAAAGCATCCTCCATGGCTATGATCAACTAGTTAGTTAGTTCTTGGTTTGTTGGATTGATAACTTATAGTTTGGATTGCTGATAGCCTAGCAATAGCTTGTGAGGTATGAGAATAGCCTTTCATGTTGTGGATTGATAGTGTGAAATGGTTTTGTAAGAAGGAAGCCTTGTCGTGATTACCTTAGTTCCATACTTGTGCTTTTGGGTGAGAGAGAGTCATCAGTGTTTCTAGGCGACCTTTGAGAGTGAATGCTTATGGAGACATACTGATTGGACCCTTTAAGGAAGCTTGCGACATCAAGGTGTGGTTGTAAGCTTTAATGTTGTTTATATTAATACAATCAATAGTTATTTCCTATATCATGTATGAAATGTATGTTGATAGCTTATGGTTCCTTGAATCTATAAGTAGATAGTTCGTTGTTGTGCTCTATTATGTGTTTTTTTCCTTTTCATATGTTGTTTCAGGTGAATCATCCATTAAGGAGAAGAAAGCGATAGCTGAAGTGACGTGACGAAGACTTCATCAAACACCGTTATAAGGTAGGCCTCTTTAATGATAAATATTTAAGGAATTAGCTATTGTCTTTGTCTTGTTGTGACTAGACCCACTCTAGGGCTAGAGGGGTTGTCTCTGTCTGCAGAGGGAACATGCCTGCATCACAATTGTGGAACTAATGCAAATTGGTTTCTACAGATGCTATGAATAGAGAAATGAAAATTCAGAGATAGATGGATAATAAAGGTAAAGTTTGAGAAAGTATATGCAGATCTTATGAAGAAGGGTCATGTACATAAGTAGGTCCTATGAATGAAAGTCACGTACAGAATCCAAACTATGGTAATATGAATACTAGGCTTTTTTACCATGGTATTAACCCATAGTAATTGGAGAAACAAAGGTTATTTGATCCCGTCAAAGAATACTAATGACATAACCAAGGGATTTACCTAAAGTATTGGCTAAGGTTAAAAATATATAAGGAGATGGAGGTCAAGGTGTTAAGTGTGGAAGTTATGAGTTATCCATGTGTAATTTGATCTGAAATGAGGATGCACTAGAGAGCAAGGAGAAGACTCAGATATGAAAGATCTTAAGTATGCAGACATATATGCATAATTGATTTACTTATTGAAAATGTCTAAGCAACTAATAATGATAGATGTGTGGTTATAATGATGTTGTCATCTACGTGAATTATTTAGAAGTCTGTATTTTTGACAGTAAAGGTTGCAAAAAGTGAAGTTATGTTAGTAGCAAAAGTTTCCAGATTTGTACATAGGTTTGTCTTTGGATGGTCGCGTACATAAGTTGATCTGTCTCTGTAGGGCCATGTATATATTTTGAGATATGGTCTTCAATATGTTGATATTTGTATGCAGGTGTTATGCATGGTAGTCACGTACATACACTAATATTGTTCATGGATGTCGCGTATATGTTATAGGGTTTTGCAGTATGGATCGATGATCACATTTAATAAGTTCTGTTCTATTTGATGTTGTTTGTTAATGAAGTCTTGAACATGTTGATCTTTGTCTGAAAGTGTTGATTGAGATGGTTGTTAATGATTGAAATACAGGTTGGTAATGATGCTACCTTAATCTGTGATTGGTTCAGTGATTTGTGATTGGCTCGGTGATCTATGTATGGTTCAGTGGTTGATACAGTGTTACAATGATCTAGTAATTTATTCTGATATTTGTACACAAGTGTTATATAGAGGAAGCGTGCATATACGCAGGTTTTATTCTGAACAATAACGTATATAATTTGAAGTTAAATCTGGTCAGGGTTTTCAGTGCTATTAACAGTTGATGGGTTATGTGTACTTGTTATGATAAATTGATCTAGATGGTTTATATCTGTTATGGATTGGTTTGATTTGATTACAATAGTTGGTTGATATTCAATGAAATTGGTTTGTTGATGTTACAATGTTGGTTTAGTGATTGGATGATTTGATTTAATAGTTAGTTTGAGAGTTGTTACTTGAAATTGAGCATAATGTTGGGTGTGGGTCCAGTTTGAAAATATGATGAAAGGTGGCCTACAGGTTTTGATGTTTTGAGTCAAGTGGATCTAGTTTGAAATATTATGAAATGTGTGCTGAGGGTTGGAGTCTTTAGTAAGGGAGTCAGAGTTTCCTTCCAGTGGTAGCTAGTAAATTTTTTCAGGGGGTAGGAGCCTGTAAATGAGATCAAGGGGTTGGAGCTCCCTTCTAGTGGGTACTGGAGAATGAGTAGAGGTTGTGGCCTCCTACAGGTGGGTGCCTATGTGTCGGTAAGAGTCTGTGCCAATACAAGATGTAATGAAGTTTTCTTAATAATAAAAGAAGAAGACAAAGACGACGACAATAGTGGTTTTCTCCCACATTAGGTTTCCACCAAAAAATCATGGTGTTCGTGTTTCTTATGTGTGATGGTCTATTATTCTCTTTACTGCATACTTTATTTCTGATGAAATTAATAATGCATTGGTTAAAGATAAATATCTGATGGAACTTATGAATAATTGGTTAACTGTATATACAATGTTTGCTTTCAATGAAGTCATGTAAATATACTAGTTGCATAAATAACAATAGCGTACATAATTCATAATAAGAAAATGAAAAGTTAAAGTAAGTTAAAAATATTAATTCACCCGCCCCTCCTCAGTATTTTTCCCAACAATAAATCCATCCTATAGATTAGATATATTTGCACAGGCAAACTGGTGAGATGATCTATTCTACTCTCACTAGTCTACTATTAATATGTCTAAATTACATAACTATTTATTGAATATCTAGACATAGCTTAAGATGGAAAGGACATCCTCTATGGAAAAAGATACCAGGATTAAGTCTCATGAAGATCTTGTGATCAAATTAGGCTTGAATCATAAAGATATTAATGCAACACAAGAGATTATCAAGAAGAAGAATGAAGACATTCAAGCACTCAGGAAAAAGGTTGAAGTTTCCTACAACAAAGCATCCCCAAACACAATAAATTGGGGAATTAGAGAAAGATAATGAAGCTCTATTGTCCTTTACAATTGAGCAAAATTTGCAAATCCAAAGGATGGAAGTAAAGATGGAAGAATTGCTAAAGGAAAAAGATCAAGCTAGCAGTGCAGTAATTTCAACAACAGAGACAAGCTCCGAAGAAGACGTTACTACAGAAAGACTATCAGATACATTATCTTCTCTAAACTTGAAGGATGTTGAAATTGGAAAATTAAGAGAAAATTTGGACATAGCTAAGCAGAATAAAAGCAAGTCAGATAATGATTTAATGGCTGAAATACAGAAAACTTCAAATTTACAAAAGTAATTAGAACATTAGTTGAGTAGTTCTAACAATGTTTGGTGTTTATCACAGGCCAAAGAACAAATTTGGATGGAGATTATGTCATCTGCTTTTGACATTTGGGATTCTATGGAGATTATTGTAGAACAAGAGGAGTTGCTTGAAAGGGAAAAAAAAGCCATTAATGACAACAAAATACAATTTTGAAACAAACATGGACAAGCAAGTCAAATAATAAAATCCCTAAATAAAAAGCCAAGAGAAGAGCTTGAAGAACTGGGAATTCAAGACAAAACAAAATCAGTCATCCAGGTTAGAAAATTTCTCATGAAGAAAACCTTGATGCTTAAAACTAAGGAAAAATGTGAAAATATTTAAGTACAAATTAATAAATTCTACATGAATTTTTCTATTCTTCAGCAAACAAGTCTTCCATTTCAAGAATTCAGAAGGCCAAATGATTATAGAAGAGCACTATCAGAGATTGTTGAACAGGGAAGCGAGGGACAAAACAAAATTTGTTGGCATCAAGGGAGAAATTAGTGGGTAAAGTCTACTTCAAATGTTAGTTGATGACCTTTTCATATGCTATGAGATCAAACATTTGTTCATTATAAAATCTTCTTTTGAGAAGTATATTGATGTAGATGAATCATACAGACAAATGATTGATCTCAGTTACCCAATAGATGCATAATGGGAGTAGTTGGTCAAAGTGATTGAATAAATTTAACTTATTAATGCAACATATCATCAACTGATCAAAACCACTGAGAATTTTGAGCAAAAAGAACATATTAGTTTCAAATGCATTGAACCTGAATGCAACAATCAAGCACAGTTGGGGACATTTTTGGAGTAGTTTTTACTATTTTTAGTCAAAGTTGTTTGAACATTATCCAAAATATTAGATAAATAAGTGTTTTTAATGTAAATCCTTTAGAAGGTAGGATATTTTGCAAAGCACTCTATATATACTTTATTTTTGAATAAGAAAGGGTTGGTACCTAGAGAATTTTTTTGTGATATAGTTATAATACTTTCAACTAAAGATAATCAAAGTGTTATGGTTTCTACTTGTGACAACAGTTGTGTACCTGTGATTGTTTTCCAGTGATTTTCATAATCTGTTTCTACATATTTTTGAGGTAGTGTACGACATTGGGAAGGGCAAGGCTGAGTATCAGCCTCCTCGACATCCCTATGCAAAGTTATTTTCTATACTGAGTAAAGATTGGACAATTTGTTTAATTGGTCACCCATAAATCAATATATTTTTGCTTCTATGTTATGCTTAAATGTATTTTTGTTCACTATAGAGGTTCATCTATATGTTTCTTCTCAACTTAGATGATCAAATGTTCAGGGAGGATGTTTGATCTTCTAAGTTCTTCTTAATTCTTCTTTCAAAGAATTTATAAAGATTGTATGTTGTTATAATGGAACACCAACACTTTGATTGATCTTAAGGAATAAGGATTATAAGCATAAATAAGTATTTGTATCTTTGGATCCTCCATTCCATACATACCCCTCACACTTGATGCTTTGGCACAGTTCTTGAGCTGAGGATTGTCTACAAAGATACAACATCAGATAGGTGTCGTTGTCGGGGAACGAGTTTTGAAGCTATATTTCCCAAGGAAAACCATTGAACTTTCCTCTTAATGGTGAATAAGAGGTTAGTAGGTTTAAATATTTCACCTGGAGACTTCATAAGTTTAAAATATGGCTTTACATAAACACACTAATCCCATTTTGATGCTGAATTATTTACACCATTATTGGATCTAGAGAGACTTGTTCGGATAACTTCTCTCAAATGTACACTCGAAGTATCTTCTTCTTCTATTCCACCAAAGTCAGTTCCACAACCTGATCAACCAGAACAGGTTCCAGTACCCCCTAAGCTGTCTGATTTACCCCAAAAAGTTTTAGAGCTTCTTTATAAGGGAATAGATTTGCAAACTACACTATTAGTGAATCAACTTGAATCATTTGAACTTCTTGTGTCACTTTCTTAGGCATATGATACATAAGACGAAATTGATATAAAACTACCTAAACTTAAACCAAGATATTTTATCTCCTCTATTATTCATACTTTTCCTTCTACTTCTGATAAACCTGAAGAAGAATTTAAGATTTATTCTAATCCCCTTGCATCTGGAGATCAATAAATAAGAATTCCTGAGGTTAAAAAGTTAATTATCCATCCTCAATCTCCAAAGAAGCCCATAACCCCAAAACATCAGTCTCCAAAAAGGCCTTCATCTCCTAAAAAACCAACTTTGTGACCAATCATGGCTAGTGTGGGGGGAATTGTGGCTACTATATATGCAAAATTGGTATTACAACTAGCAACTCAACTCCATGATTTCCCTGAAGGATATTTAAAGAACTTACCTAGATACAATGGAGAAACATGATCAAATGCAAAAGATCACTTATCTGCTTTCTTAGATTTTGCAGATAATCTAAACATAGAACATGAAGATGTATACATGAGGTTGTTTGTTCAATCATTGGAAGGAAATGTTAGGGTTTGGTTTAGGCAATTGCAGGCAAATTATATTCATACATGGGCAGAGTTAACCAACATTTTTATAAATTAGTGGGGAATCAAGAAGTATCATGTGTATTATTTGACTGAGTTTGATGATCTCAAAAGAAATCCTAATGAACATGTGTCTGATTTTATCAAAAGGTTTAATAAAATTTATAATAAGATGCTTGCAAATGTTAAACCCACAGCTACTACAACCAAAGTTAGGTTCTCTAAAGCTTTTGATGATGACTTTGCATTGATGTTAAGGGAAAGGAAATATGCAACTCTAACATATATGCAAACCGATGCAATAGAAGTTGAGGCTAACAGAGAAACATTAGGGAAGTTGAGAGAAAAATGAGAGAAGGTAGAGAGAAAGTTGAGGGGAAAAAAGAAGTTGGTTCATCATCAAAGACTAAGGAAGAGGATCATAAAATTGATGAGATCACTACAATGTTAAGAAATTTGTCCAACATAATCTCTAGAATGGAAACTCATCCTAGAGAAACATATCAAAATGTGAGCAGACCTCCAATGCCTTACAAAATACCTTTCCAACCCAAGATTCTACAGAGAGAAAGACCTAATACAGATCAACAAATTAACCTCTATTGATGATCAAGACATTGAGGAAATAACACAAGTTGCAGATGGTATTAATTGTTTTGTTGTTCAACCTTATGAAGGTGTTATTGTCCATGTGAACCAAAATCAATCTTTAGTCCAAAATGTGGAATATTTTGAAGTTTTTAAATATCAAGCTTTTTTAGAGTTTCTAATTGCCAAAATTAATACAATATATGATTTAAGGCCAAGACAAAAACCAGATAGACCAATAAAGAAAGTTACTTTTGATGTACCACAAGATAAGAATGTTGAAGTCTCATCTTCACAACAACAATCTCAGTCACAAGATCAATCAAAAGTAGAAAAACCTACTTCTTCTGCTTTAAATGTATAAAAGGAATTAGAAAAAGTTAAAAGTCTTATTCGTTTATCAAAATTAACAAGAAATCTTGGCTATAAATAGAAAGTGTCTAAATGGATTTTGTCTTTGAGTGTGGATGTTGAGGGTGATGTGATCAGTTTGCAAGAAGAGAAACCTTATGTTATTTTTGGTCCAAGTCATGATGTTCAGGATGAAAGTGTTCCTCCTTTTTATGTAACCTTAAAGATTTATGATTTTCTTCTCTATACTTGTATGTTATATTTTGGTGCATCCATTAATATGATGCTAAAAAACATTATGGATCAGCTTCAGTTGTAGGTGACAAGACCTTATCATGATTTGTATACTTTTGATTCTAAGAAGGTGCAATGTTTGGGATTAATTAAAGATATAGAAGTGACCTTAGCCCATATTGTTGTAAAAAGTGTAGTGATGGATATAGTAGTCACAAACATCCCTCGCAAGTTTGGTATGTTATTATCAAGGTCTTGGTACGCTAAGCTTGGAGGAAGCTTACAAATGAACATGTCATATGCCACCATTCCAGTTTATGGGGGAGAACATTTGAGATTGTACAGAGAGGTTAGATTCATAAATACAGTATGTGATGCTAGCCAAGTTATGAACCACCCTATTTATTCCATTGATCAAGACTTAGGGTGCTTCATTTTAGTTGTAAATGAATAATGTAATGTACAAAATAGAATTGAAGATATTGTAAATATTCTCGAGTCTTTAGATAATGACATTTGAAAAATGTATTTTGATGTAGCTTCTTCCATAGCTAAATTTGGAGCTGGAATTGTTTTGATTTCACTAGAAAAGAAAATTATCAGTGAGTCCTTCAAATTAGAATTTGAGGTCACCGATAATGTAGCAAAATATGAATCATTAATTCTTAGATTGGAACTAGCTAAGAAAATGAAAGTTCAGAGATTATTAGTGTTTAGTGACTTAGAGTTAGTGGTAAGACAAGTTAGGAACTCTTGTCAAACTAAACATCCCAGATTAAAATCTTATAGGAATGAGGTATGGGATTGTATAGAAACCTATTTTCAAGATTTCAACATTTTAGCCATACCAAGGGAGGATAATGTATAGGTATATTCTCTAGTAGTTTCAACAAGTACCTTCAAAGTTCCAGCTACTTTCCAGCTGCAGTATCAAGTTGAAGTTAGATATAGACCTTCTATCCTAAACAATGTGAAGCACTAGATATAGTATACCTAGGGGGATAATATGGGGTACAGAGGGAAGTACCCAAGGGAATAATGTAATAATGGGATGGGCCATAGTAATAAATAGGGTGGTTAACCCGTATCATGTAAGGGACCACAAGTAGTTAGCAATAATGTAATAAGCCCATGGTATTAGATAGATGGTATTGAGGGAACCATGGTAATGACCCATGGTATTGTATGTATGAGGCCTATATAGAGGCTAGAGACTCCTCATTGAGAGATGTCAAGGATTATTGTATGAACACACATATGGCTTGTGGAGTGTTCTCCTTCCTTAAGGAGTGAATGTATGGTGTTGGCCTACCTCAAAGGTTTGATTAATAAAGTGAAACATTTCTATCTATATTCAGATCTTGTTGTTTCTTGGGTTTATTTCTATTATCTTATATTTTTAGATTAGATCTATAACAAGTGGTATCAGCGCACTTTCTTGGGAAAAACGAAGAATTTTTTTAAATTTTTTTGCAGGAATTTTTTGGGTGGCAAGTTTGAAAATCAGATCTATATGTTTTGGTGCAAATTTGTAGAATCTAATTGTAGATCTGATTTTTTTTGCGAAAAACACCCAATTAGAAAAAAAAATCGGCCGAATCGGAGTCCGGATGAGGGAGATATCGCTGATTTAAAAATCAGCTGTGTTGCAGACATTTTTCGGGGCGGCGAGTTTGTATATTAGATCTGTATGTTTTGGGGCAACATTTGCAGAATCTAATTGCAGATCTTGGTTTTTTGTGAAAAAATACCCAATTTGGAAAAAAAATCGGCCGAATCAGAGCCCGGATGAGGGAGATATCGCTGATTTAAAAATCAGTTGTGTTGCAGGTATTTTTCGGGGCGGCGAGTTTGCAGATTAGATATGTACGTTCTGTGGCGAAATTTGCAAAATCTAATTGCAGACCTGGGTTCTTTGCAAAAAAAATCCAATTTCAAAAAAAAAAAATCAATCGAATCAGAGTCTGGATGAGGGAGATCTCGTTGATTTAAAATCAGCGCCTTTTTTAGAAATTTTTATGACAGCGGGACAACTGAAGCGCAAATCTGAAATTCTAGTGCCTAGATCAAAATTTGATGAAGATGTACAAATTTGATGGCTATGAACTGGCAATATGGGTAGCACAAATAGAACAATATTTCACTTTGAATCACATCGTAGATGATGAAACTAAACTACGTGTGTCAACCATTTACTTGGACCAAGAAATATGGAAATGGTGGCAGTCACATTCTAAATGCTATCCAAGGACAATTACTTGGCAGATGTTCACAAAATCTATTTGTGACCACTTTGACAGTAAATCTATTTTTTTGGGTCCTCTTACTAAGCTCAGACAGACAGGCACACAACTTAGCAAAGATTTTATTTTTGCAGGAAAGAAGGAAACCAAGAAACCTAAAGGGTTATTTTCTGCTGGTATCTTCTTATTGCAGGTTCATGGATTGATTCAGAAGGAGAAGATCATTGTGTCTATAAATCCTAGTTACAAGCATAATTTTATTAATGTTAATTTGGCAAAAAAATTGCAAGTTCCAACAAAACACATTGAAAACACATAGATTGATAATGAGGATGTTCAAGTTTATAAAGATTTGAAGCTCTCTATGGATCAGTATGCATTGCATTGTGATCTTTATACTTCAGATATGGCTAACATGGATGTTGTTTTGGGATATCCTTGGATGGAATCTGTGGGTACTGTCAATATTAATGTGCAGAAGAAATTCCTGAAGCTTTGGTATAAAAAGAAGACAATTACATTGCAGGATATTTCCATTAAGACCCAAGCAGAGATTATGGAGGCAGAAGCACAAAGCTCTAATAAAAATGACACATCAGATGATGAGCCTTTAATGGTCAACAACCAAACACAAACATCGAACCAGGTACCAGAAAAACAGGGAGAATCCAAGGAGGTTGAAGCAAAAAATGTTACAGGTATTGATACATCAGATGAGGACTCAGTGGTTGAAGTAATATTGGAAGATAAGAAACAACAGCAGGCACCAAAACATGTACCAGATACCAATCAACCTCCATTAAGTGGTGAATTAAAGAAAGATACACCGTTGGTTAACACTTCAGCATATCACCACCCACATCACCACGCAAGAAAACAACCAACAAGATGGCAACGAATTAGCCACAAGGACAACAACCCCCGCATGATAGATAGAGAGGGGCACCGATTCACCTATAACACAAACACAGAAGAGCCGCTAGGGTCAACTTCCATCTCAAGCGAGTGAATCACCAGCTAGATCGAGGGTTCACCTTTCTCTGGAATGGCTAGATGCACGTGCATGGTACCAGTGGACTACTCTTTTGAGTAGATCTTCTTATTTATGTTCTTCTTATGTTTCGGGGACGAAACATGTTAGAGGGGTGGAATGTAGTATACCTAGGTGGGATAATATGGGGTACAGAGGGAGGTACCCAAGGGAATAATGTAATAATGTGAGGGACCACAAGTAGTTAGCAATAATGTAATAAGCTCATGGTATTAGATAGAGGGTATTGAGAGAACCATGGTAATGACCCATGGTATTGTATGTACGAGGCCTATGTAGAGGCTAGAGACTCCCCATTGAGAGATGTCAAGGATTATTGTATGAATAGGCATATGGCTTGTGGAGTGTTCTCCTTCCTTAAGGAGTGAATGTATGTGTTTCCCTACCTGAAGGGTTTGATTAATAAAGTGAAGCATTTCTATCTATATTTAGATCTTGTTATTTCTTGGGTTTATTTCTATTACCTTATATTTTTAGATTAGATCTATAACATTGGCAGGTATTCGAAGATTATGAACAGTGGAAGAAATTCCTGCAAGCAATTGAAGAATTTTCATGTCTACATATTGATGAGGAAAATGATGAGGAAGTATAGGAAAACATATTTCAGCAAGATGATAATTTGAAGCAAAACATAGCATATCATGATATTATTCAACTTTCCAATAATCATATTCCAAAAGGATTAGTTCCCCTTGAAAGATTATTTGATCAAAATGATGTTCCTAATTCCTCACTTCTAAATCCTCAACAAGATGATATACAAGAATGTAATATTGGCACTACAAAAGAAATCAAAAATATCAAAATTTTAGGAACACTGCCACAAGAAGTCAAGGATAAATACATTGAATTGTTCAAAAAGTACAAGGATGTTTTTGCATGGAAGTATGAAGACCTGAAGACATATGATACATCTATCATTGAACATAAGATTCCTTTAAAACCAGAGGCCAAACCATTTCAACAAAAGTTGAGAAGAATTAATCCAATTTTGTTGCCAGTAATTGAAAAAGAGGTAAATAAATTACTTGATGCAAAAATTATAGTACCTCTAAGATATTCAGATTGGATAGAAAATTTGGTCCATGCCAGGAAAAAGAATAAAGAAACAAGGTTGTGTGTTGATTTTAGGAATCTGCCTAAATTAGCTCTGAAGGATAATTATCATATACCAAAGATGGATTATTTTCTTCAAAAAGTAACATGATCGAACAAGATTTCATTGTTAGATGGATTTTCAGGATACAACTAGATATTAGTCAATGAAGATGACAGGAGTAAAACTGCTTTTACCACACCTCGGGGTACATTTATGTATGCCAAGATGCCTTTTGACCTAATCAATGCATGAGCAACCTTCCAAAGTGCTGTGGACTTGGATTTTGTTGGAGAAACAAATAAATTCATGGTTATTTACCTCAATGACCTTACTATCTTTTTTGAATTAGATTCTCAACATATTAAACACTTAAAGAAAGTTTTTAAGAAGTGTAGAAAATTTGGGATTTCTCTTAATCCCAAAAATTTAATATTTGCTATGAAGGAAGACAAATTGTTGGTACACATTATTTCAAAGGAAGGGGTTAGAATAAATATGAAAAGAGCATCTACTATTCAGTTAATTAGTTTTCCCAAAACAAAGAAAGAGTTTCAAGCATTTTTAGAAAAGATTAATTTCTTGAGAAGATTTATACCTAATTATGTTGAAATTGTAAAGGAAATCACTAACATGCTCAAGAAGAATCATGAAGTTAAATGGAATGCACAATTTTAGATTTTCATTTGCTTAGATAAAAAAGGCACTCTTAGAAGCATCAATGTTAGCTAGTCTAGATTACTCAAAGCCCTTTAGTATTTTCTCTTTTGCATTAGACACTACAATAACAATTGTCTTATTACAACAGAATGAATATTGTTGTGAAATACCAATTGATTTCTTTAGTAAAGTCATGAGGGATGCATAACTAAAGTATGATATTATTGAAAAACAAGCTTATGCTTTAGTTCAGGATTTGAAGGATTTCAGAACCTATGTATTGCATTCTAAAATAACAACATATGTACCCAACAATGTAGTAAAGACATTACTCACTCAACTTGATATAGATGGAAAAAGGGGAAGGTGGATAGCTAAGATTTTAGAGTTTGATTTGGACATCAAACCAACAAAGTTGGTAAAAGGACAAGGATTGGCTAAATTGCTAGCAGAATCAAATTGTAAAGTCTTGGGTGTTAATTCAATTATGCAACTGTCAGATAAAAATTCAGAGAAGAATACACAAGAACCTTCTCCTAATGAAGGGAAGAAGAATCCACAAGAACCCTCTTCCACTGCAACCACGGAAGAACTGCCTTTGCAGATTTTTGTTATCATATTGGTATAAGGATATTGTTCATTTTTTACAAAATTTCAAGTGTCCTCCTAAATTCACAAAGAATCAATGCATATCTCTTAGACTCAAGTCTATGAAATATTGTATAGTTAATGCTAATATGTATTGGAAAGATCCCTTGAATATTCTTTTGCTATGTTTGATTGAAAGTGAAACAAAAGGAGTGATTGAGCAGTTTCATGAAGGAGTATGTGGAGGTCACTATGCTTGGAGGGAAACTGCACACAAGATATTGAGAGCAAGATTCTATTGGCCTAAGCTATTTTCTCAAGTTGGGTTAAAGGTCTAGAGTTGCATTCCTTGCCAAATATTTACAGGTAAACATAAATTATCTTCTTTGCCTCTGATTCTTATATTAGTAGAAGCTCCTTTTCTGCAATGGGGTTTATATTTTATTGGTGAAATAAATCCCACATATAGCAATCAACATAAGTGGATCTTAACAACAACAAACTATTTCACAAAGTGGGTAGAAGCTATCCCTATCAAAAATTCAATTGATTATGTAGTTATGAAGTTCATTGAAAAAAATATTTTATCTAGATTTTGTTGTCCAAGAGAAATAATTACAAATAATGCTCAAGCTTTTAGTTCAATAAAAATGATTGAGTTTTTCTAGAAATACCAGATTTCTTTGCATCATTCTACACCTTACTATCCACAAGGGAATGGACTGGCATAGTCATCAAATAAAAGATTGATCAAAGTAATTAAGAGGGTGTTAGCAAATCACAAGAGGAATTGGGATAGTCACCTGAAATATGCAGTCTGGGCAAACAGAGTTTCACCCAAAAGAGCTATTGGTAAATCTCCATTTCAATTAGTTTATGGTACTAAGGCCATTTTTCCCACTCAATTATCTTTTCTAGTGATGAAGATCTTGTAGGACTCTTATGAGGAGACTGATGATTTCTAAAAAAGAATCAACCAGATCATTGAACTTAACTAAGACAAAGAAGAGGTTCAACACAAAATCCTCTTGTATCAGGACAAGCTTAAGAGTTAATTTGATAGGAAAGCCAAAGAAAGAGACTTCAGGCAAGGAGATCTAGTGATGAGATGGATGAAAGAAGCGAAGATAAGGGAAAACATGGAAAATTTGACAATATTTGGTTAGGTCCTTTCAAGATTGTAGAGGTAAAAGAAACTAGTAATTTCATCATTCAAAACTTGGAAGGAAAATATTTCTCATTGCAAGTCAATGGGCAATATTTGAAACATTACATTCAATACCGAATAAGTTCCTTTCATGATCATTGTAAATAATTCACATGATTTACTATTCCAGAGCAGGTGTGATTTTTTTTTACAACAATGACTCCATAGCCCAAGGAGAAGGCACATGGATCTGCACATTCTCTGCATCCCATAAGGGGAAGTAGTCCCCCTATGGAGCCGATGTTGTAACTTTTTCTCGTTATAATGAAAATTTAAAAAATTTCATTAAAAATTCAAAAAAGTTTGATTTTTATGCACTTTGTAATAATTTTGTGAACAAATATTATGATGCCATAGTGCATTATATTTTATTTTAATACATAAATATTTAAAGATTCTTGATTAAAAATCATGCAGATCTCAATGGCAGAAATTCTATCTGCAACAATCAATGGTCAATGTTTGATTACAGACCCCCCCCCGTGTGCTCGATGGATAATCGAGGCGGGGGGGATCGACAATGGGTGGTTTCCCTAAAACTAAAAGAGTTTACATGTTGAGCGCTTATGAATTACGTACCTCCCCCCGCTTATTACCGCTTACCACTCCACTAACCCCTTGCAAACTGCCTCTGATTTTTTACTATTCCCTTCGCCAAATTTCTCACTCCCTTATCTTTTCACTGTCCTTCTATTGTACTTATCATCCACTATAATCATCACAAATTAACAAGGTTTTCCTCCATTTATTTCCAAGTAACTATTAATGTGTGCATTTATTCACCCCAATGTTAATCCCTTTTCATTTAATTGAAAACATATAACCACTCTCGCATTAGACCACAATATTGCCCAATTCCCTATAAATTTTTCATTCAGCCAAAGCAAGTGCCTTCAATGGTGGTTCTCAGACAAACCAAAGTGTAACAACCCTTGGTTGAATTCCATGTAAATAAAATAATACCAAGGTCATGGGACACATATTCCAAGTTGAATGTTGGGAAAAGAACTGTAGTGGGCATCACTTGTGATTAATTTATGGATATGGAAATTGGAAAAGGAACTCGCAAAGGCAAAGAGGCAATAATTGAAATTTTAATAATGAAAATAAAGGAAAATAGGAGAAAATGAAGGCGAAGAGACACAAATTTTCATGCAAGGGAAATTAGAGGAAAAATGAAGGAAAATGAAGAAAATAGAGGCCTCAATGATAAAAAGGCTCCAGAGAAACAATTCATAGCTTTTGTCAGTTTAGTTTTGAAGCTATCCTTTCATTCTCTCATTCTCTCATACTCTTGCACACTTAGAACATTCTTGGAGTATGCTTGGATCACTCTAGTATTCAGTTGGATTTGGAGAAAGAAGGCAAGGAAAAGCAGGGAAGCATAAGGGAACAATTGGATCAACAACTACAACTGGATTGCCTTGCAGGTAACAAGTTTCATGTGTGATTTCCTTGCTTATTTTTGGATGCATGGTATATGCATGTGGTTCCTTGGTTATGTGTTCTCATTGGCATGGAGATTTGCTTGGATTGACAGTGGTTTCAACCTTGCCTTTCCATTTCCTCTATAGCCATGGCGTTGTGGATTTTTCCACTTCTTTTTCTGATTGGTGCTCAGGTTCTCGATGGTTGTGGGTTGAAACAAACACTCTGAAAGCCCTGGAACAACTTGGTTTGAGTTACTAGTTCCTGGAGTCGTAGGTTAGGACAAACACTCTTGAGCCCTTCATGGGTTGAGTTACTAGTCCCTAAAGATGTGGTTGGAACAAATGCTATGGAGCCCTAGAAGGCTGTGGGTTGAGTTACTAGTCCCTATAGCCCTAGAAAACTTGGGTAGAGAACAATATGGTTGATGTTAGTGATTTTTGGACCATAGAGGTGAAATCACCATGGTTGAGGGTTGAGGTGGTTTAGCCTTTAGAACCCTTTGTTGGTTTTGTCTTGGTTTATTCCATGAGATCCCACATTCATTCTTGGAATATGTTGCCGGGGTGATTGGTTGAAAGAGAGATTTGATTAAGCCCAATCTATGGTCGGGTGGTATGTGGAAGTCCTTGAATTGGTTGGAATTTTCAATGTTAATATGAGATATTTTCCTATTGTGACTTATGAGCACATGTACTGGTTAACATGTTGACATTACGGTTGATTTTCCATGGTTTCTATGTTGGTTATTTACTGGTTATATGTTGGTTATATGATGTAATCTATCTATGGCTCTTGTCCTATTTCAATAATATATTGAATGGTTGATGAATGCATGGACTAACAAGTGTTATTACAACTAGCTAGAGAGGGCTTAGAGCCTTCTTGGTGATTCTCATATGAAAAATATCAGTTTATAATTAGATATGCATTCATGACTTGTAGCTTACATGTTTTCCATATGTTTGACATAATGTCTATTATGGATTAGGCATGTCTATGTCAAGTTCTTGCTTCAAGTTTGAATGTTTTGCATTGTCGCCATGTTAATTATGATTCTCGAAAGTTACAGGCAGTTTTGGGTAGTGGTCTAGAGGCTAGCCTGAAAAAGTGGCTCAGATCTTGGAACTGTTATCATTGAATTGGAGGATTTAGGTCATAACTGCATGGAAGTATGCTTATGCATGTGGGTGGGGCCTCATGACCACACTCTTGCCTTATTGTGTGTGCATTTGGGGTGCTAGGTCGGAAAAATGGTTCCAACTGTTAGAAAATTATATATTACGGAGCAATGGAACACATAAAATATTGCAGAAATATAAACACAGAAAACGTACAAAACAAGAGAGACACAGATATACGTGGTTCACCCAGTTTGGGCTACGTCCACCCCGAACAGCCAGTCCTTCCTTTCTATTATCCAACAAAATGAAGAGACACAACCTACAGCAAATCCGCTGTAATATCCTCTGTTTTCTCTCACAGTCTCACCTCTCTATTTCTCGCTAACAGAATACACATATATCACACACCCTCAAATACAATGCCCTCATACAAAGAGAGGGGTTGCCTTCTAGGGCAAAAAAACCCTAAACTAAACATAAGTTCTACCGTCAGATCATCCGCCTAATGAACGGCCCAGATTGACTAGAAATTACTATACTTTTACAAGGCAATTTTACAGCTGTTTTTAGCTTCAGGGGCGCTGCCCCCGAAACCCCCCGCCAGGGGGGGGCTCCCAAAGGTCGCAACCGCCCCCCCTGGACCCCCCCTGCAGCGAATATTTTACGGGCGGCGTTGCCGCCCCCATTTCGAACTGGGGTCCTATGTGGCGATACCTTTGAATATAGAAGATAATCAGGCTCCACACCCAACAATCTCCCACTTGGAGACTGATAGTAGCAACTCCACCACTGCTCCATTTGCTGGACAATGACTCCTCTTTGGACCTAGCTGTTTCTCATCTTCATCGTCATCCTTGAAGACCAACTGAAACTGAGCATATTCTCAGTTTCTCCCTGGTTACAACTTTTGTTAGCATATCTGCAGGATTCTGGCTAGTGTGTATCTTTTCCAGCTTCAACTCTCCATCTTCCAACATTGATCGTATGAAATGGTACTTGAGCTGTATGTGTTTAGTCCTAGAATGAAACGCTGAGTTCTTTGCAAGATGAATGGCACTTTGGCTATCACTGTATAACGTGCCCATATCATGCTCCTTACCCAATTCACCCATAAACCTTTGTAACCAAATCATTTCTTTACTAGCCTCTGTAGCAGCAACATACTCTGCTTCTGTTGTTGAAAGTGCAACAACACTTTGGATTTTTGAAACCCAACTGATAGCTGTTCCTCCAACAGTAAATACATATCCTGTAGTGCTCCTCCTGTTATCTCTGTCACCTGCCATATCTGCATCAACATATCCTTGTAGGGAGATGTTTGAACCACCAAAGCATAATGCTTGATTTGTGGTACCTTTCAAATATCTGAGAATCCATTTCACTGCCATCCAATGTTCCTTTCCTGGATTTTTCATGTACCTTCTTACAACTCCCATTGCATGTGCAATATCAGGCCTTGTGCAGACCATTGCATACATTAAGCTTCCAACTGCTGATGCATATGGAACTTTAGACATATAATCCATGTCTTCCTGGGTCTTTCGGCACATTTCCTTGCTAAGTTTGAAATGGCTAGCAAAAGGTGTACTAACTGGTTTTGCATTGTGCATGTTAAATCTTTTCAACACCTTTTGTATGTACTCATTTTGAGACAATGTTAATTTACGATTTTTCCTGTCTCTAGTTATTCTCATACCAAGGATTTGTTTCGCAGCTCCCAAATCCTTCATTGCAAATGAATTTGTCAATTTTCTTTTGAGCACATTTATTTCCTGCATGTTAGATCTTGCAACAAGCATGTCATCTACATACAATAACAATATAATATAGCTACCATCATTTTCTTTTTCAAATAAACACAATGATCAGAGTGACATCTAGTATAACCTTGTTCAGACATAAACTTGTCAAATTTTAGATACCACTGCCTTGGAGCCTGTTTTAAGCCATACAAGCTCTTCTTCAACCTGCACACTAGTTTCTCCTTCCCTTTCACCTCATATCCTTGTGGCTGCTGCATATATATCTCTTCCTCCAAATCCCCATGGAGAAAGGCTGTCTTTACATCTAACTGCTCAAGATGCAAATCTTCAGCTGCTACAAGACTTAAAATAGTTCTGATTGAAGTCATTTTAACAACAGGAGAAAATATTTCATCAAAATCAATACCTTTCTTCTGTGCAAACCCCTTCACCACAAGTCTAGCTTTATACCTCTGTTTTCCTCCATCTTCTTCCTTCAGCGTGTAAACCCATTTATTCTTCAATGTAGTTTTTCCTATAGGCAACCTGACTAAATCCCAAGTCTGGTTATGCATTAAGGAGTCCATCTCTTCTTCCATGGCTACCTCCCACTTCTTCCTGCTTTCAACCTGCATTGCTTCTTCATAACATTCGGGTTCACCGGAATCAGTCAGCAATAAATAATATAATGAAGGAGAGTATCGTTCAGGGGGTCTACTTATCCTGATAGATCTTCTAACACCACTTTCAGGTGTTTTGGGTGCCTGTTTTTGTTGTGGTGGTTGCTGTTGTTGTGGTTGTTGATTATTATTATTTTCAGGCACCTTTACTTTTTCAGTGATTTCATCAAAAACTACGTATTCCTTGTTTTCCTTTTCCTGTTTCTTTTCCTGCAACTGATTCTTATACAAGACCTTTTCATTGAATATTACATCTCTGCTCCTAATGATTTTGTGATTTTCGTAATCATATAAGCGATAACCAAAATCATTAACACCATATCCAATAAAGGTACATTTCTTTGACTTTGCCTCAAGCTTTGTTCTATTTTCTTTATCAATATGGACAAAGGCCTCACAACCAAAAGGCTTTAAAATAGAGTAGTTTACCTTTTTACCTGTCCATGCTTCCTCTGGAACACCACCATCCAAGGAACTTGAAGGCCCTCTGTTTATTAGATAAACAGCAGTATCTACAACATCTGCCCAAAACTGTAAAGGCAATCCTGCATGCAATCTCATGCACCTTGCACGCTCCATGATTGTTCTGTTCATCCTTTCTGACACACCATTTTCTTGTGGTGTTCTTGGAACTGTCTTCTCTCTACAAATTCCATGCTCTGAACAGTACCTATCAAACTCTTTGTTGCAATATTCACCTCCATTGTCTGATCTAAGACACTTCAATTTCTTTCCTGTCTCAATCTCAACCAAAGCTTTCCATTTCTTGAAAGTATCGAATACATCAGATTTATTCTTAATACAATAAATCCAAGTTTTTCTAGTTGCATCATCAATAAAAGTAACATAATAACGAGAGCCATCAAGAGATGATACCTGAGCAGGTCCCCATACATCTGTATGCACAAGCTCTAATTTTTCATTCTTCTTTTCTTTCCCAACTCTGAGAAATCTGACTCTCTTCTGTTTTCCATAAATGCAATTCTCACAGAAGTCCAAATCAACATTCTTCAAACCCGGCAACAAATTCCTTGAGTGAAGAATCTTCATCCCCTTTTCACTCATGTGTCCGAGCCTATGATGCCATAATGCTGCATCTGCTCCTTTGGAAGTTAAAGCATTAACAGAGTTAGAAATACCATTGCATAAATACAATGTACCAACCTTTTCGCCTTTTGCTATTACCAGGGCTCCTTTGGTGACCTTCCAAGCTTTATCTGTGAAAGTTGTCACACAACCTTCACCGCCTAATTGCCCTATTGAAATCAGATTTTTCTTTAGATCTGGAACATGCCTTACCTCCTTTAATAGCCATAGGTTTCCATTCTGCTATTTTACAAGAACCTTACCCATTCCAACGATTTTACAGGGTTTATCATCACCCAGACGAACTTGTCCAAAATCTCCTTGAACATAGTCTTGAAAGTATTTCTTATCAGGTGTGGCATGGAATGAAGCCCCTGAATCTACCACCCAGGAATCAGTAATATTTTCAAAAGAAAGAATCAAAGCATCTTGTAACACCTCACCTGTCACATTTGCTTCATGATTGTTTTCTTGTTGTGCATCTCCTTGTTTTCCCTTCCGAGATCTACAGTCTTTCTTTAGGTGTCCTTTCTTTCCACATTTCCAGCACACTATCCCCGATCTGGACTTGGATCTGCCTTTCCTTGATTTACTGCGATATCCTGAGCTATTTCCTCTTTCCATTTTTCTTCCTCTAGACTCTGCACTCAAAGCATTTCCCGATGTCTCACCGAAGCTTTTCCGTCGCATTTCCTCGCTAAGGATAGCACCGACAACATCATCAAACTTTAAAGTACTAGATCCAGAAACGGAGGTACTAATGGCCATTACCAAACCATTCCAACTTTCTGGTAATGAGCACAAGAATAACAGAGCTCTAACTTCATCATAAAAGTTTACCCCTACAGAACTTAACTGACTTGTAACTGTATTAAAATCATTTAGATGGTTTGCAACAGATCCAACTTCCGACATATTCATATTAAATAACCGTTTCATAAGAAATACCTTGTTTGAGGCCGAGGGTTTTTCATATAGTTTCGACAACGTCTGCATCAAACCCTCTGTCGTGGTTTCCTTCGAAATATTGAAGGCGACTGACGCAGCAAGGCACAACCGTATTGTTCCGAGTGCCTTTCTATCGAGAAGGTTCCATTCTTCGTCTTTCATACCCGTCGGCATCTTTGTTTTTCCGCCCAATGGTAGGTATAGATCTTTCTGATACAGATAATCTTCCATCTACATCTTCCACAGTGAGAAGTTTTGGCCGTTAAATTTCTCGACCCTAAACTTACCATCTTCCGCCATTGCTCCCACTCGAACCAGGAACCCTTCTTTCCTGCGAGTTTATCAGCCAAATAGACCTTCGGCTCTGATACCAGTTGTTAGAAAATTATATATTACGGAGCAATGGAACACATAAAATATTGCAGAAATATAAACACAGAAAACGCACAAAACAAGAGAGACACAGATATACGTGGTTCACCCAGTTTGGGCTACGTCCACCCCGAACAGCCAGTCCTTCCTTTCTATTATCCAGCAAAATGAAGAGACACAACCTACAGCAAATCCGCTGTAATATCCTCTGTTTTCTCTCACAGTCTCACCTCTCTATTTCTCGCTAACAGAATACACATATATCACACACCCTCAAATACAATGCCCTCATACAAAGAGAGGGGTTGCCTTCTAGGGCAAAAAAACCCTAAACTAAACATAAGTTCTACCGTCAGATCATCCGCCTAATGAACGGCCCAGATTGATTAGAAATTACTATACTTTTACAAGGCAATTTTACAGCCCCCCCCTGGACCCCGCCTGCAGCGAATATTTTACGGGCGGTGTTGCCGCCCCCATTTCGAACTGGGGTCCTATGTGGCGATACCTTTGAATATAGAAGATAATCAGGCTCCACACCCAACACCAACTTAGGGATTGATCACTTCGGGTGGTTGTTCAGCTCCTGAGTGATCTGTAGTCCAATTAAGGATGTAGGCCCCACTTCCTTAATTGGAACTTGGATGACGAGTCAGGTCATATTTACACTTGTCTCATGTTTACACCATCGAGCTTGTAAATTTGGGTAAATGTGGGAGGAGGCGATTACAAGGTGGTACCAAAGTGAGGTTGCAACATTGGACCTTAGGGTAGATGTGATTGTTATGCATGCATGTTAGTTGTCAATATGTTTTCTATGCGTGCATTGTGATGGTCATTGTTGCAATATTGTATCTTCATCTTGATGTTGAGATGTTGGTATGGTGGCATCATTATTTATATATATATTGTGCTAATCTGGATTGATTGTGCAGATGAGATAACCTCCCCTAAACTTCACACTGAGGCATGATTTTGATTATGTCTATATTTGTTTTATCTAACATGACATGTTTGTAGGAAATATAAGATCAGAGATGATGAACATAATGGTAGATTACATTTCACATGACTCCCCTTATAGATTAGGTGAGTAACAAGGAGATGAGTACTCTCTTGATATAGTAGATACATTGAGAAGCTTGAAGGCAAAAATCAAAAGTTGCAAGGCAGATAATGATAGGATAATTCGGTCACAAAAAATACTTTCCACATCTCAATAGAAGTAAGTCGAGGTTAATGCAGTGATCCTTCAAAGCTAATAAGATTTGCAGAGATAGGGAAAACCAAGAATCAGTCATGGACATGAGGAAAGGACTAGTGGGGCATATAGCAGCAGGTCTCGATTAGGATATAGGTTGGAAAGGGATGACACAGTCAAAGGTGGAAGATGGTTGGATACACTTGATAAGAGAGGTGGTGCTTATGGGTTTTATTATAGTTTTGGTTCAAAGAGACATCATCGTCATTACCATCAACATCCTTATAGGAGGAGTGAGAAACAATACTTTCCAGATGAGTTCAAGAAAGCCAAGCCTCATACATTTGATGAGGAGATGAAGAAAATGGAAGATGCATAAGCATGGCTACTTGGGATGAAAAGGCTTCAAATTTCATGATTATACAGAGAATATGAAATCCAAAATAACTATTTTCAATCTCAAGGATAAAGAGAATATCTGGTGGGAAGATGTGAAGCGTGTTAGAGGCCTTAAGAAAGAGGAGTTGAGTTATCATGAGTTTAAATGACTCTTCAGAAAGAAGTACTTTTCTGAGAGATATTACGATGGAAAGGCTAAGGAGTTCTATGAGCTGAAGATGGGTTCTATGACAGATGAAGAGTACACGACCAAGTTTCTAGAGTTGTTGAGGTATGTGCCATATCTTAAGGATGAGAAGACAAAGGTTCAAAGGTTCATTAGTGCACTGCCATTAACATTCAAAGATCAAATTGAGTATGATGATCCTTGATCATTGGAGGAAGTCATTAGGAAGTTAAAGCATTGTTATGAGAAGTCTAAGTGTAATTCTGAGCCTAAGCATGATTGGAAAGGGAACAACAAGACTAAAGGAAAGTGGGTTAAGAAGCGAGGGAGACCTTAGGATGCAGGTGATCAGGAGAATGTAGCACCTTACAAGAAGTTCAATGTAGTTGAAAGAGGACATGGATTTCAGTCTAAGGAGCAGAACAAAGGAGATGATAGGAAGCCTTTGTAGTGTTGGACTTATGGTGGAGAGAATCACAGGAGAGATTGTCCACAACATCAAGGTGGCAGACCTCAGATTTATAGTGCTCGGGAGGCACAGACAGTTGGAGATGTTGGGTAGAGTATTCCTCAGATTTGTACAATAGTGGATAATAGGCAGGATGATCATCAAACATCCATTATCGATATGGAAGGTAAGCTTTTTGATCAAGTTGTTTCCATTTTTATTAAACCTAGATATAACTATAGTTATATCAATCCTGACCTAGTAGACAAGTCTTGCTTGAATAAAGAAGTGCATGCAGAGTCTTGGTTGGTGTAGTTGGCTATAGGAAACAAGAGAAGACTTCATCATTGAATGAGATGTTGCGCATTTGAGCTAAATGGTATGCCTACATCAACACATATAAATGTGCTTCCTTTGGGTTCATACAATATTCTCTTGGACATGGATTGGATGTTCATTCATGGGTCTAAGGTAGATTGCTATGATAATACTATTGAGTGTCTTGATGATGATGGGGAAAGGAGAATATTACAGGGAAAGAAGAAGCCTACATCATGGATAATGGTTGTAGTTATGCAGGAAAAGCATAGTTGTAGAAAGGGATGTGTATTTTTTGTAGTTCATGTTTCTATTGGAAAAGGGAAGGATTTTAAGGATGATGAAGTCCTATAGAGGTATCCTATTGTGGAGCAATTTCAAGATGTGTTTCCTGCAGATATTTTAGAGTTTCCTCCTCATAGGTGTTAGAGTCCTATAGTGATAGGATTCATAATTTTGAATTGGCTGAGAATAACTCTTGTAATATTGTACATACCTTTGCTTTCTGCAAATGTTTTCCATATTTAAATTAAAAATGTAAAGAGGGTATGTCCTAAAAGAAATATCGAAGGACAAGAAAAATAAGAAAAAGGTCAAAAAATAAACAAAAATGGAAAATATATATATGAACCCCAAAATAAAAACAGACCATGAAAGTGTGCAAGTCCAAGTGCCACTACTCTTTACTTTACCGTCTTAAATAATGGTGGTGTGCAGCTTGTCATACATGCCACAACCCATGGTAGTCAAACTGCTTAATCTTGACTATTTCATGCTTTGAATTTTATGTTTATAGTTAGAGAATAAAATCTGACCAAACATCTTGATCTGGGCAGATCATTAGATAGGTAGAGAAAATAAAAGGAGCTCATCAGTTTAATCTGAGCCCTTGGAAGATATAACGTTAGAAGTAGATAGTTTGTTTTATAAAATAAAAGGAAGCAAAAGGGTTTGCTAGCTTAAGTGCACCCACCAAAATGAAGAAAAAATGTTAGGTTAGGTAAATGGGTAGGTAAAGAAAGGTTGCAAAAATACAAGTCATTTGGAGCATAAGCACTACTGTCATGCTTAACTATGTGTTTCAAGTGTGCAGGAGAAGTTATCAATGGAAAAGGCATGCTCATAAGATGAGTTTAACTAACTTCCCCTCCTTTCTCAAGCTTATCCCTCTCATGCTTATTAATTTCCCCATCATCCCTTAAAATACCCCCTTTTCCCTTCCATTTTTACCCTTATTTCATTATCCCATATTTTCCCTTAGAAATTCCCTTTAAAATCCCTTCCCCTTTGCTAAACCATCATTATGTTCCATAAATCCCATTTTCCTAGGGTAAAAACCCTTTCCCCCCCTTTGTGAAAAGTTATTTTCCCCCTTTTCTAATAAAAAAACCCATAAATCAACTTATCCTAAGTTGAAAAACCCTTCCGCCTTGAGAAAACCTGCCCGATGGATCATTTGAGTTAATCCATGAATTAATGTTTATTAAACACGCTTAAGTATGTTTGATTAGGTGGGCCCCTCCCTAACCTTTCCCCCAATCCCCTCCGCGCATCTTTTTAGCGCGACCACCATCCGATCAACACCCATCTAATCTAACAGTTATCGCCCCATTTCGCACGCATTCAACTTCCGAGCTTTAACAGACTGATAGCGCCCGAAATGGGCGGTTTTTCTTGAACCTAGTTTGGCGACATGTCACCATCACAACATTTCACATCCCCTCTAAGTTTTACCACCTTTCCCCCAAAAGTGGTGTGATGAGGGGCAAAACCACCCTCTCGATACTAGTCATTGTTCATAAGCATTTTTTCCCGCTTTTCTTAGTTTTTGCCCAATAAAGCCCTGTAAACACCATTTTCATGATTTTTTCGATCATCTGTGCATTCAAAGCCTAAGCTTTCTTGCATGCCTGAAGTCTACAAACCGCCAAACAACTACCAGACGCCACCTTGCCTTCAACACTCGTCTAGAGCCACTATCTGTCGCTTGCAACCTAAGAACCTCAACTAAATTCACAACACCAACCTCCGGTTTCATGTATTCTGCAAATATACACCACATTTACCCTTGTTAATATAAAAATTCCAATTAATTTAACATTGAATGAATTTAGCTTTGCTATGCTACCTGTGAATTAGGCAATTTTCACCCAGACCCTTCAAAAATCTGTAAAACCCAGACCACTGGTCGAACCCTGCCAATTCAATTTCCGATTTTTACCCCCGCTTTCCACACAATGACTACCGACATTTCCTTGAATTTTAAGCCTATTTCAACCCCCCACCTTGACCTAGATCCTACCCTTGGCTCATAGGGATTTCCAAATTAAAGATACATCTAAAGCCTCTGAAAGAATGAAGCTCCACTTCTGGAGCAAAGACAGATTTTTAAACCACGCTGATGATATTTACCTATGGGAGTCAAATCTTCCCCTCTACTCATTCCCAGAAGTCCATCGTCTCCTAGACATTATCCACTATGTTCAGACCTGTTACATCCCCAGCCAGAGAGCTGTAGTAGCCCCTAATCAACAACTGCTCTTCACTATCACTCCAAAATCCATCAATCAAATGGTACAGGTCCATCCAAGCCAAAATTTAGCTCCTTTGTCCATTGGAGGACTACTAGAACTATATAACTGAGTTGACGAGGGTAAAGCCAAGCAAGCTTTCAAAGATTTTATAGTTGCAAAAGAACATACACCAAGTTTCACTCCTCCATACATAACCCCCATATTTTCGCAAACTGCCAGGCATATTATCACTATGATATCTTCCATCCTTGGATACAAAACAAATGAACATGTAGATGAAGTCACTTTTGCATTCCTGTCCCTTTTTACCCCTAGTAAACCTCCTGCCATCAAGTTTGACTATGCTGAGTTCATTGCAGACAAAATGCATGAACAACTCATCAGATTGCCCATTGAAAGGGTGTTTAAGTTCTCTGCAGTATTGTATTATTTGTTTCTGTATTATCAAACTGATAAATTCCCCATGAAGATCATAAAAGGTGACAATATAGGAAAAGAGAGGTTTGTACTCTATTGGACACCTATTGTCTAGAAATATTCCACTGTTTCTGATTATAAGGACTTCACAGATTCCTTCGTCCACCCAGTGATGAATATGCTGACATGAACTATGCAACCTAGGATTAGTCCTTAGATCAAAAGGGTACTTCAACTGGCCAAAAACAGTAAGATAGGAGACTGGTACTTGTACCAGAATCACATAGAGATCATGGTCTATGGCTGCCAACTGGCTCCATACAAATTTCCAAAGTATCTTCCCTTAAGAATTTTTGCCTTGGAGTATTTTAGGAAAATCATCAACTCAGATGATGTCCACTTCGTGGCTGCAAAGAAGAAGGCCCAATTTAGAGTCAAAAGTGAATTGGGCCCCTTTATTTGCAATAATAGATAAGCTGGACCAGAGGCAGACAATATGTTGCAGGAGTTGAAGTTTGCCAAGAGTTTTATGTGGCAGTATGACCCTCATGGAGTAATAACAAAAATGAGAACCAAGGTCAAACTATCTCCATATGCACATTATTCATTGCCTGAAATTGAAAGATATGCCAACCAAATTGAATGGTTGGAAAACACTTTAGTAGATAAAGATAGCACAATAGTTGATGTTGAAAATGCTCTATATGATATTGAGCAACAGATTGACCTGAGTGAGTTCCTGTAGGTCCCAGATCAAGGCAAAAGGATGGATGCTCCCTCTGCATTGCAAACACCCTTGAATAAGGAGAAAACCCAAAAAGTAGAGAAGAAACTTCTAGTTCCCAGATGGAAACAATGGAGGAGAAAGAAAATCAAAGGAAAAGGAGAAAATTGAATCCTGTATCTGAACAGGAAGAACAGAGTGAGGTGGAAGGAACAGAGTTAGAACCACAATCAGAACCACAGTCAGAGTCTCAGCCTGACACAACAGGTCAGAAAGGGAAAGAGGTAGAGGAAACAAATGAACCCACCACCTCTAACACACAACTGATAGAAAGGCAGAAGTAAGCAGAGGTTTCTTCCTTTGTCAGACCTGCTGACAAAGAAAAAACCATTAAGGATAGATATAGGGAGATTAAGATGAGAAATGAAAAATTGAAAGCTGATACATATGCTCAGTATTTCAAACATTTAGCTCCTAACCAGAGCAAACTTATGTCTGCATTTGATATTGAGGAGGGCAAGATGCAAATGTCATATATGCATCCAACAGTGCCACAACCAAAGTCTGCAACAGATTATAAGAAGGCCAAATTTGAAGTATTGGCAAAGGACATCCATCCAGTGGACCAAATAGAGTTTCACAAACAAGTTGGAGAGATGATATACTCCACCTTGACTGGTAAGGCCATGGATGCATACAGATTACGGGAGTCCTTGAATAATACCATTGCACAGTTTAAACTCGAGAGGGCCTCCTCAAGTGATAAAGTCACAAGGATTAAATCCTTGGAAGGCCTGATCATTGAGCTAGGCCATGACCCAAAAGACATAAAGGCTACTGAGCAATTGATAAAAAAGAAAAATGAAGACATTGCAGCCCTGAAAAAACAGCTCAAACTGCCTCAGTCACAACACCCTCAAACAAAACAAGTCTTAGAGAGCCAAATTGCCCAGGAGGAAATGCTTGACTTATTGTTGCAGTTGAATACCCAACTAAAAGAAATGGAAAAATAAATGGACAATTTGACCAAGCAGGCCAGCCTTCAGGAGAATGTATCCATAGTCATTCCAACTGTCACCACAATAGTACCATCAACATTGGCTCCCATAGTTCCATTGGCCACAGCATTACCTACAACAACACCATCTACTTCAGCAACATGGTCGATCGCAGTAGATTCTACAGGTGAAGAAGCCAATAAGTTGGCTAAAGCCATGGAAGAAATGTCCCTCAAAGCCAATGAAATCAGGAAACTGGAAGAGAAAGTGAACAGTCTAGAGACAGACTGTAAACTGGCTCAAATTATGAATAAAGAAGAACAACACAAGGTAGCAAGATTAACTGAGAGGATAAAGAATCTAGAGAAAGAAATGACTCTATGTGAGCCATTGGGACAGGCAAAAGAAAAACTGTGGGCCAATATCATTGACTCTGTCAATGATATTTGGCCATCAATTCAGGTAATTTTTGAGCAGATTGAGCTGGTTAAAGAGGCCACAAAGGCAATTCAGAAGGTTAAAACAGAGCTGGAAGGGATGCCAGAAGAGGCAACCAAGATCATCAACTTTTTGAATTCCAAGAACAAATATGAACTGGAAGAATTGGATATTAGTGACAGGACAGGGACAATCCTTGAAGTAAGAAGAGTTCTTACTAAAAGAAATTTGATGCACAACTTGGAAGACAAGTGTCAGACTATGCAGCTTTCTATTGATAGATTTAAATTCAAATTTGACACTTTGATGCAGAAAGGTTTACCAAGTCCTTTGGTAATTAATGACAAGTTGATGACACAAGAGGACTATAACAAAAATCTCAGGGAAGTGGCCAGAACTCAAGTTAACAATGCAACCATCCATAACACAACAAAACAAGGGATGCCCTCTGGTAAAGTTCTTTACCAAGCTTTGGAAAACTTGTTTTACCTCCAGCATGAGGTAAAACACTTGTTTGTAAATAAGCCGACATTTGCTAAGTACACAGAGACTGACGAGGTCTTCAGGAGGTTGAAGAACATTCAATTACCAACTGAAGAAAGATGGGAGCAGCTAACTGACTTACTTTAATTTAAAGTAAGTTCAGCAATTAACACAATTTGGTAAAGACAGAATGCAAAAAGTAAACAGGTAGCTGTCCAAGTCAAAGAGTATTAGAGTCAAAGAGTATCAGTAAAAGGAGATAAGTCGAAGAGCATCAGATGACAACAAAAAGATCAATCAGTGAAAAATAAAAGGAAATCAGATATAATAGTGCTAGAAAGAAATCAATTAGAAAGGTGGCATTACATTTTTAGAATTAGATATTTTTTCCCTAAAATAAATCCCAAGTCAGTTTGGGATATTTTGTAAATACTTTTGTATAAATACTTCATAATTCGAAGTATGTAGGGTGGATTCTATTAGACATTTCTATAAACTTTTTGATCAGAAGACCCAGAGGCTTATTGTATCATTCATTGAGCCCGCAAGCTGGATTGATAAATAAAGATTAGATATTTTCAAGGATTCATGTGTTGAGCGAATTTCAGACAAGTATTTTCATGTGTTATTGTTATTTTTTCTTAAGTTATTCATAATCTTTAATGTGTTTCTCAATATAAATGTTATAACTAGAATAATACTTCAGAACTTGTTTAATTACACTATGTCTTAACATCTATGCATTTAAATGTTTTCTACTAATATCTAAATTAAAGAATTCTTAATTGCTCTTTGGTTTAGATTGATTTCTTGAATCTCCAGGTTAAATGATTCTTAATTGCCCTTTGATCTTGATTACCCCTTCATTCCTCATTCATTATTCGGGTCTGATAACCCTTAACTGCTCTCTCACCCCGAGTGAAACCCTTTCACCCCTCTGTCTCAAAGATCTGAAATACACTCTGCTATCTTGCCCTTGGAACATTCCCTTTAGTGAGTTAATCCAGTTTTACTTCCTTATTGTTTGACTCTAAGCAGATCCCTCCACCCAATCTCAAACACAAATAAAAACCCTTGAACAATCATAACTAGCCTAAAAACATCTTAACTAAAACAATGTTAAATTTTAAAGAGAGATCCCTCTATGAGCATCAAGAAGGCTAGGTCCTGATCTCCAAAAGAGGTTCGTGGTTACCTTTGGTTTTTCTTCCTTTTAACTTCAAAAGAATTATCAGAGTGATAACATTTCCTGGTGACCATATTGGGGACTTCGATCCTCAGTCTCATAAAACTTTAAGGAAACCTTAAATTAAATCTTGAGCCCCTTAAGGTCATTATTCAAAGTAAATTTTCAAAAAATTTCATAAAAACAGTTTAAAAAACTTAAAATTCTGGCTCCTAAGAAGATTCACTATACTAGGGCCAACCCAGATCCAAACCCTGCAACTATAGTGGATGACCTAGATAGAATTCTAAGGAAACCAAAAAATGAAGAAACTCAAGCAAGTAGTAGCCAGCTAGACAGAGCCAATTCACTCCTTGAGGAGTTGTCAACTTTAGAGGAAGTCCCTTTTGATTTGTCATTTGACCTCTCACTATTTAGAAACAAATCTGAGAATGATATCCATGAAACAATTTTAGACCCTCAGTTTACTCAACTCATGGAATCAAAAAGGGTTATCCATCCAGATTTAGATAAATTTTTCTTGGACGCTTTTGAAAAGTTAGAAGCCTTGACCTCTATGTTGATTAGCAATATAGATAGTGCTTACCTTCAACAATCTGTTGAGCTAGTTTCCCTTACTGCTGTTGCCTCTCAAATTTCTGCACAATGTTCACTCACTGTAAGTACCCCTTCCTTTACCACAACTTCATCAATTGTATCTACCACAATCCAATCACCTAAATCACTTATTAATCAATCATCTTCATCATCATCTAGTTCACCTCCATCAGTTTCAAGCCCTTCTTCAACCACCACAACTTTACTCCCTAGTCAAACCAGAATTATAGCAATGGAAAACCGATATGCCCCTCTTGTTCTGCCTGCCCAACTCCATCCCATGCCTGCATATTATCAGAGTAATATTTTCCTGTTTGATGCTACTGGTCATTACACTACCCATCAACATGTAAACAAGATGTCTAACTTTTTTGAATTGCATGAAATAGATGAAGCAGATATCCAAATGAGATTGTTTGCCCAAACTTTAACTGGGGATGTCAAGAAGTGGTTCAAAGCCTTTCCTGCCAACCATATTACAGACTTAGCCAATTTTCAAATGTTATTCATTGATAGATGGGAGAGAAAGAAAAACCCATTGCAAATACTTTCTGAATATGACAATATTAGGATAGCTCCCAATGAGTTAGTTCAGGACTATTGCACTAGGATTAATAATATCTATAATGCAATTCCAGCCAACATTAAGCCTTGACCTGACCTAGCATTGATTAAGTTCCCTGATGGTTTTGATGCTGACATGTCATACCAGATAAGGGAAAGAAACCCTGAAACACTTGAACAAATGCAGAGCAATGCTGTCAGTGTAGAGGCCAATTTGTTAGCTAAGAAAGAATGAATGAGGAATGAAAAGAAAGTTGTATTTAAAGAAGAAGCTTCAACTTCAGATGGAAAAGTAGATGTTTTAGCTAAAATTTTAGAGAGAATCATGGATAGGTTAGAGAGCATGGAGAGGAAAAATCAATGGGAGAATCAACAACAACAACCCACAATAAGAAACCCAAATTTTAGGAAGAACCCTAATACTGCAAAAAATGCTACACCAGACCAACAGATTAGGCCCCCCTTCCAAGAAAACTATGTTGAGGATTCACAGAACCAAGAAGCAGAGGATGATACCCAGATTAACTTACTGGAAACCACAGAGGAAGACACTGTTTTTCTTACTCAAGAAGAACAAGAGTTGTATATGCTTCAGCAATTGCAGTTAGAATCTGGTGAATCTTTTGATTTTAAACAGGGATATGAGCTATATATGAGGTACATAAACAATATAGCTTGAGAAGTAAGAAAAATAACGAGACTCCCATTAAAAGATCCATCCAAACCCAGACTAAGATAATAAAAGAAGCTCCAGTTAACAAAGTGTTGCAAATTCTCCCTAGGGGAACAACTGAAACTTCAACCCCTAGAATTGTAGATATAACCTCCATTGAAACCCAAACAGAGACAATTACTAAAAACAATCAAAATAAAAGAAATCAAGCCAATACAATAGAAACACAAACTGAAATGCCTACCACTAAGAAACAAAATAAAGATACTCAAACTGCACACATTAAGGAAGACATATATCAAACAAACAAACCTCAGCTCCCTTTCAACATTAAAAATGAAATAGCTAAATTAAAGATATCAGTTCCTTTGACCGAACTGGTAAAGAATCAATCTTATAGGTCACAGATAACTGAGACTTTGAACATAGGAGAGGGAGAGGTTTCTGTTAATTTGAATGATAACTAGTCTGAATTATTATTTGGCCTTGAGGCTAATGGGATTCATCAGCAAGGGGGAGTTCCTCCTTTTTACATCAGCCTAAACATTCATGATAAAAATTTTCATAACGCTATGTTGGACTCAGGAGCATCCCACAATCTGATGCCAAAGGAAATAATGGAAAGACTGAACCTAGACATTACCAGGCCTTATAAGGATTTATTTTCTTTTGACTCCAGCTAGGTTAAATTCCTTGGTATAATCAAAGACTTATGTGTGACTCTTGTCCAGTGCCCTGCAAAGAGCATTCTAATGGACATTGTAGTTGCAGACATCCCACCAAAATATGGAATGCTACTATCTCGCTCATGGGGAGCAAAACTGCAGGGATCTTTGCAGTTGGATATGTCTTATGCCACCATATCTGTTTTTGGCCAACCAAGAAAATTATATAGGGAGACCTTGATGAAGTACATGGTTAGTAGTGAGGAAAAGCCACAAAACTTTCCCATATACTCCATGCATTCAGATATGGACTCTTTCATTTTATACAATGCAGAAAATGATAAAAAGGAAATCATAGCCAAAGACCTTAAATACAGAACAACTGACAGTGAGAACATATTCCATGAGTCACTTTGGCATTTAGAATTTGATGGGTCTGTAAGTTGGTTAGGGGTTGGTGCAGGAATGTGGATCCATGATATGGAGAATAATCATGCTGAGGGACATGATTTCAGATTGAATTTCAAATGTACCAATAACATGGCCGAATATGAAGCCCTGATTCTAGGGTTACAATTGGTTAGGAAATTGGAAGCCAAAAGAGTTTCCGTCATGGGAGACTCGGAGATGATTATTAAACAAATTAGTGGTGAATACTCTGTCAACAACCCTAGGCTTGGTCGATATAGGGACACTGTTTTAGACTTGGTCAAGGACCTCCTGGAATCAAACTTTGCTGCCATTCCTAGAAAACAAAACATGCAGGCCCACAGTCTGGTTACCTTTGCTAGTACTTGTAAATTGCCATTTCAACCAAACCACTAGTATGCTGCAGAAGTAAGACATACGCCTGTTATACCATACAACCTCAAGTATTGGCAGATTTTATCCCAAGACTCTCAGATCTACGATTTCATGAACAATAAAGGTGAGTTTCAGAATTGTAAGATAGATACTGACTGTACAGTAGACAATAATATAGAAAGGAACTTAGATGTAAATATTTTTGATTTATATAAACCAACTAAATTTACTAAACTAGAAATAGATAGTTTAGAAAAGGTAGACATAGATGAAATAATGGATGATGATCCTGAGATTCTTAATTTGAAAAATAATTTTTTGCCTAAAGGATTAGTACCTTTAGAGGATTTATTTGACTCTAATGATGTAGCTAGGAAACCCAAGATGGAACCTCTAAGAGCTGACATAGAAGAGTGTAATATAGGGACTGAAGATAATCCAAAACTCATTAAGATATCTAAAGCCTTACCCCCAGAGGAAAAGGTCAAATATATCAATCTGTTTAAAGAGTTCCAGGATGTATTTGCCTGGAGTTATGAAGACTTAAAATCTTATGACACCAACATAATCCAACACAAAATACCTCTAAAAGAAGATCATAAACCTTTCAAACAGAAACTTAGAAGGATAAACCCAGTTCTTATGCCATCCATAGAGAAAGAGGTTAAAAGAATGTTTGATGCCCAAATAATAGCGCCCATTAGATACTCAGACTGGATTTCAAACTTAGTTACAACTAGGAAAAAGACAAGTGAAATTAGACTTTGTGTAGATTTTAGAAACTTAAACAAGGTCTCTTTAAAAGACAACTACCCCTTACCAAAAATGGACCATATATTGCAAAAGGGTAGTGGGTTCATCTAGGATTTCACTATTAGATGGATTCTCTGGGTATAACTAGATCTTAGTCCAACCTGGGGACCAAGCCAAAACTGCATTTACTACTCCTTGGAGTACCTTCATGTATTTGAAGATGCCCTTTGGATTAATGAATGCAGGTGCCACATTTCAAAGAGCTATGGATATAGAATTTGCCAAGGAAATCCATGATTTCTTAGTAGTATACCAGGATGACATCGCAATCTTCTCTAAATCTGACAATGAACACTTGGACCACCTTAGAAGAGTATTTATCAAATGCAGGAAATTTGGGATTTCTTTAAATCCTAAAAAGACACTTTTCGGTCTAGAAGAGGGAAAGATGTTAGGACACATCATATCTAAGGATGGGATTAGGATAGACCTTGCTAGAATAGAAGCCATTTTGACCATTTCCCAACCCCAAAACATTAAAGAGCTACAATCATTTATAGGTAAGATTAATTTTCTTAGGAGATTTATCTCAAATATAGCAGAATTAATTAGGGAATTAAATAACATGCTAAGAAAGGACTCAACAGTTAAATGGAACTTGGAGGCCAAACAATCCTTTGAAGCTATTAAGGAAGCTTTAACCAAGACTCTAGTCCTGATTAGTCCCGACTTTAGCAAATATTTTATTATTTTTTCTTTTGCTTCAGAACACACCATTGTAGCAGTCTTGCTGCAAAAGAACAATCAAGGGTATGAACAACCAATAGCATTCTTTAGTAAATCTTTGAGAGATGCCACACTCAAATACAATATCATGAAAATATAGGCTTTAGCTTTGGTTAAGGCTATTAAACACTTCAGAGTATACATTCTATACTCTCACATTATTTCTTATGTTCCAAACTTTGTAGTTAAGGACATTTTGACTCAAAATGGGCCTGAAGGAAAAAGAGGCAAATGGATTGCCACAATATTGGAATATGATATAGAGATAAAGCCCACCAAGCTCATCAAAGGCCAAGGTTGAGCCAAACTCATGGCTGAATCGAACTGTCAAGCCCTTGATATTAACTTCATTAGTGCCCTTGATGATCAGGAGGAGATGGTGACTCCACAGATCAGTGAACCTTTTACTGATTCACCATGGTATGCAGATATTAGATTTGTATTACTAAACTTACAAGCTCCTCTTGGATTGACAAGAACTAAAGATAAATTCTTGAGATATTGTGTTGTTGATAATGCATTGTTTGGAAGGATAGTAGTGGTATTCTCTTAACATGTTTATTAGAAGATGAAGTTGACAAGATTTTACAAGAGTTTCATGCATGGGATTGTGGAGGACACTTGTACGGGAAGAGTACTGCTGACAAGAGTCTGAGGGCTGGTTTCTACTGGCATAATTTGTTTGTAGATGCTAAAAAACATGTGACCTCCTATCATAAATGCCAGATTTTTGAGGGAAAGAGAAAAATTTCGCCCTTGCCTCTTAAACCAATTTCCACTGAGATGCAATTTCAACAATGGGTGTTAGACTTCATTGGAGAAATACATCCAGCATCCTCAACTCAGCACAAGTGGATTCTCACAGCCACATACTATTTTACCAAATGGATAAAGGCCGTACCTTCTAGGCAAGCCATAGACACTGTCATAATCACCTTCCTAGAGAGTAATATCCTTTCAAGATTTGGATGTCCCCAGAAGCTCATTACTGATAATGCAACAACCTTTAAATCCAAAAGAATGATATATTTTTGTAACAAATACCACATCACCCTTGGTCATTCCACAACCTATTACCCTCAAGGTAATGGACTAGCAGAGTCATCTAACAAAAGTCTGGTCAATATTATCAAAAAGTTACTGGAAGACAATAAAAAGACATGGAACAAGAAGTTAGTCAATGCCTTATGGGCAGATAGACTGACTACTAAGAAGTCTATTGGAACATCACCCTATCAGCTGGTTTATGGGATGGATGCAGTTTTCCCATCATCTTTGGGAGTACCAGTCATGAAGATCCTCCAGGAATTACAGGTGGAACCAAATGATATTCAGAGAAGAATAAATCAGACCATACACCTGTAGCAGACCAGAGAAGAAGTATATGTAAAATCACAGGTAATCCAGGAAAAGATCAAGAAAGTCTTTGATAAAAAGACTAAAGCAGATGATTTTCACATAGGAGACAAAGTCCTTAAGTGGGATTCAAGGAGAGAAGACAAAGGCAAGCGTGGAAAATTTGAATTTCTATGGTAGGGTCCTTATGTCATTTATGGCTATAAAGGCAACAATGCCTTTTTCTTGACAAACATAGATAGATCATATCTACCAGGAGGACCTGTTAATGGTAGGATGCTAAAGCATTATTTTTCCACTGATTCACAATAGTTCATTTTACTTTGCATCATTGTACATAACATTGTAGAGTGTAGATTGGATTGGATGGTAATCCTTTGAAGTTGAAGCTTGGAGAGAAGGCCCTGAGCTTTGGAGGATTTATTGTCATAAGTATCAATAAAGAAGGAACCACAGAAGCACAATTCACAAGGTGACTACAATCACAATTCAAAGGCTACTGATCTTCATAGATCTTGACATTTCACCCAAAAATGCCATTCCCATGTGCAGCCACTGTTAGAGTCGTATATTGATAGGATTCATAATTTTGAATTCGTTGAGAGTAACTCTTGTGATATTGTACATACCTTTGATTTCTGCAAATTTTTTCCATATTTGAATTAAAAAATGTAAAGAGAGTATGTCCTAAAAGAAATGTCGAAGGACAAGAAAAATAAGAAAAAGGTCAAAAAATAAACAAAATTGAAAAATATATATATGAAACCCAAAATAAAAACAGACCATGAAAGTGTGCAAGTCTAAGTGCCACTACTCTTACTTTACTGTCTTAAATAATGGTGGTGTGTAGCTTGTCATACATGCCACAACCCATGGTAGTCAAAGTGCTTAATCTTAACTATTTCATGTTTTGAATTTTATGTTTATAGTTAGAGAATAAAATCTGACCAAACAACCTAATTTGGGCAGATCATTAGATAGGTAGAGAAAATAAAAGGAGCTCATCAGTTTAATCTGAGCCCTTGGAATATATAAGGTTAGAAGCAGATAGTTTGTTTTATAAAAGAAAAGGAAACAAAAGGGTTTGCTAGCTTAAGTGCACCCACCAAAATGAAGAAAAAATGTTAGGTTAGGTAAATGGGTAGGTAAAGAAAGGTTGCAGAAATACAAGTCATTTGGAGCATAAGCACTACTGTCATACTTAACTATGTGTTCCAAGTGTGCATGAGCAATTATCAAATGGAAAAGGCATGTTCATAAGATGAATTTAACTAACTTCCCCTCCTTTCTCAAGCTTATCCCTCTCATGCTTATTAATTTCCGCTTCATCCCTTAAAATACCCCTTTTTCCCTTCCATTTTTACCTTTATTTCATTATCCCATATTTCCCCTTAGAAATTCCCTTTAAAATCCCTTCCCCTTTGCAAAACCATCATTATGTTCCATAAATCCCATTTTCCTAGGGTAAAAACCCTTTTCCCCCCTTTGTGAAAAGTTATTCTAATAACAAAAACCCATAAATCAACTTATCCTAAGTTGAAAAACCCTTCTGCCTTGAGAAAACTCGCCCGATGGATCATTTGAGTTAATCCGTGAATTAACGTTAATTAAACATGATTAAGTATGTTTAATTAGGCGGGCCCATCCCTAACCTTTCCCCCAATCCCCTCCGCGCATCTTTTCAGTGTGACCACCGTCCGATCAACACCCATCTAATCTAATGGTTATCGCCCCATTTCACATGCATTCAACTTCCGAGCTTTAACAGACCGATAGCTCGAAATGGGCGGTTTTTCCCGGACCCTATTTGGTGATGTGTTACCATCACAAATTTTCGCATCCCCTTTGAGTTTTACCGCCTTTCCCCCAAAAGTGGTGCGATGTGGGGCAAAACCACCCACTCGATAATGGTCACTATTCATAAGCATTTTTTCTCGCTTTTCTTAGTTTTCGCTCAATAAAGCCCCGTAAACACCATTTTCACGATTTTTTCGATCATCTATGCATTCAAAGCCTGAGATTTCTTGCATACTTGAAGTCTACAAACTGCTAAACAACTACCAGATGCCACCTTGCCTTTAGCACTCATCCAGAGCCACTATCTGTCACTTGCAACCTAAGAACCTCAACTAAATTCATGACACCAACCTCCGGTTTCATGTATTTTGCAAATATACACCACATTTACCCTTGTTAATATAAAAAGTTCAATTAATTTAACATTGAATGAATTTAGCTTTGCTATCCTACCCATGAATTAGGCAATTTGCACCCGGACCCTTAAAAAATCTGTAAATCCCAGATCACTGGTCGAACCCCACCAATTCAATTTCCGATTTTTACCCCCGCTTTCCACACAATGACTACCCACATTTCCCTGAATGTTAAGCCTATTTCAACCCCTGTTGACCTAGATCACCTACCCTTAGCTGATAAGGATTTCCAAATTAAAGATACATCTTCAGCCTCTGAAAGAATGAAGCTCCACTTCTGGAGCAAAGAAAGATTTTTAAACCATGTTGATGATATTTACCTCTGGGAGTCAAATCTTCCCCTCTACTCATTCCCAGAAGTCCATCGTCTCCCAGACATTATCCACTATGTTCAGACCTGTTACATCACTAGCCAGGGAGCTGTAGTAGCCCCCAATCAACAACTACTCTTCACTATCACTCCAGAATCCATCAATCAGATGTTACAAGTCCATCCCAACCAAAATTTAGCTCCTTTGTCCATTGGAGGACTACTAGAACTCTATAACTCTATTGATGAGGGTAAAGCCAAGCAAGTTTTCAAAGATTTCATAGTTGCAAAAGAACATACACCAAGTTTCACTCCTCCATACATAGCCCCCATATTTTCACAAACTACCAGGCATATTATCACCATGATATCTTCCATCCTTGGATACAAAATAGATGAACATGTAGATGAAGTCACTTTTGCATTCCTGTCCCTTTTTACCCCTGGTAAACCTCCTGCCATCAAGTTTGACTATGCTCAGTTCATTGCAGACAAAATGCATGAACAACTCATTAGATTGCCCATTGAAAGGGTTTTTAAGTTCTCTGCAGTATTGTATTATTTGTTTCTGTATTATTAAACTGATAAATTCCCCATGAAGATCATAAAAGGTGACAATAGAGGAAAAGAGAGGTCTGTACTCTATTGGACACCTATTGTCCATAAATATTCCACTGTTTCTGATTATAAGGACTTCACAGATTCCTTTGTCCACCCAATGATGAATATGCTGACAGGAACTGTGCAACCTAGGATTAGTCCTCAGATCAAAAGGGTACTTCAACTGGCCAAAAACAGTAAGATAGGAGACTGGTACTTGTACCTAAATCACACAGAGATCAGGGTCTATGGCTGCCAATTGGCTCCATACAAATTTCCAAAGTATCTTCCCTTAAGAATTTTTGCCTTGGAGTATTTTAGGAAAATCATCAACTCAGATGATGTCCACTTCGTGGCTGCAAAGAAGAAGGCCCAATTCAGAGTCAAAAGTGAAATGGGCCCCTTTATTTGCAATAATAGATAAGCTGGACCAGAGGCAGATAGTATGTTGTAGAAGTTGAAGTTTGCCAAGAGTTTTATGTGGCAGTATGACCCTCATGGAGTAATAACAAAAATGAGAACCAGGGTCAAACTAGCTCCATACGCACATTATTCATTGCCTGAAATTGAATGGTTGGAAAACACTTTGGTAGATAAAGATAACACAATAGTTGATGTTGAAAATGCTCTATATGATATTGAGCAACAGATTGACCTGAGTGAGTTCTTGCAGGTCCCAAATCAAGGTCAAAGGATGGATGCTCCCTCTGCATTGCAAACACGCTTGAATAAGGAGAAAAACCCAAAAAGTAGAGAAGAGACTTCTAGTTCCAAGATGGAAATAGTGGATGAGCAAGCAAATCAAAGGAAAAGGAGAAAATTGAATCCTGTATCTGAACAAGAAGAATAGAGTGAGGTGGAAGGAACCGAGTCAAAACCAAAATAAGAACCACAGTTAGGGTCTCGGCCCAACATAACAGGTTAGAAAGGGAAAGAGGTAGAGGAAACAAATGAACCCACCACCTCTAACACACAATTGATAGAAAGGCAGAAGTCAGCAGAGGTTTCTTCCTTTGTTAGACCAGCTGACAAAGAAAAAACCATTAAGGATAGATATAAGGAGATTAAGATGAGAAATGAAAAATTGAAAGCTGAGACATATGCTTAGTATTTCAAACATTTAGCTCCTAACCAGAGTAGACTTATGTCTACATTTGATATTGAGGAGGGAAAGATGAAAATGTCATATATGCATCCAACAGTGCCACAACCAAAGTCTGTAGCAGATTATAAGAAGGCCACATTTGAAGTATTGGCAAAGGACATCCATCCAATGGACCAAATAGAGTTTCACAAACAAGCTGGAGAGATGATATACTCCACCTTGATTGGTATGGCCATGGATGCATACAGATTACAAGAGTCCTTGAATAATACCATTGCACAGTTTAAACTTGAGAGGGCCTCCTCAAGTGCTAAAGACACAAGGATTAAATCCTTGGAAGACCTGATCATTAAGCTGGGCCATGACCTAAAGGACATAAACGCTACTGAGCAATTGATAAAAAAGAAAAATGAAGACATTGTAGCCCTGAAAAAATAGCTTAAACTGCCTCAGCCACAACACCCTCAAACAAAAAAAGTCTTAGAGAGCCAAACTACCCAGGAGGAAATGCTTGACTTAGTGTTGCAGTTGAATACCCAGCTGAAAGAAATGGAAAAAGAAATGGTTAATTTGACCAAGAAAGCTAGCCTTCAGGAGAATGTAGCCATAGTGATTCCAACTGTCACCACAACAGTACCATCAACATTGGCTGAGAAATTGGCTCCCATAGTTCCATTGGCCACTGCATTACCTGCAACAACACCATCTACTTCAGCAACAGGGTCGACCGTAGCAGATTCTACAGGTGAAGAAGCCAATAAGTTGGCTAAAGCCATGGAAGAAATGTCCCTCAAAGCCAATTAAATCAGGAAACTGGAAGAGAAAGTGAACATTCTAGAGACAGACTGTAAACTGGCTCAAATTAAATAAAGAAGAAAAACACAAGGTAGCAAGATTAACTGAGAGGATAAAGAATCTAGAGAAATAAATGACTCTTTGTGAGCCATTGGGACAGGAAAAACAAAAACTGTGGGCCAGTATCGTTGACTCTATCAATGATATTCGGCCATCAATTCAGGTAATTTTTGAGCAGATTGAGCTGGTTAAATAGGCCATAGAGGCAATTTAGAAGGTTGAAATAGAGTTGGAAGGTATGCCAGAAGAGGCAACTAGGATCATCGACTTTTTGAATTCCAAGAACAAATATGAACTGGAAGAATTGGATATTAATGACAGGACAGGGACAATCCTTGAAGTAAGAAGAGTTCTTACTAAATAAAATTTGATGCACAACTTGGAAGACAAGTGTCAAACTATGCAACTTTCTATTGATATATTTAAATTCAAATTTGACACTTTGATGCAGAGAGGTTTATCAAGTACTTTGGTAATTAATGACAAGTTGATGACACAAGAGGACTATAACAAAAAGCTCAAGGAAGTGGTGAGAACTCAAGTTAACAATGCAGCCATCCATAACACAGTGAAACAAGGGATGCCCTCTGGTAAAGTTCTTTACCAAGCATTGGAAAACTTGTTTTACCTCCAGCATGAGGTAAAACACTTGTTTGTAAATAAGCTGACGTTTTCTAAGTACACAAAGACTGACGAGGCCTTCAGGAGGTTGAAGAACATTCAATTACCAACTGAAGAAAGATGGGAGCAACTAACTGACTTACTTTAATTCAAAGTAAGTTCAGTAGTTAACGCAGTTTGGTAAAGATGGAATGCAGAAAGTAAATAGGAAGCTGTCTCAGTCAAAGAGTATTAGGGTCAAAGAGTATCAGTAAAAGGAGATAAGTCGAAGATCATCATATGACAACAAAAAGATCAATCAACTAAAAATAAAATGAAATAAGATATAATAGTGCGAGAAAGCAATTCGTTAGAAATGTGGCATTACATTTTTAAAATTAGATATTTTTTCCCTAAAATAAATCCCAAGTCAGTTTGGGATATTTTGTAAATAATTTTGTATAAATACTTCATAATTCGAAGTATGTAGGGTGGATTCTATTAGACATTTCTATAAAATTTTTGATAAGAAGACCCAGAGGGTTATTGTATCATTTGCTGAGCCAGCAAGCTAGATTGATAAATAAAGATTATATATTTCCAAGGATTCATGTGTTGAGCGAATTTCAGACAAGTATTTTCATGTGTTATTGTTATTTTTCTCAAGTTATTCATAATCTTTAATGTGTTTCTCAATCTAAATGTTATAACTGGAATAATACATTAGAACTTGTTTAATTACACTTTGTCTTAACAGTTATGCATTTAAATGTTTTCTGCTGATATCTAAATTAAAGAATTCTTAATTGCTCTTTGGTTTAGATTGATTTCTTGAATATCCAGGTTAAAGGATTCTTAATTGCCCTTTGATCTTGATTACTCCATTCCTCATTCATTATCTGGGTCTGAGAACCCTTAACTGTTCTCTCACCCTGAGTGAAACCCTTTCACCCCTCTGTCTCAAAGATCTGAAAAACGCTCTGCTATCTTGCCCTTGGAACATTCCCTTTAGTGAGTTAATCCAGTTTTGCTTCCTTATTGTTTGACTCCATAGCCCAATGGTCTAAAAGACATCATTTTATCCATCTGTCTAAGTAGATCCCACCACCCCATCTCAAACACAAATTAAAAACCCCTTGAACAATCATAACTAGCCTAAAAACATCTTAACTAAAACAACATTAAATTTTAAAGAGAGAACCCTCTCTGAGCATCAGGAAGGCTAGGTCCTGATCTCCAAAAGTGGTTTGTGGTTACCTTTGGTTTTTCTTTCTTTTTACTTCAAAATAATTATTAGAGTGATAACAATAGGGAAGTGGAATTTTCTATTGAGTTGATGCGAGGAGGAGCACCAACATCTAAGGAACCTTAAAGAATGAGTACTATAGGGTTGCTGGAATTGAAGTTGCAACTTTAAGAAATGCTTGATAAAGGATAAATTAGGCTAAGTGTGTCACCTTGGGGTGTACCAGTGTTGTTTGTGAAGAAGAAGGATGGTACTCTTAGGCTATGAATTAATTACAGGCAGTTGAACAAGGTGACTATCAACAACATGTATCCATTGTCGTTGATTGACAATTTATTTGATCAACTGAAGGGAGCAGTAGTGTTCTCAAAGATTGATATGAAAATTAGGATATCATCAGGTGCACATCAAATAAGAAGATATTTACAAGACCACATTTCATACCAGGTATGGGCATTGTGAGTTTGTAGTGGTTCCTTTTGGTCTTACTAATGCTCCAACTATTTTCATGTGCTTGATGAATAATGTGTTGTGTCCTTATCTGGACAAGTTTGTGATAGTATTCATTGATGAAATATTGATATATTCTAAGAATGAGGAAGAGAATGTAGAGCACCTGCCATCAATATTAAGATTGTTGAGAGAGCATCAATTGTATGCCAAGATCAGCAAGTGCAATTTCTATCAGAGTCAGGTTCATTAGTTGGGGAATGTTGTTTCCAAGGAAGGTATAACAGTGGACCCAGAAAAGATTAAAGCTATCATGGAGTGACCAACTCCTAAGAATGTGGATGAGGTTATATCATTCTTGGGACTTGCAAGTTATTATAGGAGGTTCATCAAGAACTTCTCATGAATTTTATATCCTATTACATCTTTGTAGCGAAAAGGAAAGAAGTTTGAATAGACTAAGGAGTGTGCAACTAGTTTTGAGAAGTTGAAACAATTGCTTAGAAATTCTCCATTCTTTAAGATTGCATATATAGATAAAGATTTTGTGGTATGTACATATGCTTGTGAGAGAGGACTTGGTGGAGTCCTTATTACATAGTATTTTGTCACACCTCCTACACTCCCATGTGACATACCCCGAAGTGCTCGAAACGTGACCATTATGCAGTGTACTCATTCATATATGCAGTTCAGATCCTCCCTAAGACATTGATTGTTGGGTTGTGCTATATTCTTTCCACATAGTTAACAGGGGGTTTGAGGGGCACTCGTAACCCCACTTTATGGGGTCCAGGGCAGCACCCCGGAAAATTTTGGTTTTGGACCATATGTTAGGTTGGGCAGACCCACCTATGGTTTTATGCATGATTTTCACACATGTTTTTTGGATGCGATGGTTTTCGGTCCATGGTATTGGACATGATGTTTTTTGGTCCATGGTATTGGATGCTTCAGCATGTATAAATATGTATTGTAACATTGAAAGGAACATAATGAAAAATCAAGCTAGTAGTCCCGGTTTTGGGATCCAGGGGAAAATCTCTGTGTATATGTGTTTTGCTTTTGCATTATTTATTTTCTGTGTTTTAGAATTCGTATGTAGGTAATTTCTGTATGGGGTTAAAACCTACATTTGGTATCAGAGCTGTTTTGGTTTCAAGGGGACGCCTTTGTTGCTAAGGGGTTTCGCTCGGGCCTGTGGTAGACTCTGTTTAGTGGGAGATATGTGAGATCGATTCTGGTGGTGAAAGAAGATGGCGAGCAGTGGAAAGATAGAGATCAAGAAATTTAATGGTCAGAGTTTTGAGTTGTGGAAACTCAAGATGGAGGATCTGTTGGTAGATAAAGATCAGTGGATCGTGGTAGATCCAGGTACTAAACCAACGGGAGTGTCCGATGAAGAATGGAAGAAGTTGGATCGGAAGGCAAAGAGCACAATACGATTATGTGTCTCAAATTCAGTATTGTTGAATGTGTCAGGGGAAGCTATGGCAAAGGCTTTGTGGGACAAGTTAGGGACTTTGTACCAATCTAAGTCTCTGGTGAATAAATTTTTCCTACGGAAAAAGTTGTATAACATGAGGATGAAAGATGGAGACTCGGTGACAGAGCATCTGAATGCATTTAATACTGTGGTAAGTCAGTTAGCATCTGTTGGTATTAAAATTTCAGATGAAGATATGTGCATCAGTTTGTTGTGTTCTCTACCAGATTCGTGGGATAGTCTGGTTATTGCAATAGGTAGAAATGCAACTGCCTTGCATTTTGATGAAATAGTCTCATCCTTGCTGACGGAGGAGATGAGATGGAAAAATATGGAGAGCCAGAATGGTGATGCCTCGTCTGTATGAGGACAGTCCTAGAACAGAAACAAAAATAAGTCATTGAGTGGGAGATCTAAATCTATAGGGAGATCTAAATCTCTAGGAAAACTTGTAAAGGTGGTGTGCTGGAAATGCGGAAAGGAAGGGCACTACAAAAGGGACTATAAATCTAAAGCTCCTGATAAAGGAAAGGGATCTGATGATGCTCCTTCTACAGAGGTGAAAACCACCTCAAATGAAGGTGGGGATGTGTACTTGGCTTCTTCAAGTACACATGTAGATCATGAGGCATGGTTGATTGACTCAGGTGCATCCTTTCACTTCACTCCCCATAGACAGTGGTTCTGTGAGTATGAGAAATATGATGGTGGTGATGTCTTCTTAGGGGATGATAGGAAGGATAGAATCATTGGTCGCAGAAAGGTAAAGTTGAAGTTGCAAGGTGAAAGGGTTAGAACACTTCCGGGTGTTCTGCATATTCCTGCATTGGCAAGAAATCTGATTTCTGTAAGCAAGTTGGATGATGCAGGTGTAAAAAAAGTGTTCGAGAAGGATATCTGCAAGATGGTTCGGGGAGCACTGGTATTGATGCGAGGAGTTTGGATTGGAGCTCCGTACAAGCTGCAAGGTAGCACTGTTATTGATGGGTGCAATAGTTTGGTGGTTCCTGAAAGTGGAGCAGAAAATCTAGTGGTCTCTGGAGAGAAGACCATGCTGTGGCATCAAAGGCTTGGACATATTGGAGAAAAAGGCCTTCGGATACTTCATGGTAAATGTATGGTAGAAGGTATGAGTAATAGCTCTCTGGATTTTGATTTCTGTGAAAATTGTGTATATGGGAAGCAGAATCGGGTGAGTTTCCCCTCTGGTAGTAAGAGGGCAAAATAGATATTAGAACTTCTACACAGTGATGTGTTTGGACCTGTGAAGGTTCCATCACTGGGTAAGTCTGTGTACTATGTATCATTTATAGATGACTTCTCAAGGAATACATGGATATATTTCCTTAAGAAGAAATCAGAAGTCTTTGACAGGTTTAAAGAATTTAAGGCTCTAGTGGAAAACCAGACAGAGAAGAAGATAAAGGTGCTGAGGACAGATAATGATGGAGAGTTTTGCAGTAAGGAATTTGAAGAATTCTATAAGAAGTGTGGTATAGCACGGCAAAAGACTACTCCATATACACCTTAGCAAAATGGAGTTGCAGAAAGAATGAATAAGATGTTGATGGAAAGGGCAAGAAGCATGCTCAGTGGTGCTGGGTTAGGACATGAATTCTGGGTAGAGGCGATGGATACTGCATGCTACCTGGTCAACAGGTCACCTTCATCAGCATTGGAGGATAAGACTCCACAAGAGGTATGGATTGGTAAGAAACCCTCTCTTTCACATATGAGGGTATTTGGATGTGATGCATATGTACATGTTCCAAAGGAGAAACGAACCAAGTTGGATAGTAAATCTGAAAAGTGCATCTTTATTGGGTATAAGGATGGTTTAAAGGGTTATAAGATTTGGAACCCAGTCACACGGAAGGTTGTGTACAGCCGAGATGTGGTGTTCAGAGAGGTGAAAGATGTTATTAAACATGAAATCCAACCAAAGGAACTTGAGAAGATAGAGTTTGACCTAAAGGAGGAAGAATTAGACTCTACAGCAGAGGAGGAATCTGAAGATGAAGAGCCACAAACTCCGGCTGTGAGAATATTAATTCAAGAAAGACGGCAGCCAGAAAGGTATAGTCCATCTGCTTTCTATTCAAATTTTGCTTTGTCTGTTACTGATGATGATCCTAGAACTTTGAAGGAAGCAATGGATTCAGAGGATGGAAAACTCTGGAAAGAGGTCATGGTTGATGAAATGTCATCTTTGCACAAAAATGAGGCTTGGGATCTAGTGGAGTTACCGGATGGAAGGAAACCCATTGGCAGCAAATGGGTGTTCAAAAAGAAGACAAATGCAGAAGGAAAAGTGGTGAAATACAAAGCTTGGTTGGTAGCAAAAGGTTATTCCCAGGTGCCGGGAATTGATTTTGGTGATTTTTTTTCTCCTATTGCCAAGGTAATTTCTATTAGATTACTTTTATCTATTGCTGCTGCTTTTGATTTTGAGGTAGAACAGATGGATGTGAAGACAACATTTCCTCATGGGGATCTGGAAGAGGAGATCTACATGAAGCAACCTAAAGGCTTTGTGGTGAAGGGTAAGAAAGAACTGGTATGTAAGTTAAAGAAGTCTCTATATGGGTTAAAAGAGTCACCAAGGATGTGGTATTAGAAATTTGATACATTTATACGGGGACTTGGCTTCACCAGAAGCAAAGCAGATCACTGTGTGTATTTTAAATTAATTGGTGACCGTGTTATTTATCTAGTCTTGTATGTGGATGATATGTTGTTGGTTGGAAATGACAAAGAAGTTATCGAAGATTTGAAGACCCAATTGTCCTCCAAATTCGACATGAAATATCTTGGTGCTGCAAACTATATTTTGGGCATGGAAATTAAAAGAGATCAGGCAAAGAGGAAGCTCTGGTTAAACCAGAGGAAGTATGTCGAGACAATGTTACAGAGGTTTAATATGCAGGATAGTAAACCAGTGAAGGTTCGTATTCCTGTAGGTGTGAGGTTATCTACTGAATAGTGTCCCAAGACACAAGAAGAGGAAGAGGACATGTCCCATGTTCCATATGAAAGTGTAGTCGGTAGCCTGATGTATTCAATGGTTTGTACTAGACCAAACATTGCACTTGCAGTGGGAGTATTGAGCAGGTTTATGTCAAAACCAGGGAAGGAGCACTAGACAACAGTGAAGCGGGTTTTCAGGTATTTGCGTGGCACTAGTGATTATGGTTTGTGCTACCAAGAAAGACCAGGATTGGACAGAGTGTTGGATATTCATGGCTTTGTTGATGTAGTCTGGGCTGGAGATCTAGATCAGAGAAGATCTACAAGTGCGTATGTGTTTAACCTATTTGGAGGTGCAGTCAGTTGGATGAGTAAGAAACAATATGTAGTGGCACTATCAACTACAGAGGCAGAATACATGGCAGCCACTCATGCAAGAAAGGAAGCAGTTTGGTTGCAGAGATTGTGTTCAAGTATGGGGTTAGTACAGGAAGCTATAAGGATAGACTGTGACATCCAAAGTGCAATTTTCTTGGCAAAGAACCCCACATATCATTCAAAGACAAAGCACATTGATGTTCAGTATCACTTTGTGAGGGATATGATAGAAGACAAAAGGGTGTTGTTGGTAAAGGTGGACACTTTGAAGAATACTGCAGATGCATTGAAAAAATCTATGAGCTCTGAGAAGTTCTCTTGGTGTAGAGAGACAATGGGCATTTCAGGACTGGGAAAATGACTAAGCTCTCTTATGGCCCCCTGTGGAAAGAAAACAACAAGTGGGATAATGTTGGGTTGTGTTATATTCTTTCCACGTAGTTAACAGGGGGTTTGAGGGGCACCCGTAACCCCACTTTATGGGGTCCGGGGCAACACCCCGGAAAATTTTGGTTTTGGACCATATGTTAGGTTGGTCGGACCCACCTATGGTTTTTTGCATGATTTTTGCACATGTTTTTTGGATGTGATGGTTTTCGGTCCATGGTATTGGACGCGATGGTTTTCGGTCCATGGTATTGGATGTTTCGGCATGTATAAATATGTATTGTAACATTGAAAGGCACATACTGAAAAATCAAGCTGGTAGTCCCGGTTTTGGGATCCAGGGGAAAATGTCTGTGTATATGTGTTTTATGTGTTCTGCTCTTGCATTATTTATTTTCTGTGTTTTAGAATTCGTATGCAAGTATTTTCTGTATGGGGTTAAAACCTACATTGATTGGAAAATTTCTTGAGCTTCCCCTGAATGAAATAACTCTTAAACCCTAAAATGAGGATCATTGCTCTTATGAGGCTCAAAAAAATGATGGTTTCCTATTTCACTATGTTTTACCAGCCATGGCATCGCTCTGTTCCCTTTCATACTCCCGATGATCCCAAAAAGGTAATTTTCCCAAAGAGGATGAGAAGTTTCGTGATCTAGAAGCTTCCAGAGTGGTGAGTTGGAGGTTGTTTGGCATAGATGGGGTCGAATTCTCCCAACTTGGCCTCTTGGTCTTATCCCTATGAGCTACCTCCTTGTGATGAGGGCCTAATCCTATCTTTGGAGAGGTCCTAATTCCCTTTCCCAACCTATATATTCATCCTCTCCCATTCCCAAATGGTTGTTCAGGTTAGAGGTTGGGTTGGTCTATTCTATTTGCACCCCTATACTAAGCTTGTGCCTAGAGGCTATTCATTTGACTTGGAGAAGGAGTGCTTGGAGATTTCTTGGCTTAGAATTGGATTACCACTCAAGGAGATCCTATCAACATCAAGGCTTTGGTTGTAAGTTTCCCTTTACTTTCTAATAATACACAACTGTTGGTTCATCTTCCCAAAATGTATATGTTCATATATTATTTAGCTTGACATTCCTTGATCACTTAAGTAGGTTGTTATTGGATTTGCTTTTTGTTTTGGCATGTTTTGTTGTGTCTTGATTGCTTGTGTAGGTGCATAAACACTTAGAGAAGCAGGAACAATCCTATGACAGAAGAGGTTCGGGGTCCTCAACAAAGGAAATCAGAATAACATGAGAACAAGGTAGGCCATCTCTTTCATTCTTATTTTAATTTGTAACCTAAGAAGATGTCTAGTTGATTGTCACTTCAGTTGTTAGACCCACTCATTGGGATAGAGGGATCGTCTTTGTTCGCAGAGAGGATTAACCTTGTCAACAAAATGGTGACTCTGCTGGGGAGCCTATGATCCTTTCCTTTCAATCCTTCACCTTGATCTTTTGTCTAGTTTGACCAACCATTGATTTTTTGGCTTGTTTGCATCAGCTTGGGTGTATACCATCACTGATTACTGCCTTAGAGTGCTAAGTCTAGATTGTTTCTTGGAATCTTTTTAGTTTTTTCCCATATTCCTCGCCCATCACAGGTTTAACCTTAACAGTGGTGATGGAATTGCGATTTTTACCTTTACAGTCACGATGAAAAAAAATTCTTCATTATTTGGTCACGCTAAAATCATCACTACTTTTGCTATACAAAGTAGTGATGCCATCGTGGGTTTGTCTATGAAAAGTAGCGATAATCATGGTTTTGGGTATATAAAGTAGCGATGATCCTTGAATGTGAGAATTTTTGAGGTTTCTTCCTAAAAATCCAGCGTGTCTTGGCCGCTAAGGTCTTTTCCCATCCTGTATACTTGGATTTGTCAATGTTTTGATTGATTTCCTTGATTAACTTGTAGAAATTTTCTCGTTGGCTTCGAAGTGAAATTTGACTGAATTATAGGGTTTCTAGTCATTTGTCATTTCTTATTGCTTGTTGATGTCATTGAGATGTTTGTTTTGCTGATTGATTGAGTGTTGTTTTCTATAGAATTCATTGAAAACATTGTTTTGCATTTGTTTTAGCCTGTGTTTTGAAATTTACTTTTCATGAAATGCATTAGATTAGTTGCATTGAAAAGTTATTTTTTGAGATTCATCATTGAGAATAGATTACATTTTTCAGTGATTGAAAGCTAAAAACTGTATTAGGTACATCAAATCATTTAAAACGAAAAGAAAAGCATAATTCATATAAATGCATCTTAGTAAAATCAAAATTATTTTGCTTTCAAAAGGTTGCATTTAGGATAGTGAAAACTGAAAATCTTTTTTACGTAAGATATTGCATTTGGAAGATGCATATGAAAGTTAGTGGAAGCATTTTTACATGATGCATTATTGATTGAAATTTCTTCCCTTGATTAATCTAGCTTTCATTGAAATGAAAGTTTTCCTTTTCTCATGTAGTTTCATCTTAGGTTTTTAGGTGACATCATTTTGAGCCTTGAAACCAAAACATAATTTCAAGATCAACTCTAAAATCTATGAATTAATCTAAGGAGTATTTGAAACATTACTGTTCATAATTAGTGGTCTAGGCTAGAGACGTGTTTCGTCATCTATAAAACTTAGCAGCTATCATTCGCTTCGGCATTAGACAGTGCTAGCACGGACTTGTGCTCCCCGTAACATTGCATATATAAAGGGAGACCCCCATAGGTTGCAAACCTTTATCCATAGGAAGCCGAGTCTTCTGCCCTGTAAACGTGATACACCGAACACAACATTCAGGGAGATTTCCTGCATGTATGTCAAGTCCTTGATAAATTTCTTTTCTAAGGTGTATATTGAAGTTCATGGTTACTTGGTACTCCTTTTTGCCTAGAGTTACCCGAGTGGTCATTTTAATCTTTTCTGACAACTTAAATTTGAAAATATCATCGAGCACTTGTCCTTTCAAGCTCACTAAACCAATGAAAGCGACTAGAGTCACCTTTTCGTCCTTTTCTCGACTCTTAAAACATGAAAAGGCAAAGTTTTTGTTTCAAATTCTAAAATTAATTGACCGCGGAACAACGTCCTTCCTATGGAAATACTCCTTAGTGGATCTTAGGTTGACACCAATGGAAACATTTCCTGAGTCTACCAGTCAAGGAAACCCCTTTGACAGGAATCCTAGTCCTTTTCCTTCTTTTGGAAATACTGGTGCTCCCTATATGGCAACATTGTCTCTTCTTGGATTGACCTTTGGTCTTCCAGTTTGGTTGTTTTCGACCTCGGTGATTCCGAGTGTCCAAATTGCTTTTCAACCAAGTTCTCCACTTGAATAACATCAGCCTCATGTTGATCCTAAAGTTGACCCCTCGCCTTCTTTGCCTATTTCTTCACCTCATTCTTCCTCTTCGCCTAGTGAATGTCTGGATTCTAGTAACCAGGAAGCTAAGAAGAAGAAGAAGAGGATGAAGACGAAGAAGCAAAATAAGCAAGGGGGAAACCAGGAAGTCATTGCTACGGATGCAATTGATGTAGAAAAACCTTCCAACGAGCCCTGGAAAGTAAAATCCCCTTGCATGTTATGTAAGGGTGACCACCTTCTTCAGATTTTCTTGATATTCCCAAGGTCTTAGAAGTGTGGTCTATAGGTTCACATCGACCTTTGTCACCATCCTCTAGCGATCATGCTAGTGACAAACCCTCAACTAGTAGTAGTAAAGTTCATGGGAAAAAGGGAAAAGTCAAATTTCCCTGTAAGTTGTGTGAAGGTAATCATCCCATTCACCTTTGTCCTCTTATGGATGAAGCTTCCAAAGAGTTGGAAAAAATTACAGCTTCTCGACCTCGTCTTCCGACTAGGTATTGAAAGATTTCCCAGGATCCTTTGCTATTTTATCCTGTGATTGATCAAAAGCCATCTTTGGTCAACCCTGTTCTCTCTGAAAGTGAGTCTTATGAGTCTGTTCTCGACCAACCGTTGGTTGAGAAATTGGTATACTTGACTCCACCTTCAATTAACTGTACCTTTCAGGTAGAGAGTGAACCCCGTACTGCTTAGGTTCTTCTGGTTTCTTCAGTTTTGAACGAACTGGAGGGAAATCCTCCTGTTCCCGAGGTGCATGAGATCATTTCTCATTTTCCCATTGAGCAAGAGGGAAGCTCTCACATCCCTATGACACCCCCTCTGAGTAGTTTGGTCACTTCTTTTGATTGGAGTCAAATGGCAAGATATTGTCTTCTGTTTTATGTGCCTTTCCAGATTATAGTACATGCTTACCATATGGCCGTACCTAACACAGTCATAGATGAGTGCGTATTTGTTAGTATTCTGTCCTCAACTGCTTGGAAAGCTTTAGGTTCTCGTCAGCTTTTCCCCGTTACCCAGAATCTGTTAGCTTTTAACAAAGGAACCAGTCAACTGTTAGGGATCCTTCATAAGTTACCTATTACTTTTGGAGGGAAGATTGTATATATAGACGTGATGGTTTTCCAAGGCCCTTTAGATTTTAATCTACTCCTTGGCCGTGACTATGTTTAAATCATGGGAGCTCTTATCTCTTCCCTCTTTCGAGTGATGTGTTTCTCGCATGAAGGAGGCATTATGATCATTGATCAACTTACATTCCTTGGTCCTGAATCAACTCCCGCTCAAACATCATCCCTGAATGGTTCTTATATGCAAGCAGTATCACCCCTGCCGCAAGTTAATTATGTGTCTACCTGTTCCATGCCCACATCTACTGATGATCTAGTAGGTGATGTAGTACACCATGTACTAGGGGCATTGGAGGCTGATTTTTCCATTGGATCCCTGGACATGTATCGCTTCCAGAGCGTTGTTCTCCCATATGATGGGAACCTCTTGGAAGCCATGGACTCTTTTGGTTTATGATAAAAGGACTATGGAGCAGAGTTCCCTGTCCTATGTCAAGTTCGTTAAAAAAAATGAAAAAGGACCATGAGGATAGTTCTTTTACTATGTCAAACTCGTTAAAAAATGAAATAGGTTATGAGCATGGTTCTTTTCCTATGTCAAGCTCATTAAAAAATGAAACAAATCCCCTTCGAATTCGAGTCCTTGATTAGATCTCATAAAATCCCAGTCGAGTCTTTCACTTGATCTCGTAAGTGAACCTTCATTCCATCGATCTGTTAGTAACCAATAGTCTACTTAGGTGAATGAAATGAAGCTTGGGGGGCATGTACCTTGAATTGATTGATTATGCTGGGGGCATGCAAACTTATCTCAAGCATACTTTATCTTTGTTTCAAGCTTGTTTAAAAATGAAACCAAATCCAAGTATAGTTCTTCTCATGTTTCAAGCTTGTGAAAAAATGAAATCATCTTCAAGTATCCTCAAGCATAGTTTCCCGTGTTTCAAGCTTGTGTAAAAATGAAACCATTCCCATTTTACATCTCGTGATTGCCATTTTTATCAGCTCATTTTTGCCAGATGAGCCTTGTTTTTTTCATTCCATTATCTCCATCTCTTTGGCTGATCATACGCTTTCACTTGGTTGTTTTTCCCTTTCCTTAGGAACATCTGCGATGAGTGGTCTTATTAGCCAACCTCTTGACCTTTACATGTTTTGAGAAGTTCCATTATCACTGGAACCCGTTTCTATCCTTCTATACCACTCGTTCCTCCAGGTGGAGTCCTCTTTCAGCTCTTTTCAAACTCCAAAAATATGAAAATATCACCGAGTACTTGTCATTTCGAACTCGTTAAAGTAAATGAATTGACATCTACTCAGTATAAGTTTAACCCTTTTCTGGACTGAGATAGACTATTGTACAAAAAAGGAACACCTTAGTCAAACATGGCTAGGAGGTTCTCTCGAATATTGTTTTCTACCTTTTCAGATTCGAGAGACAAATTATGAAAAGGGACATGATGGAGTTTTCTTTTTCATCTCTTTTTCAAACTCTCTAAATATGAAAAAGATACCGAGTTATTCTTACGTTGGACTCGTTAAAACTTTACGACAAAAGACTCATCACCATGATGAGACTGAGCTTCTCCTTCCTAGGGCTCGTAAAATTTACTAGGATGGATTCATTCGAAGAATGAACTTACATGATGAACATATGCTATCCCCTTCAAGCTTGTGATAAAAATAATTGGGGTACTCGCTAGAAATAGCAGGGGAAAAGTGAAGATGAAACATCCTTTGTATAGGCAGCATGTCGCTCTTAAACATGACACTCTTCTACTTTCATGTCGGGTTTGGGATATCCGCAATTAGTCACTTTTCTTCCCAGGTTTGGGTGATCCATTTTTCCGCTGATTTGACTATTCCATTTTGTCATCATGACCTTTAGTCCTATGTCGAGTCAAATTCTGCCACACTCCGGAGTCATGTTTCTAGTGTTCAAGAGAAGTCCAATCTGTGGTTTTTTACCTATACATTGTTTGATTCATTGTTATAGTCTTGAAAATTATTCCACTTTATTCCTTGTTTCGTGTCGATGATGGGGGATTCATCATTGCCCTCCTCCAATGGGTCACTTCCTGTCGACTTCAGTTCATTAGCCAGGAAGACGACTTAGAAACTCCCTTTCAGTACCTTGGAGCTTGCATGCCTTAATGGCAAGTTCTTCGCATCCGACGATAGGTTTTCACTATTAGTCTTCGATCGAGTGATTCCACGAGTGTTCGAATTTAGCTTCATTATCGCATTCATGACTTGTACTGTTGTACCTTGAGAGCCATTGTCATTATGGGTGGTTCCTCTCGTGCTTGTTAATGGTCCAAATTAATGGCTAGTAATCAGGTGGTTTTCTATCATGTTCGATTGTAACACGTTCATTCACATGTTTGAATCCGTACTTTGATCAGGTCAGGATGGAGCGCAAGACCCTGAGTCTTATCTGATATGACTCAAGCTGCGTGGAGTTATATGTTATTCATGATTGTACACATGTTTCTGCTATACAGATGGTTGTGACCATACCATGGGACTTTACATTTATGATGATCCTTCTATATTGGATAGCTGCGCCCATGCCATGGATTCTTTCATATAGTCCTTAGTATCCAGATGGCTACATCCATATTGTGGATTCATGTTTTGATATCATATATTTATATGTATGTGCATCCTTGATTTGCAGGTCTCCTAACAGTGTTTGTCCTCATCCTTGCAAAAGCTTGTAAAGCATCTCATCCATCATTCCTCATTCTGCCTTCATGCTTTAGGGGGCATCTGTTACACAATATTTTGTCACCTCCTGTACTTCCCTGTGACATACCCGGAAGTGCCCGAAACATGAACATTATGCAGTGTACTCATTCATATATGTAGTTCAGATCCTCCCTAAGACATTGATTAGAAAATTCCTTGAGCTTCCCCTGAAGGAAATAGCTCTTAAACCCTAAAATGAGGGTCATCGCTCTTATGAGGCTCAAAAAAGTGATGGTCACTTTTTGCACTATGTTTTACCAGCGATGGCATCACTTTGTTCCCTTGCATACCCACGATGATCCCAAAAAGGTAATTTTCCCAAAGAGGCTGAGAAGCTTCGTGATCTAGAAGCTTCCAGGGCGGTGAGCTAGAGGTTGTTCTGCATAGATGAGGTCAAATTCTCCCAACTTGGCCTCTTCGTCTTATCCCTATGAGCTACACCCTTGAGATGAGGGCCTAATCCTATCTTTGGAGAGGTCCTAACCCCCTTTCCTAGCCATATATTCATCCTCTCCCATTCCCAAATGGTTGGTCAGGTTAGAAGCTAGGTTGGTCTATGTCTATTTGCACCCATATGCTAAGCTTGTGCCTAGAGGATATTCATTTGACTTGGAGAAGGAGTGCTTGGAGAGTTATTGACTTGGACTTGGATTACCACTCAAGGAGAGCCTATCAACATCAAGGATTTGGTTGTAAGCTTCCCTTTACTTTCTAATAATACACAACTGCTGGTTCATATTCCCAAAATGTATATGTTCATATGTTATTTATCTTGACATTCCTTGATCAGTTAAGTAGGTTGTTATTGGATTTGCTATTTGTTTTGGCATGCTTTGTTGTGCCTTGATCATTTGTGCAGGTGCATAAAAACTGAGAGAAGTAGGAACAAGCCCGTGACACAAGTGGTTCGGGGTCCTCAACAAAGGAAATCGTACTAGCATCAGAACAAGGTAGGCCATCTCTTTCATTCTTATTTTCAATTGTAACCTACGAAGATGTCTAGTTGATTGTCACTTTAGTTGCTAGACCCACTCATTGGGCTATAGGGATCGTCTCTGTCCGCAGAGAGGATTAACCTTTTCAAGAGTCCTGATGCAAGAAGGATATGTGGTATGCTATGAGTCAATGAAGTTGAATGAGCACGAGCAGAACTATGTGACCCATGATCTTGAGTTGGAAGCTATCATTCATGCCTTGAATATGTGGAGACATTATCTTCTTAGCAGGAGGTTTATTCTGATGAGTGATCATAGTGGACTTAGGTACTTGTTTTACCAACCTAATATGAATTCCAGGCAAGCTAGATGGTTGACTACTCTTGGTGAGTTTGAATTTGTGATCATGTACTTCAAGGGAAAGGAGAACAAGGTTACATATGCTCTTAGTAGGAGAGTGCAGGTAAATCATATTGTAGTTGTAATCTCTTATGGGACAAATTTTCTGGAGTGGATCTTACAGGCAGGACAACATGATGTTAGGTACCAACAGCTAAAGTAGAGAATGCAGTAGTAGGGTGAAGGTGATAGGGATGAGGAGTATCACCTCACGATAGATGGCTTGGTCAGATTTAGGAACTGGATTTACGTGCTAGATAACAATGAGCTTAAGAAGCTTATCTTGAGGGAGTTTCATGTAAAGTTGTATTCAAGTCACCTGGGATATCATAAGACAATGAAAACAATTAAGAAGTTTTATCATTGGCCGAACTTGAAGAAAGAGGTGGATGATTTTGTTGCAAGATGTTCTGATTTTCAACAGGTAAAGGCAAAGTGTAACCATCCAATTGATTTGTTACAACTTATTCAGATTCTAGAGTGGAAATGGGAGGTCATTTCCACATACTTCATTACAGGTTTTCCAAGGACATTGAAGCAGCATGATTCCTTCAAGGTTGTGGTTGAAAAATTGAGTAAGGTAGCTCACTTCATTGTAGTGAATTCTACAAATTTAGCTAGTGAAGTAGCTCAGATCTTCATCAAGGAGATAGTGAGCTTGCATGGTATTCAAAAGAAGATTATATTAGGCAGAGATTCCAATTTCACTTCCAGGTTTTGGAAGGAGTTGTTTTTAGGCTTGGGGACAAATTTAGCTTTCAATACAACTTATCACCCACATACATATCTAAAGATAGAGGGTTAGCAGGATTTTGGAGGACATGTTGAGGATGTATTTCATGTATCAATAGAGGAAGTGGGAGGATTATCTTCCATTGGTAGAGTTTGCATATAATAATGGGTATCAGGAGCCCATGAAGATGAGTCTATTTGAGGCACTTTATGGGTGGAGTTGTAATACTCCTATCAGTTCGAGTGATCCAGTGAACATGGTGCTGATTGGACCATATATTTGGCTAAGATGGAATAGGATATGAAAATTATCACAAGAAATTTGAAGGCAGCACGGGATAGACATATGAGTTATGCGGATCAACATAGATCACTCAAGGAGCTTCAGGTTGGGAAGCATGTGTACTTACACATCAAGCCCAAGAGGAGGTCCTTGAGGATTGGATCATGTGCCAAGCAGGAACCTTGGTATTCCAATCCTTTTGGGATCCTTGAGAGGATTGGACCAGTGGCCTATAGACTTGCACTTTCACCAACAATGAAATTCCATGATGTTTTCCATGTTTCATTGCTTAAGATATATGTCTAGGATGTTGATCATGTGATTGATTGGTTTGTATTGTAGATGGAGAATTTTACAACAGAAATAACTCATGCTCTCGAACCGAGCAATCAAGCAAGTTAAAGTGAAGTGGAAGCAATTTGGGCCCAATAAAGCTACATGGGAGATGGTTGACCAGATGTGGGCTATGTATCCTTCTTTATTTGTTGCTTGAGAAGATGAGTTCGATTTATGTGTTTGATATATGTGTTTTGGTTTATGATTATATATGCATATGTGTATTTTATATATTGTAATGTGTAGTGTTATACAGCTCCAATAAGCGGTATCTTGTAAATACTGCATCAAGTTGTGTTATAAAGCTCCAATATGCAGTATGGTGTTCATGGTTTCAACAATTTGGTATGATTTAAATGTTGCATCGAGATATGTTATAAATCTATATGGGTATCATGTTTTCTGGTTATAAGCATCACTAAACACCGAAGATGATGTTCCCCCAAGGGGGAGGGGTTTGTAACAACACTTGGTTGATTTCCATGTAAATAAAATAAGACCAGGGTCATGGGACACATATTAAAGCTAAATGTTGGGAAAAGCACTATAGTGGGCATCACTTGTGATTAATTTATGACTATGGAAATTGGCAAATTCATTGGTAAAGGCAAAGAGGAAATAATTGGAATTTTAATAATGAAAATAAAGGAAAATAGGAGAAAAGGAAGGTGAAGAGACACACATTTGCATGCAAGGGAAATTAGAGGAAAAATGAAGGAAAATGAAGAAAATAGAGGCCTCAATGATAAAAAGGCTTCAGAGAAACAATTCATAGCTTTTGTCAGTTTATTTTTGGAGCTCTCCTTTCATTCTTTCATTCTCTCATAATCTTGCACACTTAGAGAATTCTTGGAGCATGCTTGGAGCACTTTAGTATTCACTTGGATTTGGAGAAATAAGGCAAGGAAAAGTAGGAAAGTGCAAAGGAATAGTTGGATCAACAACTACAGTTGGGTTGCCTTGCAAGTAATAGGTTGCATGTGTGATTTCCTTGCTAATTTTGGGATGCATGGTACATGCATGTGTGATTTCCTTGCTGATTTTTTGGATGCATGATACATGCATGTGTGATTTCCTTACTGATTGTTAGATGCATGATACATGCATGTGATTACTTGGTTATGTGTTGTCATTGGCATGGATATTTTCTTAGATTGATAGTGGATTCAACCTTTCCTTTCCATTTTCTGGATAGACATGGTGTTGTGGGGTTTTCCACTTGTTTTTATGATTGGTGCTTAGGTTCTTGATGCTTGTGGGTTGGAACAAATGCTCTAGAATCCCTGGAGCAACTTGGGTTGACTTACTCATTCTTGGAGCCATAGTCTGGGACAAACACTTTGGATCCCTTAGTGGGTTAAGTTACTAGTCCTTGGAGACGTAGTTGGAACAAACACTCTGGAGCCCTCGAAGACTATAGGTTGAGTCACTAGTTGGTTTGGCCTATAGAAGCCCTGATTGGTTTTGTCTTGGCTTATTCCATGAGCTCCCACATTCATAATTGGAATATGAAGCAGGGGTGATTGGATGAAAGAAAAATACGGTTCAACCTAATATACAGTATATGAAAGGATGTTGATCTCAAAGGACTCAAGTATACAAATATTTTGATGAAAGGGGCCACCATGATCAAGTAAGTTTTATATTGATATTGCTTATTTGGTTAACATATTGTTTTGCTACCTAGTAGGATATTGTAGGAATGAATGATGATAGTTGAAGCAAGTTCAACTCTGGGTGTTGAACTCAATTCAAAGAACATATGAATTGAGTATATGATTTTGGAAATTATGAAGTCAAGGTGTTTACATCATCTCCTTGGATTTAAAGGTAGAAATATAAAAGGATAACCTAATGTTCATAAATATCACTTTCAGATGGAGTTGTGTTTAGGAGGCTCAATATAATGCCTTCGTTGATGGTGACTAGAGGAAAGCAATATACAAGATTGATGGCCTAAACCTTGTCACAATATTGAAGAAAGAATATGGCTTCATGATACCTAGGAAGGAAGAAAATCTCTAAATAATACGATGTGAAGGAAAGAGTGAGCCATGCAACTATCTCCATGAAGAACTGGTAGTTGACGAATGTATGAAGACAAGTTATAAAGCTTATGGTGATAAATTCCAAAATTGGAAGGAATTCAGGAATCTCCTCTATATTTGAGAGGGTGTAAAGGAGTCTCCTAAAATAGGAGAAAGAATTTATTCCTTAATCAAGAGCGAATGGGGATCTACTTTGTGGGTTTGAGAGGGAGTGATGATGAACATCACATTTGTATTCTCTTCTTCATGTGCCATGCACCAGGACTAACAATCATACGTTTAAGTGAACGCCACAGAGAGAGAATGGTGGATGGAGGGTTGGATAAGCATCTATGACTTCCTTGAGAATAGAAAAATCCAAGATAGGAATTGGATCGACAATCTTTGAGGATTGGATAGGTATCCAATACAACAATGGTTGAATAGGCCCACTATTCTTTGAGGATTTGGAATTGAATATAAGAATAGTCCTAAAAGGACAAACCTAGTGAACATCCAGATGGGGTATGTGCCATGTAGAGGTAGTGCATTTCACGTAAAACCTCCCAACATTATGTCCTTGTATAAGAAAGAGCTTGTCAAGGTTAAGGCCTTATTATGATGACAATGTTGGTTATGATGTTGATGATTAGAGATGGCTTACCAATCTGACTCTTATTATGAGAACTCTTCAATTCAAGGATAACCTTGTACCAGATGTACAATTATGAATACCTCCCTAGTTAAGAGGGAGTATTTATGAATGTAACTTATTTCGGTCTTCATAATTATCAATGTAATCAAATCATCATGTACATCTTATGTTACAAGAAAAACAAGAAAGAACAATATTATCTTTGAGCATGGGTTTCATGCTCCAGTTTGATGGTCATCTAGGTAAAGCATGTTCTTCATGCTTCTAAGGTTTGTCAAAATTTTCTTGAGTCAAGTCATTTGTATAAGACCCTATTGGGCAAGTTGTAACATGAAAAAGATATTAATTATGTGTCTATAGAGTCCTCAAAGCCTTCAATCACAAGTTGGACCTGACAGTTACAAGTCAGCATAAAGGAGGGAATTCGACCCCTTGGAAAGCCTATAATTAGAAGTAGATTTGACCATAATAGTCACCAATTTGATCTCTCTCATTTAAGAAGTTCGATATGAAATTGGTGGCATCAAGGAAGCAAGTGCGAAGGTCAAGAAGGCAAGGATAAATAAAGAAGAAATAAGAAACATTGTTTTTGGTCTATTTTCCTCTTACACATGCAAAGAAGCTAGGGTTTTTGCAGATGATACAGGGCTGAAGTTGCAGGTCGAAGTGTTGGAAGTTGATTGAAGCAGAATTAATTCTTACTAATTTGGTTGATCTCTGACCATATTGGAAGGGCTTCTTAGAGGGATGAATTGGTGTTTGGAGGAGAACTTAGTATAGGGTTTTGGGCCTTGGTTTTCTCATTTGAAGCAGATTCTATAAGAAGAGAAGAGATTTTATGGGTTTTCCCTTGGAGGGACTTTTCCCTGGCTTGGAGCCTAATTTTTGTGTCCATTATCTTTATTCTTTTTGCACTTGATAATTGTTTGAAGAATAAGATTTAATAAAGAAACACAAGAAGATAAATAAAGTTCACAAGCAATTATTAAGGTTAAGGAGAAATTGAATTTAATAACTTCCCCATTTCTTTCTCCAACACCTCACACCACAAAGAGACAGGCAATAAAAGAACCTTGGGATTGATGGAGATTTGACCACACCTCAATGATCCATGCTAAAGGACCATGATCTCTTTGTAAATGAAAAAGGTATTTGCATCATTCCCTGTGCAATAGAGGAAAAAAATACTGGAATGTAGAGTTAAACATGGGGCAATGATGCAAAATTGTGTGGATGAGCTCCGTGAGTCTTAAAGAGAAGCAAAGGAGAGTTATTTTGATTAAACAAGCATAATTTAATTGTGGTACTCCTTGAGTGTGAAGGTGGAATGAGATTTAATTCTCAGCATGAAAAAACATTCCAAATCCAATTCTTTGATTTAATAATGCTACAATGGTTTAGAAACAAGACAAAACAGGATGGTAAGCCACAATGTAGTACACTCGGAAAATGTAATGCACATAAGTTACAACATTGATCCATGTGTAACAGTTGAAAAAAATTGAGGATTGAAATTGTGCAGTGTGGGGAGGAATGCAACATAGCTATGAGAGTGTGCACAATTGAGTGAGGTTGAGAGATCCAGTGTCATGTGCGTTATAGGGAGAGGTTGACAGATCCTATGTGAGTATGTGTTGTAGAGAGAGGATGAGAGAGCTTGAGGAGTATGAGGATCTAGTGTAGAGAGTATTTGGAGTGTTGAAGGCCAAGAACTGATTGTATAAACCTTATGAGGGTCAAGTCAATATGATGTTTCTTATGTTGCAAGTAAGAAGATACCAATGAGTTGCTAAGTATGCTGCTGAAAGTGGGACAAGAGTAGAAAACATAGTGTCGTTGCAGAGTGGACAGAGTGTGAAGAAGGATGAATGTATGCTACTGACAAGTACAGAGGACCAATAATTGGTAATGAGTACAAAATAAAATCAGGAAAAGTTATTGCTAATTCATAGGGAAAAGGATTGAAGAACATAGAGTTGAAATCAGGTCAAGTGGGTGCCATTATAGAGAGAAAATATTTCCTTATTGAGCATGGGTTGGGACCTACAAAACAGGGAGTTGGAGCTTCCATCTAGTGGGTGTCTGAGGAGAGATTGGAGGTCGGTGCCTTCTACGAGTGGATGCTTGCATAAATCCATGAGGTTGGTGCTTCATGGTTATCTAATCAGGTGTCTACCAGGAAGGGGAGTTGGGGCTTCCTGCTAGTGGGTGCTAGGAAACAATATAAGGGAGTGGGTGCTTCCTGTGAGTAGTGGCTCACAAAAACATTGATGTAATAGAGTAGGAGCTCATATTTACATAATAAAACAAAGATTAGTGGTTTTTCCCTTTCGGGTTTCCATGTAAATCCTCTGTGCTCCATGTGCTTGTTTCTCATAATATTGTTGTGTATGTTTATGTGATGATTTCATTTTTTGCACATGTTATGATGGTATTTTCTCACAAGAATCATTTCCAAGATTAAAAGGAAATATAAATTTTTATTACAAGTAAAATTAGCCTTAATACCGATTCACCCCCCTCTCAATATTAAATATTATTTCCAACACAATATGTTGGGTTGTGTTATATTCTTTCCATGACTAACCCACGTAGTGAACCAGGGGGTTAGAGGGGGGGCGGAGCCTTCCCTTCGTTGCACCGATTGCGCAGCGGGGGGGTCACAGGGGGTTTGAGGGGGGTGGGTAGCCCCCCTTTACGGGGTCCGGGGCAGCGCCCCGGGAAATATTTTTTTTTTGGACCCTATATTAGGTTGGACGAACCTACCTACGGTTTTTCGGTCCATGGTTTTGGATGCGATGGTTTTCGGTCCATGGTATTGGATGCTTCGACATGTATAAATATCTATTGTAACATTGAAAGGAATATAATGAAAAATCAAGCTGGTAGTCTCGGTTTTTTGGGATCCAGGGGAAAATCTCTGTGTATATGTGTTTTATGTGTTATGCTCTCGCATTGTTTATTTTTCTGTGATTTAGAATTCGTATGCAGGTAATTTCTGTACGGGGTTAAAACCTACATTTGGTATCAGAGCTGTTTTGGCTTCAAGGGGATGCCTTTGTTGCTGAGGGGTTTCGCTCGGGCTTGTGGTAGACCCTGTTCAGTGGGAGATTTGTGAGATCGATTCTGGTGGTGAAAGAAGATGGCGAGCAGCGGAAAGATAGAGATCGAGAAGTTCAATGGTCAGAGTTTTGAGTTGTGGAAACTCAAGATGGAGGATTTGTTGGTGGATAAAGATCAGTGGATCACGGTAGATCCAGGTAATAAACCAACGGGAGTGACCGATGAAGAATCGAAGAAGTTGGATCAGGAGGCAAAGAGAACAATACGATTGTGTGTCTCGGATTCAGTATTGTTGAATGTATCAGGGGAAGCTACGGCGAAGGCTTTGTGGGACAAGTTAGGGACTTTGTACCAATCTAAGTCTCTGGTGAATAAACTGTTCCTGCGGAAAAAGCTGTATAACCTGAGGATGAAAGATGGAGACTCGGTGACAGACCATCTAAACGCATTTAATACTGTGGTAAGTCAGTTAGCGTCTGTTGATATTAAAATTTCAGATGAAGATAAGTGCATCAGTTTATTGTGTTCTCTACCAGATTCGTGGGATAGTCTAGTTATTGCAATAGGTAGCAATGCAACTGCTTTGCAGTTTGATGAAATAGTCTCAGCCTTGCTGACGGAGGAGATGAGACGGAAAAATATGGAGAGCCAGAATGGTGATGCCTTGTCTGTACGAGGACGGTCCCAGAATAGAAACAAAAATAAGTCATCGAGTGGGAGATCTAAATCTAGAGGGAGATCTAAATCTCTAGGAAAACCTGTAAAGGTGGTGTGCTGGAAATGCGGAAAGGAAGGGCACTTCAAAAGGGACTGTAAATCTAAAGCTCCTGATAAAGGAAAGGGATCTAATGATGCTCCTTCTGCAGAGGCGAAAACCACCTCAGATGAAGGTGAGGATGTGTACTTGGCTTCTTCAAGTACACATGTAGATCATGAGGCATGGTTGATTGACTCAGGTGCATCCTTTCACTTCACTCCCCATAGAGAGTGGTTCTGCGAGTATGAGAAATATGATGGTGGTGATGTCTTCTTAGGAGATGATAGGAAGGCTAGAATCATTGGTCGCGGAAAAGTAAAGTTGAAGTTGCAAGGTGGAAGGGTTAGAACACTTCCGGGTGTTCTGCATATTCCTGCATTGGCCAGAAATCTGATTTCTGTAAGCAAGTTGGATGATACAGGTGTAAAAATAGTGTTTGAGAAGGATACCTACAAGATGGTTCGGGGAGCACTGGTATTGATGCGGGGAGCTCGGACTAGAACTCTGTACAAGCTGCAAGGTAGCACTGTTGTTGATGGGTGCAATAGTTCTATGGTTCCTGAAAGTGGAGCTGAAAATCTAGTGGTCTCTGGCGAGAAGACCATGATGTGGCATCAAAGGCTTGGAGATATTGGAGAGAAGGGCCTTCGAATACTTCATGGTAAAGGTATGGTAGAAGGTATGAGTAATAGCTCTCTGGATTTGGATTTCTGTGAAAATTGTGTATATGGGAAGCATAATCGAGTGAGTTTCCCCTCTGGTGCTAAGAGGGCGAAACAGATATTAGAGCTTGTGCATAGTGATGTGTTTGGACCTGTGAAAGTTCCATCACTGGGTAAGTTTGTGTACTATGTATCATTTATAGATGACTTCTCAAGGAATACATGGATATATTTCCTTAAGAAGAAATCTGAAGTCTTTGACAGGTTAAAAGAATTTAAGGCTCTGGTGGAAAATCAGACAGAGAAGAAGATAAAGGTGCTGAGGACAGATAATGGTGGAGAGTTTTGCAGCAAGGAATTTGAAGAATTCTGTAAGAAGTGTGGTATAGCACGACAGAAGACTACTCCATATACACCTCAGCAAAATGGAGTCGCAGAAAGAATGAACAAGACATTGATGGAAAGGGCAAGAAGCATGCTCAGTGGTGCCGGGTTAGGACAGGAATTCTGGGCAGAGGCGGTGGATACTGCATGTTACTTGGTCAATAGGTCACCTTCATCAGCGTTGGAGGATAAGACTCCACAAGAAGTATGGACTGGTAAGAAACCCTCTCTTTCAAATCTGAGGGTATTTGGATGTGATGCATATGTACATGTTCCAAAGGAGAAACAAACCAAGTTGGATAGTAAATCTGAAAAGTGCATCTTTATTGGGTATAAGGATGGTTTAAAAGGTTATATGCTTTAGAACCCAGTCACACGGAAGGTTGTGTACAACCGAGATGTGGTGTTTAGAGAGGTAAAAGATGTTATTAAACATGAAATCCAACCAAAGGAACCCGAGAAGATAAAGTTTGAGCTAAAGGAGGAAGAATCAGACTCTGCAGCAGAGGAGGAATCAGAAGATGAAGAGCCACAAACTCTGGCTGTGAGAAGATCAGTTCGAGAAAGAAGGCAGCTAGAAAGGTATAGTCCTTCTGCTTTCTGTTCAAATTTTGCTTTGTCTATTACTGATGATGATCCCAAAACTGTGAAGGAAGTAGTAGATTCAGAGGATGGAAAACTCTGGAAAGAGGCCATGGTTGAGAAATGGCATCTTTGCACAAAAATGAGGCTTGGGATCTGGTGGAGTTGCTAACTGGAAGGAAACCCATTGGCAGAAAATGGGTGTTCAAAAAGAAGACAAATGCAGAAGGGAAGGTGGAGAAATACAAAGCTCGGTTGGTAGCAAAAGGATATTCCCAAGTGCCGGGAATTGATTTTGGTGATATTTTTTCTCCTGTTGCCAAGGTAACTTCTATTAGATTACTTTTATCTGTTGCTGCTGCTTTTGATTTTGAGGTAGAACAGATGGATGTGAAGACAACATTTCTTCACGGGGATTTGGAAGAGGAAATCTACATGAAGCAACCTGAAGGCTTTGTGGTGAAGGGTAAGAAAAAACTGGTATGCAAGTTAAAGAAGTCTCTGTATGGGTTAAAACAATCACCAAGGATGTGGTATCAGAAATTTGATACATTTATACGGGGACTTGGCTTCACCAGAAGCAAAGCAGACCACTGTGTGTATTTTAAATTAATTGGTGACCGTGTTATTTATTTGGTCTTGTATGTGGATGATATGTTGCTGGTTGGAAATGACAAAGAAATTATCCAGGATTTAAAGACCCAATTGTCCTCCAAATTCGACATGAAAGATCTTGGTGTTGCAAACTGTATTTTGGGCATGGAAATTAAAAGAAATCAGGCAAAGAGGAAGCTTTGGTTAAACCAGAGGAAGTATGTTGAGACAATACTGCAGAGGTTTAATATGCAGGATAGTAAACCGGTGAAGGTTCCTATTCCTGTAGGTGTGAGGTTATCTGCTGAACAGTGTCCCAAGACACAAGAAGAGGAAGAGGACATGTCCTGTGTTCCATATGCAAGTGCAGTCGGTAGCCTAATGTATGCAATGGTCTGTACTAGGCCAGACATTGCACATGCAGTGGGAGTATTGAGCAGGTTTATGTCAAAACCAAGGAAGGAGCACTGGACAGGAGTGAAGCGGGTTTTCAGGTATTTGCGTGGCACTCGTGATTATGGTTTGTGCTACCAAGGAAGACCAGGATTGGACAGAGTGTTGGATATTCGTGGCTTTGTTGATGCAGACTGGGCTGGAGATCTGGATCAGAGAAGATCTACAAGTGGGTATGTGTTTAACCTATTTGGAGGTGCAGTCAGTTGGATGAGTAAGAAACAATCTGTAGTGGCACTATCAACTACAGAGGCAGAATACATGGCAGCCACTCATGCAAGCAAGGAAGCAGTTTGGTTGCAGAGATTGTGTTCAAGTATGGGGTTAGTACAGGGAGCTATAAGAATAGACTGTGACAGCCAAAGTGCAATTTTCTTGGCAAAGAACCCTGCTTATCATTCAAAGACAAAGCACATTGATGTTTAGTATCACTTTGTGAGGGATATGATAGAAGACAAAAAGGTGTTGCTGGTAAAGGTGGACACTTTGAAGAATACTGCAGATGCATTGACAAAATCTGTGAGCTCTGAGAAGTTCTCTTGGTGTAGAGAAACAATGGGCATTTCAGGGCTGGAAAAATGACTAAGCTCTCTTGTGGCTCCCTATGGAAAGAAAACAACAAGTGGGAGATTGTTGGGTTGTGTTATATTCTTTCCACGACTAACCCACGTAGTGAACCGCGGGGTTAGAGGGGGGGTGGAGCCCCCCCTTCGTTGCGCCGATTGCGCAGCGGGGGGGCGGCAGCCCCCCTGTTCGGGGGGTTTGAGGGGGGTGGGTAGCCCCCCTCTACGGGGTCCGGGGTAGCGCTCCGCAATTTTTTTTTTTTTGGAACCCTATATTAGGTTGGGTGAACCTACTTATGGTTTTTCAGTCCATGGTTTTGGATGCGATGGTTTTCAGTCCATGGTATTGGATGCTTCGGCATGCATAAATATGTATTGTAACATTGAAAGGAATATAATGAAAAATCAAGCTGGTAGTCCCAGTTTTTTGGGATCCAGGGGAAAATCTCTGTGTATATGTGTTTTACGTGTTATGCTCTCGCATTGTTTATTTTTCTGTGATTTAGAATTCGTATGCAGGTAATTTCTGTACGGGGTTAAAACCTACACAATAGAGAGGTATCCACACTTACATATATAGAAAGGAAGGAGATTACTATTGCAATGTTACGTGGATGAGAGCAGAGAGAAGTGCATGTGCTTGAACCTTAGACAACCCATGAGAAGAGAAATAGAACCACACATGGATGTCGAGACTATGACTAAACAAAAGGTGACTGAAAGCCTTTTGAGTCATAACAACCTATGTGGGGTTGTGATTTTTTCTAAATGGGTAAGGAAGTCAATGTTGAAGCCTTCAATGTGAGCTAGAGGGTCAAGATATTTTTTCAATAAATTTTCTGAACAAAGCATGAAAAGCACTAAGAAAGAGAAACTACTGAGGAACTGCTAAATTGAAGAAGGACTCCCTTTGTGTTATGAAGGCATATCATAACAACACTATGAGTTGTTAACATGACCTACCTTAGTGGTTGTAAGGTAGCATATTGATTTTTTATGTGTGAAGGATAGTGACCTTCATGTTTTCTACCATGATTTGAACATTTTTAATCCCTCACTGGGGCTTCCTCTTAAGGCATTAGAAATGGCTTGAATGTGGCTAGTTGTAAGAAAATTGTAGTATCTCTAAGCCTATGGTTAGATGGAGAGTGACTGTTCCTTCTTCAGTTTATAGCAAATCTTAAAGTGACACAAAGAAGTGTATTTATTTCTCTTTGTTGAAGTGGTTTCGTTTTATCAAGTATTCAAGAATGTTGTCATGTTGAGTTATTGAGAATGCTTATAATGTTAAAGATGAAATAATGTTTAATTGAGCTTGAGTAAATGGCCATTATTTCTCAAATGAATGTTGCATATAGAAGTATTCTTTAAAGTATGCTCCCTATAACACTTTTGAAGTATATTGTATTATGAAATAAAATCAAAAACTGAATTGAGATCTTCACAAAGTAGTTCATTCGAATAAAAAAAATTGACCGAATTTTTGTTTGTTGCAGACAGACATTAAAATAAACGAGAAATTTTTTCGGCCGATTTTTTTTTAAAAGGGTGGTCGTCTATTGGCCACAAAATTGAAATGGTGCAACCCTCCGAAAAGATGTTTCGGCTAAATGCTATAAATAACTCGGCCGAAACATTATTTTCGCATTCACATTCCTCATTTGGGCTAAATTTTTAAAGTGAGCTTTTTGGGCTGAATTTTTAAAGTGAGTTTTTTGGGTTGAATTTTGAAAGTAAAACTTTTGGATTGAATTTTGAAAGTAAGTTTTTTGGGCTGAATTTTAAAAGTGAGTTTTTTGGGTTTGATTTTGAAAGTAAGTCTTTTGGGATGAATTTTGAAAGTGAGTTTTTGGGTCAGAATTTAGACAGAGTTTTTTTTGTTTTTTTGGATTTTGAAAATGAGTCTTTTTTGTTGGATTTTGAAATTGATTTTTTTGGGTTTGATTTAAAAAATATACATAGATTGAATTATCACAAGAAATCAAAGAAATTGCAAGAGAAAATATGATTGAATAAGAGACATTGAGGCTCGTAGAGAATACTCGAGAAACTATTACAAAAGAAAGAAGGAAGAACACTTAAATATTGAAAGGGAAAATCAATCTCAACAAGAAGTTGAAGCAAGTATGTAAATGTAAATATTATAAATGATATTTAAAATTTAATAGTGTATTGTGAAATTTAATTTTTATTTGATGAACTAATTTGAAAAATATTTTGCAATGTAAACAGAGAGAGATTTTCCTCATAACATTGATGATGAGATTGAAAATGTTGAAAGACAAAGTGAAAAAGATAATGAACTAATGATTGATGATGTTGTTGAATATGTTGAAATAGATTCAAGTGAAGAAGTTGAATCACCATTAGGTATGTATATATATGTCATGTGTATTATTGAAATTATACATATTTATTAGTTTCAATTTCATTCAAACTATACTTTTTAATGTATATTTATATCCATTTACATTAAATTCTCATATGTACATATGAAATCAATATCGATGATGAGATGTTAGAAAATGTTGACACTAGCACATATGGAGATAAAAAAGCTAACCATGTTATACGATATCGTGTTAAGCTCATTATTGATAAGTTCTTCAAAGATAAAAATGTGACAGTTCAAGCTCAAATTTTGAGAGGTCTCTTAACATCAAAGAAATTAAAAGAAGCTACAACACTATTGGGTATTTGAAAATCAACGAAAGATAAAAAGGTGAAGGAAAATGTGATTCAAAATATAAATAGTGCTCTAAAATCAATTGGAATATCTAGAAAAAAAAGTGATCTAGATGCACGTAGAGCAATACAAATGGAAGTGGTTTCATGAAGTACTAAATAAAATCGTTTGGTAAAATCAATGGAAAAAGCATTAGGGAACTCATGAAAAACATTGCATAAGCATGGGAAATTTCAATTGCAAATAGATGCAAATGATGAGTTGGCTTGTTGGATAGTTATTTGTAGGCAACCATACAAAGACAGACTTGGAGAAGATGTTAAAAAAATGATATATGAATATTGGATGAAAATTGCACGTGTTTCACCAAAACAAAGGGATGTGATGCGATGAATAATAACATGAAATCAGTAAGAAGAACATGCAAAACATATCTTGGATTCCACTCGGATAGAGTTGTTCAATAAGTTCATAGAAGAGAATCATGGAATTAATGTCTCAATCAGTACTTTTGTGAAACAAAAACCATGGCATGTTAAACCTATCACTGTATGCGACACTTGTTGTCGTTATCATGTGGAATTTCAATTATATTATGACACCTTCTTTAATTTTGGTAAAACATTTTGGAAAAATTCTACGTGCAAGAGAAAATCATGAATTAATTTACCAAAAGAAATGTGTTGGTGGTAAAAAAATGCAGTCATTGTGGAAATTTGACTTTGTTTCACGAAAAATATCCTATTTATATGAACGATCAATCATTTTCCAACATAAAAGTGAAATGGAAGAGCTACAAAAATATCTGATGAGCCCCAAAAATGGGTAACTTATTGGGCTCATTTTGCCTATTATTCCTTATTAATACACAATTCTTCATAGTTTTATTCATGCTTTTGAATATATTTATGTTAATTGAATGAATGAGAATGGTCACTTGACCACAAAGTCTAATACGTGCTTATTGCAGAGTTTTGGACATCTTTTGGACCAAGGTCAAGCATTTATGAGCTAGTTGACAGCCAAATACAAGGGAACAAGGCTGAGGATTGGTAGGAAGGGTGTCTCCTGCACTAAATGACCCCTTCCTCAAGTTCTCCACCATTAGCTCGGAGTTCAACAACCCACCAAAGATGATTTCTAGGGGTAGCCGAGCAGATTTTGTGAAGTGGCTGATTAACTGCAGTTTTGAGCAGCCAAGCCCCTCAAGTTAAGGAGGGCTGTTGGGGGTCCTTGTGGTGCATAAGTAGGAAGGCTTCAAGCCTTGGTAGTTTAGCTCTTGAACAGTTGTTTTTCGCACTTTGGTGCTGCTCTGCCTTTTAGCTCATTTTCGAGCTCTTGCTGTAAACATTTTTGTGACATGATTATTTTTTGAGTAATGGAGATAAATTTCACTTTGCACCAGCTCTGAGTTTTCTTAGGAGGCTGTAGCTCTTGGGGTTGGGCCCAACCCAAGTGCCAGTACCTCCTTTGTGTACTTTTATGTGTCTTTGTTGCATTCATAGAATAATTTCTGTTATTTAGGTTAAGATCTTGCTTTGTTACTTAGGTTGCTTTTGATGATTAAAATAGCTTTTCATGCTTCAAGTTGATTTGACAATTTGGTAACAGAAAAGACCTGCAAAAATGCCATCAAGCAATCCTTGATCTCACCTCTCCCTCCCTAGGACCTTGAGCTGAGACCAAGGCATACTTGCTGCCACAAAAACACTGTTTTTGCCTTTCCATGCAATTGCTAATGTTAGATTTCTAGTTGGAAAAGTTGGTACTAGTTGTACTTGCATGCTTAGATCTGTTCTTGCTTAGTTTCCATAGTTACTTTGCATGATTTCCTGTCTATAACCTTCTACTCATCATGTTTCTGGTTTTTAGGTCAGATTAGGTCAAAATAGATAGATCTCTGATCTTTCTCGTCTTTGTTCGATCAGTTTCCGAAAATAGTGTGCATAACACCTGTAATACATCCCTACCTATCCTCCCTTCATCATACAACCTACTCCAACCCCTAATTCTAGATTCCTTCCCTTCATTCGCCACACTTTTCCAATTTGACCTAATTTCTACATTTTTGTGCAACATTGCTCCCTCCATCCTTGAACAAATCCAACCACCTTCATCACTCTTTAGCTTCATTTACCAGATCCTAGACCCCTTCACATCATCATCCATCCTCCATTCCCACTTGCTTACCGTTTTTCCTCCATCAACCCTCTAGAATCCTCTTTCGGCTCTTCCTGTAGAATTTCCTGTAGAACATCTTGTAGAACCCCTGCAGACTTCCTGTAGAAGTTCACGTGAGAATTTTACGAGATCTGGTCACTATGAAACTCTCTGGAAGGTAGGGAAAATTTTAAGAACACCCCCTAAATTTATATATATAATAAATGGGCGAATCTCCATGGTATATAGGAAAAATGGAAGGCGATTTTATCAATAATATAATATGTATATATAATTTTTTGGCGAATCTCTCACCAGGCATGGCGAATATTTTACTCAATTATAAAATCTTGTAAGATCTTGGTATTACCATGGGTCAATACCATGGGTTATTATAAACCTGGAGCTTAAAAGTTACTATTAGTAATTTATAAAAATTAATAAAATTAATAGTTGATTTTTATTTTATTTTTTATTTTAACCAAGCTAAAATGTTTAACATACATTAAATTACAACATCTATTTTTACTCTTGATCCACCCCTGAGAGGGATCAAATATTTTTTCACTCTATGCTAGTTTGCATATCACGATATTTGATACCTCTCAGGGGTTAGTAGATCCAGAGTAAAGATGGATCTATGATGGTTTAATGCCCCCATTTAAATAGGCTACATTCTAGGTGAATACCATGGGTCAATACCATGTGCTTGGTGAATACCATGGTTCAATACCAGGTGCCATTTTGGTGAATACCATGGGTCAATACCATGTGCCATTTTTATTTTTATTAATACTAAAATTAGGGTTAATAATTTTTTTTGCATGGTATTAATAATAATCTAGTCCATGGTATTTGTCCCATAGTATTTTGCCCATAGGTTTCACCTAAATATAGCGCATTTTTTGAGTGTTCATAAATATAAGGTGACTTATGGAGTAAATATAAAATAATAATAATAATAATAATAATAATAAATAAATAAATAAAAAATTGTTTACCATATTTTATTAATTTACCATACCTCTTTTACAAATATGGTATTTGGCCCATAGGATTCACTTAAATAAAACCTCTTTCTTGAGCCTTCATATATAGAATGAGGGTTATGGACTAAATATAAAAAGAGGTTTTATTTATTTACCTTATGTCTAGTTTATTTATATTTTTATTTATTTACCATACTTTTGAGTAAGTATAAAAAGACGTTTTATTTATTTACCATACCTCCACTTACTTATATTTTTATTTGTTTACACCCTTGCATGTATATAAGGTGACTTATGGAGTAAATATAAAAAATGTTTTATTTATTTACCATACCTCTCATTTATTTATATTTTTATTAATTTACCATACCTCTTTTATAAATATGGTATTTGGCCCATAGGATTCACTTAAATAAAACCTATTCTTGAAAATGGGCGAATGGATTCACTTAAATAAAATCTATTCTTGAAAATGGGCGAATGGAAGGTTGTAACTCCTAATTTCAGGGGCTAAATTTACCTTTTTTACCCTCTCCCTTAAAATAAGGTGGGCTATTTGAGGTGATTTGTAAAAATGTATTATGATACAAAATATTCGCCCACTAAAAATTTAAAACCCCTTAATTTCACCAAATGGCGAACATTCGCCCCTAAAATTTTCTATGGTGCCAGGGACCCCTTAGGCCCTCTTCTCACCTTCCCAACCTCCTGCAAGCACCCATTCCATTTGCTTTCGCCAGTCAACCTCTGCATAGTAAAACAAACAGTTAAAGCACATGCATAATAATTCTGCAAGATTACTCAAAAATACAAAATGATATTTTTTCCAGATTTTACTTCAGAAGTAGCTTAGTCACATGCATTTTACCTTTCAAAGAATCAATGGCATCCATTTCAGCAACTTTCATATCTTTTCTTGCACCAGTAGGGTTAGTCGGTAAAATTAGGGTTTGCCAGGGTTTGCATTTCCTTTCAGCTTTCATCTCCTTTCTACAAGTAGACTAGCCTCTTTTGAGTTAGCTTTCATCCATCATAGTTAAAAGCTTCTTCTAAGAGCTCATAGAAGTTGGCTTAAGCTCCTAGCGGACTTGTGCCAACTGATCAAGTGACAGCCTGCAGCAAGAGCTAGTACTTGTGCATATAGCATCGTCGCTTCCAAGTTTGTTATGAACTACTGGGTTGATAAAAGCAAAGAAGGGAGTCACAAGAGTTGCAGCATCATTGCTGCAATACTAGACCCCACCATATTTTTGGCGCCATTGCCGGGGAAGTGTCAAAGTATTTGTGATTGTTGCTTTTCTTCTATCTTCTACTACAACCTTTTGCTAAGTAGTTTATTTTAGCAAGAGTAGAGTAGTTGTTTCATTTCAATTTTGCAATTTCATTTCCGCAAGAGTAAATTAGACATTTCTTGCTTTCCTAGACTAGAATTTCAATTCTGCAAGCGTAGATTAGCATTTCCATTCTGCAATTTCAATTCCGCAAGCGTAGCTTAGCATTTCATTTCTGCAATTTCATTTCAACAGCATAGATTAGTCATTTCCTGCTTTCATTTCAATTCCACAATTTTCATTCCTGCTTTCATTTCAATTCCACAATTTTCATTCCAGCAAGGTTTACTTTAGTTAGTTGCAATTTATTGTTCAATCAATTTCAGTTTTGCAGGTACAAGCAGAGAAAAACAAAAAAAATCAACTAAAAATATCTCATTTCATGCCTCGTAGGAACAGAGACAATTCAGGAAAATTCCTACCCAACACCCCCACCACATCACTGAGTCACCCTTCTCTCTTCTTTGGTGGCAGTGATCTAGAAGATCACATAGGTGAACCTCCAGAGATATACGAAGATCCTATCACAGAAGAAGAGCAAGAAAACATTCCTCCTGAGACCATGGCTGAACACAGGAACGATATAGGGAATGAGGAGAGAATAGAAGGTGCCTTTCCCATCCAAGAGACAAATGGGGACACAAAAATGAAAAACATAAGTCCCTCAGCCTTACCTCACTTCCATGGATTGACCACTGAAGACCCTGATACCTTCTTGTTTGAGTTTGCTGTCCTTTGTCGAACTTATGACTATGCAGAAGATGAGAAAAAGTTGAAACTCTTTCCCTCTACCCTCAAGGATGCAACACTACATTAGTTCATGGGGTTACCTGGAAACAATATCACAACTTGGGCTCAGATGCAACAAGCCTTTAACAACAAATACCAGGATTACTGTAGGTCAAAGGAGACGAAGGGAGAAATCTTTCGAATGACCATGGGAAGTGATGAATCTTTAGAAGACTATGAAGAAAGGTTCCAACTTAGTTATAAAAGGGCTAGGTGCACACTTGACCCCGAATATCTGAGGCTGGTTCTGATCCGAGGTGTTGAAAAGTGTGCAACAAGAAATGCTTGTTGAGAATGCAACAAGATGATGGAGCTTAGTGGAAAGGATTCACCTTCACTAAGTGGGCCCGCATGCAAATTATGGCGCAAAGTCTATTTTTGGATCACAGCAGGAGCGATCACAGCAGGAGTGATCACAGTAGGAGAAATCACAGTAGGAGTGATCACAACAGAAGTTATTGCAGCAGGTGTGATCAGAGTTTATTTTTAGACTGCTAGTCAAAAATAGAAAAGTCAAATATTATTGTTTCATAATAATATTTAGATTATAAACTTTATCTTATCCTCTTGGAGCACTTCAGTTTGAGCTACAGATGTGGCACATGCAGCTGTCAGAAGGAAATATGCTTTCTTTGTGAGTCAGTTGAGCTATTGCATGCAGGACATCAGTTAGAACTCATGCATGTGAGTTCTGTGGAGTTGGATGAGCAGTTAATGGAGTTGTGTTCAGTTTGACTTAGTTGAACTAGTTGTATTTAGTCTAACTGATCAATAGACTAAGTGATGAGTTGTGTGAATTAGTTATTAATTAATTCACTAATTATTAACTCATAATGCAACTGAAGAATACATCAGTTAACTCAATGCATGTACAGTTCAGTGGAGAAAGGTGTTAGAGGTTGAGATTGCTATCAGTTGTGCATGAGATTGTGCACATGCATGGGATTGAGTTATGTCAGTGATCTCTGCATAGTGTGGGCCAATACCAAGTGAAATATAGCTTGTGCTCACGTGATTACAGTGTGGGTGATTTTCACAAGGTAAATAGGAGTTTTGATCAGCCATTCTCATTCATTCTCTTGCAGGATTATGCAGTGGAGGCAGGCAAATCAGCGGAGGAGATTTGGAGATTAGATCTAAGCTGTATTGTGTGTCACAGGTGGAGATAGTACTGAGTACTTGTGAGGAGTATTGTACTATGTTTTTTACATGTTCTCAATCAATATAATATACAGATAGTTGGGGTTTTTAGCGAGATGCTTTCCCCGGGAAAATACTGTGTTGATATGTATGATTGATGCTTCTATGTGCACATGTTATTGTTTCTACTTCTGTAAATTGATGATCAACGTAGAGGAGGTTATGTATTATGCATGTATTCCACAATAGTGTATAATCAGGATAATCTCTGTTGAATAAGTGTCATATTATTCAAAATTTCTACATGGTATCAGAGCCCTTTGATTTGTAGGAAAAGTTTTATAGGATATCAAAGCGAGGAATGATCATCAGATCTATTATTCAGAAAGTGTTTACATTTTATTTCTTCAGGCAGAGTCTGTAATCAGGCCAGGTAGCTTCTGGATTCATCCTTCTTTTGGAAGGTGAGATATCCGGTGAATGCCCATACAGTCGATCTCTGTACAAGAAATACTTTGTTCTCACGAATTTTAGATCAAAAGCGGTTGAGTTTTGAGCTGGTGGAATGGCGCTCAAGGATAAACTCAGAAACATTAGGTGTGAGAATGGAGACAGTATGCCCCAGTATCTCACGACGTTCACCCAATGCCGGGATGAGCTGGGAAGTGTGGGGGTAGCTGTTGAGGATGAGGATATGGTGAGTCTAGCACTCCTTGGCCTTCCTAAGAGTTGGCATAGCTACCAGGACTCGATGAATGGAAGGGAGAAATTGCCAAGATGGGAGAGACTTTGGTCGGCTCTTGTGTAAGAGGAGATTAGATGGTGCACCAGCGACATTTCTTCATCTATGCATCATGAGGAGAATTGTGCCTTAGCGAGTAAGGTGAAGAAGGGGAAGGGGAAGGTTTCTCTTTCCGAATCCAGTTCTTCCAATGATGGGAAGAAGGTTGACAAGTCGAAGGTGAGATGCTTTTGTTGTCATGAGTTGGGCCATTATGCTACTAATTGGCCAAAGAAGAAGTCCAAGAAGGGATTCGGGGAAGGATCTGAAGGTGAGGCACTTGCTTCACAGTTTGAGTTGGATTTCACACTCTTCGCATGCATGGTTTCATCCATGATGGGAAGTGGTTGGTTTCTTGACAGTGGAGCTTCTTTCTACATGACCGATGACAAAAGTTTGTTTAGTACTTTGGAGGAGAAAGATCTCCAGATACTCATAGGGATGGCTAATGACGAGAAGTATAGTGTCTCAGGTGTAGGCACGGTTATTTTTCAGAGGGAGCATGGAGCTCGCCTTACCTTGACCGATGTCAAGTATATACCAGGATTGAAGAGAAACTTGGTGTTGATCACGATGCTAGAAGACAGAGGCTATGATGTAGTCTTCAGTAAGGGAAAGGTTTTCCTTAGACACATCATCACTAGACAGGTGAAGCAGATTGGTTCACGGGTCAAGAACCTGTATGCTCTTGAGGTTCAAGATGCATGCAAAGCCTTGAGCAGCAAGGCAACTGATGGAGACTTGGTGGTTGAGAGGGAGCATATATTACCTCTCAACATGCAGAGCCAGAAGAAGTCTCAGACGATTGTGGAGGAGCCACGATTGGTGCAGCAGCTTCAGGAGGTTGTGGAGCAGCCACAACAAGGGAAGCTGAGAGGAGATCGAGTAGAGACATCTACTCATGCAGAGACCTCCAGTAGGGGGAACTTCGAGCCAGGTGGGCTAAGGGATCGCATACAACCATACCTCTAGGTAGGAGGTGGGGTGATGTGGATTGATCGTCCCAAGGAGGAGGGGCAGGATCCTTGAAGTACCCAACCTCTTGGATGAGACCTTGCTACGGGAGCCCCGATGTGGAGTAGCAGGAACTGATTGATTAGGTAGAGATAGATGCGGATGGAGCGGCAGAGAGAGCGACAGTGCAGGGAATCCAAGGACAACGCATAGCATGCAGGCTGCAGTAATGCGAGAGGCACAAGTGTTTTGCACAGTGCTAGGTGGCACAGAGAGGTGTGCAATGGTGCGAGATGCATGGGGATGTTGCAGTAGTGCAGATGTCAGAGAGGGAGCACTTGTCAGCAGCAGGTAGAGCTTAAGCATCAGAGTATGTTCCTAGCCCAACAGAGTGGTCAGTTGGGAGTGTTTTTGTTCCAAGTGTTGTTGGAGCAAAGTGGACCGGGCAGATGTGTTGCATGTAGAACATTCCAGAGTTACAGGAACGGGTTTGAGAGGAAGCCTTTCTTATTGAGAGGGAGTGTTGAAAAGTGTGCAACAAGAAATGCTTGTTGAGAATGCAACAAGATGATGGAGCTTAGTGGAAAGGAGTCGCCTTCACTAAGTGGGCCCGCAGGCAAATTATGGCGCAAAGTCTATTTTTGGATCACAACAGGAGCGATCATAGCAGGAGTGATCACAGCAGGAGCAATCATAACAGGAGTGATCACAACAGGAGTGATCATAACAGGTGTGATTAGAGTCTATTTTTAGACTGCTAGGCAAAAATAGAAAAGTCAAATATTATTGTCTCATAATAATATTTAGACTATAAACTTTATCTTATCCTCTTGGAGCACTTCAGTTTGAGCTACAGATGTGAAACATGCAGCTGTCAGAAGGAAATACGCTTTCTTTTTGAGTCAATTGAGCTATTGCATGCAGGACATCAGTTAGAACTCATGCATGTGAGTTCTGTGGAGTTGGATGAGCAGTTAATGGAGTTGTGTTCAGTTTGACTTAGTTGAACTAGTTGTATTTAGTCTAACTGATCAATAGACTAAGTGATGAGTTGTGTGAATTAGTTATTAATTAATTCACTAATTATTAACTCATAATGCAACTGAAGAATACATCAGTTAACTCAGTGCATGTACAGTTCAGTGGAGACAGGTGTTAGAGGTTGAGATTGCTATCAGTTGTGCATGAGATTGTGCACATGCATGGGATTGAGTTATGCCAATGATCTCTGCATAGTGTGGGCCAATACCAAGTGAAATATAGCTTGTGCTCACGTGATTTACAATTTCGGTGATTTTCACAAGGTAAATAGGAGTTTGGATAAGCCATTCTCATTCATTCTCTTGCAGGATTGTGCAGTGGAGGCAGGCAAAGCAGCGGAGGAGATTTGGAGATCAGATCTAAGCTGTATTGTGTGTAACAGGTGGAGATAGTATTGAGTACTTGTGAGGAGTATTGTACTATGTTTGTTACATGTTCTCAATCAATATAATATACAGATAGTTGGGGTTTTTAGCGAGATGCTTTCCTCGGGAAAATACTGTGTTGATATGTGTGATTGATGCTTCTATGTGCGCATGTTATTGTTTCTGCTTCTGTAAATTGATGATCAACGTAGAGGAGGTTATGTATTATGCATGTATTCCACAATAGTGTATAATCGGGATAATATCTGTTGAATAAGTGTCATATTATTCAAAATTTCTACACGAGGAGTCCCTGAAGACCTTCTAGATACCCTCCATTTGCTGGCTGGAGGAGACATCTACCAACTACCTTATGATGACATAAAGACTGTGTTTAGAAACCATTCTAGGGCAGCCAGGAAAAGAGGTAGGGGGAATCAACTTCTAGATAGTGCCACCTTCTCCAAACATGAGTTTACAAATTAGATGGAAGACCTTAAAAGTGAGATGAGACAAACTATTTCCATGCAACTGGATACTTTCTGAATCCAGCAGAAGAAAGAGGAAGCTGAGAAGTTTTTGGCCATCTTCTGTCCCAGATGTACAAGGAAGCATCCTTGGAATGAGTGTCCATTGCACTCAGTAGAGGTATGTTTCATTTGTGAGGAAGACCACCCTACAAACCAGTGCCCAACCTTACCCAGACTTAAAGCTATGTACCAAGGGGTTGAAGGAGCCACTGAACCACTCTACTTCCTCAACCAAAGGAGGCCACATGGATCCAAACCTTACCAGCAGGGGATGCAAGGGACATCCAAAACTTATTACAACCCCAACCAATCCACTCACATACCTTCTTGGGGTCCCCCTGCTCATCCTTCCTGGTCCGCACCCCCTCCTTGGTCATATCCATCTCAATACCATACTCAACCTACTGCTCATTCGTTTCATTCTCATGTTCAGCCACAACCTCACTGGAATGCACCGCAACAGGGGTGGAGGCCCCAGTACAACTCTCCTCCCACCATTTTGGCTCCACCACCTGCTCAACCACAACCATTACCTCCTGCTCCTCCAAGACAACCCCAGATGCCTGCTCAACCGAACCCAAACCCCAATAACAGACAGGCCCAGTAGGTATATACTGGAGAGACAACATGCCTTACCTACGCTGTGGAGATTCAGGAGATCAATATACAATCTGGGAAGGTCCTCCCAGATAGCCAACCTCCTCCTAAGGAGGATGAAGAAGAGGAACAAGAAAGTGAACCCAAATCCATTCCACCCTTTCCTGAGAGACTAACTGGAACCATGCAATCAAACCCATAAGAGACTAAACTTCTGGGAGAACTTAAACAGTTGTGTGTAAAAATACCACTTCTCCAGGCCATCAAAGATGTACCAATCTACAACAAATTGATCAAAGAGAAGTGTTTCAAGCACCCAGGCAGGCACAAGAGAGATGTCCCAACGATCAATGTCATAGGACAACTTTCTGACCTAATGTTGGGACAAGTAATCTGTCCAAAATATTTGGACCTTGGGAGTCCTGTAGTTGATGTCCACATCAATGGAACCATGATTCCCCACACCCTGATTGATCTAGGGGCTGCCATTAATGTGATGACCAGGGACACTATCCTCAAACTCAACCTTCAAAGTTCCCTAAGAAAGACCTCGACAGTACTACAGTTACTAGACCGCTCCACCGTGACTCCCGAAGGGATTGTGGAAGATGTCATGGTCTCCGTTGATTCTTGGGAGTACCCTGTGGACTTCTTGGTCCTTCAGCCAAAGGAAAAACTCACTGGATACCCCCTCATTTTGGGAAGGCCTTGGTTAGCTACTGCAGATGCTTACATCAATTGTCGAGATGGGAGCATGACCATTAAGAATGGGCCAATGTCCAAACAGCTAGTCCTATATCCTCCTGCCCAACCTTTGCTCGAACATGACTTACCTCTCTGGTTGGAGGAGGAAGATGAGGATGAAGTCTACTCTGCACCAGTGTGCACCATGGAAGCCACCAAGGGAGGTCCTCAAACCGAGGATGACCTTATTGAGAATTTAATTCAAAATCCACCTCCTAGTGTGCTGCCATTAGAAGAGTTGGTAGGAGACACCCAAGCCAGTGCTTTAGTGGATCTCTATGTGGCTGATCCAACCTCTTCCCAAGTTAAGAATGTGGAATTTGGGCCTGAAAGAACCTTGAAGATCAACTCATCCCTATCTCCCTCTCAGGGGAAGTAGCTGTGTAGCTTATTGAACCGCCATATGGATGATTTTGCTTGGAGCTGTAAGGAGATGAAAGGAGTCCACCCTTCAGTCTGTACCCATCACATTTACATTAAAGAGGATTGTAAACCAGTCAGGCATCCTCAGAGGAGAATGAATCCAGCCCTTAAGGACATTGTCAAAGAAGAATTGCAAAATTTGTTGGATGCAGGGTTCATCTACCCCATCTCTGACAGCGAGTGGGTTTCTCCTCTGGTGCTTGTGCCCAAGAAAAACAGGAAGTGGAGAATCTATGTAGATTATCGAGAACTTAACAAAGCTACCAAGAAGGACCATTTCCCTTTTCCTTTCATAGATCAAGTGTTAGATGGCATGGCAGGGAAGAAGTTCTTTTCCTTCCTAGATGGGTTTAGCGGGTATAATCAGATCCAAATCAGCTCGGAAGACCAAGATAAGACCACTTTCACTTGTCCATGGGGTACCTTTGCCTACCTGTTCCTTCCCTTTGGATTATGCAACGCTCCTGCCACTTTCCAGAGAGCAGTACTGAGCATATTTGCTGAGCTGGTTCATGATTCAGTGGAAATATATATGGATTGCTTTAATCCTTATGGGTCCAACTTCCAAGAAGCATTGACTAACCTAGGAAAAGTTTTAACCAAGTGTATTGAGATGAACCTGCCCCTTAGTCCTAAGAAATGTGAATTCCTGATGACTGAAGGGACCGTGCAAGGTCATACAATTTCTTAGCAAGGATTACAGGTGGATCCCAACAAGATTGCTATCATCCAAAGGGTTCCACCTCCTCAAAAGGTAAGAGATGTTAGGAGTTTTTTAGGCTTAGCGGGATATTATAGAAGGTTAATTAAAGATTTTAGTAAGCTAACCTCTCCATTGTTTGGTCTTTTGGGGAAAGATGTCGAGTTTATATGGACTGAAAACTATCAAGAGGCTTTGGATGTGTTGAAAGATAAGCTGGTAACTGGCCCAATCTTGAGAGGTCCAATTTGGGCCCTACCTTTTCACATCCACACAGATGCCTCGAACAAAGCCATAGGAGCAGCCTTAGGACAAGTTGAAGAGAAGCTACCGTATGCCATATATTTTGTCAGTAAAAACCTGTCCAAGGTAGAATTAAACTATACTGTAATCGAGAAAGAGCTCCTAGCTATAATCCATTCCCTAAGCAAGTTCAGGCACTACATCACCGGTTATCAAACATTTGTACACACTGATCATGCTGCAATTAGGTTCTTGATGAATAAACCTGATGTAAATGCTCGTATCATTAGATGGTTACTTTTATTGTAGCAATTTGATTTGACCATTGTTGATAAGCCAGGTAAGGAAAATGTTGTTGCATATTTTCTGTCTAGACTAGATTTGCCTGCAGGTGAAGAAGGGATGGTGGATGATCAAATGCTAGATGAACATATGTTTGCTATTTCAATACTCTCTCCATGGTTTGCTGATATATCAAATTACTTGGTTTCAGAACAGTTCCCGCCACACTTATCCTCAAAAGAGAAGAGCAAGATCGTGAGGAAAAGCGCCCCATTCACTTGGATTGGGGGCAACCTGTTCAAACTTGGACCAGATTAGATTTTGAGGCGTTGTGTCAGGGAGGAGGAAGTTTTTGACATCCTCCTAACCTATCATGATGGACCCTGTGGAGGCCACTTTGCAGCAAAAAGAACCGCTTTCAAAATTATACAGGTAGGCTACTATTGGACCACTCTTCATCAAGATGTCAGAAGATACATCAGCCAATGTGACCGATGTCAAAGGATGGGGAACCCGACTCCAAGGGATGAAATGCCCCTCCAACCTCAGGTGACTTTTGAGCCATTTGAGAAGTGGGGCATGGACTTTGTGGGTCCTATCAACCCTCCTTCAAAACAAAAGTCTTACATCATTGTGTGCACAGACTACCTGACAAAGTGGGCAGAAACAAAGGCAATCAAGGCAGCAACAAAAGAAAAAGTGGCTGAGTTTTTGAGGGAAAATATCTTCTACAAGTTTGGCTACCCAAGAGAATTAGTCACAGATCAAGGAAGTCAGTTTACCTCTAACCTGATTGAAGACTTGCTTGCTCATCACAAGATTAAGCACAAAACTTCCACCCCTTATCATCTGCAAGCAAATGGGCAGGTGGAAGTCACTAACAGGGCTTTGGAAGAGATTTTGACTAAAGTGGTGAGCAACAATAGAAAATATTGGGCAGATCGCTTGGTTGAGGCCACCTGGGCCTACAACACTACTTGGAAAACTACATCAGGTTTCACACCTTATGAGATGGTCTACGGGAAGAATTTGAATACAACACATTGAGGTTGGTAGCTCAGTTGGACCTAGATCTCAGCCATGCACAACAGGAAAGACTGCTTCAGCTGAATGGACTAGATGAACAAAGAATGCAGGCCCTCCTCCACTCAGAGGTGGTCCAACTTCAAAGAAAAATATGGCATGACTAGCACCTTAAAGAGAAGCAATTTCAACCAGGAGATTGGGCACTTTTATATGATTCAAGATACAAGGATTTCAAAGGGAAGCTGAGGATAAGATGGCTGGGACCATATACAGTGGAGAAATGTAACGACAATGGTTCAGTCCTTATCAGGACCATTGATGAAGAAGCCATCCCCATGCTTGTCAATGGGCATCGATTGAAGATCTATAGGAAGCCCCTTTCTAAGTAGGAGTTCATTGAAACTCTGGATAAATCAGTGCTGGTAGTGGAGCAGGCCCCTGTCTCCACCCCACCCACATTTTGAGCACCAAAAGAAAAAAAAAAAAAAAAGGAAAAAAAAAAACAGAAAAAGAATAAAAGATCCTTGGGTGAAAACCTCTTGGAGGCGCCCAGGGCAGGCAGTGAGGGTGAAAACCTCCTGGAGGCACCCCAGCTATCTCAGAGAAAAAAAAAACACTGAAAAAATAAACCTGACTTCTGTTGAATAAATTGCAGGTTGCAGGAAGGACATTGCAGGTTAGGAGGATTGCACAAGACAAAGACAGAGGTCAGCACCAGGTTGCATGCATCCCTCACAATCAATTCCTCCATGACCACTACCCTTCCCTAAGATTTGATCTCATTCGGGCCAAGATTTCACCTTCTACAGGAAGTTCTGTGTCTTCTACAGGAAGATCCTGTAGAACCCACAGATGAGCAAAATTGATCTCAGAAGGGAATCCGAAGGTTGGGAATCTGCCTATGAGACTTGTCCACATCCCTGTTTCCATTCATTTCCATATGTCACCTTTTTCTATCTTTGTACACCTCCATTGCACCCATTTTTTATATATGCCTGCACAGTCACACACAGAATCCTGTTTTCTTCATACTGCCAAGAAAAAAACTTTTTGATGACAAATCAAGCAGCAGTTTCTCACTCACCATACCTGTCACCCTCCATCTAGAATCCTCATTAGCCGAGACCCTCGTCAGCAATGTAGCCCTACTCAATCTAGCTTGCATTCCAAGAGGAGAAGCAGCTACAGGACTTCCTACAAGAATCCTGTAGCAGCTGATCCCTCTGAAAGACATACTTCAGAGACAGGGACCACAAAGTATGGCAGAAGAAGCATGCATGGAGCTCTACCTAAACATTTGCACATCAACAATAGCTGAGACCAAGCATGCAGTGTGCATGCAACAACAACAACAAAAGGAATGGCTTCAAAAACCCGAAATCTACATAACACGGATGCGACCACGTAGGTAAGTGCCTAAACTCATTCTTCAATTGCATAAATCATATTTTAAAGCTGCATGACTATGGGAATGGTTCGGGTTGAGTGGAATCAGTGGCCAGTTAATTGGCCACCCTCGGCCAGTTAAAAATCCTCTTGGAATCCAAACGAGCCCCATTACATTCAAAATTTCCAGCCAGCACGTGTGGAGTGTCCATTTAGGGAGAAATTGCCGGGACTGGTAGTGGTGGTGGTGGATAACGATAGAGAGGAGGTGATGACAGTCAGAAACATGCAGAAACATTATGGCTATGATGTCGAACCAACGGTCCGGTCCAACCACTTCATCCCCTCACCACGAATCACGCCGCAGTTAAAAGATGCCCGACTGAAACATGCACCACCTTCTGTTCACTCTGCACTCACAACGTCCTCGATTGGAGTACACATCCACCGCTTCCAAAAATAGTTAACCAGTCGTCCTCCACTAGTTTTTCTGCTTGTTTTCAAAAATCTCCCACGCATCGGGCTCTATCAGAAGCACAGTTTCATTCTACAGGAACCAGGAGCTTTCTACAGGAAGGGTTCTACAGGAAAGGCGGAACAGCTCTGCAGGGAAAGGAAACCCGGAATTTTCGTTGAATTTGAAGCTCCAAACGAGGTAGGCTCGAAAAAAAACCTTCTCTGTGCATAATTTGTTTGTGCAAGGTGGTGAATTGAACGACATCAATTTGAAAAACAAGAGGAAAAATTCTGCATGTGTATTGAAAAAAAAACGTGAAAGTTGCGTGCATATTTCACTGAGTTTCCCCAGTTTTTCTGCATCGAAATCTCTTCCACGTTTCTTTTTAAATTTTCCTGCAAGGAGGATATATGCAATCATAGGGACCAGTCTGTGTGTGTAAAAAACTGAATTTACATATCTATCTGTATGCTAAGAAGAGAACCTGTGTCCCTATGCTCTGTTCTGTAAAAACCAAATTTTCCTTTTCATAAACAGACAGTCGAATTCTGGGTGACAATAGTCTTAAACCAAGGAAATTTGTTGCTATTTGATATTGAATACATGAGAAATTCCTTCTTGGGTTCAGAAGAAACCGAATTCAGTTATCCTCTATTTCAAATTTATTGTTTGATTCCCTGAGTATTTCCTTTTCTGGTTAAAACATAGAAAGAGCACTCACACCATGCCAGGAGGATTCATAAGGAAAGAGACCTCGGACTTTAGCAAACTACATGAGCATCCTGAGGTGGTGGACCTTTTCACCTAAGCAAATTGGATATCCTTCTTTGACAAAATTTAGGGTCATGATGAGGAGATAACTGAGGAGTTTTTAATGTCCCTGAGACCACAGTCAAAAACACATGCCACAGTTAGTTTTAGGGGTTTGACCCTAGAACTCACCCCTGAGCTCATCAGTGGAGTTACTGGTCTACCATTGGGGCTCCCTTGGAGCAAAGAAGAGAGATCATTGGGCCAAACTGCTAAGAAGTCATTTTTTCTGCCCATGGAGCATCCTGTAGAAGATAAAAACGGGGTAAGAAGAACTAGCTTGCCTCCTCTCTGGAGTGAAGTTAGTTTTCAAATTATGAAGTATATCACATGTGAAGGGAGGTTTAGCATCATCTATGGATATCATTTTAGGTTGCTGTGTGAATTAAGGCATGGGATTGACTTGCCTCCAGCCAAGAAGCTGAGCATCCCATATTTCCTTCTTTAGTCCCTAATTGAATGTGGTACAAAGTTAAATGAAGGGATCCCAGATCAGTTGGCCCATCATGGGCTCATCAAACTGTTGGTGGAATATGCTTTACATGCCTACACTGTCCCCATATCTTGGGAAATCTTCAGAAACATGTCCAGGGATGATAACATTAGAACTTTGGCCGAAAACATCACCCCATCTAGCAGTGAGGAGGGGGAGCACACTGAAGAAATTGAGAAGAACAATGATGAGGGAACCCAGGACATTCAAGCAAAGGGAAAAACAAAGGAAGCATGGGAAAAACAGAAAGGAAAAGAAGAATTTGGCAAGACTGTTGGGCCTAAAAGTTAGAAAGAAACAACAACAAAAATACCAAGGGAAAAGAGGATACAAAGTAGAAAGGAAAAGGCCGAGAAAGCCAAAATGAAGGTTGCCACAACCAAAGCAGGCACACAGAAAGAAAAGGGACAGACACACCCTGAGATATCAGTCATACAGACAGAAACAGTGGACATAGAGATTTCTATAGGAAGAAAAGAAAAAGAACAGCCGGAAGAGAAATCCCCTGAGACGTTGGCAAGGGAGGTAGCAGTTGTGCTTGCTGCATTAAGCACACCTACAAAACAAAAAGGAAAGAGAAAGAGGCAAACCTCCATGTACTTCAAAGCCATAAAAAACACAAGGATCAAAGTAGGCAAACTTCAGCCACCATCCAGGGAATCGATTGTCATTGAGGACTCACCCACTAAACAGAAGGAAGAGTCTCCTTCCAAGATATCCATCACCTATGAAAGAGGAAGCCCAAAAACCTCTACATGGAAAGAGAAAATTAAGTCGATGGACTCAAAGGCAGTTCTACAGGAAGCTGCAACATCTCTACAGGAAACTCTAGCCAAGTTAAAAGAGACTGAGAAATTGGAGGAGAAAGTAGCTAAACAATCACAAGGGGAGAGAAAAACTGAAGAAATACCTGAACCTACCCCTCAGCCTAGCTTGGGCTCATATTACAATCTGTTAGAGGGTGGGAAAATCATCCCACAAAAATTTGCTGTGACACTCTTCTTTGCATTGGAACAAGAGAGGATCAGAACACACACATGGATGAAAATTGCCAAATATAAGGGAATTGAGGACATAGGCCACATGGAGGAGAAGTTAAAAGAATTAAGAGGAGAACTAGCCATGGTAAGGCATGTAGAAAGCTGAAAAAGAGCCCAGTTGCAGGAGGAGAATGAGCTGCTGAAAAAACAGTTGCAGCTACAGGAAGTCCACAAGGAAGGTAGGTTGTCCATTTTGGGAGGGCAACAACAGTAAGAAGGACCTCCAGTAGATAAGGACACAACTGAGAAACAACAAAAGGAGGAAGAGCTACAAGCTAATGTGGAGATGCTCACAAAACTGCTGCAAGAACATGAGTCTCAGGCAACAGAAAAGATACAGGGTTTAAAACAACAGTTGCAAGAAAAAGACGCCCAGATGGCTTGCATGGCCAGCTGGGTAGTAGAAGCCTTACAATGTAGGCAACCTGCTAAGTCATATGCCTTATATCTTAAAGATCAATGGTTGCAATTTCAAATTAACACATTGGCCCAAAGGGGCACCATTCCATTTCAGAATTACCATCAGTTTATGGACTTGTGTGACAGTAGCTCAGCAGAAGATAAGGCCAAGTTATCAGAATTCTATTTACACAACTTGGCCCTTCCAAACATGAATCTGTGGGACCATAATGCTACATTTGGAGATGTGCAACTCATGGCCATGGCCTCTTGGTTAAACCATGAGGAAAAGAGGGCAGCAGAGATTCAAAATGTTATGAACAGGGAGCTAAGTGAGCCACTCATGATCAGAGCTGTCACACGGAATAAGTCGATCTTGCAGACAAGATAGACCTTCCTAGAATCTAAAGAAGACCTAATGACAAGCAAACCAACCAGACACTATCTTTCTCTAAATATGCTTTAATAAAAAATGGCAAACAAGTGTTTTTAGGGCCTACCTTAGGTCCAACACAAGCTTGTGGATGCCCTCGCTCCTTTGATCCAAATGAGCTCCTTTGTCGCGAATCTGCAAACACAAACAAGACAAACAAATTAAATAGCACTTGAAAAGCCAATTGCATAAAACATATTTAACACGAAAGTCAAGGAGTCCATGAAACAAATAACATGAGATACTTGTTGAGAAAAATGAGTTTGATTGTATTAATTCGAAAGAAGAAGAACTTTACAACCTTTGCCTTGACGCTGTACAAGCTCCTCTCAGGGTCCAACAAGAAGTCTCCTCTACTTTGACAAGTTTCACTCACTCCCCAATGAAACCAAAAAGGTATGTGATCTCTCCTCTTAGGCTTAACTAGGAAGTCTTGATTTCACCAGCATTTACCCTCAAAAATGTTCAACTTCCAACCTCCTCAGCAACCAGCCGAATGCCTGTATTTATAGTGCAATGGAGGGAGGTTACTAGGTCCTCCTTCAAAGCGATAAAGCCCTCCTTCAAAGGGATAGCTCCTCTCATCAAGGGATTAACTCATTCTCTTTTGGGATGCATGAACCACCTCAGAGCGAACAATCCACGTCAAAATTCCTTCTAGAAACCTCTAGAATTAACCCAAAGTGAGTTTTTTAAGATAAAACTTGCGCCTTTTGACTTTCACAGGGGTCTGCACCTACACCGTTAGGGACAGAGCGGGCAGGTCTGCAGTTTTTGTAAACAGAAGGTGCGGGACCGCAGGTGACAGTGAGAGAAAGTGCGGAACTAGAGTTACATTGATTTTTAATGTCTTTCTCTCATTTCCAAAGCTTGATTTGAAGAGCTGAGGTCTGAGACTTTCTTAGGAGGACAATACAAGTGATGATAGACCCATCCTAGATACTTGTTGAGAAAAATGAGTTTGATTGTATTAATTCGAAAGAAGAAGAACTTTACAACCTTTGCCTTGACACTGTACAAGCTCCTCTCAGGGTCCAGCAAGAAGTCTCCTCTACTTTGACAAGTTTCACTCACTCCCCAATGAAACCAAAAAGGTATGTGATCTCTCCTCTTAGGCTTAACTAGGAAATCTTGATTTCACCAACATTTACCCTCAAAAATGTTCAGCTTCTAACCTCCTCAGCAACCAGCCCAATGCCTGTATCTATAGTGCAATGGAGGGAGGTTACTAGGTCCTCCTTCAAAGGGATAGCTCCTCTCATCAAGGGATTAGCTCCTTCTCTTTTGGGATGCATGAACCACCTCAGAGCGAACAATCCACGTCAAAATTCCTTCTAGAAACCTCTAGAATTAACCCAAAGTGAGTTTTTTAAGATAAAACTTGCGCCTTTTGACTTTCACAGGGGTCCGCACCTACACCGTTAGGGACAGAGCGGGCAGGTCCGCAGTTTTTGTAAATAGAAGGTGCGGGACCGCAGGTGACAGTGAGAGAAAGTGCGGAACCAGAGTTACATTGATTTTTAATGTCTTTCTCTCATTTCCAAAGCTTGATTTGAAGAGCTGAGGTCTGAGACTTGCTTAGGAGGACAGTACAAGTGATGAAATCATATAACATTTCATCAGCTTTACTGTATGTCCATCAGCACCTTGCCAACAACCCGCAGGTTATCCCAGACTACATTGAAAAGCAAGCTCAGGCCATTTCTCACTTTGAGGACATGGAGAGACTATTGGGTGATAAATGCATTCATGCTTGCAAAAGGAGATGGAACACATTGTCCCACAGTCTAAAAATCAGAGAGTACCACTCCCCAACAAGGATGAGGGAGGCCTTGGAAAGAGTACCACTTTATAAACAGTCAATGCAAACTCTACAGGCCAACTGGATCGACCTAAAGTTTAGTCCTCCATTGCTTTTGGGACTGCTGGAAGGGGTCAAAGAAGAAGAAGAGCACAGGTAATGGGAGGAAGTAGAGAAAAAAGTAGAGTTCCATGATCGAGAAGAGGACATCACCTCAGAAGCTTGTGATGTCAGAGAGGCAGTCAAAGCAATCAAAGATGATGAGCTGGATTAGTTGCTCAGAGGATGAGCAACACATTCAATTGGGGGGTGATAATGAACCCCAAAAATGGGTAACTTATTGGGCTCATTTTGCCTATTATTCCCGATTAATCCACCATTCTTCATATTTTTATGCATGCTTTTGAATATATTTATGTTAATTGAACAAATGAGAATAGTCACTTGACCACAAAGTCTAATACGTGCTTATTGCAGATTTTTGGACATCTTTTGGACTGAGGTCAAGCATTTATGAGCCAGTTGATAGCCAAATATGAGGGAACAAGGCTGAGGATTGGTAGGAAGGGTGTCTCCTACACTAAATGACCCCTTCCTCAAGTTCTCCACCATCAGCTCGGAGTTCAACAACCCACCAAAGATGATTTCCAGGGGCAGCCGAGCAGATTTTGTGAAGTGGCTGATTAACTGCAGTTTTGAGCAGCCAAGCCCCTCAAGTTAAGGAGGGTTGTTGGGGGTCCTCGTGGTGCATAAGTAGGAAGGCTTCAAGCCTTGGTATTTTAGCTCTTGAACAGTTGTTTTTCGCACTTTGGTGCTGCTTTGCCTTTCAGCTCATTTTCAAGCTCTTGCTGTAAACATTTTTGTGACATGATTATTTTTTGAGTAATGGAGATAAATTTCACTTTGCACGAACTCTAAGTTTTCTTAGGAGGCTGTAGCTCTTGGGGTTGGGCCCAACCCAAGTGCCAGTACCTCCTTTGTGTACTTTTATGTGTCTTTGCTGCATTCATAGAATAATTTCTGTTATTTAGGTTAAGATCTTGCTTTGTTACTTAGGTTGCTTTTGATGATTAAAATAGCTTTTCATGCTTCAGGTTGATTTGAAAGTTTGGTAACAGAAAAGATCTGCAAAAATGCCATCAAGCAATCCTTGATCTCACCTCTCCCTCCCTGGGACCATGAGCTGAGACCAAGGCATACTTGCTGCCACAAAAACATTGTTTTTGCCTTTCCATGCAATTGCTAGTGTTAGATTTCTAGTTGGAAAAGTTGGTACTAGTTGTACTTGCATGCTTAGATCTATTCTTTCTTAGTTTCCATAGTTACTTTGCATGATTTCCTATCTATAACCTTCTGCTCATCATGTTTCTGGTTTTTAGGTCAGATTAGGTTAAAATAGATAGATATTTGGTCTTTCTCGTCTTTGTTCGATCAATTTCCGAAAATAGTGTGCAGAATACCTGTAATACATCCCTTCCTATCCTTCCTTCATCATACAACCTACTCCAACCCCTAATTCTAGATTCCTTCCCTTCATTCGCCACACTTTTCCAATTTGACCTAATTTCTACATTTTTGTGCAACATTGCTCCCTCCATCCTTGAATAAATCCAACCACCTTCATCACTCCTTAGCTTCATTTACCAGATCCTAGACCCCTTCACATCCTCATCCATCCTCCATTCCCACTTTCCTACCGCTTTTCCTCCATCAACCCTCTAGAATCCTCTTTCGGCTCTTCCTGTAGAACATCCTGTAGAACCCCTGCAGACTTCCTGTAGAAGTTCACGTGAGCAGTTTTTCGAGATCTGATCACTGTGAAACTCTCTGGAAGGGTGCTAGGGACCCCTTAGGCCCTCTTCTCACTTTCCCAACCTCTTGCAAGTGGCCATTTCAATTCCTTTCGCCAGTCAACCTCTGCACATTAAAACAAATAGTTAAAGCACATGCATAATAATTCTGCAAGATTACTCAAAAATACAAAAAGATGTTTTTTCCAGATTTTACTTCAGAAGTAGCTTAGTCACATTCATTTTACCTTTCAAAGAATCAATGGCATCCATTTCAGCAACTTTGATCTCTTTTTTTGCACCAGTAGGGTTAGTCGGTAAAACTAGGATTTGCTAGGGTTTGCATTTCCTTTCAGCTTTCATCTCCTTTCTGCAAGTAGACTAGCCTCTTTTGAGTTAGATTTCATCCATCACAGTTAAAAGATTCTTCTAAGAGCTCATAGAAGTTGGCTTAAGCTCCTAGCGGACTTGTGCCAGCTGATCAAGTGACAACCTACAACAAGAGCTAGTACTTGTGCATATATCACCGTCGCTTCCAAGTTTGTTATGAACTACCGGGTTGATAAAGTAAAGAAGGGAGTCCCAAGAGTTGCAGCATCATTGTTGCAATACTAGAGCCCACTAATATCCATACATCGATTGGTTCAAATAGTAGTACAAGTGCTAGAAGGATTGATTTACAAGAAGAAGAAATTTCCATGATAGATATTTTAAGGAAGTTTGAGATAGAAATTTATAAATACACCAAGCATTCTCATAGAGCTTGATGGTTGGATGTGAAATTCATAAAATCCCATGAAATGTTTCCACCAGGGACTATTTTGACCATTTTGTCAATAGTTGATTTTGCAAAAAATTACACATTTGTTGCACAAAATGAAATACAGAGTGAATATTATCATTCTAACCAAGTCTCCATGCTTGTCCATGTTATATATAGACATGTTGAACAAAATGTTGATCATATAGAAAGAACCAACAATAATCGACATGTTATTAAAGAATATCACTTTTATACCAGTGATGATTGTACAGATGATATGCATTTTGTACAACATTGCTTTGATAAGATTTATGACTCCTTGAAAGGTCGCAAAATAAAATTTAATGAACATTGGACATGTTTAGATGGATGCGTAGGTCATTTCAAATCTTCACGATCATTCTTTTGGTTGTGTCGTCTTCATATGAAAACCAACATTAAACATTGTTGGAATTTCTTTGAGATTGGCCATGGAAAAGGAGAACATGATGGTGCAGCAACATGTATAAAACTAGCACTTCGAAGATATAAAATGGACCACTCTGTAAATTGACTTGTCTCAGCTGAAAAAGTTGTTCAATGATGCATTGCTGCAATAAGCCATGAGACTAACCCATTAAGGGAGGTACGCATGTATGTACATATATACATTAACTTGTATATATTTTTAATATATGGTAATTTTTATTAATTTATTAATTTAAGGCATTTATAAATTATATAGTTTAAATAATATCATGATGATTATCTTTGATATATAATTTGTATTTTAAATAACATATTTAAGTTCTTGTTTGAATTTATTATAGGTCTTTTTAGTATATTGGAGTCCAAGATGTAGATAGATCGGTTACATATGAAGCCAAAACAGTAAAAGGGACTCAAAAATTGCATTCAATTAAAACAAAGGAGTACCGAAATTTGTTTTCATTTGATAAAAAAAAAGAATCTCGTTTTTGTCCTTTTTTCATAGAGGACACACAATTCAATTGTGAAAACAATACGTATGTAAAAGCTTGGAAACATACATAACTAAAGACAAAGAGGAAAATATCAGTTGCAAGCTTCAAAAAGATGGAATCAGAGGAGACTATAGTGTCATCTGAAGGTGATTGAGTTTCTCATCTTGTTAGAGAAGGTAACATTTCAATTGCTTTCAAAAGATGTATATGTGTTTTATGATTTTAAAATCATTGTGTATGAGTATCTAGATAATAGTTAAAATATAGATCTAAAGAGATAATAAAATCAAGTCCATGTTGATAATTGATTTCTTGTTAATCATGATCTGAATTTACACTTGTTTTATTGTGCAGGAGATGTTTTTGATGTAGTTACACCCATTAAAAACATAGAAAATGTCAAGTATTATTTGATGCAGTGCACTGAATGAAAGATGAAGTTATTAGAAGACTATGATGATAACGATTTTATATATGAAAGAGGGTCTATTATACTAAAAGGTTATTTTTTCCAAGAAACACATCAAGCTGAGAGTAATGTTTTCTTTCAAGACTATGAATCTGATGCAATAAGTTGTCAATATAGTCACTTGGTGTGTGCAATGCACATAAATTTGATAGAAGTTCAATAAAAAATAATTGAAAGTTAAAAAATGGAGAATGTCAAAAGCTAACCATGCATGGATCAATGAGGATGGAATTCCATTAGAATTTTTTTAATTGCACTGCCCAACAATTTCTTCTCCTTGTATTCATCTCTGAGAACTTAGAGTTCAAGTACATTGTTAGCCTTTCTTTTTGTGCACTCTTAAGTTGTCCATTCTAGGTAGTACTATGTATTACAAAATTGTTTTCATTAATATGGCACAACTTTATTGTTAAGATAAAAAGAAATTCAAAGATCTCCCAAATACTACTATAATGTAAGGATATAACATATCACAATTTTCTTGTTTATTGTTTATTGTACAATTATCATGTTTGCATTACATTTTTCTTTTTTATGGAACATCATTTTATCTTTTCAAATGTTTTTATTGCTATCTTAGTACCATGTTTTATAAAAAATTTTATAGTATGTTTGCATGAACGACTTTATGTTAAAAGTTAACTATCAACCAACATCCATAGTAGCCTTTTTATACATGAATGCAAAATGTATACCATATTTTATAATGCAATTTTAAGTCATAATTGCTTTAGACATCTACACCATTATAAGATTCATTCAAATGCAAACTGTACCATGTTTTGTAATTTTCAATTTTACTAAATATTCATTAAATAATTTGACAAAACATCTTTAAACAAAACCTAAGAATCATTTACTAACATTATAAGAACGATCATGCAAAATGTACCGACTAAATGCAAATTTACTTTCATTGCTACATATTCGTGAACTTAAATACATGTAAAACCTTTTTAAGCTTCAAACCATGCATCATGGAAATTGTACCATGTTTTATAATGCAAATTGTACCTGTTTTACAATGCAATTTTATAGTATGTTTGCATGAACAACTTTATATTAAAGGTTAACTATCAACGGACATCCATAGTAGCCTTTCTATACATGAATGCAAAACTTATACCATATTTTATAATGTAATTTTAAGTTATGATTGTTTTAGACATCTACACCAAATTATAAGATTCATTCAAATGCAAAATCTACCATGTTTTGTAATTTGCAATTTTACTAGATTCATTTTAAATAACTTGACAAAACAACTTTAAACAAAACCTAAAAATCATCTACTAACATTATAAGAATGATCATGCAAAATGTACCAACTAAATGAAAATTTATTTTCATTGCTACATATTCATGAACTTAAATATGTAAAACCTTTAAGCATCATGCAAATTGTACCATGTCTTATAATGCACAATTATAAGAATCATCATGCAAAATGCACATAAACTCCAAAATTAGCAGGTACTAAATCATAATAAAGAGTTCTATTTAAAATATGTCCAAAATTTATATCATTATAAAAGTAAATATATAATAAAATGTTGTCAAATAAAAATATGCATCAAAGAGATCAATTCATAATAAAGAGTTTTACTTTAAATATGTCCAAAATTTATAACATGTTAAGTAAATATAATATAAAAAGACTATAATGAATCATGGGTGCCCTACACAACATGTGTAATTGCATATATAGATAAGATTATGTACTTTAAAATTAAATTAGAATGTAATCATAATCTTTTTTATTTTTTTATTTTTTTATAAAAAGTTTCAAATTCCATGCAATACCTCATGGTGTTCCCCCTCCATGGCGCCCTCGTGGTGTTCGCCATGCATTGCGCCCTCATGGATAAACTGTACAATACATGTACATGTATATATATTAAAAATTTAAAATTTCACATGAAAATGCATAAACTCGCAATATTAAAAAAATCAAGTATCAACTTCTTTAAATTGTCTAGACGATTCAATCCCTGTAACCAACTCAAATTCCAAATTCCATGCAATACCTTGTGGTGTTCTCCCTGTATTTCTCCCTCATGGATGCCTTGTACAATACATGTACATGTATATATTAATAATTTAAAATTGCACATGAAAATGCAAAAACTTGTAATACTAACAAATTGTTAAACAACTTTTTCAAATTGTTTAGTTGATCTTATCCCCATTACTGACTCCATTGCTAAAGTCCTTGGAGAACGAAAACCATCTCCATACACCTAAAGTTCAAGAATTTTAAAAATGTTAGATAGAGATCTCATTTTTTAATGAAATTTTCTTCAATTTATAACAAAACAAAAGTGAAATATTCAATACTTGTGACAAGCGAATATTTGAAACATATCCTAATATGGAGGAAGAGGGTGGCGCTATGTCAAAAACGTCAGATGAAATTAGAATCTATTAAAATTTACTTATATGTACATAATTATTTCTTTTAAAAATATGTCCTCATGATATCGATTTAATAAAAGTAGAATAATAGTATCAACATGAACTCTTAAAAAAATCTAACATCTATCAACATATCTTGATTGGAACCTAAACCTGGGACAATGATATTATCAAAAATTTCATTCAAAAAACGAGTTACCTGCAAATGGTGAACATATGATACATTTGTGTTAGATTAGATCTAAAAAAATTAACAAAACGTATGTGAATCAACATTAACACATACATTACATTACATTAAAATATCCACCCTAACCATTAACACATACCGATCCCACACCCTCTTCCTCATGACCAATTAGGTCTTACCAAAAATCATGAAAACCCTTTGCATATGCTCTAACCTCCTCAATATTCATATTATCTATCTCCTCATCTGTTTTATATACAAAATTATCACATGTAGCAGCTCGTGCTCTTTGTCGATTTAGACCGACATCAATTCCAGTCAATGTCGTTAGGATGTTGCCTATAATGGCATCCTTCCTTCTCGACCAATTTGAGAAGTGGCATCCATCTCCGACTGCAAAGTTAACAAACAAGGAGGTTTACGTACCAAAGGTGGCAAAGGGAGAGGAAAATCAATATCCCTTAATGCACCCTTATGTTCATATAACTAACCTCCCCTAGTAGCATAATATTCAAATGGTAGGTCATTCTAATCAGGTCTCATACCAAAAAAAAATTCTGCATAAAATAATTTTGCAAAATAAATTGGAACCTCATCATTCCATGACAACTTTCCATACGTTGCAAGGAACCTATCATACAAATGGCTGGCTATTTCAGGGTGCTTGAAATACTGCACCTTGAGCATCTTTATTTTTGGCCCTTATTTGAAATTAAACATAGATTTTGCATGAGCTTTGGTAACCCTTTTACTTACCTCGGTGTTATATAGGATTTACGATTGCGAACAAAAATATCTCCCCTAGGTCGGTGGCTAACCTAGAACAATAGAGAGACAAGGAACACAATGATTTTCCTTGAAGTAAATAGATGATGGAGTGAGGCCTACCTGGAATCCTTTGCAAACTTTGCTCCTTCTTTAGCTTGGAAGCTCCAATTCCATCTCCGAATGCCAAAATTAGAACCTGCACAGTCAGCTAACACAAGCCAAGAAATTACGAGATCTATGCAGTATCACCTAAGTAATTCATTCAATAGATCAACATGGTATTGAAATAAGTGAAATAACAACATCACATATATGAAAACAATGAATTCTTTGCATTAATATAAATGGAAGGAGATTACAACCATAAGTGGCAGTTGATCTTGTAGAAGAGCTCCTCCAAGTTGTTGACTTGTCATTTCCTTGTCACAATATGAACCTCCAATCACCCTAAATGCATGAGATGATGACCACTCACTACAGTAGCATAAAGGAAGAATCACTCTCCAAAATCCAACTGCCAACCACATAGAAGGCTGGGAGTATATAGAGAATTAGGGTAAGTTGGGAGTTCTTATCCAATTAAAAATCTAGGGTAAGAGATCCACCTTTGATGGAGGGATAGGATCAAAGGATAATTGGTGAAAACTCCAAAGTAGGGAAGGATAGGATCTGAATGTTTTATCCAAGGTAAGTAGTTGTTGTAGCCACAACATCCCCATGTTTCATGGGGATCCTTCATATAAATGTGTTTCTAACTTTGTTCTACTTTTCTTTTGGTCTTAGTTTTATTTGTGTAAAGTGTTCTTGTTTTTTTTTTTTTTTTTTTTTTTTTTTTTTTTTTTTATGACCATTTTTTTGCATCACGACACTTGTGACACTACACGTTATTATTCTTCTCATCAGAGTGACACTTGCATCGTTGGTCTTATTTTACCATATCGCCTCACATTTGACATTTGACATTTGATTTAACTCGTTGGAATTTCCTCCATAAAATTGGCACATGAAATCTATACGCATCCCTTTGAAAATTTGATTACTTTTATGTTACCTTGTTATAATGATTATTCTCTCTAAGTTGCTCATCGAGTCTTGTTTTGGTCTTCATCTTGTTTTGGCCTTCACCTTAGATGACATTCCCATGACCTTGCACACACACACACATATATAAGACTAACATGTTTGTTGACATAACTTTAAGTTGCTCATTGAGTCTTGTTTTGGTCTTCATCTTGTTTTGGCCTTCACCTTAGATGACATTCCCATGACCTTGCACACACACACACATATATAAGACTAACATGTTTGTTGACATAACTTTAATGTATATTATTATTAATATGATCTTTATTAATTATTTGTTCATATTAATAATTTTCATAATTGTTTTGTCATGTTATATAATATATTTTTTATTATGTACATGTTTTAACTTTATATATATATATATATATATATATATATATATATACAACAAAATATATAATAATAATAAAATATATTAAAAGCGCACACACTTAAACATGACTAAAGGGAATCTTCAAAAGTTTTATGTTGACAAACAAAATTAATTTTATGCAAAGAAAAATTCAAGCGATGGGAATTAATTCATCAAAATCAATATATTCTTAATGGAAGACTTCCACATATACATTCCCACTCCACGTTGGTTTATCGTATCATTTTTCTAGCCATTAAAAAAAAACATGTTGCATGATACCAATGTTCCATCCAAGTAAAACGCAGGGAATGACCTTCAGTTGCAAATATAAATGCACATTTATCATAGATCCCATCACAATTATACTCTTGTTTAAACAAAGACCAATGGAAATCCTTGCATCATTTTTTTTCTAACGTTTAACTCATTCTGTTTTCAATTTTTAATGGATATTTCCTTCTCATTATGGTAGGATGCCATCATGGACAAGTGTAGCACACAACAATTGGTGCATGAACAACAAACCATTTTTATATATATATATATATTTTTTTGTTTATTTTTATTCTTTTCCAGTGGAAAGGAATCACATCTGGAAGGAGTTTGGGGAACTTGGAAGTCTTTATTAATAGAACGCAGAGGCCCAAGTGGTGGGGGAGGATGTAGTGCTAGAGAGGCAGCATTGGACAGTTGAGGACACTGACATCATAGAGGAGGAGGAACACAACCTTGAGGAGGAACACAATCTTGAGGAGCACGCAGAGGAAACCTTGGGAAGCATCCTTGGGCACGTAAGTAAGAATTCTGGCAGCTTGAGTTGTCAAACAAATTCGTAGTCTCTGGCATCATTGTGAAAGGTGCAGTGTGAGCCATAGGCATCAAGAATTGGAGGTAGCGTTAACCTGAACACAACGTTTGGGTGAAGAGAAAACGTAGCGTGAGGAGGGAGAGGCAGAATTAGAAGAGAACATAGGGTTGCAATTTTATGTTGTAATCCTTCTTTTCACTCTTTGATTTAAGGACGAAGGGTCTCATACATATTTATGATACATTATGTCCTTTGTTTTGGGATCAAACTGCATTTGACACTAATTGAAAGCATTATCGATACAGTTTGGTATTTTTTTTATGCCATTTTGGAGTGAATATCATTATATGTAGTGTGAAAGTAAATGAATTTTTAATTCCTCTTATTTTGTCACTTTGAAATGGTAATGTTTTGGTGATTGATGCATACATGTATATTTTGTAATTTTACATTATCAATATTTATATATATGTTATCAATATATTCGTGTTGCCTCCTATATATTTGATAATTGTTTTGAACTAATACATATATGCATCCTGTGAATTATGAATATAGGTTAATATGTTAACTTGTTTTCATTAATTTGCAGAGTTAGTTTAGAACCAAAATGAGCTCATGAGATTTGTTAATAAGGATCGAAAATTGTTTATTTATCTTTATCAATTATATTGGTATTGTCTTGCATCAAGTTGAGAAGATCATTATCTCAACATATGTAAAAATTACAATGAACTCATTTTATAATTTATCTTAGATATGTGAATAGAGTTATCTTAATAGTTTTATAGTGCGATCACTTTATTTGCATTTGTCCTAAAGACATGTGCAGATCCACAAATTACTTTGGGATTGGCAAGTAAATATTTATCCTGAGATCAAATACAATTCTTCCTCCTTTAATTAGAACATTTTGGCTTTTGAATAGGGATGATCTGGATCTTGGGGGGAGGCCTCCAAGATCTATAAAAATGAAATGGACCTTGGGGGGAGAGGCCCCCAAGATCTAAAAAATAGAAATGCCAGAAGAAAAGAGGAGAATACACAATAACAAAACCACAAAGAAACTTGTTTATTAAAACAGATAATAACTGTAAAGGCTATATTGTGGTGGACAATTTGTCTTTTTACAAAATGTAACTTGTTACTTATAGCCTTTTTTGGTCACAATACCATAGGTAAATTCCATGGGTGGGTAAATACCATGGGTGAATGAATACTATGGGTGGATCTCACTTACAATACCATGGGTAAATTCCATGGGTGGATAAATACTATGGGAGGATGAATACCAAGGGTTGATGCCACTTACAATACCATGGGTGTATGCCACTTACAATATCACGGGTAAATTTCATGGGTTGATGAATACCATGGGTGGATGCCATTTTCCATTCGAATCAAGGGACTAGGCTATCATGCGCTTAGTCAAGATAGGTTTCCATTTAAGTTCTTTTGCATCATACAACTAGTCACCTTTGATTATTTTATTTCTTTTTCAAGACTCCTTATGAAGGAGAAAGCCTCACGGTGGCTTGATTGAGCCCTAATTTCAGTCAAATCATAAAGGATCATCTCACTTAAACATTATCATACATATGAATCATTTTCCCTCCAGTCTAAATAACCATCACTTATAAGTGGACTGAAGGCCATTCTTCTACATATTGTACATACTTGTTTAGCTAGCATAGATTGGGTTAACTTAGGGTATTCCTAGGACATGGGTAACTGGAAACCCATTTGAACTAGTTAAGATTGATATCACAACGGAAAATAGTCTAATTAGGGATTTGATCGGGTAATATCTCACGTGTTGAGCCAGGACATTTCCAGGCATCAACATTTTTGGCACCAAAAGGAGGGCCACAAATTTCTATCTGTGTGAAATTTTATCTTGTTTATCATGGCTCATCCTTTGGGTGATGCATTTAGCACACTTGAACCTACCATAAATGTTCTCAAGAAACCTATCATGTCTCTAATTAAACCAACATATGACGGTGAGAGTGGCGTGACACCTGTAGATCATGCTTCAAAATTTTTAGTCAAATGCAATTCCTTCAATATCACTTGTGATAACAAGATTTGTAGGTTATTTTCTCTCAAATTTAAAGGTCAAATTAGAGGTTGGTATACTTCACTTCCAGATAAATATATCCATTCTTAGGAACACTTTGTTGAGACATTCCTTTCAACGCATCCGTTTTATGATTATGACAAGTTGTGTCTAGATATAGGAACTCTGGTGATGCAGGAAAATGAAGCGATTGATGAATTTTATAATAGATATAAATCCCTTTGTTTTAGATTCCCCTCAAAGATCTTCTTTTCGAGGATGATTTATTACAATATTTACAATTTATTGTTTTCTAGTAAAAACAATAGAACTAAAACAGAAGAACAAGACACTCTTGAGATATTTCTTAATCATGTTGAACATTCTAATCAATTTCATTCAATTTCAGGAGGAACTATCACACATCAAGAAATGAATTATGAACAATGTGATGATCTTCCTTTGAAAGCAGACTCGATTTTAACAAAGATCCATCTTCACTCCACACTTTTAATCACATCCATGATGAGGAAAATCATATGGATGTGTATAACATGATATACTCTAGAGTTCATTATTTTTGTACCTAGACCTTTTCACAGATCAAAGTACAAACCAAAATGGCATCATAGATCTTTCCAACGAAAAATTTCTTTCAACAAATTCAATCTTTTTTTAGGACCATATTTCATGTGAGAAGGACTCTTTACCCATCCTTGATAATTTTCAATCACTTTTCTTTCCTTTTGTTGATTCTTCTGAATCAGATCACTTACACCAATTTCAAGAAAGTGAGGCCATATATGACAAATATTTTGATGATGAGTTTTTTAAAATACCTTCATCACAAAGAGATCCTGATTTAAATCTAGCGATAGATTCATTTTATACTATTTCAACATATCCTATAGATAAACACAACATTATATATTTTGATGTACATAACCATCATGTTTCCCATAATCTTCATATTCAAAATTCTATGGAAACTTGTCATGATGAAAGCTCTTTGCCTTGTCTTCCTAGTGTTAGGTCTTCGAGTTCTCCTTGTGATTTTGATAACAATAGATTAGATAATCATGTATATCCTACTGACATCTTTCAATAGGTTGTAACATCTAAAGGTATACCATTAATTTCAACTAAGTCTGTCAATTTCTTCTCGTTGGAATGATCTTCAAGAGGTATCAAGTATTCACCCTTACTTCTATTATCCTTTTGAAAATTTCTTAGACAAATATTTTCAAGTGAAGGTTGACATATATAATTTGTTTTCTTCTAAATTATTAAGGTTACATGTACATAGTTGTGTTTTTATTTCTTGTAGTTTTTTTTACTACCTTTACTAATGCATGTTATATTTTTGATTGCAGGGACAAAACTGATGCGATGGTTGCATTGGAAATATACATATACTTGACTATTTTTCCGATGCAAATTTCTATAGTGTATATAGTAGGATTAGAATTAGTTTAAGTTGATTTAATTCTAGGTTTTTGAATAAGGTAATAATGGTGAATTAGAACTTTAATCATCATAATAATCATTATTTATATTTCATGTTAAGCTTGATCTTTATTTTCTTTTCTCTTTAACAAGCTTATTTTTGAGTAAATATGAAAATCTTGATGATAACATCATATACAAGTTTGTAAACATGATTAAACCATAGTCAATATTTGGGAAAGCTTTATTCATCACAACCCAACAAGACACCTTGTATCACCATCTCAACCTATCCAAACATGATTTTGAGATTTTATGTTTCTTTATCTTGTCTTGTTGCTCGTTTAAGCTTAACCATTTTATTTTGATTTTGCTTAGTTTTGTTTCCTTTTGTTTTTCATTTTATTTTTGCATGTATACATGTCTCATTATGGCTTGTTTTCAACTTGTTATATGGAGGAACATAATTTCAAATGGTAACACTAGCTGGTCCGCATGGGGGAAACCCTTACTCTCTATTTATAACTAGATATAAGTTTCCTACTACTCATATCTTAATCGTTTATCATGGGGAACATAGAGTCCTGGTTTAAGTAGTCTGAACCCACTTTAATAGATGAACAAATTGTCATCAGTACAAGTTTTGAATTGCTCCCATTTCCCCTCCACATATATAAAATACTCTACTTTGGTAGATGCAAATAGGTCTAGCGAGGTCAATATTTAATAACTTTCCATTTGTCTCTCAATACATATCCTCGTGTACCACCCCACTCTCTTCACCCAATTGCAAAACAATAAATACCAAAATCAATTCTCTAAATTATAATCAAAAGGGTGGGTCAAAAGAGAGTTAACATCACACATGTACGGGAAGTACAATTAAACCCATCAGGGCTATGGAAGTTCGCTGGCAGCAGGACCATACTTGTATGGTACCATGACAACTTCAACAGGGTATTGACGAGGCTCGCTGGCAGTGAAGCAATGTCATGTAAAAGGGTAACACTATATCAGATGTTCGCTAATATTTAAGTGACTTCCTATCCATTTTCACTATTCATTCAATAGAGTTCTATATTAAGTAAATAATATCCCCTTTCCTTGGATTCATTATTTTGAAGCTAGACGTTCAAGTAATCTGATCATTTTTGCGCTCACTTTATTTCTCTCAACGTTGTGTGGGACCCTTGGGAATAGTATAAGATATAAATCTTTTGGGACAACTTTTGTCTACTCCTAACCAGAGATAACTCCCATGCATCGCGAGTTGTTGTAGCCACAACACCCACATGTTTCATGGGGACCCTTCATATAAATTTGATTCTAAATTTGTTCTAGTTTGCTTTTGGTCTTGGTTTTATTTGTGTAAAGTGTCCTTGTTTTTTATTTATGACCATTTTCTCGCATCATGAGACTTATGACACTACACGTTATTATTCTTCACCTGAGAGCGACACTTGCATCATTGGTTTATTTTACCATATCGCCTCACTTTTGACATTTGATTTAACTCGTTGGCATTTCTTGCATAAAAATGGCAGATGAAATCTATATGCATCCCTTTGAAAATTTGATTACTTTTATGGCACCCTATTAAGTGATTATTCTCCCTAAGTTGTTCGTTGAGTCTTGTTTTAGTCTTCATCTTGTTTTGGCCTTCACCTTAGATGACATTCTCATGACCTTGCATACATGTATATATATAAGACTAACATGTTTGTTGACATGACTTTAATATATATTGTTGTTAATATGATCTTTATTAATTATTAATTCATATTAATAAATTTCATAATTGTTTTGTCATGTTATATAATATGTTTTTATTATGTACATGTTGCAAATTTATATATATATATATATCTATATATATATATATATATATATATATATATATATATATTACAACAAAAAACATAATAATAAAAATATGCTAAAAAATAAAAATAAAAAGGGCAACAACAAAATGACCATTCAAACGCAAACACTTAAACATGACTAAAGGGAATCATTCAAAAGTTTTATGTTTCCAAACAAAGATAATTTTATGCAAAGAAACGTTCAAGAGTTGTTGTTGTTGTTGTTGTTTTTTTTTCTTTTTTCGATGGTAATTAGTTCATCAAAATCAATATATTTTTAATTGAAGACTTCCACATATACCCTCCCACTCCATGTTGGTTTATCATATCATTTTTCCACCCATTAAAAAAAAAAACAAACATGTTGCATGATACCAATGTTTGGTCCAAATAAAACACATGGAATGATCTTCTTTAGAAAATGTAAATGCACACTTATCATAGCTCCTATCATAGTTGTACTCTTGTTTAAAAAAAGATGTTTTCTAACATTTAACTCATTATTTTTTCAATTTTAATGGATATTTCCTTCTCATTATGGTAGGATGCCATCATGGACAAGTGTAGCACGCAACAATTGGTGCATGAGAAACAAACCATTTTTTTTTAGTTGAAGGAATCACATCTAGAAGGAGTTTGGGGAAGTTGGCAGTCTTTATTAATAGAACACAGAGGCCCAAGCGGGGGGAAGGGAGAAGGACACAGTGCCCGAGCAACAACATTTTACAATTGAGAACACTGGCAACATAGAGGAGGAGAATCACGACCTTGAGGAGGAACGCAGTCTTGAAGCAGCGTAGGCAGCCTTGGGAAGCAACCTTGGAGCAATGTAAGTGAGAAGGATGGCAGTGTGAGTCACCAAAAAAATTCATAGTCTCTGGGAAGCATTGTAAAAGGTGCAACGTGAGCCATAGGCAACGAGACTTGGAGGTAGCGTTAACTTGAACGCAACGTTTGGGTGAAGAGAAAACGTAGCGTGAAGAGGGAGAGGCAAAATTAGAAGAGAACATAAGGTTGAAATTTTATGTTGTAATCCTTCTTTTCAATCTTCGATTTACGGATGAAGGGTATCATACATATATATGTTATGATGCATTTTGTCCTTTGTTTTGGGATCAAACTGCATTTGACACCAATCTAAAGCATTATCGATACTATTTGGTATTTTTTTATGCCATTTTGGAGTGAATATCATTATATATAGTGTGAAAGTAAATGACTTTTTAATTCCTCTAATTTTGTCACTTAGAAATGGTGATATTTTGGTGATTGATGCATATATATGTATTTTGTAATTTTGCATTATCAATATATATACATATATACATATATATATGTTATCAATATATTCTTGTTGCCTCCTATATATTTGATAATTGTTTTTAACTAATACATATATGCATCTCATGAATTATGAAGATAGGTTAATATGTTAACTTGTTTTCATTAATTCGCAAAGTTAGTTCAAAACCAAAATGAGCTCATGAGATTTGTTAATAAGGATCGATAATTGTTTATTTATCTTTATCAATTCTCTTGGTATTGTCTTGCATCGAGTTGAGAAGATCATTTTCTTAGCTTATGTAAAATTGTTAATGAACTTGTTTTATAACTTATCTTAGGTATGTGAATAGAGTTATCTTGGTATTTTTCTAGCACGATCACTTTATTTGTGTTTGTACTAAAGACATGTGCAAATCGTCAAATTACTTTGGGATTGGCAAGTAAATCTTCATCCTAAGATCAAATAAAATTCTTCCTCCTCCAATTAGAACATTTTGGCTTTTGACTAGGACGAGGCCATCCTGTGCTTAGTCAAGATATGTTTCTGATTAAGTTCTTTTGCATCATACAACTAGTCGCATTTGATTATTTTATTTCTTTTAAGAATCCTTGTGAAGGAGAAAGCCTCATGGTTGCTTGACTGAGCCCTCATTTCATCCAAATCATAAAGGATCATCTCACTTAAACATTATCATACAAATGACTCCTTTTCCCTTCGGTATGAATAACCATCACTCATAAGCGGATTGAAGGTCATTCTTGTGCATATTGTACATACTTGTTTAGCTAGCATAGACTAGGTTAACTTAGGTTAGTCCTAGGACACGAGTAACTAGAAACCCATTAACCAGTTAGGATTGACATCACAATGGAAAATAGTCTAATTAGGACTCTAATCGGGCAATTTCTCACATGTTGAGCCAGGACATTTCTAGGCATCAACAATAGTTGAAACAACTTCTAGAAACTCCTAGAAGGGGAAGCTTATGAAATCCTGATCATTCTCCCAGATTTCTAGAACCAATGCAAGTGCAAAGGGGAGAAACTTGCTGGTAACCAACACAGACCATGGTGGAGCAACCTAATGGTGAACGCACCCTAATAGGCTTACAGGGAGTGTTGGTCCTTAAACTAGCTCAGATGAAGCAATTTAGGGATGAAACTCTAGGAAATTAAAGGTACATGCTTAGGGCTTTGTGCAAGATGGTGACAAGGGGGAATAGGATGTTGATTGATCCCATTAGGAGGCTCACTGATCAAATGTGACAAAGTGGCCTATAACATAATGCCCCCTAAAGCGGAAAGTCAGAGATGATGATTGATGATCAAAGTGCTTTACCTTGTGACAAGTAGGGATCGAGGACAACTGACGAGCTTCATATTTTACAATAAATTTACAACATGAAATATTTGTTTGCTGAGGGAGAAATACACATAATCAACTCATAAGATGACATAACATGTATAATGATCAAAATACGCGTCCATAGATGCAACTGGTGGACCCATGATTGGATGACTATCTATATGATCATGACCATCATACATTGTGATCTTTGTATAATCCTGAAATCACAACCCGGATGGAAGAAACTAGATCCAGGGTCTTCTATAGCATTCACATGACCAACCAATGTATGAGTCTAACCACATGAATCAATGAGCTAGAATCAAACATGGTAGACACCATTTGATTATAGACCAATGATGTAAGTCGTTAATAGATGCGAGAGAAATCATCGGTTATGTTAATGGCTCTCAAGGTACTATAGTACAATCCGTATGGTGTGAGTAAATGTGTTGATGTTGAACACCACAAAGAATATTTCATTCGAAGGCTATTGATGTAAACCTGTCGCTGAGAGCAAGGAAACTTTCCATTGATGTATGCAAGAACCAAGGTACCAAAGGTGTGTTTCTAAGTCAACTTCTCGGATGATGTGCTGATTCGACAGGAAGCGACCCGTCGCACGAGGGCCTTAATGTATCCCCCATCAATGACACGGAACGAGTATGATGATTGAGATAGAATGATCAGAATGATCATGACATGGAACTAGATCAGGAAAGGTAGACATGAAATGAAGGCTTAATAGTATTGTAGCAGAGATCAACTGAATGACTTCTCTTGAATGCACCAGCAACACTGAATGGAGTTGGTAGCATTGACCCAAAACCGAAATGGAGGCTCTAAAAATGGTATGATAACCAAAGACAAGAAGATTACCCAACCAAACAGACACAAATATGAAGTGAAAGAGTGTCGTGTTCAATACAGACTCATTGTCATTAGTAAAATGGAATCCCTTGTTTTCCAAAATTCCCCAGCCATATTGGTCAGTACCTCTTTATTTTTTAAAAAGCTCAAGGAGGATAACATATGCTTTCATCCTTCAGATGAATCGCTTCGAGTATATTTAACGAACTCTGAGAAGGAGTGGTTCAACCTTGTCATGTTCGACAATTCCATCACTGTTTCATGTTTTAACAAGTCCAATGAATGTAAAACTCGACATCTTTTTCATGTTTAGATAGTTTGAAAAATAGGAAAAAAAGAAAACTCCAAATGTCCCTTTTTGTAGGTAGTCCCTTAGATCCGAAAAGGTATAAAACAATACCTGGGAGAACCTCTTAGCCATGTTCAACTAAGGTATTCCTTTTTCATAGTTAGTCTATCTCAGTCCGGAAAAGGGTTAAACTTATACTGAGTAGACATCTTTTCATTTACTTTTATGAGTTTGAAAAGACAAGTGCTTGACAATCTTTTCATATTTTGGGAGTTTGAAAAGAGCTGAAAGAGGAATCCTCTTGGAGGAATGAGTGGTATAAAGGGTAGCAACTAGTTCTAGTCATGATGGAACTGCTCAAAACACACAAAGGTCAAGAGGTTGGCTAATAAGACCACTCATCATAGTTGTTCCTCAGGAAAGGGTAAACAACCAAGTGAAAGTGTATGATCGGCCAAGCAGATGGTGACAATGGAATGAGAAAACCAAGGCTCATATGACATAAATAGGTTGATAAAATGGAAATCAAGAGGGATAAAATGAGAATGGTTTCATTTTTATAGAAGCTTGAAACATGGGAAACTATGCTTGAAATTGGTTCAATATGGTTTCATTTTTTCACAAGCTTGAAACATGAGAAAAACTATGATTGAGAGTGGTTTCATTTTTACACAAGCTTGAAATAGAGGAAAACTATGCTTGAATTAAGTTTTCATGCCCCTATCACAATGACTCAATTTGAGGTACATGCCCCCAAAGATTCATTTCATGCACCTAAGTAGACTATGGGTACTAATAGGTGGATGGAATGAAGCTTCATTTACAAGATCAAGTGAAAGACTCTATTGGGATTACGAGATCTAATCAAAGAATCTAATTGAAAGTGGATTTGTTTCATTTTTTAATGAGCTTGACATAGAAAAAGTACTATCCTCATGACACCTCGTTTCATTTTTTAAGGACCTTGACACAAAATGAAATCTACTATGGGAATCTTGTTTCATTTTTTAAGGAGCTTGACACAAGAAAAGGAACTCTGCTCCAAGGACCTTGTTTCATTTTTTAAGGATCTTGACACAAGAAAAGGAACTCTGCTCCAAGGACCTTGTTTCAGTTTTTAAGGAACTTGACATAAGGAAAGGAACTCTTCTCCAAACCTGATCATGACCACCAAGAGGCCGTAGCTTTCAAGAAGTTCTCATCAGATGGGAGAACAACACTCCGGAAGGGATGCATATCAAGCAATCTAATGAAAATATCAGAATCCAATGCCCCTAGTAAATGATGCACTACATCACCTACTAGATCATCAAAGACACATGCATGGGAAAAGTTGCCACATAATTAACCTGTGGTGGGGGAATACCACTTCCATATAAGGACCATTTAGGGATGCTGGTTGATTGGGAGCCAAATTAGGACCAATGAACAAAAGATGGTCAATAGTCATTATTCTTCCTTCATGCGGGAAACACATCACATGAAAGAGAGAAGAGAAAAGAGCTCCCATGACATAGACATAGTCAAGCCCAAGGAGTAAATTAAAATCCAAAGGGACTTGGACCACCATCACATCGATATAGGTAGTCTTTCCTCCCAAAGTAATAGGCAACTTATGAAGGATCCCTAACGGTTGACTAGTTCCTTTGTTAAAAGCCAACAGATTCTGGGTAATTGGCATAAGCTACAAAGAACCTAAATCTTTCCAAATAGTTGAGGACATAATACTAACAAATGCACCTTCATCTATGATTATTCCAGGTATGACCAAATTATAAGCCTGTACTATGATCTGGAAGGGCACGTAAGGGGGAAGACGATATCCTGCCAGTCGAATCCAATCAAAAGAAGTGACCATGCTACTTAGAGGGGGTGTCGTGGGAACATGAGAACTTCCCCCTTGCATTGTGGGAATGGGAGGATTGTTCCCCTATATTGTGGGAATGAGAGGATTTCCCCCCACCTCATTGGAATCTGAAGAAATAAGAATAACTTGAGCAATATGAAATTCACTCTCTATAGGAACAATACGATCAACTGAAGGTGGAATTGAGTCAACCATTTTCTCAAACAATGGTTGGTCAGTAACAAACTCATGGGATTCAAGTTTAGAGAGAGCAGGATTGATTGGAGATGGATTTTGATCAATCACTTCAACAACTAGTGGAGGATTGGGAGAAGGCTTTCGGTAACCAGCTGGAAGATGAGGTTGAGAAGCTATAAGGTTTTCCCACACTTTTGTGGCTTCATCCACATAAGGAAAAAGGTGAATAGGATGATTACCTTCACATAGATTACAAGGAAACTTGAATTTACCCTTTTTCCCATGGACCTTACTATCACTAGTTGAAGGTTTGTCACCAACATGATCTCTAGAAGATGATGAAAAAAGCCGATGTGAGCTTGTGGACCAGACTTCTAATACCTTGGGAATACTAGGACAATCTCTAAGATGGTGGCCATCCTTACATAACATGCAAGGGAATTTAACTTTGCGGGGCTGAATGAAAGGTTTTCTCAAATTAGTCGCATCGGTAGCAATGGATTTTTGGTTGGCCCCTTGCTTATTTTGCTTCTTCTTCTTCGTCCTTTTCTTCTTCTTCTTACCTTCCTGGTTACTAGAATCAAAACTTTCACCATGCAAAGAGGAAGAAAGGGATGAATAAATAATAGGTGAATAAGGAAAAGGGTCAACTTTAGGATCAACATGATGGTGATGTTGTTCAGGTGAAGGAGAACTCGGTTGATAAGTAGTTTGGACATTCAAAACCATAAGGGTCGAAAATAGCCAAACTAGAAAAGCAATGGTAAATCTGGGAAGGGACAATGTAGCCATATAAAGGGCACCAATATTTCCAAAAGAAGGAAAGGACCAGGATTCCCGTTAGGGGGGTTTCCTTGACTGGTGGACTTGGGAACCATTGTCATTAGTCTCAACCTAAGATCTACTCAGGAGTTGTTCCACGGTAAGGATGTTGTTCAACGATTAATTAATTGATTTTATAAATTAAAGACACAAACAAAACATAGGGGTAACTAGGCATAAAGGTTTACCAAGCAACCATGAACTGCAATATACACCTTGGAAAACCAAGGAATTAACATACGTGTAGTCAATCTCCCCAAATTTTGTATTTGCTGTATCACGGTATACAAGGCGACCTACTCAGTTACCTATGGATGGGTATAAACCTATAGGGGACTCCCAAAATAAACTTGACAGTACATGGGAGTGCAATCCGTAGTAGTGTTATCTAATGTGTAACCGTTCGATGTGAGTGTTCCCATATAATTTTCATGCGTGAAGCACCACCAATATACCCGAAGGTACATGGGGTACAGTCCTATACACTTACGTACGTGGAATGAGATTTCACCCTCGGGATGCAATACTGGAAAGCAACAACAACTCCTACTTTTAACGATGTCAGAAAACGTCTCTAGCCTAGACCTCTATGTGTGTCATTAAGTTTCAAATGCTCCTTAGGTTAATTGATATGAATTTTAGAGTTGATATTGAATTAGATTTCAGTTTCAAGGCTCAAAACTCGATGTCACCTGAACACACCTATGATGCAACTAATATGACGAAAATAACTCTTTTCACTTTCGATGAAAGTTGCCTAGTGTAGGGAAGAGGTGAAAATAATGAAGAAACAATAAAATATGCAGCCAACCTAACTAGATCTTTCAATTTCATTATTCCAACTCAACTCAAAGAATTAAAAGATGCCAAACCATGCAATGTAATCTATGCACAATTCCCCTGAAAACTATGCAAATGTAATCTATGCACAATTTCCTTTTCTATTGTGAAAATGAGAATTATAACTATGCAAATTTGATCTATGCAAGAGAATTTTTCAAAACAAACATAATAGAATTATAATGAAATAAAATGTAATATTTGATTTCATGAATAGAGGAATCAAACTGAAATTGGGTGAAAATTCCAAAAATCAAAAGAGATGTCACTCAAAGGCGATTAACACTCATACACTAGGGAATTCCAATTTCACACACGAAACCCTAGATGAAAATTCAAAGATTTTACTTTTCAACACACGTAATTTGTGAATATGAAGAAAACTAAGTGCAAATGTTCAATTACTAATTCAATTACACTTTTCAGAATGAGGACTAGAACAAAAGTTCATCTAAGCGATCAACAATCAAACAAAATCAATTTGCAAGTGACCAATTGATAAGAAAAAATAAAAATCAAAACCAATTCTTACCTAAGGAAAACAACACAAATTCAAACCAAATTGATGATTTAGAGAGACCACAAGACAATCAAGACTCACAAAATTTCAGCTGGAAGTAGGTTGACCAAAGAGAGGCTCAAGAACCAAGGAAAAATTTATGCAAAAATAGGGGCCAATGATGGTGTAGAATAGGCACCAATGCGTTACAACCCTGGTACAGAGTGGGCCAGGGCGAGGTGTAACGCTCTATCAAATACACAGGGGGTGTGTTGGGTTTGGGAAAGAGGATTCTGACACAGAAAATGCAAAAAAAGGTTCAATGAAATCACTTCCTATGTCTGTTCTTGGTTGGATGATACAAAAAAGTTTTTTCAAGGAGGTAATAGAACACAATGGACAAGGAAACCACTAGGGGAATACTCCACTTCCCAATATGGTCACCAATTTGTTATACGAGATTTATGATTGCGGGCAAAAGTATCTCCCCTAGGTCGGCGACTAACATAGAACAATAGAGAGACAAGGAACATAATGCTTTTCCTTAAAGTAAATAGATGATGGAGTGAGGCCTACTGGGAATCCTTTGCACAATTCAATCCTTCTTTAGCTCGGAAGCTCCAATTCTATCTCTGAATTCCAAAATTAGAACACGCATAGTCAGATAACACAAGCCAAGAAACTACGAGATCTATGAAATATCACCTAAGTACTTCATTCAATAGATCAACATGGTATTGAAATAAGTGAAATAACAACATCACATATAGGAAAACAATGAATTCTTTGCATTAATATAAATGGAAGGAGATTACAACCATAAGTAGCAGTTGATATTGTAGAAGAGCTCCTCCAAGTTGTTGACTTGTTGTTTCCCTGTCACAGTATGCACTTCCAATCACCCTAAATGCATGAGATGATGACCACTCACTACATCAGCATAAGGGCATAATCACTCTCCAAAATCCAACCCCCAACCACATAGAAGGTTGGGAATATATAGAGAAGTAGGGTAAGTTGGGAGTTCTTATCCAATTACCAATCTAGGGTAAGAGATCCACCTTTGATGGAGAGATAGGATCAAAGGATAAGTGGTGAAAACTCCAAAATAGGGAAGGATATGATCTGAATGTTTTATCCAAGGTAAGTAGTTGAAATAAATTTTGGAAACTCCTAGAAGGGGAAGCTTCTGAAATATCGATCATTCTCTCAAATTTCTAGAACCAATGCAGTTGCAAAGGGGAGAAACCTACTGGTGACCAACATAGACCATAGTGGAGCAATTTTCGATGAATGCACCACAATAGGCTTATAGGGAGCATTGGTCCTTGAAATGGCTCAAAAGAAGCAATTTATGGTTGAAACTATGGGAAATGAAAGGTACGTGCTTAGGGATTTGTGCAAAATGGTGACAAGGGGGAATATGATGTTGATTGATCCCATTAGGAGGCTCACTGATCGGATATGAAAAAATGGCCTATAACACTCAACCCATTTATCGGGACCCATTACTGCTTCCTTTCTATGCCTCATCATATCTATAAATCAATCAGTGGTTGGCCCAAGCTTCTTGTAAATATCAAGAAATCAACTTGGAGGGTGTACAATTATTTTTAAGCTTTGTTGTGTCTCTGAGGGAGCTCCAAGATCACAAGATCTTTCCTCAATTTTGAATAATTACCTATGCACCTTTGTAACGTACATTGCTGGAGGTTTATTTACCAAGGAAGCTCATTAGGAATATCAGATGGATAGGTGGTAGCTTGCGTATGGTCTTCTTCTTGAATTGCCCTGCTTTGATTACGTTTACTTTGATAAAAAATTTCACCCCTTTCATATCAATATAATTACATAAATATAAAAACATGTGAACAAAATTACTTATACACATGTAAGATAGACATGTACATGTATATGTACATACAATTCATTTACATGTACACGTGTTTTAACATAAAATAAAAATGATATAATTTCCCAAAATGATGAGGATCATGGTGATTCGATTGAGATTCATGACCACCCGAAGATGGTTGAACACCATCATGCCCAAGTACATGAGTTGATTGAGCTTGTTGACCACCTATTTATCATTTAATTAAATACACATAAACATATATATACCATACCACGATGATGTGAACGATGGCCCTCCATTGATCAATTTCATATATGTATGTACATACATGATTGCACATAAACATATATATACCATGATCATGATGTAACGAATGATGGACCTCCCCTGATTCATTTGATAATCTCCTCGATGCATGACCTCCCCCTCTAGCCGTTGCATGAGACTCAATTGATGCTCACCTCGGAGAATCAAGTGGAAAATGCTTATGTGATGACCCAAGCCCCCAATCCTTGAAATATATATATATATATATATATATATATATATATATATATATATATATATATATATATATATAGATATATAGATATGATCTTTAAAAAAACCCTTGAAGTTACCTCATGCCATTAAAAATATTAAAATTGCTATTTAAAAAGATCAAGAATTCAGAAAATTAATGTCATTGTTTGAGGGTTTCTTAAAAATTATTTGGCATAAATTCTTCATTTAAAATATACTCAAGACTAAAAACACAAATGTTGAAGTGCACATTTTGAAAATTAAATACAAATTTTTCTAAAACATGTTAGGTTCACCAAGTTGTGCTTACATAGTGGGGGCACACTTAGTATAGAATTGAAAAAATCACATGGTCATTAAAAACAACACGTTTATAACTAAAAATCACACAGATACCAAAGATATCTTATAATGTCCATCAATAAATTTTGACGGAGAGCTCCTTAACACCAATTCATCTTTCATACACAAATCTTGAATTGGGATTGCCTCATAGAATAGATCACTAGACATCATATTAACACTTGCACAATGTCTTATGCTAAATGATTGAAATTGACGAACAATATTTTTTTCTTCTCCATGCAATGGTTTTAACCTCTCCTTTTTGACTTGGTACTTGCCTTTCAACTGGTTGCACATAAGTTCAGAATTTGTGAAGGCTACAATTCCATTGGATCCATATTCCCTAGTTGTTCCTAAGCCTTCTATCAATGCAATATAATATGCTTCATTGTTTGTTGTCCTTCCATGTACATTAATTTTCCTTTGGAGGACTTTGTTCGTTGCAATATTGCATAACACATAAGTAATCACTGCTTGCCCTGGATTGGGATAAAAATAAAGTTCTACACATAATGTCCATTTTTCAATCATGTTTAATGGGTTTTCTGATCCCTTTAAAAAAAAAATCAATAAAATGAATAATATATTTATTTATTGCAAATTCCTTAGTTTATGGGAGAATGATGAAAAATAAATATATATTGTGATTGAATGATGGAATACTACAAGGATTTATCCTAGAATTTTATATCTGACACTTGGATATGATGATTAACACCAACAAAGGAATATGACAAGGTCAAAACATGATGAGGAAGAAATCATTATATGGACTTATGTGCGTGCATTGAGTTTGGTATGTAAAATGGATCGTTAAGACTTCTTTCCCAAGGTTTCCTAAGATGCATATTAGATCCTAATGTGTATATGTTGATTCATATTTGATTTTCTAGTGTTGATAGTTCTTTATATAGAAGCTTACTCGTTATAGGCAAGGATATAAAGTGTGATATATTACCTCCTAAGGTGTAAATACTTGAAGAGTGTAGGTTTTAACCCTGTACAAAAATTACATGCATACGAATTCTAAAAAAAAACAGAAAATAAACAATGGTGAGAACATAAAACATAAAACATAAAACATATATACAGAAATATTTTCCCTTGGATCCATAAATCGGGACTACCAGATTGACTTTTCATTATTTTCCTTTCAATGTTACAACACACACACACAGACATATGCCGAAGCATTCATAAAACCTAATCCTTTAAACTTGGAATAAAACATAATTGTAGTTCCCTTGACTGGATATACAAGATACCACGGGCAGAAAACCATCATGCCCAAAACCTTGTGCAAAACCCATGCGCAATACCATAGTTAGGTCCATCCACATAATATAGGGTCCAAAAAAATTGGAATATAACACACACCCAATAAAGAGCCACCCCAAAGGGGTATGTTATTGAAATAATTAGAATTTCTTTACTTACATGGGTATGTTATTGAAATAATTGGAATTTATTTACTTACATACTTACATATGATGTTCATGTCCACTTGAATAAATCAAAATAAGAGGTACAATTACATGATATTGAGGAATGGAAGCTTAATGCTCTAATCTCTCTTAAAATTCAATTGGAAAGGAAATGTACTATTATGAAAATTAATTTTTCAATTCAATGATTAGAGATGTGATATATGGCTTGAGTGCAAGGATGGATGCATGTGTATGTCAAATGAATTTTGTTGCACACGTAGTTGTTTTTGGATGTAAAGAATTTGATGATTTATATATCAAAAAATATAAATTATGATGTTAGGAATTTATTTATTTTAGGAACCAGGTCTATATAAAATCACTGTTTAAATGCATATGTGACAACTTATTTACACCGAGGGTGAATGCAGACTTGTTATCATTGGAATTCCTCCCTTTGGTTACTCTGCATAAGTTGATGGGAAACACTTGCAATGATGAATATAATGATGTTTTTGTCTCTTTCAATTAGAAGATTGTATTATTATTATAAAGGATGATTCCTAGACTTCATGGCCTTATAATGAATTTACTGACATATATGAGAATTTGTTTGACATCATATAGCATTCCAGTGCATATGGTAATATTCTACATTTCGGGTTGCTTTCCTTTCCCTTTCTCTTCACTAATTTTAATCATAAACTTGTTTTGCAATTTTTTTTTCAATATCTCCTTCCACTTTATATAAAAAAAATGTATATCTAAAAACTTCCCAAGGATATTCATGCTCATCTCAAAATTCAATAAATAATTCTTGAGACTATCCCTGATTTAATAATACCAATCTAACTAGAGATTTCTAATTCTAGTTGATATATATATATGAAATATTGACATTATATATATATATATATATATATATATATATATATATATATATATATATATATATCTATATATATATATATGAAATATTAACATGATTTCTTGTTGATAGATATATATTAAATATTAAAAAGAAGGTAGAGAAAGAAAGAGATATTTGTAGATTGCCCTTCCAAATGAGAGGTATTGGAATTGTTTCGTATTGATTTTTAGAAATAAGCGGGTGTTACTACTCATTTCCTTAGCAGATTGATTTCTATGCATTTGCAAACTCTATATCCAAAGTGAATTAATTCAAGAAAAAGACTACAAGATGGAAACAATGACCTGCAATAATATATATATATATATTTGTGTGTGTGTGTGTATATGTATATATTTGTATATCCAAAGTGAATTAATTCAAGAAAAAGACTACAAGATGGAAACAATGACCTGCAATAATATATATAAATAGATATATATATCTATATATATATATATATATATATATATATATATATATATTTTTTTTTTTATTTTTTTTTTCCTCTGGAAAAATCAATATATATTTCATTAATAAGCAGTTTTACATATGAGTCTGTTAAATACAGAGTTTCTTCAGAAGCTGTCTGTGCATTACCACGCAGGGCATGCTTATCAGTTCATTCTTTTATGCTGTACATCTTAACAAAATACCAAAAAATTGCAGTATTGTCTGTAGAAAGCTGTCAAAACATAAATATATTTAGTGATCTATTTGCGGATCCAGGGTTGGGTATCCTGGATCTATGTAAGGCCTATGATAGAATTTTTGCTCCATTTGATCATTAGTCTCTGTAATCTCCCATAGTCCTTGTTCCATCATCGCTGCCTCGGAAAGTTTATGGGCACCCTTAATTTGTTCCCTGTATATATGAGAGATAGAAATATGGTTAAAAGCTGCTTTGAGATCGAGAGCTTCTTGTAGAATAGTGCTTTGAGAGTGCATGTGACAAATAGCTGTGCCATTAATCCAATTAACAATGATCTGAGAATCTCCATAAATATTGATGTTAATGCAATGGTGTCTTAATGCAAAGTGTAGAAGGTGTCGAAGTGTAATCAGTTCAGCATAGTTGTTTGTTCCAACTCCCAGGCCAGCCTTGATGTTATAATGATGGGTCTCTGTTACATAGAGAATGATTCCACCCCCGCAGCTTTGTTGGTTTGCAGCTCCGTCGAAATAAGCCCAAGGCATGCTTGGGTCGATGGGTGGAGGCGGGGCAGGCTGTCGAGAAGGCGGAGGGGTAGGATCAGGCAGCTCCTTCAGGGCAGCAACAATGCTAGCTTCAAGTAGGGGCCAGTGGATGGGCTTATCATCGAATATGGCTCGATTTCTGGATTTCCAAATAGCCCAGTTGATTATGATGGGAAGGTTAATCACTTTGGACCCTTTGTTTTTCTTTTCCCATTCATTCCAAGCATTGGTGAGGTCCTGTCCCTCCCAATCTCCTGTGTAATTTATATGCGCACGTAGATTTCTCCACAGGTCTAACGTTGCTCGGCATCTCATGAATATGTGTTCTTTCGTTTCCGAAGCCTCTTTGCAGAGTACACACCAAGTAGGACCGTGTATAGCTCTCTTCGCTAGCTGATCACCTGTGGGAACTTTGTGCCTTAGAATGCACCAACTAAACAATTTCGACTGGGGGGAGGCTGCGCATTTCCATATATTTTTCCACCAATTAGTGATTTCTCCAGGCTTTCGATGTTCAATGAGATATACATAACCTTCCTTTGGAGTGTATACCCCGTGCTCCGCACGATGCCATACCAGTTCATCCGGTCCCTCCGAAATGCGGATGTGTGCTTCCATTAAAGCATCTCTGTATTCATCCCATATGGTATGCCATCTTCTCGGGATATTTAATTGATCTGCCGATTTCCATGCTTGTTGAAATATATCAGAATGTGCTGGGTCTGCTATCTGCGAGATGACCTTTATGTTTTGAGCTGCTAGATGTGCGATCAAATCTTGAGGGAGTGTATGTCTGCCACCACTGCCGGTCCAAGGATCCAGCCCAATTCTTGCACTGTTACCGTCTCTGATGCGCCAAACTAAGTTATCCCTGATGAGTGGTAAGGAGTGCAGAAGTGCTTTCCAGATTGATGATATGCCTACTTTGTTCCAAGAAGGCAATCTAGCCCAGTCGATGATGCTGAGAGGCCAGATATATTTATGGAAAGTGATGTTGGTCCATAAGCTGTGGGAAGTTAGGAGGGCCCATCCCATTTTTCCGGCCAGAGCTTTTGCAAATATCGATAGATCCTTCAGCCCCCAACCTCCCCACTTCTTGGGCAGGGCTATCTTGTTCCATCCGATCCAAGTGAAGATTCGTTTGTCTTGATTCCCTACCCATAGATATCGATTGCATAACTGTTGAATTTTTGCCAATATGTTCCGGGGAATCCAAGCCATCGCCATCCAGAATACAGGGGTAGCTTCCAGAACAACTTTTATTAGGATTAATCTCCCAGCCCTTGAGAGATACCTGTGACTCCAACATGATAATCTTTTTTCAATCTTCGCCACGAGCCATACCCAATCAACAATCTTCTGACTTGTCGGTTTGAGCCAGTACCCTAGATATTTGAGCCCTCTATCCAGGGGCTGAAGGCCATAAGGAAAAGCCAATCTAGCAGCGTGTGATTCATTTACAGTGGTGTCAACCATGGTGATGGTGGATTTTGATCGGTTTACTTCCATCCCTGTTTCTTTTGAGAACAGGTTGAGCAGGCGAGAGAATGTCGTCGTGTCCTGTATACTTCCATCCAATAATATCAAGACATCATCTACAAATAGGAGATGAGTAAGGTAGCAGATGTCTGATATTTTAAGGCCCCGGATAGAACCCTCCCTGCTAGCAGTAATCAGTAGCCTACTAAGTGCTTCAATTACCAAGAGAAAGAGCAATGGCGAGAGTGGGCAGCCCTGACGGAGACCTCTTTCAGAGTGAAAGAAGTGGGAGGCCGATCCATTGATCAATATACTGAAGGTGGGGGAGGTGATGCAAGCCATTATCCAGGTAATTAGAGAGTGAGGAAAACCGACTTGAATGAGGATCATTTTGATGTACAGCCAACTAGCACGGTCAAAGGCCTTGGAGAGATCAATTTTCAGCAGAATGCATTTGAGGTGTTTTGTCCAGATGGAGTGGATGGCTTCCTGTGCGGATCCAATGGCTTCATGAATCTGTCGATTCTCGAGAAAGGCAAATTGTTGAGGAGAGATGTGCCTGGAGAGGATGGGCTTGATCCGGTTAGCTATGATCTTCGATATAATCTTGTAGAGCACATTACATAGAGATATGGGATGGAAGTCATCGAATGATGATGGGTTGTCAGATTTAGGGATGAGGGCAATAAATGTAGAGTTTATGGCATGATAGATACTTCCCGAGGACCTGCTCTCCTCAACAACTTTGAGAATGTCTCCTCCCAGAAGTTCAAAAAATGCAGAGTAAAACTCTATGGTCCAACCATCCGGGCCCGGGCTCTTCTCCTTCTTGAACCATTTTATGGTGCTTTCCAATTCTGCCATGGTGACAGGAGCTTCCAGCTCCTCTAAATCTTCGTCTTCTACAAATCTTGGGAATTTGGTGGCCACATTGATGATTTCCGCCAGATTTGCACCCCTAGGGCTCTTGTATAGGTTTCTGAAATGAGTGGTGCCCAGGTTGGAAAGCTTGTTGAATGTATCAGCTTGTCCTCCCTCGGGGAGAGGGAGGTTCCAAATGGTATTTGCCACTTTCCTTCCTTTGGCAAAATTATGGAAGAATCTGGAGTTCTCATCTCCAGCCTTCAGCCATATAGCTCTACTGCGAAGTCTGATAGATTCCTCCCTTCCCTTAAGTATTGTATTCTTCTGATTTTCCAGACCCACCAGTCGGGCCTTGTCATTCTGTGTAAGAAACCCAAGATTTCTCTCGTCCAGAAGGCCCTTCAATTCATCTTCCACCTTGATAAGCTGCTCGTCTTCAGTCTTCTTTTTCTCTTTTGCCCAATTGATCACTATATGTTTTAATTCTGTTAGGTTTTTTACGAATCCCCTTGCCAATGTAGATTCTCTATCAATGGGGTGATCCCTCCAGAAAGATGTGATCAGGTTGTTGAAGCTAGGATCTTGTAGCCACAGATGGTTGAATTTATATGGCGCTTTTGGCTTCTGTTCCGGTCCTCGAATTTCCAGAGCTATAGGAGTGTGATCTGAGATTCCTCCGTTACTTACCCACTGTTTGTATGAGTGCAGCCGGTTAATCAGAGGTTCTTTCATGAGGAATCTATCCAGTCTTCTGGCCAAGGCTGCCTCCCCTGTTCTTCTGTTTCTCCAAGTAGGCTGCAGCTTCTGAACAGGGGTATCAATGAAGTCATGCTGTTCCAATAATTGTCTCATGTAGTTTGTAATAGGGTCGATCTGGGCCGCCTCTCCCCAAGACTCATTGAAGCCCAGGGAGAAATTCAGGTCTCCTCCGATGATGGTGTGCTCGAGTGATAGAAGGTTGCAGCTGAGCAGTTTTCTCCAGTATTCTTCCCTCTGATGACAAGGGACGTATATATTGATAATACGGAGGGGAAGCCCTAATTCGATGGAGATGATGTCTGCTCCTAGGAATCCCTGTCCGCCCCAGGATGATACCAGTTTAATCGAGCTGGGATTTAAACCGAGCGCCAGACCTCCCGATCTTCCCATGGCATCCATAGCTATGAAATGCCATTTAGCCCCTACAGAGGCTAGTGTGCGAGAGAAATGCTCTGCTGGTCCAAGGGTTTCTTGTAACATAATGATGTCTGGATTCTCGACCTCAAAAAGTCGTTTAAGGGCAAGCTTTTTTGGGGCGCTTGCCAACCCCCTACAATTGAAGGAGATGAACTTCATGGAGACCCAACCTTGGGGGGGTTTGTCGCTCTAAGGACCCCTAGAATGGTGGCTTGATGCCCAGCAGCAACTTCTGCGCCCGCATGTCTGATGGCTTTATTGAGGTTTGATTTACGACCCCGGGAGGAGTGGTACCCAAAATCAAGGGGGACAATTCCCAATCCAGCAATGGGTTCTGATGCCCCTGTGCGAGGAGCCCGTGGACGAAGGGAGTAGGGGTGAGATGAAGTTGACCGAGGTGATAAGGTCGAGAGGGGAGGAGAAGAGAGCGACAAGGAAGGTGGAGTAGGTGAGATCGACGGGGGAGGAGGAGGGATATCACAATGTGCCATAGTGCATGCAATAGAATCAATGAACACAGGAGAGGTAGATGTTATAGGATGAGAGATAGAAATATTACCCGGATCCTTTGCTGCTGCTGCTGCTGCCCGCGCCCGAGTCAGAGGAGGTGCAATCGGGCCAGTTGAATGCTCGATCATATTTGCAGAAGTTCCTCGGGGCTCCACACTGGTCTTTGGCGAGCGAAGAGTTGTTGGTGGAGCAATATTCCTTGGAGGGAGCGGCGAAGTGGGGATTGCCCTGGCCGAGTCCGGCTGTGCTTGTTGAGTTGCTCCGTTCTGACTGATGATTAGTGGGCAATCCTTATAAACATGACCAACTTGGTGACAGCAGTTGCATCTGAAGGGAACTCCTTCATAATCCAATATCTGCGTTCGGCTGAATTTCCCCCATCTCAGGGTCATTTTACCCACGAGACCTTCCCTGGTGTCCAGATGTACCAAAATTCTGGCCATAAGCTGGTCATTTGACTCCTTGTATGATCGATCATGGTCAATATATGTTCCCAAAGCATTCCCAATCTTGATGAATGCCTCCTCCTTCCAATATTGAAGAGGAAGTCCAGGCAATCGTACCCAAATAGGTCCTGCACCGATCTGCTCACGTTTCGGGTCGAAAAGAGGGCTCCATCTTTTCAAAAGTACTGGTGCCAATTCTATATGCCAGTACTAAGCCAGGACGGTGTTCGTATGTTCCTCTTTCACGTAGTGGAGAGAGAACCAGCCTTTGGGATGCCTTTGTACCTCTGGCAGCTCCGAGAACAAATCACCCCAAATTTCTTTGACCCAAGATTTCAATCGTTCTGCCGTGAAAATTCGTCCTCTTACGTGGCCAACCAGGGTCGTTTGGGCCAGTGCCATGGACTCTTCAAAGTTGGAAGGATCACCGAATGAAACCGAAATGTCCTTTGCAATTTCTCTGATACACTTAGTCTTCTTTGAGCGCGGAGCTGTGGGGTGATCCACGAGCGAATTTGATGACCCGGCCCCCACGGAGGGTTTAACAGGATGGGGGTGGATGGCTGGTGTGCTGAAGCTGCCCGAGGGCCTGATATCCGCAGTACTCAAGGGGATTTGCCCCGGCTGCCCGCTATCCCGAGGATGACTTAATAGATCGGCTTCGGAGGGGATCGATGCATGAGCAGAGGGTTGGTGTAGATCAGCCCTAATCCCTGCGGGATCGACACCAGGAATGATGTCTACTGAAGAGATAGAGGGATTATCCTCAGCCTGAGTTATCGATGGAACGGAGGGTTCAATGTTACGGGGCGGAGAGGGGAAGTTGATAGCGAAATCGTCGGGCAGGTAGGATGATAAGAGGAGGGCGGTACCTGGAGAGAGGGGAGGAGCCTCCAATGCGTGCTGAATGGGCGAGTTTTGCAGGGAAACCACAGGATTAGTTTGCAGATCGGCGGAGCTTGGAACAGCAGATGCAGGAAGCTGTTTAGGGTTTCCAAAAATGGTGAAATCTTCGAGTGGGTCCGCTGAGTAATCAACCAGCTCCATTTCCTCGGTATTCTCCATGCCGGTCAACTGTTAGATAACCGCCGTCCCTGTTAGCTGTCGGCTACCCGAGCTTCCAGATCGCCGGTTCCTCCTATCCGGTTCTTGCACTGTCCGGTCGGCGGGACTTTCGTGAGCCTGTGTCTCCTGCAGCTAATATCTAAGCCTATATCCGTAGCCCCGAACTTGGTCGACAATGTGTCCGGTAGCCTGCTCCTCCTGCGGTTAGATCGCACCTGCGGCTATGCTAGCCAAACCCACGACGGTAGCTCCGCGCCATTTCCGTTATGTGAGAATATATATATATATATATATTTGTGTGTGTGTGTGTGTATGTAATGTATTGTTAGGTTTATTTGAGATTAGCATGGAAACTAATGAATTTTCTCTCTATTATTATATGAATCCTATTCTAAGTAAACAATACATTGTAATGCAGTTTCAAGATCATCTTCGATGTTCTCTGGAATTTATACATGCGATTGATAGTTTCATCAAGAAATTATAAATTATGATGTTAGGAATTTATTGATTTTAGGAACTGGGTCTATATAAAATCATTGTTTAAATGCATATGTGACCAATTATTTACACTGAAGGTGCATGCAGACTTGTTATCATTGGAATTCCTCCCTTTGGTTACTCTACATAAGTTGATGGGAAAAACTTGCAAAGTCTATATCCAAACTGAATTAATTCAAGAAAGAGACTATAGGCCGATACAGTGACCTGCAATAAAAGAAATACATACATATACGCACAGACACACACACAAATATATATATATATATATATATATATATATATATATATATATATATATATATATATATATATATATATATATATGTCTTAGTTGTTAATTGCTAATCCTATGGTCGAAACAAAATTGGAATCAACGATTCTTATTTCATATAAGATTTCAATGTGTGAGTATGTTAATGGTAAGTTGCATTCCAATGAAATAAGATAGTAGACATGTCGGCTAATTCAATGTTTGACATGTCATATTGGACTTCAATGTGTGCACAATATAACATGAATTTGCACTCCAATGAGATATGACAATTGCAAGTTAAGATTATCAATGACTCTATCATATATAAGATTCCAAAGAGATTGGTGATTAATCCTAAGTAAATGTAATCTATGGTGATTAATTTCCATCGACAGGTGAGTTTCATATCAAATATTTAGCGGGACCCACTTACAGTGTATCCATTTCCCTTTTTTCAAAAGAAAAGATACATTATCTTTTATACATTTAAAAAAGAGAGTACATATACATAGATCTTTGTCCTTTCTGCTCATCCCGAGTCTTACAAAAGAATAGCATATTGGTTCCAAAAACAAAAAAGGAAACTATAACTCTATCTACCACTTACATTAATTCATATGAATCTATTTCTGTAAAAAGGAAAAAACAGATTGCAGTCATAAACAATGCTTCATAAAACATATTTTCTTTCATGTTGTTAAAGCCAAAGCCATAACAGTTAGAAAATATCCATTACCTATGAGTTACATATTTCACATTTAATTTGGTTGGTATTTGTATTAATAAGACAATATTTTCCTGCTATCTACATAAAATAACTCGTTTTTCATGCATGTTTATGTGAGTATACAATATAAGATAAAGGAAGAACTCTTTGAAGTCAACTTTATCATCCTAATTAATTGTGTAGTATTCCAGGCAAGTAATTATTAGCCTTCTTTGTGAATTCTCATATAAAAAAGATGTATGGTTTGAAAGTATCTCATAGAATGGGAAAGAGAACTTCCAAGAAACTAAATGACATTCTAGTTGATAACTTAGATCCTCATAAGATCAAATTCACTGCATATGAACATGGCTTACTGGTAAATGTTGTTTTTTTCAACTAGTCGTAGGCCTACTTCGAAGTAAGGACCATTTTGATATTTGGATAAATCACTGATATGGATTTATGAACCTAGCCATTGTAAGTTGTCATGTTTCTTGATTGGCAGAATGTAATTTTTTGTAAGGTTAAAAAGTTAATATCTACTCATATTGTGAAAAAGATTATTACAGTGATAGCTTAGACATGTATGTAATAGATAAGAGAGATGGGATACCGGATAGAAGCAAACAATTCTTTAACTAAAATATGTACTCTCTTTTTATTTTAATTAATGAAAGAATACCATTTTTTTCTTTTGAGAAAAAAAAGGTTCAGAATTCAGATATTATTGAGCTTAAAAACAAAACCATCAAGAATTCAAACTAAGAACTCAAGAATCTATTCTTCAAAGGTATGGCTCGCTGCAAGCCACTTTACCTATGACACATCATGACCCTAATACAATACTTTGAACAAGTATTTCAAAGATAATGTAACAACCTTGGTTAAAAATCAATGTAAAAATATATATAAGACCACGATTGATGGACACATATTCCAAGTTGAATGGTGGGAAAAACATCCTAGTGGGTGTTCATTTCAGTTATTATGGTTAAAGGAAAATGGAAAAGGCAATGGCAAAGGCTTTGGAAAGGCAAAGAGACATTAATTGACATTTATTTATGAAAATAATGGAAATTAGGAGAAAAGGGAGGTGAATGGTCACAAGTTGCATGAGAGGAGGAAAATGAAAGAAAATAATGGAAAATGAAGAAAATGGAGGCCTCATCGATAAAAATGCTTCTGAGGATTAGTTCATAAAACTTTTTTTCACTTCAGTTTTGGAGCTCTCTCATTATTCTCTCTCTCTCACACTTGGACACTTAGAGTTTTTGGAGCACTTTAGCATTGGATCAAGAAATGCAAAGAAGGAAAGAGGAAGGAAGGAGCAAGAAAGGAAGAGCGGGATTAAGCAGCTACAACAAGATTCTTTGTAGGTATCGATTTGCATGTGTGTTTTCCTTGATAGATTTGGCATGCATGGTATTGAATGTGGTTCTTTTGTTGTTATGGCATGGGTTTTTCTAGGTGTGACAAAGTTTTCAGCCTAGCCTTGCCATTTCCAGATAGCCATGGTGTGATGGGGTTCTCATGCTTTGGTTGAGTTGGATTACTGGATGGATTCAAAGCTAAGTGAGGTGGATCTTTGACTGATAGAATACATGGCCTAGTAAACCCTGAACCAGATTGTGGGTTGCGGTAAAGTTGGATATTGTGTGCCTCGGTGGACCTAGGAATCCTTGTAGGTGAATAGCGAGATATACGGTAAATCCAAGAGGTGGATTTCTCTCAGTTGGGCCTAGTAATCTCGAGTTGGGATATACGATAAATCCTAGAGAGTGGGTATCGGTTTAGGGCCTAGTGATCCAGTGTGGATTGTGGTAAATCCCGAGAGACTAGGAGATAGGAAAATTCCTCACGATGTAGGTGGAGAAATCCGGTGGCATCCATGCTTGTTTGGCATAGTGATTGGGTGTAGATAATGGTAAATCCTATTATTACATGTTTATTGTGTTGGCCTAGTGATCCGGGATGGATTACGATAAAGCCTGGTTTCTAATGATGAGGGTGACGTGGTTTAGCCTCGGGATGACCTGGTTGGTTCTTTTGGTTTGAGTCCCACATTCATGCTTGGAATATGGAACAAGGGTGAATGGATGAAGAGAGAATTAGCTCAACCATAATATGGTCGGGTGGAACGTTGTAGTACCATACCGGGTTGGATTTTGCATCATTGATATGAGGTTATTTCTCCTTGTTATTTCATGAATATTACACTGGTTTATATGTGGATGATATGGTTGTGATTTCCTTGGTATTTCTGTTGCTATTATGTTGGTTATGAATATGTTTGATGAGAGTGGCTATGTATGACTCTCATCACATTTTTACTTGTAAATGAATGAACAATGTATATATGAATTAATAGGTGATAATGCAACAAATGATATAAGGGAACAATGCTTCATAGCGATTCTCAAATAAGTATGAGACCCTTATGCTTAAATCTGTTGTTTACACATGTAGATTACATATTTGTGATATGTTTGACGAAATGCCTGTCATGGCTAGTAGGGGTTCGATTAAGGGATTTTTTAAGTATTTTCATTTGCATCATTGTTTCCTTGTTATCTTTCTGTTTTGAAGGTGTCATTCAATTCTGGGCAGTGACCTGGGCTTTAGGCCTAAAAAAGTGGCTCAAATCATGGGGATGTTGGCACAACACTGAGAACAATAGTCCCTGGATGCTGGAATGCCTTGTCATGAGAGCGTCCAAAGCCTCCTGGACACTATCAGGTCCATATCATGGGAGCATACATGGGTCAAGTGGTCTAAACCTTAGTGGGACCCAGGGGCATGATACTTGTGTGGTTGGGATGGCTTCTCGAAGTGTTGTTGTTGATGTGGGAGGTATGTTTGATGTGTTTCCATCGATTCCACTTCCATAAGGTAACCTTGAAGGTTGAATCATATCATAGTAGCCTCTCATCACATGTTTAGATCGTTGGTTGGTTACTTCGGTAGATGTGGGAGGAGGGTATTATAGAGTGGTATCAGAGCATGGTTCACCACTCAGATTAGATGGGTGGTATGTTGGTCATGCATTCATGTCAATTGCATATGTGTTCCTTATGCTTGTTGCATTTACATGGTGTTGATCATGGTTGTAGTGATGTCGCCATGTGAAGGCTAATGGTGTTGTTGTTGGATATGTCGTCATGAGTGTATGGTTGTATATGCATTTGTTATTCATGTCGGTGTCTATATGTTGCTATGCATGCATTTTCATGGTGAAGGTTGTTGTGCATGAGGTCATTGTATGCAATTAGGTCATCACGATGCTATTGTTATGTTATGATGCTAATGAGTTGGTTGAGATAAAGCAGGAGATGTAGATCATCGAAGTGAAGTTGCAACATTGGACCTTGGGGCAAGAGCATGTTGTCCTACAGGTTGTATGTTGGGCATGCCAGTGTGTAGGCTAAATATTGTTATACACATTATGGTTATGTGTATGTATCTAATTCTATTGATGCTATGGTTACATACATGATAGATGCTAGTTGATTAGTATAGTCATATGCACGTGTCAGATAGTCATGAATGATAGTGACTTGTGGTTGTATGCATTCCTATTGTTGTTTTATGTTAGATAACTTGATGATTATGTTATATGTTAACTTGTTGATTGTTATATGATAGTTAACTTCATGATTATGTTCTATATTGTTGTTGAGCATGTTATATGTTAACTTATTGTTGTTATATGTTAGTTAACTTGATGATTATGGTTATAGCATTAATATCTTGATGTTATATGTATCATGCTAAATTAGATTGGCCTATGAAGATGGTTAGGGTTATGACATTCAGGTATGATTCAACTCATTTGTGATCTCGTGTTGTACTAATCTAGATTGATGGTACATATGTGATTGCTATGCATAAATGAAATTTTTTTGTGAGTTTATGATGTAAACATGTTAGCTAGTGACTATTATGGATATCATGACCTTATTTATTTTTGAGTTGATATGTTGTGAAGTTATATCATGCTAATCTGGATTGATTGTGCACACAAGATAGCCTCCCCCGAGATACATTAAGGTATGAGTTTCTTATGTCGTATATTTGGTGCTTGACTATTTGATTATGTTGTCTATTTTGTGTTTGAGTGTTTGGTGTCTATTATGTCATCTAGTTGATTTATTTAGCATGATATGGTTTCAAGTTGGTTTAATTTTTGATTAATTGCATGATATGAGTATGTGTTTGAAAGATTGCACGAATGAATGATCTTGTTTTAAGATGGTTGTACTAATACATATGTGTTGAGACAACTAATATGTACTTGAGTGTAAGTAGGTGATAGTTGTAGCATTATGTATTATGACTGTTGACTATGAGTTGAATATGGATTATGACGTGATTGTTAGTCTTGGTAAAGGTTGATTTCCAATTGATAGATATGATTGTCTTGATATTTGGAACATGTGTAAACAATGCAAGAAACATTATTGGTATTAGCATGACAAGGTAATAGTTGATGTGTTTATATAACTAACATTTGGGTGATGTGAATGTGCATAGTAACACTCAATTGAAGCAAGGAAAAGGTCAAAGAAAGGAATTAGGCAATAATTCTTTTTTCTATGTTTGGAAACCCTAATTCTAAGTGAATCAGTGCTTTGCATACATGAAGTATTCTTAACCTTAATCTTGTCTGACATCATGTGGATATGTGTTAGAGTCATGAACTTGTATTTGACCGGTATAACAATTGGTTCTAGCTATGTCTAGAGTCATCAAAGGATTGGAGTCCCTTGAGAGATGGAATGGATGTGCTCAGTTGCAAAAAATGTGCTTGGCACAACAAGGTAAGGTAACCAGTGTATTTTTATGTTTATTTAAGCACTAACAGTTATGTGTTGATGGCATTATGATACAAGGGATTGCATGGAAAAGAAATTGCCATGGAATCTTGAAGAAGGCTTAGGTTGAGCTTTCCCTTGGAAGCATTGGGAACCATGGGGATTGAGTCATGGTGTCTATTGTTAGTCTCGTGCTTTTGGTGTTTTGGTGATTTTTTGTGCTTGATTATGGTTTTGTTTGCATCTTGTGCATGACCATGCCACTTTGGTTGTGGCATCGTATTATTGTTGGTTTGCCATGGTTTTCTTTTTGTTTGCATTTTTTCTTGCCTTTTATGTTTGAGAGTCTTGGGAATTTGTTGGGAAAGAGGAAAGTTAATGGAGCCCAGGAAGAGCTAAATGAAACCCAACAGATGATGTAAGGCCTCGGTGAAGATCAGTGCATGTATAAGGGTAGCTAAAGGAAAGTGTATAACAACTAGTTTCATTGGTTGGGTCCATTGGTGTAAATGGACGATGGCATGACAATCATGAGAAAAGTAATTAGGAAAGGTAAAGTAAATAGATGGCGTCAGATGCCTTGGCTATGTTGGGAATCGTTGTTCTCAATGTTGTGCATGCTGATAAAGGGAGTTATCTTAGCCTTGACCTTACGATATCTGGTGATTATGTTGTGATCATATCTGATGTCTATATATGTATACATGTATGTATGTCATGTATGATAGGGTCATCATGGATCATTATTATTAATGCTAATATTTATGTGTATATATATGTATGTATGTATGTTGTTGTCTGACAGGGTTGTTAGGAATCACTCTTGTGGAGGAATGATTGCTTAAGCAGGTGAATGACATGAAGAGGTTCTTGGTTTATGAGGAATCAAGTGGAAGAGTAGTAATGACAAATATATGAGGTCAGTATCACGTGGTTATGAGTTGATATTATGTGATTATATTATGTATATGATATGGACAGGCTATACCGAGGGATACATCAGTGAAATGAAAGTAGTGTGGTCTACGACATGTTGGGACAAGCATTGATAAGACACTGGAAGCAAGGTTGCTTGGTAGAGACAATGTGGTTTTGGACGTGTGGTACTACTATTGTGCGTGTTGTATATGTTGTACATGTTGTATCTGTGATGTTGTGCACATTATGGATATGCAATGTTGTGTGCATATGGTGTTGTGCGCATGTTGGATATGCAGTGCTGTGTACATATGGTGCTATGTACATGTTGTATATGTATTGTTATGTACATATGGTGTTGTGTGAATGTTGTACATGTGGTGATATGTGCATATGATGTTGTGTACAAGTGGTGTTGTGAGCATGTGGTGTCATGTACATGTTGTACATATTGTGTTGTGCGCATGTGGTACTGTGTACATGTCATGCATGTGATATTGTGTACATGTGGTGCCGTGTACATGTTGTGCATGTGGTACTATGTCCATGAGGTATTATGTACACATTGTACAGGTGGTGCGGTGTACATGTGGAGTTGTGTACATGTGTAGGAGGTTTTGTTTACATGTGATGTTGTGCACATATTGTGCAGGTGGTGTAGTGTATAGGTGGTGCAGTGTATAGGTGGTGCTGTGTACATGTTGTACATATGGTACTAGTGTACATGGGGTATTGTGCATGTGTCATACATGTTGTGTTGCGGGCATGCAGTAGCATGTATATTCATTTTGTAGTTGTGGTATCGTGCCATATGCATTCATTGTGTTGTGGTGTGCACCAGATGTAGGAGTATGTATTGTGTTGTGTTTTACATTGGGTGTAGGTGTATGTGTTGAATGTCAGGTGTACGCACATGTATTGCATGGTGTTGTATGCCGTGTGTGGTTGTATGTGTGTGATGCACGCTATGTGTATGTGAAAATGGTCGAGGAGAAGGCACTGGGTGTTTGTTGGGTGTGGAAACCGGTCTGGTGTGTGTACGGAATAAGGAAAAAGGTAGAATCTAAGGATTGATTAAAGGATAAGTATCAATATTTTATTTCAGTTTTATTATGCATGTGATTTATGATTCTGGTCTATGATGATCACATGTGATCTATGATTTTGGTTTATGATGGTTGCATGTGATTTATGATTTTGATCTATGATGGTTGTGTTTTGAGCTAAACTGATGTGATATATTTATACATGATGATTTGGTCAAAGATTCTAGTTTGACTTGTTGTGACAGGAAGTAAACATGATTGCAAGTGTACCTTATTGATGAGCTACCAATGAGGTATGGTTTGAATTTATTTTAAATCTAATGGAAGGTATCTACTTGGTACATGAAACACCAAAATGCCCGGTTAGGTGGTTGAAATTGACTGCAAGCATTATCAACAACGACAAAAGGAATTGGAACATGCAACAATATGCAGGTAAAGCACTTCAGGAGCAGGGCCATTGTGGGACACTGGTACCTAATAGTATCCATTGATTGCCTTGAGCATGCTATGACCAACATGATAGTTTGAGGCAGGTATATGCCTTGGTTGTTTAACTTTTCGATGCAAGGAAGCCTTGCCAAGGGATGGATTTCCCGGAATAGGGAATGGTGGAGAACTTGGAAGGTGAGTGATTGCACAAAAGGGGAGACCAGATTTCCTGAGGGACTGTGTAGTAAAGAAGGGAAGGCCGAGGATATATTTGTTTTGGTCATGAGAATTGCTAGATGGAATCAGATGCACATTGGGAGTGCGCCATGCAACAATGAGCTGGTAAATTTTCACTGAGAGGACATGTGGCACAGGATTGTAGTGCTAGAAATTGGATGCAATTTTGACTGTGGCAGTGGATTCTAGACTTCCTGGGAAGGAGGTGAATCTTATTATTACTTTTTAGGGTGGAGGTGTGAGCTGTTGGATTCCCTTGTTGATTGATATGAGCATTGTATCATTTTATTTTCTGATTTAGCAAATGTGCATATGTGTACAAGTAGTTATTGTAAATACTGTAATGAGCTATGTTATAAAGCTCCAGTAAATGGTATGCTTGTCATGTTTCAACAATGGTCATTATAAATACTGCAATGAGCTGTGTTATAAAGCTCCATAAAATACTATGTTTTGTTTTCAACAGTATTGTTAGTTATAGGTGTCATTGAACATCGAGGATGGTGTTCCCCCAAGGGGGAGGGTTATGTAACAACCCTAGTGAAAAATCCATGTAAAAATATATAAGACCAGGGTTGATGGGACACATATTCCAAGCTAAATGGTGGGCAAAACATCTTAGTGGGTGTTAATTTAGGTTATTGTGGCTAAATAAAAATGGAAAAGGCTTTGGAAAGGCAATGAGGCATTAATTGACATTTATTTATGAAAATAATGGAAATTAGGAGAAAATGGAGGTGAATGGTCACATGTTGCATACAAGGAGGAAAATGTAGGAAAATAATGGAAAATGAAGAAAATAAAGACCTCATTGATAAAAATGCTTTTGAGGATTAATTCATAAAACCTTTTGTTGGTTCAGTTTTGGAGCTCTCTCATTATTCTCTCTCTTTCTCACTCTTGGACACTTAGATTTTTTGGAGCACTTTGGCATTGGATCAAGAAAGGAAAATAAGGCAAGAGGAAGGGAGGAGCAAGCAAGGAAGAGTAGGATTAAGAAACTACAACAAGATTATTTGTAGGTATTGATTTGAATGTGTGTTTTCCTTGCTAGATTTGGAATGAATGGTATTGCATGTGGTTCCTTTTCTGTTATGGCATGGGTTTTGCCAGGCATGAAAATGTTTTCAACCTAGCCTTGCCATTTCCGGAGGTGTCATGGGGTTCTCATGTTTTGGTTAAGATGGATTTTTGGATGGATTCAAAGCTAAGTGAGGTGGATCTTTGAATGATAGAACACATGGCCTAGTAACCCATGAACTGGATTGTGGGTTGTGGTAAAGCCGGAATTTGTGTTGCCTCAGCGGGCCTAGGAATCCTTGCTGGTGAATGACGAGATATACGGTAAAGACAAGAGGTGGATTTTCTCTGTTGGGCCTAGTAATCCTGGGTTGGGATATGCGGTAAATCCTGGAGAATGGGTCTTAGTTTAGGGTCTAGTGATCCGCTGAGGATTGCGGTAAAGCTCGAGATACTAGGAGACAGGAAAATTCCTCATGGTGTAGGTGGCGAAATTCGGTGGCATCTATGCTTGTTTAGCCTAGTGATCGGGTGGAGATCATGGTAAAACTTGTTATTAGATGTTTATTATGTTGGACTAGTGATTCAGGATGGATCACTATAAAGCCTGGTTTCTATTGATGAGGGTGAGGTGGTTTAGCCTTGGGATGACCTGGTTGGTTCTTTTGGTTTGAGTCCCACACTCATGCTTGGAATATGGCACGAGGGTGAATGGCTGAAGAGATAATTAGCTCAACCATTCTATGGTCGGGTGGAATGTGGTAGTCACATATCGGGTTGGATTTTGCATCATTAATATGAGGTTATTTCTCCTTGTTATTTCATGAGTATTATACTAGTTTATATGTGGATGATATGGCTATGATTTCCTTGGTATTTCTGTTGCTATTATGTTGGCTATGAATATGTTTAATGATAGTTGCTATGTATGGCTCTCATCACATTTTCACTTGTAAACGAATGAACAATGTATCTATGACCTATTAGATGACAATGCAGCAAATGATATAAGGGAACAATGCTTCATAGCTAAAATTAACCCATTTGAGCCGAAATATTGATAAACCTCGGGCATGAATTTCAGATCTTTTCTTGCTATATTTTCGGAGATATGATCCAAGGAAGTTAGGGTTTTTGCAGGATCCCAAATTATATCGCAAACAGGTGACCTGGGGAAAATCGTCATAAGTTTCTCTCTGAGCATCAGATTGAAATTTTGTAAAAAGGTAAAGAAAGAGGACGGAATGTAGCTTTCTGTGTATCAGTTTCAGGTCTGAAGGTCTAAATAGTGACACTTGGAACTTCGTACAAGTTCACTCTACTGAACCAATCCATAATTAGGTCATCATGGGATATTTGGAATAACTCTTTCTTGGAGAATCCAATCTTGATCAGACTTGTGGGTTTGGAATGAGGAATCAAAGGGCTACCATATGACGAAATTTCAGACGTTGGAGATCCGAAATTACATATATACAACCGATTCAATATCAAGCTCCTACAAAGCCAAAAAAGTGTGTAGTCTTTTTAAAATTTTGCATAAGTTTGGTTTGAAAAATTAGTTTAAAGGAATTCAAAGGACATAGGTAAGCATAATTATCATTAATTGATGCCCCGAAGAAAGAAAATGGAAACACCTAGTAAGAAACCTAAAAGCTCTAGCATGACTCATGAAGAAGAGGAAGAAATGCAGCATGATATATCAAAATTACGAGACCAAGTGCAACAAATTTAACTCTCACAAAAAGTAACAGAAGCTAAGATGGATGGTTTAAAGAAAGGCGTGGAAGCTAAGATGGATGGTTTAAGAATGGTGTGGAATCTAAGATGGATGGTTTAAAGAATAGTGTGGAAACTAAGATGAATGGTGTGTAATCTAAGATGGATGGCATGTAAGCTAAGATGGATGGTATAAAAGCAAAAATTAAAGGCAACATGGAATACTTGAAGATAGATTTGACAAAGTTGCTACAATAAATGCTTAATAATGACAAAAGGGTGGTAAAGGAAACTCATGATGAGAACAAAATAAATGTTAATCATGATTTCATAGACTCTAATGTTGGATTAAATACCCACCATGTTCCAAAGATTGATATGAGGAAGTTTGATGGAAAGGATCCTATAACATGGATACTACAGATGGAGCAATATTTTGACCTCCATAATGTGAAAAACACACAAAAGGTATGCATTGCAACTTTATATTTGGAACCCAATAAGTTTGTATGATATCGATGGCTTTGCTCTCGTAAAAAAATTGTCACTTGAGCAATTTTTATGGAAGAAATGATAGCACATTATGAGGATACAAAAAGAAACACATTTTTTAGCCAATTGATAAATCTCAAACAAAAGGTTTAATGATGGAGCACATTGAGGACTTCCAAAAATTGAATATAAGGGTAAAAGATATTCCAAAGGAGCATAGGATTGATGTATTCATAGGGACATTAAAGGATAACATCCAACATGAGGTTCACATTTGGGAATCTGATTCATTTGAGAAGGCATTCAGGTTGGCAAGAAAAACTGAAATCAAAATTATGGCAAAAAGGAATCCTACAACCTACAAGGTTGACACCACAACAATTGGAAGAAAAAAGAGCAAAAGGGCTTTGTTATAGTTGTGATAGAAAATACACTAAAGGCCATAAGTGTGCTAAGAAGAAATTATTTTACATAGATTGTGAAGAGGAAGAAGAAAAGGAAAAATGAAACATCAAAGAAGAGGATACACACCAAGAACAAAACCTAGAGAAAGAAGAAATGAATCTGACCATATCTTGCAATGCATTGGACGGAATAACCACTCCTCAAACTATCAAGATAGAATAACATATCAAGAAGAAAAAGGTAATAGTGTTGATTGATTCAGGAAATAGCCATAATTCTATTCATTGTAAGATACTGAAGGAATTGAATTTCTTCCTATATCTAGCACTAGAGTGTCAAGTGATGGTTGCAAATGGAAGAACCATAAGTTGCTATGGAAAGTGCCATAATATCATGCTATCCATGGGAGAATATGTGTTGAATAGTCCAATGCTTTCCATTCCAATGGGCGATGCCGATGTTGTGTTAGGAGTCCAATGGATACAATCTTTGGGTACAATATATTTTAATTTTCAAGATTTTATTTTATTTTATTTTTTATCCAGAAGGAAAGGAAGTTGAATTAAGGGGTATCGCAAGGAAACTAGGAAATATAATCAGCTCTAACGACAAGATAAATATGCTAAAGAAAGAAAAACGTGGCGTAATTGCACAATTATGTTCGCTAGAGGTTCCCACATCGAAATCATCTATTTCTCTAGATCTCCAAAAAGTCTTGGAAAATCATTCCAAGGTATTTGAGACTCCCATAGGTATCCCTCCTATTCATGATCATGATCATGCTATTCATTTGATTCCAGGAAGTGTTCCTCCAAACATCAGGCCTTACAGATATCCCTATGCCCAAAAGAGTGAAATTGAACGTATGGTTGCAAAAATGCTAGAGGCTGGTATAATTCAACCTAGTCAAAGTTCTTTCTCTACTCCAGTAGTATTTGTGCACAAGAAGGATGGATCATGACACGTGTCTCGATTATAGGAGCTCAACAAGCTCACTATTAAAGATAAATTTCCCATTCCTGTCATTGATGAATCATTGGATGAATTGCATGGAGAAATTTACTTCACCAAGTTATACATTCGTTTAGGATATCATCAAATTAGAATGAAGACTGAAGACATTTCGATAACAACATTTAGAACTCATGAGGGTCATTATGAATTTTTGGTCATGCCTTTTGGCCTTACCAATGCACCTTCTACATTTTAAGGTTTGATGAATTCCATTTTCAAACCCTTCCAGAGAAAATTTGTGTTAATATTTTTTGATGATATAATAATCTACAACACGTCTTGAAAGGATCATGCTCAACATGTTGATAGAGTGCTCAAACTATTGGAGGAGAAACAATTATATGAAAAAACCTCAAAATGTTTCTTTGGAGTAAAAGAGGTGGAATAGCTGGGTCATATTGTATCTCATGAAGGTGTTAAGGTAGACCCTAGAAAAATTAAATCCATTAGGGAATGGAAAATCCCCACACCCATAAAGAATCTACGAGGATTTCTCGGGTTGACAGGGTATTATCACAAGTTTGTTAAGAATTATGGGAGAATAGTAGAACCTCTAACAACATTACTGAAGAAAGATGCATTTTCTTGGACTTCAGAAGCAACGAAAGCCTTTGAACATCTTAAAGAGGCAATGTGCCAAGCATTAGTCTTAGCTACGCTAGACTTCACAAAAACCTTTATTGTGGAATGTGATACCTCATGAAATGGAATTGGTGTTATTTTAATGCAAGAAGAAAGACCAATTTCTTTCAAAAGTCTTCCAATCAAAGGAAAGTATTTACACAAATCTATTTATGAGAAGGAAATGTTGGCAATACTACATGAACTTAAGAAATGGCGACCTTACCTAATGGGAAGACACTTCAAGGTAAAAATAGATCATGATAGTCTTAAATACTTTTTAGAAAAAAGACTATATTCAGAAGAGTAGAAAAAATGGGTCACAAAGATGTTGGGTTATGACATTGAAATCATCTACAAAAAAAGGAAGCAAAATGTTGTTGCAAATGCACTCTCAAGAAAGGATGAGGACGTGGAAGCATTGCTTTGCACCATTTCTATTATCCAACCAGATTGGATAAAAAAAGCAAGGGATGAATGGAAGAATGACGAAGAAGTGTGGGCACTGATTCAAAAGATACAACAAGACCCCAGGACATCTGATACATTTAGTTGGAAAAAGGATTCATTATGGTACAAAGATCGCTTATACCTCTATAATAATTCCCAACTCAAACAAAATATTCTTATGGAATTGCACACCTCTCCCTTAGGAGGGCACTCATGATTTTTAAAAACTTACCACAAGGTTAAGAAGGAATTTTTTTGGGATGGCCTTAAATTTGATATTCAAAAGTTTGTGGCAGAATGTTTGGTTTGCCAACAAAATAAAGTTGAAACAATTAAGACCCCAGGTCTATTACAACCTTTATCCATTCCAAGTCAATGTTGGGAGGAGGTTTCAATGGATTTTATCACAGGTTTACCCAAGTCCAAAGGAAAGAGTGTCATCATGGTGGTAGTTGATAGACTTACCAAGTATGCACACTTTTGTGCATTATCTCATCCCTTTAAATCCAGTACAGTTTCTACTGCATTTATGGAAACAATTCAAAAGCTACATGGAAACCAAAATATTATTGTAAGCGACAGAGATCCCATTTTCACTGGAAAGTTTTGGACAAAATTATTTTCTTTTCTGGGTACTGATCAAGTGATCAATATTTAGCTCAAAAACCATAGTGCTTAGAATCACTCAAACACTAAACGACCGCATCCATCTCAGCGATACAATCCCAACAAACTCATTTCACTCAAAACGTAGTTCGTATGAGAAAGATAGGGACTTCTGTCTGCTTTTCCAAATAGAGGAATTTTGTAAAAAAAAAATACATTCACTGCCTAGTCAGGATTCCATACTGCTAATGCGGCAGGTGATTGTGCAGGTCAAAGGCTTGGTTAACAGCTAGTGAGGTCACACCAAGTGGCGCTTGTTTGATTGGTCTACAATTGATGAATTAGAATTTTTTTATTAGGCAAGGGAGGATGAATGAGAGGGAGACATGTGGGAAGCCCAGAGGCCACCAAGTGTCCCTCCCCAATGACCTATCAACATCGATGTGTAGTGACAAAAGTTTATTTGCAGGTCGGCAGAGTCGAACCTCCAACCTCGCCCACACAAACCCAAAGCCTTACCACTATGTCGCGCTGACGGTTCTTAACATTCAATGTTTATAGTTTGTATTTCATATGATAAACCATGGCGGTTGGGGGAGGAGAGGGCCAACCCCCTCCACATATGATGGACACTACAAAACCAGGAGCCAATGCTAATTTCTAATCGCGCGCTTAACACGCTAATTGAAGATTAAGGTTAATTAAATCACGCTTATCCTTAATTAAAGCACGGTTTCACTTGGCAGAAGTTTGGTAGGTATGATAAATTCAACATTTGCTACATTTTTGGCAGGGTTAACTGGAGTTTCTCCAATTTTGGTGGAGTTTTCCTGGGGACAACTGAAGAGGCCATAACTTTTGCAATTTTCGACCAATTTTGGCTTAAAAAGAGTCATTCCTAGATTTTTTGGATGTTCTGAGCACATTGAAGTAGGTTTCAGGAGCAGTAGAGCATTGTAAACATCACTTTTTCCATTTTGAGCTAATACATAGGCCCAAGCCATGGAAGCTGGACCAAGGAGATGTAGCCTAGGAGGGGTGAACTCCTTCATCAAAACAATGTGTTAAGTGTTCATTTTGATGGTTTGTTGTATATTTGTTTGCTATTGTTCATCACTTTATTTACATGCTATTTTGCTCATGAATTTGACATAAAACTTGACAAATTTACCTGTTACATTCACAAACACCATAAGGAAACCTATTCACATAAAGAAAACGATGAGCAATTGTTTTAATTATGAAGTTGAAATTAGCACAACAAAACTAACATTGAACAACAGATCAAGTTGGTATTAGAGCCAGGTTATTTTCTTGATTACTTGAGTTTTGTGCAAGTAGGGTTTTGATGGTTGAAAATTTGTGATGTTTACAAGGCTAAAGTTACAGAGAGGAGAAGAGAAACTATTGGTTGCAAATACTGAGGTAATGCCTAGAAGAAGGAAAGCCACAAGGACACAATCTCCACCCAAAGTTTTAATGCCAACTGCACTTGAAGCACCTCAAGTTTTACCTTCATTTGAGATTAAGGAGGTACAAGTAGTACCAGAAGTTGAGCTTGAATCCAAAGCCATCATGTCTGGAGCAAGAGAGACTGAAGGTCTTTTAGAAGAGGAACCATTTAAGAAATCTTTCTATGATTTAATTGACATGGTTAGAGTCCTTTATGAAGAGAGGAATACTAGGATGGCTGGAGAGAGTTTTAAGTCTCCACATGGAGAGGGAAGCTCAGAAGATAAAAAATATGAAAAGAAGGATTCAAAGGGTAATGGAGGAAAGCCTCCTCCATCTCCACCATCTTCATCATCTTCCTCATCATTTTCATCATCCATCATCACAAACATCATTATCTTCCACTTCCACTACAAAAACTATTCATACTCATTCACAAACCCCAAAAGGAAAAAATCCCTTACTAAAATTGGACATTAAGTTTGAACTTCCCATGTACAATGGAGAGGTAAATGTAGAGAAGTTAGACAATTGGATTCGACAATTAGAGTTTTATTGCAAAATTTAGAACCTTCAAGAAGATGACATAAATATTGAGTTGGCTTAATTGAGGCTAGAAGGAGCAACACTAGTTTGGTGGGAAGAAAAGACTCAAGAGGAAATGAGAATTCATGGTAAGATATCTATTTCTTGGGTTGAATTTGTTTCTTCAATTAAAAGACAGTTTTATCCTTTAGCCCACATTCAAAAAGCCATTATGAGTTGGCAAAATTTTAGGCAACTCAAGGGCCAAATAGTTCAAGACTATACCCAGGAGTTTAGGAAAAGAGCTTTGTTGTTAGGAGTAAACTTGAATTCCCAAGATACACTATTGAAATACATTGGGGATTTACATTCCTACTTAAAACACACTATCCTTATGTTCAATCCAAGCAATTTAGATGAGGTATGTATGCAAGCCACACACCTTGAAGCAAGAGGAAAGAACATTCAGGAAGAGGGTAGTAAGAAGAATCCATTTAAGGGTAAGGAGAAAGAGAAGGGTGGAAAATGGAAAGGAAAGAAGAATGCAAGTGTAAAGAAAGAAGGGGAGAAAATTACATGCAAACATTGTTCCAAAGAGGGGAATGATGAATCCCACTATTGGAAATTACATCCCGAATTAAGGCCTACGAAACCAAACAATAAGGGGAAATAAAAGACGACCACTACCACACAACATGATCTTGGATCCGATTCTGATGATGAGACCAAGATTTCAGCCATGGTCACAAAGGGAAAAGAAGCTATAGCAAGCACTAGTTCCTCACATATTCACAAAAACACTCCAAATGAAGCATCAAGGATAGAGTTATTCCATGTAAGGGTAATCTCGAACCATACAAAGATTGATGCATTATTTGATAGTGAGTCACAATCGAACTTAATTTCAGAAGACTTGGTAAAAAAGTTTAACCTTGAAACTTTACCTTGTCATAAGCCATACCCTATGGGTTGGATAGTCAATAATGCAAATTTGTAGGTTATAAGGAAATTCTTATTCAGGTTTGCCATTACTGCAAAATTCATTGATGAAGTTGAGTTAGATGTAGTTCCACTTGACATCTCAGGAATTATTTTAGGAAGCCCATATTTGTATGATAGGAAAACGATATTTTATCACCATGAGAACAAATATCAATTTCTCAAGGATGAAATGGAGTATATTGTGAGAGCCCATCGCAAAAAGTTAAACATTTCTTTGGTTAATGCAGAGCAGATGAAGAGACTAGTAAATGCAAGTAAAATTTTTGTGCTTCTCATGATCAAGAAAAAGAATGATATAGATTATGAATCTTTTGAAGGTTGTGATGATAAGTTAAAATCTGATTTGTTTGATGTGGTAAGAAAGCATGGTGTGTTGTTTCAGGGACCAAAGGGGTTACCTCCCAAGAGGGGAATTTAGCATGAGATACAACTACAACAAGATGTTCTGCTTCCAAACATTGGCATGTATCGCATGTTGATCATGGAAAGCATGGAAATCAATAAGAAAATTCAAAAATTTCTGAACAAAGGTATCATACGCCCATCTACTTTGCCATGTGATTCACTAATTGTCTTGGTGCCAAAGAAGGACGAGACTTGTCACATGTGTGTGGATTTCCGTGCACTGAATAAAGGTAAAGAATCATTATCCATTCCCAATAATTGATGATTTGCTTGATCAATTGAGGTATGCAAAGTATTTCACTAAGTTAGACTTACGAAGTGGTTATCATCAAGTTAGAATAGCTGAAGAGGGCATTTGGAAAACCGTATTTAAGACTAAACAAGGATTGTTTGAGTGGCTTGTTATGCCTTTCAGTCTTACAAATGCTCCAGCCACTTTCATGAGAGTTATGAATGATGTATTGAGACCATTTATAGATGATTTTTTCATTGTTTAGTTAGATGATATTCTCATATTCAACAAATCCAGAAATGAACATGTCACGCATGTGAACAAAGTACTTGATGCCTTGAGAAAAGAACGATTATTTTCAAAGATGTCAAAGTGTGAATTTGGCAATAATTATTTAGTGTATTTAGGACACATTGTTGGAGGAGGTGAGCTAAATATAGACCCCTCTAAGGTTGAGGTCATTATGAATTGGCCCAAGCCCAATACAGTTGTAGAGGTAAGAAGCTTTATAGGGGTAGCACAATATTGGAGGAAATTTATTGCTAATTTTTCTTCCATTGCAGCTCCACTACATGCATTGACTAGTGTCAAGAAATTCTTCCATTGAGGATATGTACAAAAAAAATAATTTGATGCTTTAAAAGAAAAGATCAGTTCAACACTGGTATTGGCTCTTCCGGATCTTAGAAAACCATTTGAGATTCAAACGGATGCTAGTGATTACGCCATGGCAACAGTTCTCATGCATCATGGTAAGCCCATTTCATTTCATTCTGAAATTTTTAATGGTGCTGTGACTAACTATCCCACTTATGACAAAGAACTTTACGCATTGGCACAAAGTGTTAAAAAATGGAAACACTACTTGATGGGAAGGAGACCATTATCCATACCGACAATCAACCATTGCAGTACTTATAGTGACAGTGAAATTTGCAGAAATCACAACACTTCAGATGGATGGGTTTTCTACAAAAGTTTCATTTGGTTATCAAGTACAAAAAGGGAATCTACAATAAGGTAGATGATATTATTTCTAGGCCTATTGTAAATTTATCTATTATACTCAAGCACAATTTTGTTTTACATGAAAGTTACATTGAGCAATATGCATATGATAATGACTTTCAAGATGTGTATCTCGTTTCATTAGAGGATGTTATTTGTGTGCAATAAGTAAAGCTAGAAATAGGAAACTAGGATTGTACACTACACTTCTAGCACCTTCACGTCCATGGAAGAGTATCTCAATGGATTTTGTAGGAGGTCTTCCATTGTCAAGGAAAGGTCATGATTACTTGTATGTAGTTGTAGACAGGTTCAACAAGATGTGTATTTTAACACCATGTAAAAATCAAATTACTGCTGAACAAACAACTAACCTTTTCTTTCAAAATGTATGGGTTCATTTTGGTCTTCCTAATTCCGTTGTAAGTGATAGAGATTGTCAATTTTTTGGGAATTTTTGGTCAAATTTGTGGGACATGATGGACACTAAGTTGAAGAAGAGTACAACCTTTCATCCACAAGTAGATGGAAAAAACAATGTGGTCAATAGGACAATCATTCATCTTCTTAGAGGATATTGCAACAAACATCCCAAGTTGTGGGATGAACAATTGCATTACATACAACATGCATACAACAGGGCAAAGCATTCTTCCACAAACACATCTCCATTTGAGGCATATTTTGGGTACTTGCCAAGAGCACCATTGGACTTCATCTTTGAGAAAGATGTCACTATTTATGGTGATAATGACATCGATAAGGCAAGGAAGTTCATTGAGCGAATTCAGTTGATACATCACATAGTGCAAGAACAACTTGAAAAGGGTCAAAGCAACTACAAGGCAAGGCATGACCAACACCGTTTCGATCATAAATTTCAAGTTGGAGATGAATTTTGGTTATATATTAGTAAAGGGAGACTTCAAGGGGAAGGTAAAAAGTTGAAGCCAATCTGTTATGGTCCTTTTAAAATTCTGGAAAAGATTGGTAACAATGCATTTAAGCTAGATTTGCCTCCTTATATGAAAATATACTCTGTTGTTATGGTTAAGAATTTGAGATTGTTTGAGCCTCCTTTGATTGATGATCAAGGAGAGCATGTTCAACTGCCATCAATAGATGATTTCTCGCCAGAATATCTTGATGAACTACAACAAGATCTCATACTTGACAGAAGAACCAGAACTTCAAAGAGAGGGAATGTCAAATACCTTCAAGTGGGACTCAAGGGACAAAATCATTCTAAGGCCAAATGGATGTAGATTGAGAAGGTGAGGGAGTTGTACCCTCACCTTCTGAAAAATTGATAATATTGTTTGGGGTCCAAAAGGCTTCTAGTGGGGAGGAATGATCAGGTGATCAATATTTAGCTCAAAAATCAAAGTTTTTAGAATCACTCAAACACTAACCGACCATGTCCGTCTCGGCGATACGATCCCAACGTAACTTGTTTCACTCAAAACGAAGTTTGTATGAGAAAGATAGGGACTTCTGTTCGCTTTGCCAAAAAGAGGAATTTTGCAACAACAAAAAAAGTACAGTCACTGCCCAGTTAACAGTCGGTAATGATGACGTGGCAGGTGACTATACAAGTCAAAGGTTTGGTCAACAACCAGTGAGGTCACGCCAAGTGGTGCATGTTTGATTGGTCTACAATTGATGAATTGGATTTTTTTATTGGATAGGGGAGGGCCAGTGAGAAGGAGACATGTGGCAAGCCCAGAGGCCACCACGTGTCCCTCCCCAATGGCCTATCAGCATCAGCACACAGTGACAAAAGTTTATTTGCAGGTCGGTGAAGTCAAACTTGCGACCTCGCTCACACAAACCCAAAGCCTTATCACTATGCCACGCCGATGATTCTTAACATTCAATGGTTATAGTTTGTATTTCATATGATAAACTGTGGCATTGGGGGAGGAGAGGGCCAACCCTCTCCACATATGATGACACTGCAAAAATAGGAGCCAACGCTAATTGCTAACCGCGTGCTTAACACAATAATTTAAGATTAAGGTTAATAAAATCATGCTTATCCTTAATTAAAGTGCGGTTTAACTTGGCAAAAGTTTGGCAGTTCTGATAAATTCGACATTTGCTCCATTTTTGGCGGGGTTAACTGGAGTTTCTCCAATTTTGGTGGAGTTTTCCTAGGGAAAACTGAAGAGGCCATAACTTTTGCAATTTTCGACAAATTTTGGCTCATAAAGAGTCATTCCTAGATTTTTTGGATTTTCTGAGCACATTGAAGCAGGTTTTAGGAGCAGTAGAGCATCGTAAACAACATTTTTTTTTGTCCATTTTGAGCTAATATAGAGGCCAAAGCCATAGAAGTTGGACCAAGGAGATGGAGCCCAGGAGGGGTGAAATCCTTCATCAAAACATTGTGTTAAGTGTTCATTTTGACGGTTTTATGTATATTTGTTTGCTATTGTTTATCACTTTATTTACATGCTATTTTTCTCATGAATTTGACATAAAACTTGACAAATTTACCTGTTACATTCACAAACACCATAAGGAAACCTATGCACATAAAGAAAATTATGAGCAATTGTTTTTAATTTTGAAGTTGAAATTAGCACAACAAAACTAACATTCAACAATAGATCAGGGACTCAGTTAGCTCATATCTCATCTTATCATCCTCAATCTGATGGGAAAAATGAGATAGTGAACAAATGTTTGGAAGGATGTCTTCATTGCTTTGTATCTGATAAACAAACACAATGGGTCAAATGGGTTCCTTTGGCTGAATGGTGGTATAGCACTTCCTTCCATATTGCAACAAAAATTACCCCATTTATGGCACTTTATGGATATCATCCACCGTCCATCACATCATATTTAAGAGAAAATTCTAAGGTTCAAGCATTGGACGATCACATCGAGCATCAAAAGCAAGTTCTCCAACTCTGAAAGGATAACCTAAATTTGGCATAGAATAGAATGAAACAACAGGCATATCAACATCGCAACGAAATAAGTTTTGATGTAGGTGACTAGTATTTCTACGGCTACAACCATACAAACAAATGTCCCTTAGGTAAGCTAAGAAGGATAATAAATTATCACCAAAGTATTACGGTCCGTACTATGGCATACAAATTGGAGCTTGCTATAGCTTCCCAAGTGCAATCAGTTTTCCACGTTTCATGCTTAAAGAAAGTTATAGGTGACAAACTCCTAGTTCAAAGAATATTGCCAGAACTTGATGAGGAAGGAAAAATCATATTGGAACCTGAAGAAGTCACAGAAACACGAACTAGAAAACTATGAAATCGATCAATTTAAGAGTATCTCATCAAGTGGAAGAACTTACTTGCTGAAGATTCCACATGGGAGGATGAGAATTTTATATAGAAGCATCCAAAACTACTCAAGTGTTGAGGACAACACTTTTCTGAAGGAGAGGGGCATGTTAGGCCCCTATAATACTAGTGTATTCCCTTATTATTATTGTCATTGTAGCCCCTTATTGTTATTGTTGTGCCCATGTTGTCCCCATATTGTTATTATTGTGCCCCATAGAAGCCCACTATTGTTATTGTTGTGCCCTTACATTATTATTGTTATGTCAGCTTGACTATATTATGACCCCCTAGACTCCTATATATAGAAAGGAGGCCTTGTCATTTGTATCATCCAATAATTTTTCATTTGTGTAATGCAAATGAGGTTTCCCCCTCAAAGAGGCTGATTTTGAAGTCATTGATCTATCTTTTCTTCTATTTTGTGAGCTGGTTGCATAACATAAATGTAAATAATTCAGCCATTTTTTTTTTCGTTCGGCCGAAAAATTATGATTATGAATTTTTCGGGGGTAATTCTCACAAAAGTTGAACCCAAATTCACATTTTCACCCCTAAGGCTCTTTATGTATATGTTAATATGAATGACCTTTACTAGGCTAGTTGTGGGATTGAAAAGATTTGTTGTATCAATGTTTGTTGATGAAAAGGCCAGTAGGCTTATCCTTGTTTGAATACCTTCAAAAGGTGTGGAAATTCCCTAGTTTTGACATATTTAGAAGATAACTCACTGATCTATTGTTAAAGAGTTATGGGGGTTGTTTTTCTTCAAGAGACAAACTAGAGTATTAGGCTTCTTGTTTGTAAGTATTAAAACTTTGTAGTATGAATTAGTTGTCCCAAAGGAATGATCAAAGTCTAATTTAGTTTGTTGAAGTTATGGAATTGGCCATTAGGCCTCTCTTTGACTTATTTTGAAAAATAGGGTAGTTGTGGGAAAAGTTTTGGATTGCTTTTGAGGTTGTGGAAAATTTTTGTACCTTTAAGAATATTTTAGGCAAGGATATGCCCTGTCACGAGTAGGCTAGAAAAAATCTATGAGAGGTTTCTAATTTGGGTAATTGAGGTATTTCTTAGTATTTTTTTTGGAATTTTTAGGATTGGAGTTTTGTCCCTAGCCCTTGGCCCAGTGGCCTGATAGGATCCATGATTGTGGGCTAGTGAATAGGGTTAAAGGGGCAATTTATTTTTGTGTATAATATGAAATCTTTCAAGTGCCACAAACCATGCACCGAGATCTATCAAGTAATGGAGATTCAACATTGAGATATATCAAGGGGTGGAAGTTTGGGCATATGAAATTTCTAATAAGTGGAATTTATGGAATAACGCGGATATGAATCCCAAGTAGTATGTGAGGTGGACATATGGAGTCCAAGTGGAATATCTACGATCAGTTTGAATATGTGGCATGCCGACATGGCCTACTGATGTGGAACCATATTGTGGAGGAGTTGTCATGGAACGATGTTGTTACAGATCAAAGGTGAAACAATGCTAATGTGGAGGTCCATGTGGAAGTAACGATGGATTTGACATGGATTAGTGGATCCAAAAAATCCAAAAAATCCAAAAAATCAACTTTATGGTTAATTAGTACGTTTAGGTTTTCCAAAATCTAGATGTTGAACTATTGATCAAGCATTTTTTCAAACCCAGATGAATATGAAAGTTTTGGAATTTCCATTTAAATCTTGATTAATGGAGATATGAAACTTTTGAGAAAGTGATATTAGGAATTTTCTTGATTCGACTAGCAAGTCCACGTATCTGATTGTGAATGTGGCCCTATGTAGTGGGATGCATGTAAAGTACTACCATGAGTCAATGACGTGTTGTTGACATAACATTGTATGATGGTAAGACAAGGGAAAATCATTTCCATCTGGCTATGGCAGTGATGTTTATGTGGTCCTGGAAGGTCAAACCTTCAAATGGACATAAATTCATGCCCAAAGCTCGAAATTCAATGAAATTTATATTGTTGAAAAACTTTTAACAAGCTAAAGCCTTTACAGTGATCTCATGAGAGAATTTTAAGATGGTTGGTGTTAGTTTCTGTCAGACCTGCCAGTCACCAGTGATCAAATGTGCTTTTTCAAAGTTTTTTTTAGGGTCCTAGGTCAAGTTTTTTATGGTTTCAACAGGTATTCAAATAAAAAAGATTTTTAATCATTGGTTGGTGTGTCTAGGTCAGTGATACTCCCTTCAACATTCATGGTTATCATTATTCATCATGGTCATGTCATTTTTCAAGTGTTACAGGTCATGGATCAGTCAAATAATCATATAGGTCTTGGTCTAGGTCATCACTTGTAATTGTCATCATTATGTCAGTTTTAAGTTAAAAAAGCCATGTTTATGGTCTTGAGTCCACACATAAGGGAGTTAGAATCTTAGGAGGCATATGTAATAAAGGTAAAGGTACTACTTCAGTTCATAAAGGTATTGCTACAAAACACCTCACTTTTGGTTTCAAAATGAAGGATGATGTCATGTCATGACATATGAAAAAAAGTGAATTTAACTCTTATAAGAGACCATACAAGCATTTATTTCACTCATTCCATTGGAATTGAGTACTAATTCACTAGACAAGGCCATATTAGTACAAAAAGCATCAAAGGAAACTCTAAAAAGATGATTGGCACCCCCTCCAAAGCTCCACGTTGCGTTTTCAGCCAACCACACTGTGTTTTTGACCCTTCGCTATGTTTTCACTTCTAAAGGAAAAGAATACATCTCCAGAGGTTTTTTGTGGCCAATTAAAGTTCCATCAGTGTATTGACAAGTAATTTAAAGATCTTTCCACCTCCTACCAACATTTATTTCATCTTTTCAGTGGAGAAACCCTCCCACAATCCCCACACTACGTTTTTGGTGGGTGAGCTCCATAGTTTGGGTTGCAATCAAATATACCCAGTTAACTACTTATTATACCCTTCTCCACACATAAATACACTTCCCACAACCTTTCTTACCCTTCCCCCCTCATTTCCCTAACCCCTAGACATAACCCTAGCTTCTACGCTGCATTTTTGGTAGTTTTAGGGTTAGCACTATGTTTAAATTCTCTACAACAATCCCTTCACTATTTTAATCATTTTCCACCTCCCTAAAATTCCTAACACATCTCCCTACCTCCCCAATTTTTCATACCCACATATCTCTTCCCTAACCCTTCATTCCCTCACTTCAATATATTAATCCCAATCACCTCCTTCCTCTAAAAACTCTGATTTTCCCATCTCTTACACTAGGGTTTTGCTTTGCAATTGTAAAAAATGGAGGGATGAAAGAAGCCATACAAAAAATGAGGTTAGGTGTCAAGGTTTGGTCGAGTTGACACCAAATAATTGAGGTCGTTAACATTTTTGAGACAGTGTTTCCAAAGGGTGGGTTGTTTAGGGTTTTGTGAGCAAATTCAACAAGCAGGATATCATGCCAAGTTAACCACTCTTTTTTCCACAAACCTTAGGAGTGATAAGGTCAACATTGTAGGGTTCAACTTCATCATTTCAATTGAGGCCATAGCTATAGCTACAGGGATACCAAATAGTTGAGAAAAAGGGTTTAAACACTTAGATTTGGATGTTCTAAACTATAGATCTTTCACAAAAATTCAGTATAAAGAGGCGCCCAAGAATGTTTTTCCTTTTGGATTTTTTCTTGAAAAGTTTGCTCCATTAATGAAGTTAATTATGAAATATTTTACATGTGAGGGCAGGTTTTCAATAGTGTATAAGTATCATATTAGATTATTTATGCACTTCACTGGAGTAAAGCCTCTCAACCTACCTCACTACCTCTACAGAAATTTGGTTAAAATGGCAAAGAAAGTGAAAAAAAGAAAGGGTGATCACCAAGATAGTCTGTACCACCATGATTTAATTAAAATCATAGTCCTACACCAGCTTGAATAGATGAACATCTCTTGGGAAACCTTCATGCAATCCACAATTTTTATGCCTTCTACTAGTTAGCCTACTAGCCACAATACACCACCAGTATCATCCTAACCAAGGGAGGTTAGCTCATCTAACAAAGTTTAAGTGAAGAAGACACCTAGGGAAGAAATCACCCAGACCTACACAAGATGGAAAATGCTTTTGTTTTCTCCAGACATTGTTGAAAGGGCCAAGCCTACATCATCACATTATCATGAGACACAATTGGATGAAGAAACACAAGGTCATTTTGACATTGACATGGCTGACTTGGAGATGCATGAAGAGGCCAAATATTTGGAGCAAATTCTTCAGGATATATAGGTTGAGATTAGAGAGATGAGATATGTTACACAAAATTTTGTCACTGTCCCTATATGTTAAATTTGGACAACTAGGTCCAAACTCCATGTTCTGATGCTCAGATTAAGAGGCTAATATTTTTGTTGGATTCCTCTTTCTGAGAGGTGTAAAATCCATATAAAAATAGTCTTAATCCGATGAGCAGAACTTATATTTTGAATTTATTATTCTTAATAAATTATATGTGCAAAGGTCAGCCAGTTTTGTAATGTAGGCTCACATGCCCAACAGATGTGTCACACACCCTCATTGATGGATATATATATATACAGGAAAATTTGGAGAGAATTTGATCACAACACAACTCACATCTTTCTCTCTCATCCTTAAAAGTACGAGCTACCTGGAGGACGAATTTCAGCCACACGTGGGAAGGACGAAGAGGATTTTTCTGCTGCTAGGGTTTCGCAGAAGTTTGACCAGCGTTGACTTTGGTCAACGCTTGGTCCAAACAAGCTGAAAACTTGTGGGAGGTTCGATTTTTGAAGGCCATACTACCTGGCACAAAAATCGAGGTCAAAGGGTTGACCATTTTGCTGCTGCGTTGACTTTTAGCTTGCTGCCCCTGCATTGACTTTTCAGAACAGCGTTGACTTTTGTAGAACTGACTTAGGTTGACTCATCTACAGGTTGGAGGGTTGTTGTGACACATGCTGGGTTGGCTGACCAAAGGAGACTTTGCTAGTTGAAGCATCCTGTTGACCGCCGAAACAAACACATACATTTTTCTTGTTTCTGATTTGTCTTCTGTAAGATCTGCTTATATGTTCTATCTGCATTTTGCTTATCTACTTGTATGATTGCTGTGAGAAAAGTGAAATTGCTCTTAGCATAGAACATCTACAAAACTTTACATGGAATCAGAGCTGAGGTGAAGACAAACTCTATCTATAGCAATCATCATCAAAGGAAATGGATTCCTCTAAGCTTGAATTCAGGGAGAATGACAAGCTGACTGGAAGTGATGACTTCCATGCCTGGAAGATGTTATTAGATCTCAAATTAGAAGATCATGATCTCCTAGATCATGTGACAGGGAAGATTCAAGAACCTCCATCAAATGCCTCTGCTGCTGTTAAACACAAATATAAGAAGGGAGAAATCAGAGCAAAACTGCTGATCAGGGAATCCATAAATAAGAGTCTGGTTGCCTACATATCTGAATTAGGCACATCCAAGGAGATGTATGACAAACTGATACTTATGTTCCGAGTAAACAATGTGAACCAAGTGCTATTCCTCAAGAACAAGTTGAAGAATATGAAGAAGGGCCGAGACGAGTCTATTCAAACCTTCTTTATGAAGTTGACCGAAACCAGGAACAATCTGCTAGCTATTGGGGAGACAATAGCTGATCGTGAGATGGTTCTCACCGCACTTGGAGGACTTCCATATGAATGGCAAGTATTCACAACTACCATTCTCAACAATAATACCATCCCTAACTTTGATGAGCTTCTGTCTAGATGTATGCAAGAAGAAACAAGGATGAAGGAATTTGATAATGAAAGAAATGCTGCCTATGTTGCTCATTCCTGAAAGAAGAACTCTGGTGGTTCCAAGGACAAAGGAAGGACTAAGACTCAAAAGAAGAAGGGAAAATGTTTCACCTGCCATAGGACTGGACACTATGCTAGAGAATGCCCCTTCCAGAAGAATTCTCCCGATAGTGACGACAACAACAACAACCGAAGGAATGGGAATCAAAGAAATGACAAATCCAAAGGAAAGAGGAAGGCTCACTTTGAAGGAAACCATCCACCTTCTAAAAGGACCAAAAATACCAGGTATGAGGAGTCTAATGTTGTTGATAAAAGAAATGAGTATATTCTAATATCTGCTCTCTCAGCTGCATCTCCGCCCGACACTATGGATGTCTGGCTAATCGATAGTGGTGCCTCAAGACACATCACCGGATTCAAGGAAGCACTTTCTGACATGGTTGAAAGGGATACTAATCTAGAAATTACCCTTGGGGATAATGCCACTTATCCTGTGAAAGGGACCGGGACTGTGACCCTCCACTTGTCTCAAGGACAAGTCCTCCATCTACAAGATGTACTCTATGTACCCAAATTGAAGAAGAACCTTGTGTCTGTATCTGCCATGGAAGACAAAGGATTCAATGTAACTTTCTCTGAAGGAAAGGTACTCATGTGGAAGAAGAGCTTCAAGGAAGCTATCTCAATTGGTTTTAGAGTTGGTACACTCTACCAGGTTGGAGGGAGTCCGTTGGGAGCTATGACTTGTGATACTATCCGTCAAACCGAACTATGGCACCGAAGATTTGGACACCTTCATTACAAGGCTCTTCCCGAAGCAAGGAAGGCTGTGACAGGGATGCCTGATTTTGGAAATAATCATAAAGGTGTATGTAAGGGCTGTGCTGAAGGAAAACATACAAGGGGACCTTTCCCCTCAAGTGTCACAAAGACATCTGAGATATTGCAACTGGTCCATTCTGATCTTTCCGGTATGTTGCCTGTAACATCCCTGGGGGGATGTTCTTACTATATGACATTTACTGATGACTTCTCTTGCAAAACCTGGATATACTTCTTGAAGAAGAAGGATGAGGCTTTCATGTGGTTCCGTACCTTCAAAGCCTTGGTGGAAAATATGACCGGAAAGAAGATCAAGATTTTGAGGACTGACAATGGCACTGAATATGAGTCAAATGAGTTCAAAGACTTTTGCAGAGAAGCTGGCATTAAGAGGGAGACTACCACTGCATATACTCCTGAGCAGAATGGTGTTGCTGAACGCAAGAATAGGACTATTGTGGAAGCTGCCCGTGCCATGCTATGTGACCAGGGTCTTCCAAAGTTTCTGTGGGGAGAAGCTGCAAATACTGCTGTGTACATTCAAAGCCGATGCCCTCATTCCGCTTTGGACTCCAAAACTCCCGAAGAGGTTTTCTCTAGTAAGAAACCTGATGTCTCACATTTTAGAATTTTGGGATGTCCTGTCTATTTTCATGTGCCGAAAGAAAAGAGAAGTAAGCTGGATGCTACTGGGAAGAAAGGAATGTTTGTGGGCTACAGTGAGACTTCTAAGGCATATAGAGTCTATGTACCTGGTCAAAGGGAAGTAGAGATAAGCCATGATGTCACTTTTGACGAAGATGCTTCCCTGAAGAAAGTAGTAGATCTTCCTAGATCTGAAGAAAACCATGAAGAAAGACCTGGAAATCTGGAAGAACCCCAGGATGAGACTATGCCTGATGTTGAAGAGCCAATGGACCCTATTGATCCTTCCCCTTCTCTAGGAAAGAGGCCATCATGGCTCAGGGACACCCTCGAAGATGCTGAGGGTCATGCTGCCCCAAGGGGAACATTCCGTGAAAGCAAGAAGCCGTGTAGATACCAAGGGTATCTAGCTGCCATGAGTACTATTATACAATCTGAACCTGGATCTTTTGAAGAAGCCATCAAGCATCAAGTCTGGAAGGATGCTATGCATGAAGAATATGAGGCTATTATGAAGAATGATGTCTGGGATGTGGTCCCGAGACCGAAGGACAAATCCGTTGTCACCGCTAAATGGCTCTACAAGATTAAACATGGATCTGATGGGAGTGCTGAAAAGTTTAAGGCAAGATTTGTTGCCCGTGGCTTCTCTCAAAAGGAAGGAATTGACTATGACGATATATTTGCACCTGTGGCTCGATACATCACCATCCGATCCATCATAGCCCTTACTGCTACGCAAGAATGGAGTCTTCATCAGATGGATGTCAAGACTGCTTTTCTGCATGGTGCAATAAAGGAAGAGGTGTATGTAGAACAACCTCTGGGATTTGAAGTTCAAGATCAAGACACTTATGTCTGCAGGTTGAAGAAAGCCCTCTATGGGTTAAAGCAAGCACCCAGAGCTTGGTATGAGAGGATGGATAGTTACTTGATGAAGCTGGGCTTCACTCGAAGCAATGCTGATCCAAACCTTTACTTTAAGGTTGAGGAAGGAAAGCCTCTCATTCTAGTGCTGTATGTGGACGACCTCTTCCTGACAGGTGATGACCCTCTCATTCATCAATGTAAGAGGGAGCTTGCTGCTGAGTTCGAGATGAAAGACCTAGGACTGATGCACTATTTCCTAGGCCTGGAGGTCTGGCAGAGACCTGGAGAGATTTTCCTTTCTCAAGGAAAGTATATTGTGAAGCTTCTGGAAAGATTTGGGATGGTGGACTGTAAGTCCGTGTCGACACCAATGGAACTCAACTTTAAGAAGTTGAGTGGCAGCGCTGCAGGGCCTATCTTGGCCAATCCTACTGAGTATCGTCAACTCATAGGAGCTTTGATGTTCTTAGTGAACACCCGTCCGGACATATGTTTTGCAGTGAATACTTTGAGTCAACAGATGGTTGAGCCTCATCATTTTCACTGGGTTGGTGCCAAGAATCTTTTGAGATATCTTCGAGGCATGATAAACCATGGGCTGAAATACACTGCCGGGAGTGTGATACTCCGGGGATATACTGATGCCGATTGGGCTGGCAGTGTGGTGGATCGTAAGAGCACATCTGGATGTTGTTTCAATCTTGGTTCTGCTTCGATCTCATGGATGAGCAGGAAGCAGAAGTCGGTGGCTTTGAGCACCGCGGAGGCCGAATACATTGCTGCTAGTATGGCCTGTTGTGAAGCAGTTTGGTTGAGGAAGCTCTTTAGTGAGCTGTTCCAACATATGCTAGATACCACTGTAATACTCTGTGATAATCAGAGTGGGATTCGTATGACTGAGAATCCTGTGTTCCACGACCGATCCAAGCATATTGATATTAGGTACCACTTTATCTGGGATATGGTACAGCGAGGCGCCGTAAGGCTCGATCATATAGGAACTGATGAGCAGGTCGCGGATATTCTCACTAAGCCCCTGGGGAAGGTCAAGTTCCTAACCTTCCGTGAGAGTCTTGGTGTCGTGGAAAGACCCTATGATGTGGGTCCTGTTGGATGATGAGCTCTGGGAGCTCTGGGGGGCTTTGGGGATAGCTTCTCGGAGCTATAAGCACTCATAATGCTTCTGCCCCACCCTTGTGATTATTGAGCTGGTTCGCCACTCATTTAATCTGTGCCCCGTATGCATCCTACCCATTGAGTTCAGGGCTCATGGGAAGTACCTCTCATTTGGCCAATGAGGTGTGGAAAAGCTAGAGACTATTAGCAAAGACTGATGGACGCATCAGAGATTTCCGTACTCTCTATCTAGGATGGCATGGTCCAACCACTTGATCTGGGATCAAGATTTGTGAGGTTTGGGACCTCTGGACTGATTATGTCAGTCGGGGAATGATGTCTTTGTGACTGACCCACTTCTGTTCTGAAATAAAGAAGCCAGCAAAGCAAGTTTCGGCGGGATGACTCACGATGTTAATTGCACTAATAGATGGAGTTCTCCCTAGTTGAGAGGGAGTGTTAAATTTGGACAACTAGGTCCAAACTCCATGTTCTGATGCTCAGATTAAGAGGCTAATATTTTTGTTGGATTCCTCTTTCTGAGAGGTGTAAAATCCATATAAAAATAGTCTTAATACGATGAGCAGAACTTATATTTTGAATTTATTATTCTTAATAAATTATATGTGCAAAGGTCAGCCAGTTTTGTAATGTAGGCTCACATGCCCAACAGATGTGTCACACACCCTCATTGATGGATATATATATATACAGGAAAAGTTGGAGAGAATTTGATCACAACACAACTCACATCTTTCTCTCTCATCCTTAAAAGTACGAGCTACCTGGAGGACGAATTTCAGCCACACGTGGGAAGGACGAAGATGATTTTTCTGATGCTAGGGTTTCTGCTGCTAGGGTTTCGCAGAAGTTTGACCAGCGTTGACTTTGGTCAACGCTTGGTCCAAACAAGCTGAAAACTTGTGGGAGGTTCGATTTTTGAAGGCCATACTACCTGGCACAAAAATCGAGGTCAAAGAGTTGACCGTTTTGCTGCTGCGTTGACTTTTAGCTTACTGCCCCTGCATTGACTTTTCAGGACAACGTTGACTTTTGTAGAACTGACTTGGGTTGACTCATCTACTGGTTGGAGGGTTGTTGTGACACATGCTGGGCTGGCTGACCAAAGGAGACTTTGCTGGTTGAAGCATCCTGTTGACCGCCGAAACAAACACATACATTTTTCTTGTTTCTGATTTGTCTTCTGTAAGATCTGCTTATATGTTCTATCTGCATTTTGCTTATCTACTTGTATGATTGCTGTGAGAAAAGTGAAATTGCTCTTAGCATAGAACATCTACAAAACTTTACACTATACTCCCCCGTTCCTTGATCCTGGAGTACCTCTACAATGAATCCTGTATGCTTTTCCTTCATGAAGTAACTCCCATTATGTCCCTCTTCATGAGCACATCATTTCCCTTTTCCACCATTTCCCCTGAAACTTCCGTTTTGCCTAATTTACAAGACTGGCACTAATAGCCTTTGTCTCCCCCACGCCGATGTGCAGAGATTAGCACTATTCCCCATGCCGATCGGTGTGACTGAGCTGTGTTCCAGTCATGTTGGAACTATTATGGAAAGTTTTTTAAATTAGAGCTGAAGCTTCCATCTCTAGAAGCTCCGTAATGGAAGTCTGGTAAATGGTTTGGCCAGATGGGGTCGAGGATAACAGTTTGGGCTTCTTTCCCCTATAATGATGGAACTACCTCAAGGGATAAGTCCTTCTCCCATGAGAAGAGGATCCATCTCCCATCCATCTTTCCTATATAAATCTCCCTTCTTCCCAAGCACAAACTAGTGACTAGTGTAAAAATCAGAATTAGACAAGCAAGCTATTACTAGTTGTAGCCATCTAGTTGTGTGAGGGAGAAGTGTGTTGGTTTGGAGTGAGGCCTAAAGGGAAGAGTCTTTAAACTATTGTTGCTTGAAGCCATCATGGAATGCTAGTAGAAGTGTGTGGGAACTTGGTCTTGTCAGAGGAAGACTTCGACATCAAGACGAATGGTTGTAATCTCTCTTTGAATATTAATATATGCAACTATCGATTGATTTCCTACATGTTTTGTAATATTACATATTCTTTTCTTAATGCTTCTTGACTCATTAAGTAGGTTGATTTGCAATTTGTCTATTATTATGTTTTTGTTGTGTCATTGTTTACTTGTTTCAGGAGCTTGAAGAAGGCAACGAGAGATTGCTGGAGTGAGCAAGCGAGGACATCATCAAGCAAGATAAGTGACCAAGAGGTAGGCCCTCTTGATTGATTCTAATCTAAGGAAATCTTCCATAGAATGTATATGTTGTGGCTAGACCCATTATCGGGCTAGAGGAATTCATTCGTGTCTGCACTTATAATTTTACTTCACCACAAATTGGCGACTCCGCTGGGGAGATCCCATTCTTTTGTTTGTTTTGGATTTCATGATTTCATGAGAAATTTGCTAGTTTCACATTTTCCCTTTTGTTCTGTTGCTTTTCTCCTGCTTACTGGCCTAAGTCTAAAATCCATAGTAGCAGATCTAGTCCCTGTTTTTTATTTCTTTTATTTTTTTCTTAGTTTCCTCGGACAACGCGTATAATCAATTGACAGTCGTGCTGATCAATGTGAATTGTAGAGGAACAATCGCGTCGACCCGCCTCTGGTGCTTATTGTCAGTTAGGCAGTCGCACCGATTCCTGTAAGTGAAGATTAGGGTTAGACCCCAATCTTGGCCAGTGTGTTTTTCTCTTGTGTTTTTGACCTTGTGAGCATTTTGACTGTTTTTCTCCCCGATTAGAAAGCTACTTTCCGTTTGGTTTTTCTTGCTTGTAGGCTTGTCATCTCGCTGTTTGATTGATCGAGTCATTGAGTGTCCAACGACACTAGGACATCTAGCTAGTTGTCCATTCAGCAGTTTGTGGACTCATCAAGTCTGGTTGTGGGTGTGTTTGCTCCTTGCATTTGTTTTTGGTCCCTCTTACGACTTTGACCTCTTTTTGCACAAGTTTGAAAAATTTTTGTTACTGGTTTGAACGTATTTTTCCGAGATAAATTACATTGTCGGTCTTGTGTTTGGAAAATTCAGTGTTTCGTCGATCTAAATGAACTTCTATTTTCATGTTTTCATCTGCTTGAAGAGATCATAGTCTCGATTTTTTTTTCATTGAAAGATTGTATGTGAAAGTTTGTTTCGTTGTTTCATGAGAAAGTGTGAAATTCTAGCTTGTTGCATCATTATGATTCACATCTTTTAAAAACTAGAGTTACATCAACATTTGAAAAGGAAAAGAAATTTGTTCATTTCTAAAGGACTAATAGATAAGTGCTTATTATGAAATTAGGGATTGGAATGCATTTTTCATTATTTATTTTTCAAAAATGTGTAGTGAAAAATCATTTCGTTTTTAGTTGCTTGATTGTTTGCATTTGATTGAGTAGTTTCTACCCTTTCTAGTGTAGGCATTTCATCGAATTGAAAGGGTCTTTTCCCATTTAGTTGCATTTTAGGTTTTTCAAGTAGCATCTCTAAGACCTAAAAATTAAAACTTAACTCAAGATCAACTCTAAAATGAATTCAATTTACTTAAGGCACAATTGACATTCACAATCACATCTAGAAGGTCTAGGATAGAGACGTGTTCTGGCATCTATAAACCTAGCAGCTATCATTAGCTTCGACATTAGATAGTGCTAGCACAGATTTGTGCTCCCCGTACTGTCACATATATAATAGGAGACCCCACTAAGCTGCAATCCTTTTATCCTTAGGAAGTCGAGTCGGCCGCCTTGCGAATGTGATACACCGAGCACAACATTCGTGGAGATTGCCTGCTCGTACTTCTTGGTTCGCCAGGAGGTATTCTATAATTCACGGTTGCCTGGTAATCTTGTTTACCTAGATCATCTAGAGTAGTAATTTGATCTTTTTGACTCATTAAACTTAAAAGATCATCCGAGCACTTGTACTTTCAAGCTCGTTTCCAATCGAAAGCGATAGAGTCATCTTTGTTTCTTCCTCGACTCTTAAAAAATGAAAGAACATCAGTATTTTATGCATCTTAAATAATTGATTGCCCACGATCCAAAACATCCTGTTAGATTTTTGACCAAATTGTGAGTTCCCTTAAAAGGACATTTTAAAGCCTTGAATTTATTTGTTCTATCGGCTAAGACAAGGTCATCATGGCTGAACCATCTGTTTCACCCATTTCCTCTTCCTCTCCTCCGTCTGAAAGATTGTCCAAGGAGCCACTTCATGAGTTATAAAAGCCATTTGAGGACCAAAATGTTGAACTCGCAATTGTTTTGAGTGTTAAACCATTATCATCTCATCCTCCACCTACTTTCGATTCAGGGTCATATGCTGGTCTTGACCCAGAATCTCCGAATAATCCCGTTTGAATTCCAGAGAACTTGCCAACCATTGATGATGACCGAGTGTTCGTTTGGAACTATCCCCCAACAAACATTTGGCTATCCATCATCGTTCGTTTCTAAACATGGAACCTGAAGGAGATGCTCTAGTCACTTCTCCGGATGAGTCCAAAGTCTCAACTCCACACACTGTTGAGGGAGAAGAATTGCAGTTGCAGTTCCCTCCCGAGGGTTTCCCTTATTTAGAAGGTATTCCCGCTAGCTTTCCACCCGACTATGTGTCTTTAGGGCACTTAGTTTCAGACACATCGAGTGCCTCATCACTCTACCATAACTCTGTTGGGCATCAGACGTCAGACCTATGTCAGGTCCATTCGTCACGAACATGACCTCCCAAACAATTGTTACTTCAGTCCCGGTGCAGCCCACCGTCCCGAACACTCTTGTACCATCAATCCAAGTTACGCCTCAATCGCAACCGGTGGTTCCAAAGATTGTCTCAGCCAGTTCCTCTATCCCATTAGTCAGTGGCCAGATTGTGCCACCTCCTGGGGGACAAAACCTGAATGTCTCTATGGTGTCAGGTGCCACTAATGTGAGTAGCTCACAAGCTCACATGCTTGGTATAAGCCAACCATCTTCTGGTATTATTTACAACCCTGATGACCCTACTGTATCAAGCAATGTCCAGTACCAACATGTTCAGAATCCTGGTTGTTCGTTTGGATCGAACAATGTTCACTATCAGCAGCCCTATGGGGCTCAGGTCCAATACCAAAATCCCTACGTTCCATACAGTTCTCAAGGATTGGTTAATCAACCTTACACCATCCCATCTAGGCAGTACATCCAGCTTGGCTACGACCAGATTTAGTTTGGTAATTTCTCGGGCACTGTTCAAGTACCCTTGCAACAACAAGGACAACTTTTGCAACAACCAGGGCAACCTTTGTTACCGCAAGGGTAACCTTTGTTGCAACAAGGGATTTCCATGAAATAGCAAGGGCATATTATCCCGCAGCAAGGTCACCTGCAACAAATGCAAGGTCAGCCCTTCCAACAGTTGCAGCAGGCTACGCAGCAGAATATGCAATATGCTTTGAATACCTCTCAACCCATACCCTCGCAAGGCCAACCTCTGCAAACCAAGGGACAAATTTTGCAACCGCAAGGTTTGCAAAACCAACATGGGTAGTAACAACCCTTGTATACCTATAAACAAGGGTAACCCTTGCAGGGACAGGTTCAAAGTCAAGTCCTGTAGCAGTAGGTGCAGAATCCTCTTGTCCAAGGCCAACATGTTCAAAATCCTACTGGCCAAGGACACCAGGTACATAATCCCTTTGTCCAAGGGCAACAAGCATATCAACCTTATGCCCAAGGACTGCAAGTCTAGAACCCTCTTGTTCAGGGACAACAGGCCAAACAACCCTATGTTCCAGGACAATAGTTCCCATACCCATATGTTCAAGGTCAACAGGCTCAACAACCTTTTAACCCATACGTTTCCTATCAGCAACCTGTGCATGGAAAGTTTCAAGGTATTCAAGGTCTGAATCCTCCCTTTGGTCAAGGTAATCTGCAATGGGGGCAGCCTCAGATTCCATATGGCCAAAATCCCCCACTGTGGGGTCAAAATCCTTACTAGCAGGGATGGGCTCCTCCTTATGGGCCCGCTTATCGACCTCCCATGCCTTTTAACACTTAATTACCTTTCTTGGCTACACTTGAGTTGTCGAATGTATCGCATCTTACGAATGATTCGATTCTTCATTCGTCGTACTGGCCTTCGGTGCCGTCCAAGATACCAAGTGATTGCCCAAAGTTCGATGGAAAAGCTAAAGAAGATCCTCAGGACCATGTGATGACATATCACCTCTAGCGCTCGTCGAAATCATACATGGACGATTCCAATCATCTTTGTCTTTTCCAACAAACCCTCACGGGTGCCGCAACAAAATGGTACATCGAGCTACCTCGAAGTACTTTTCATGACTTCAATTCGTTAGCCATGGCCTCTCTCACACATTTTCAACTGCTAGTTCATTACGAAATGGGTACCTATCTGCTCACATCGCTTAAGCAAGACACTGCGACGCACATCTCTGATCATATCCATGAATGGAGATGTAGACGTCGACTGATCAAGTTCGAGATAGCTGATCAGTTGCTCACCGAATGGTTTACCAAATTGTTCATAGCCCCAATTTCTCGCGATATAGCCATGGGTGGATGCATCACTAAAGAGCAAGCCATCGCTCGTGCCCAGTACTTAGACTTGGTCTACTCTCAGTCTGGCACCTTATACGAATTATTACCCAATGCTCCGCGGCCATCATCTGATCCCGCGACATCGAAGTCACCTGTTGTCCCTCCCATTGATGGAGTTATTGGTTCAGTATCCCAGGCCCCTGTCAAAACTTATTCTAAATAGAAGTCGGTCTTGAATACTGCTCCCAACAATTCATCTCAAAACCCTTTGGGCCCTGGTAAAACCTTAGAGGTCTACACTGTCCAATCTACTACAATAGACAAATCCTCAAAAGGAAAAAAGGAAGGCAAAGGCAAAGCTAAAGCCGATGCCCCGAAATAGGGTCCTCCCAAATTGTCTGCCGGTGAATCATCACAATAGAAACCTAAGTATCCTTGCCTCATTTGCAAGGAGGATCACTATACTAAGGATTGTCCACGACGATCCGAAGTTAGTCGTTTGCTCAAAGGGACCCCTGCTGTCCTCAAAGATCCTTTTCCATCTCAGCAGACTCAGATGGTAGACCAACCCCGATCTGCTTCCTCTAGATCTCAAGTGTTCATGATGAGCACGCCCATTAATGTGGCTACCTAATCGAAGGATTATCAAACTCCAACTCCCACAACAGGGAAAGAAAAAGAAGTTCCACCTTCTTCTTCTACCCCGGGTTCTGGCCCTTTACAAATCGAGCGCCCTAACCCTGATTCCACTCCATGACCACCCTCTCAAGGTGTGCTATGGAAATCCTTATACAATCCCAATGCACAAGCCTCTCAACACTACAATATTGTTGAAGATTTGGCTCAGGCACCGTCAGCAATGTCGGCTCTCGAGGTACTCCAAATCTACCCATCATAGTGGAAATATTTGCTGTCAGCTATCGGTGACATTGATCCCATCGATTCTAATTTGATCTATTTCGATCTAGAGAACCATGTTCCAAGACTCCCTCATCAGATTGCCTTTCTTATTCAAGTAATCATTAATGAAAATACCATCCACCGCACTGTCATCGATGAAGGTGCTTCTACCTGCATCATGTCAACTGCGTGCTGGAAGGCTATTGGTTCCCCTACACTGAACCAGTCTCCCAACACATTGGAAGCTTTCAATGGTCATTATTTGTGACCCTTCGGTGTCTTACCCAACCTTGCCATCACCCTGGAAGGCAAGACAGTGCAAGTTGAAGTAGATATTGTTGATGCCAATCTCAATTATAATCTTCTACTTAGCCGAAGTTGGACCCATGCCATGCATGTCGTGGCCTCCTCTTTATTTCGTGTGATCCATTTTCCCCATCAAGGGAGGATTGTCATCGTTGATCAATTGTCTTTCTTTGCCTCTTCCTCGTCTGATGGCAACGTTCCGTATGTCAAGCACTCTCATGCTCCCTTTAAGAGTGTGGGGGCAGGTCTCTTCAAAGATTCTACCTTAATGGGGATTTTTCCACTCCCACCTCCTCATGTTGCCTCCGTCAACATGATCTCAATCAAATCTGATCCTTGGGTCATACTTGTGCCAGATCTGGTTGATGCTTGGGGCGACGTCATGCCGCTTAGTCCCATCGAAGTCAATTACGTGGAAATTGTTTCGGTTGCAAACTCTGCATCCTTTGATTCTCATATCTCAAAGACCTCTCTTGATATGTATTCTCAATCCCCTTGGCTTGGCACTTTGGAATGATCTATCCCCTTTGTCGAGACCTTCCTCGCTGTTGAAGGTATGTTGGAAATCATGTCTCTCAAGGAACCACTATGGTTCGATACCCATCATCACTCCTCGTTCCTGCCTCGCCTGACGGTCATGTCTACCTCTTTCAAAGAGTCCTCTTCTCCATTTCCACCACTGACTGTTACTCATGAAGTATGGTCGGAAGGAAATTTGGGTAATATTACCCAAATGATGCCGATTGACATTTCAATCAAACCCGGTGTCACTTAACACGTTCATATCTGGGTATCTTGTTGTCTAGATGAGATCAAGACATATACTCATCTTCTTTAGGAATTTCGTGATGTGTTCGCATGGTCTTACGAAGAAATGCCTGGAATTGATCCCAGCATTGTGGTGCATGAAATACCATCGTATCTGGATGCAAAACCTGTTCGCCAATGGCTTCGTCCGGTGCACCCTAGAAAGGTCGCTGCTATTAAGGGCGAAGTCGAAAAGCTTCTCAAAGCTAGATTCATTTATCCCATTCCCCTTATAGACTGGGTGTCCAATATCGTCCTGGTGAATAAAAAACAAGGCATGATCCGTGTTTGCATGGATTATCGAGATCTTAATCGTTCCTATTCTCAAGACAACTATCCTACTCCCTTCATTGATCAAATCATTGATGAATGTGCCAAAGCGAGATATTTTCCTTTATGGACGGTTTTTCTGGTTACAACCAGATCAATATCGCACCAACTGACCAAGAGAAGACAACCTTTATCTGCCCATGGGGTACGTTCACATACAAGAAGCTCCCTTTCAGCCTAAAAAATGCTGGGGCCACATTTCAGTGGGCAATGTCCTATGCATTTCATGATATTCGCAACATTGTCCAACCTTACTTGGATGACCTTCCTGCCCATTTTCGTAAGTGACAAGATCACCCAAACCACCTTCGGTAGATTTTTCTATGTTGCAAGAACTATAACATCAGGTTAAATCCACACAAATGTGTTTGCTGTGTGGAATTAGGACGACTCCTTGGCTTCATCATTTCTAAGGAAAGTATTCGCTTGGATCCATTAAAAGTCAAGGCCATTATGAACTTACCCCTCCATCTTCACTGCACCAACTCCAGTGTCTCCAGGGAAAGGCCAATTTTCTTCGTCGTTTTATACCCAACTATGCCAGGCTAGCTATAAGATTTACCTGGTTGCTCAAACAAGGAGCACCCTTTACATGGGACGAGATAGCCCAAAAATCTTTTGATGATCTTAAGGCTATCCTCATAAATGCTCCTTTGTTGCATCCACCACACTATTATCAAGATTACTTCCTTTACCTAGTCACAACCCCTAGCACCATAGCTATGGTCTTGGTTAGGGACGACAACGAAGGCACTGAACACGTGATCTACTACGTGAGTTGGAATCTCCTCGACACTAAAACACGTTATGCACATGTCGAGAAGTTGGCTTTGGCTGCCGTCTAGGCTATTCAACGTTTTTGGCATTATATTCTCTTACGAATGACTACAACGATTTCTAAATGCAACCCTATGACCCACATCCTAACTCGTCAGTTGCTAGGGGCAAGTATTCTAAATGGATCGTTATCCTACAAGAATTCGATTTGGTCTTCACTACATCCAAATCTAAGAAGTCACTTGTTTTCGCAGAATTGATCTATTCCCTTGCCTCCAAAGCTCTCCCTGCTGGTGCAAATGAACAACTCCCAGATGAGACCCTTTTCCTGATTAGCACCCTTGATCCATGGTATGGTGATATCATCGTGTATCTCCAAACCTCCACGTTTCGGTCCGCGTTGACCAAAGATGATCGTTGAAGGATTCAACATCATTCTCAACCCTACCACATTATTGGTGATACTTTATACCGTGTCGGTGTCGATTCTGTTCTTCGTCGATGCCTCATGATTGAGAAAGTTGAAAGAGTTCTCAATGATTGCCACTCCAGGGCATGTGGTGGTCATATTTCTGGTTATGCTACAACTCAGAAAATCCTTGGTGCTGGTTATTTTTGGCCGTCCATCTTCAAAGGCTACATTCTTGCTGTCCGCAAGTGTCACGAATGCCAAATCTACCAACGCAAGATGCGCACCCCACCCGCTCACCTACACCCCATCATTACCATTGGTCCCTTTGCCAAATGGGGCATCGATTATATGACATGTAACCCTCATTCAGCCGGGGGGCATGGCTACATTATCATTGCTGTGGATTACTTCACCAAATGGGCCAAAGCGATGCCTACATATTCGGCAGATGGTAAGACAATGACTCAATTCCTTTTTAACCATGTTATTTCCAGGTTTGGCGTACCCCAAGCCATTTTCACAGATCATGGCTTCCATTTCAAAGATTATATGATGGCAGAATTGACATCTGCATTGGGCTTGCACCATCATGGCTCGAACCCATATTACCCTCAGGCCAACGGCCAAGTTGAAGCCGTGAACAAAGTTTTGGTCACCATGCTTCAGCCTACTTTTGGGATGCACAAGTCAAATTGGCATCTCATTCTTTTTTAGCTCTGTGGGCCTACCGAACTACAACCAAGGATGCCATTGGTTTCACACCATTCCAGCTGGTCTATGGTCTGGAAGAAACATTGCTGATCGAATTTGAGATTCCTTCACTTAAGTTAGCTATTGAACTCATCCCTTAAACATCACCTCAAGAGGAATGCCTCTTATATTTAGAACGACTGGACGAGACTCACCATCTCGCTGCCTTGGTCATAGAAGCACAAAAGAAATGGGTCAAATCCCATTTCAACCAGTCGGTCTCCCCTCGCGCTTTCTTTGAGGGTGATTTGGTCCTACTTTATGACCAAGCTAATGATAAGTTGGAGGCAGGCAAGTTCGAACCTATGTGGCACGGGCACTATATTGTAAAACGTGTTTTGCAGAAATGAGCCTATGAACTTATTGATTATGAAGGAAATCCTCTTGATAAGACCCAAAACACGCTTTACCTCAAAAAGTACTATGCTTTGGTCATATAGAATGGTTACTTATGGACATTAGTGTGTGATTCACTTCTATACAATGTGGTTTTGTGTGAAATTTTTCAAACAACCCTCCTGTTGACTATGCTTATCTTGCTTTGCAGATGTCTGCAACTCCTCACGTTGGTTTCACCGATGGTGCTTGCCAAAGTACCCGGAACCTATCATCCGTGACATGGGCTATCTAAAACCCTAACGGTGAGTTGATTGACCTTCAAGGCATTTGCCTAGGTCGTACAACCAACAACATTGCTGAATACAGTGCGGTCATCGAACTGTTATCAGAAGCCATCACTCCGGGTATCAGAGAATTGGCTGTCAACTTGGATTCACAGCTTGTCGTCCTTCAACTCAACGGGCAATATTCCATTAGGAACCCTCAAATATTACGAATGTGCCTGCATATCTGTATGTTTGAAAGACATTTTGATTATATTACATATCATCATATTCCTAGACACATGAATACATTAACATATGCATTAGCTAATTACGTGTTGGATAGACATTTGCGAAACATGTAAAAGATAAGACAAACCATTTATACCATAATAGAGAGGAAAATATAACATATATACATATGTGAGAATGTTTGAGACATCAAAACTCCAAAAAATAATATGTATGTCCATAATAACATCGGTGGCTCACATGCCTCACACATCCGTGACACACAGGCCTAAAAAAAATAAAAAAAAAATATGTGAGTACTAGAAATAAGAACTACTCACCATGGTGGTCATGATAGCACGATATGTCTTGTACTACACGACTCAGTAATCGGCGGATCCAATTTGAGACTTCCACTATGTGCCTCTAGTACCATCGAGGCATGTCTCCTATCCAAGCATACTCAGAGATACCATGAGTCAACCCCTCGAGGTTCCTCGCAATCTCCTCCTCATTATCGCTCCCTTCCTGATAAGGGGTGACAAAATTAATAGGAAGGGGATAGCACCTGGCTATCGAGGACATCCTAGCTGGCTACTCTGGTCCAACATGTGCATACACAAGAGAAATGTTATAAGCATGCATATACTAAAAACAGTTAAAAACCATCAAAATCAAAATTTGGTTTGGTTTTTACCTTCGTCATCAAAGTCCTCCCCATCTGAAAAGGGCATATCTAGGTCTCCACAGAAAATAGTGCCGCTATAAGACTAGTCCCCGACAATGATTTTCTGTCATCGTAGCCACGAAAAAAATGCTGGTCGGTAGGACATATGCTGACCCCCAGTGATCCTGCGCATCAAACGACTCCAGCAGGCCATTCGTGGATTGTGTGGCACAGGAGGATCAACCTCAATCAACTGATACTGGAACAATGGCACTTGTTCCGGGAAAAAGTTCACGAGTACTAATCCAAAGCCAAATTGCTTCAGATTTCCTGCCTTTGCCTTGCACAACTGGCACTTGATATTCATCTTCATAGCCTCTACCTAGTTGAAGAACGTAAGAGCTGTGTAGTCAATAACGTAAAGGAACTTCGACTTATTAGTCTCATGTTCCATCCCGCACACTGGAAATCTCGATCTTCCCACTTTTGGATTTCAGGGCCTCAGGACAATGCGCGACTAGGTAAGATATGCTTGCCCCAACCAGACGTGACCCATACAAATTCACTAGCTCACCTCTGCGAGACAGCGCAGTGATGAAGTTGATGTTTGAAGTTGTCAACTCCAGCTCTTGGTCCCCAATGACAAAAATCTCATGGTTGATGTCCCAAAGGCTTATAAAATACCGAAGAAATTCGGGCTGGGCCTGCATCCCTGGTGTAAGGAAAAATTTGAGGAGCCTGCAAGCCCTCAAAGCCTCCAGGAACTTTGGATCATTCATTGCCTGTGTGTCCACATCTTCATGTTCTCTTTCCTTTCAGTCCACCATTTTCGGCTATTTCTCTCCTGCAAAAGCCATTTATTTGAGTCAATCATCAATTTTGGCACATAAAAATCAAATTTTAATGGTCAGTTCTTGAGAAAACTTGTTTTTTCCATATCCACGGCATCGATGCGCCTGTTTTAGAAACAGTCAAATTGGTCGGCGCGGATGGTCATGCAAATAACCATCGGCCAACGCAATCCCATGCCTATAAATCACGTCGATCGAGGGCAAATTTTTTCTCAAAAACCTCCTTAAAAATCCAAAAAAATGGTTAAAAGCATAAATAAATAGCATGAAAATGGAGCTCAGGCTTCAACTGTTACCTGGAATTGATGGCTTGTCGATTGACCTCTCGGACCTCCTGCAATCCACTCCGGAAAAACTAGAACCAAAGTGGGTAAAAAGTCTTCACTGCAAAGGTAAAATGGTAAATGGTAAAAATATATTTACTTTCCCCCTTTTTATTCATTTTTTCATGAAAATATCAGGTTTTGTAAATATTTTTGACCTATTTTGCCTCAAGAACTCGCTAATACACTCTGCCTTGCTTGTGCAACGATAGGTGATGGATGTTTGACAATGGCGATGAGTCATATTTTAGCTCTTTTCTTCACTCGTTAAACCCATATGAAAAGATCACCGAGTATTTTTCCCTTTTTGACTCGTTAAAGGGAATAAAAATGGGGGTTCGCTTTCAGCTCTTTTCTGACCCTTTAAAAATGAAAAGATGGCCAAGCCTTTGTCATTTCAAACTCGTTAACGGATGAAAAACATCGTGCACCCAATATAAGTTTACCCCTTTTTAGGATGGGAGGCACTATTTATGAAAAAGGTACTCCTTGACTGGAATGGTCAAGTGGTGCTCTCAAGTATTGTTTTCTACCTTTTCAGGCTTGAGAGACACAAATGTACGAAAAGGGACCATGTGGAGTTTTATTTTATGTGTCTTTTTCAAACTCTCTAAACATGAAAAAGGTATCAATTTACACCTTTGTCAGACTCGTTAAACTATTAAACGACATCAGTTTCTTCACCATGATGAACACGAGCTTCTCCTTCCTAAGGCTCGTTAAACTTACTAGGTCGAATTCGTCCAGAAGATGAACTTACAGTGCAAGCATATGCTATCCCCTTCAAGCTTGCGATTAAAAAATAATTGGGGTACTTGCTAGAAATGGTGGGGGGAAAATTTGGAAATCTATCAAGTCATGTCGGCAGCTCACTCTTGAACATGACATTCTTTGCTTCTTGTCGGGTGGGACATCCTCCTCTACATCATTGACCTTCCTGGGTTTGGGCCGTTCATTTTTGCCTTCCCTCTGATCTCTACTATGTCACCATGATCACTGATCCTATGGATCCAAAAGTGTCCAAACTTCCAAGTTGTGTCGTTGATATGTTTAAGAGTTGTCCTTCTGCAGTTACACTTACCTCTGTTTCCCTATATCATCCAAAATCATTTTTCATCCTCTCGTCTCACGTCGTTGATGTGGGATTCATTATGGCCCTCCTTCAACACAGTCACTTTCCGTTGACATCAACTCATTATCCGGGAAGTTTATCGAGAGACTCCCTTCCAGTACCTTGGAGATTGCATGCCTCAATGGCAATTTCTTCACACTCAACGACAAGTTCACATCATTGGCTTTCGATCGAGTGATTTCACGGGTGTTCGATTTTAGTTCTTGTATTCACATTCCGTGAATTGTGCTGATAGTACCTTGAGGGCAATTGTCATTATTAGTGGTTTCTCTCGTGCTTGTTAACAGTTTACATCATTGACTGGTAATCAAACGACTTTCTAGCAAGTTTGATGTCAACACATCTATTCACATGCTAAGATCTGTACTTTGATCGGGTCGTGTTGGAGCGCATGACCCTGGACTCAGATCACGAAAGTCCTGGTTGCAAAGTGGTGTGACATAGTTATGATGATATGCATGTCTCTATTAGATCGCTGGCTGCGACCAGACCATGAGTTATCATATGTGATCCTTCTCATTATTGGATGGCTACGACCATACCTTGGTTTCGCTATGATCCTCTTTGACGGATAGCTGCGCCCATACCTAAATCCATTTACATGATCATTCTCTGGATGGCTGTGTCCATGCGACGATTCATTTATCATTTGAAAGAGATCTTAGTTATGTATATGTATCTGTACTTGCTTGCAGGTTTTCCAATGGTAGATCGGTTCCCCGCACTGATTTATAAAGCATTTAATCCCTCACCCCGGTTCGGCTTTCACACTTTAGGGGGCATCTATTACACAACATTTTGTCACTTTCCCTGTACTCCCCATTCCTTGATCCTAGAGGACCTCTACAGTGAACCCCGTATGCTTTTCCTTCATGAAGAAAGTCCCATTATGTCCCTCTTCATGAGCAGATCATTTCCCTTTTGCACCATTTCCCTTGAAACTTCTGTTTTGCCCAATTTACAAGACTGACGCTAATAGCCTTTGTCTCCCCCGCACTAATGTGCAGATATTAGCACTATTCCCTGCACCAATCGGTGCGACTGAGCTGTTTTCTAGTCATGCTAGTCCTATTATGGAAAGTTTTTTAAATTAGAGCTGAAGCTTCCATCTCTAGAAGCTCAGTAACGGAAGTAAAGTCTGCAAGCAAGGACATCAAGCAGGATAAGCAACCAAGAGGTAGGCCCTCTTGATTGATTCTAATCTAAGGAAATCTTCCATAGAATGTATCTATTTTGGCTAGACCCATTATCAGGCTAGAGGAATTCATTCATTTCCACACTTATAATTTTACTTCACCACAGGAGATAAGTTTTCAAAGGCTGACTTTGTGAATTTCTTCCTTCAGCAGGAGAACAAACAACTCAAGGTCAAGCAATTCTTACTTGACAAACCTAAAACGGAGATAGAAAAAGGTGATGCCAAGGGTAAGACAGTCATAAATCTAGAAGAGATTGAGGCCATAGGTTTTAAGCTCAAGCCTAGGAGGCATAAGACAAGAGGATTGAGGATGAAAAAAGAGCACATCACTGAGCCATCTTCTCCAATCAAGTAGCCAAGTTTTACCAAGTCTTTTGAGGCAGATTTTCAAGAAAATAAGGTATACTTGTTAGAAAAGGTTAATGATCACTTGGAGAAACTCCTTAAAAGGTCAAAAACGGCCACCAACTTGTAAAGGCACATGGATAGACATTATTACACCAGAACAAGGTTTCCCAAATAAGAATTCAAAACTTGAAGAGAAAACTAAGGGAAACCCTAATTCAGCAAAACAAGGGGGACAAGCTTGAGTTGTTGGCTGAGGCTTCACTCATAGCTTGAAGAATCATTACCTATCTCCATGGAACAAATTTCAAACACTTTGAACAGATTTTGGAATTTTTTGAAGATCTTGGGTAGTTCAGAAATTTTACACAGTTTTTGGCCAGAAAAGGTAGCGTGTCCCATGCCACTTTTTTGCTGGAAGCTTCCAAATCATGAAAAGTTTGCATTTTTGGATTCATTATGACCTGAACATTATGTAAATCGAGATCCATGTAAACAATTTTTTCTACGTCAAAAAGTAAAAAAAAGACACCTTTCTGCCATGTTTTTCAGAGGCACACTACATTTTTGTAGTTGTGGGAGAAATGGTTTTTGGAGGTCTAGAAGTAGTCTTTTTTAGTGCTTGAATATTCTATGGTGTAGTAGACAGGTAGAGATTTCTCCAACATTTTTTAGATCTTGATTTGGAGCTCGGGAACCCCTCCAAAAGTCACTTACAAGCAACATGCTATGTTTTCTCCAGGCACACTATGTTTTCAGGCAATTCACTACATTTTTGCCTGGAACTCATTTTTCTCAGTTTGCTCAGTCCAGTTCAACTTTTGCTGATGTAATTTGTCATTTTAGGGGTTTTGATGATGCATTGAGGTGTAATTATGTTTTTCAAAGTAAAAATTAAGTAGATTCATGCTTGTATAGGTTCTTATGGTCAAATGAATCAGTTTTGCACCAAATTGGGAGTTGGTTTCTAACCTCCCTAGTCTTAGGTATGGTTGGAGATATTCTTGTAAGCAGTTCCTTGAATGTTGGATTCGACCCCTAAGAGGGGGAAACTGATATTTTGATCTATATGTAACCCAATCTAAGTTAGAGAAAGGGTTGGACATCAATAAGTAGAACTCTTGGAACTTATATTCAATTATCTTTTTACAGGAAATCGAAGGACAATTGTAGCTGTTATTCAAAAATTCTTGTGTTGTGAGTTTGTGATAATGTTTTCTCTTTTTTATGGTTTTATATGAATGATAATTTCATCTTCTTTCCATATCTATGCTTTTTAGTGATTTTCCTAAGAGGTTTTAAACAAAATTCTTAAGTTTAAGCTCTGTTTTGTTAGGAACTTCATGTTTATGTTACCTATCCTCTCATAAATTAATTCATGCTTACCTTCCTCATTTTGAATCTTTGATTTTCCACCCTACAGTACATCGACAAAACCCCAAATTATCACACAAGCATATCAACCCTGCTCCTTTATATCCTTGCAACTGAAACCTTTGATATTTTGACCTAGTTCCCTGATTTTCATTCATGATCAAGCAAAACCATAAATTTCAAAACCCTAGAGTTGAAAATATCTAGCTTAATATCTTTTTCCCACTCCAGTCATATTTTTCTGTGAGCTTTATAGAGAGATCCCTCTCTAGTTTAGTAGGGCTAGCTGTTGAACCCTAAGTGTTTTGAGGTTACCTCTGTCGATCTCCTTTCTTAGCCTTGGGATATTGTGGAGGATAACAATTGGTAGAAGAGGATTTTTTAAAACTTATCTTCGTAAAGAAACCTTGGAGGTAGAGTCTATATACCCCATTTAGGGGATTGAGTGATGTTACAACTTTCATTCCTTATAACTAGCCATGAAGTATTAACAACTACTACATAATAAAATATAGTTCAAAGGAAACATTTACAAATCTACTTGACATAGACTTAGTTAATCCCACATACTTATGAGGATGTATTCAATACCCCTATAAGCTTACACATTACGATTATTAAGTTAATAGGTAATAATAAACACATTACTTAAAGAAAGGCAATTCACTTGCTTGTGTTGGATACATGTTATATTCTTTACATGACTATCCTCACATGATATACATTGTTTTGGGTGTAATGGGGGGTCACAAGGGGGAAGAATTCCCTTTGAATGTTTTGGATGGGGTTTTATTTATGTTTCCTTTTGGAAAATTTCAACAAATGATAATTTCCTTTGGCAGTTTTGCGACACATGGCTTTTTTCCCCATGGTTTTGTAGTTTTGGTTAAGGAACTAACATTGTATTTTAATCCATGGTAAATGGATTGGTGGTTTATGGATGTTGCATAATATAAATTGTATTCTAACACTATACAAATGAATATATAGTGAAAAAACTCTTGTTGGTTTCCCCAATTTGGGTTACCATGATAAAATATTTGTGTTAATGTGTGTGTTTTCTATTGCATCTTCCCTATTTTACAAAGAATTTATTTGCAGTAATTAAATGCATAGGATTGAAGCATACATTTGGTGTCATAGTAGTTTTGGCTTCAAGTGGACACCAAGGGGTTTGGCTCGGGCCTATGACCCTATTATAGTGGAAGATATGTGGTAACATTTCTTGTGGTGAAAGGAAATGGTGAGAAGTTCAAAGATAGAGGTTGTGAAATTCAACAAGAAGAGTTTTGAGTTGTGAAAGATCAAAATGGAAATTTTTTGGTGGGAAAGGATCAATGGATTCATGCAGATCTAGGTTTTGCATCAACGAGGATGTTGACAAAAGACTATACCAAGTTGAATTTAAAGACAAAGAGCACAATATGATTATTACTCTTAGATTCAATATCATTGAATGTTTAAAGCGAAACTACAAAAAAAGTCTTTGTAGCACAAGTTAGGAGCTTCGTATAAGAGTAAATACCCGATGAATAAACTTTCCCTATAGAAAAAGTTGTATAACCTGAGGATGAAGGATGGAAACTCGGTGACAAATCATTTGAATGCCTTCAATAATATGTTAAGTCGGATATTATTTGTTGATATTAAGACTTCAGATGAAGAAAATTGTAACATTTTCTTGTTTTCTTTACCAGTCTCATGGGATAGTTTAGTTATTTCCATAGATAGTAATGCAACTACTTTAAGTTTCAATGAAATAGTCTCATCCTTTTTAATGAAGGAGATGAGACATAAAAACATGGAAAGTCAAAACACAGATGCCTTTTCTCTAAGAGGACACTTTCAGAATAAAAATAAAAATAAGTCCTCCACTTGGAGATATAAATCTAAAAGAAGATATAAATCTATGAGAAAATTTGTTAAGGTATGTTAGAAATGTGGAAAAGAAAGGGCATTACAAGAAAGAATAAAGGTCTAAAATTACTGAGAATGGGAAGAGACTTGAAAATTCTCCTTCTATAGAAGCAAAATCCTCCTCGGATAAAGGAGGGGGTGTGTAGTTTGCTTCTTCAAGTGCACATGTAGATCATGAGACATGGTTGGTCAAATGAGGTGCATCCTTTCATATGAATCCTCACAGGGAGTGGCTTTGCAAGTATTAAAGATATGATGGAAATGATGTTTTCCTATGAGGAAATGGAAAACTTAAGTTGGAGCTTATGGTTAGAAGGATTAGAACACTAATCGATGTTGTGAACATCCTAGAATTTACTAAAAAATTGATTTCTGTAAGAAAGATGAGCAATACAGGTGTAAAAGAAATGTTTGAAAATTATACTTACATAATGTTTCAAGGAGAAATGGTGTTTCTAATAAAAGTTTGGATTTGAACTCTATATATATTTTTGGGAAGCACTATTAGTGATGTGTGCAATAATTCCGTTGTTCTTTAGAGTGGAGTTGAAGAAGGAAAAACTCTCACAATGTTTGGAGAAAATACTTTTTTGTGGCATCGAATATTGGAACATCTAAAAAATAAGGGACTTCGAATACTACATTGTAGTGGTACAGTAGAAGTATTTCTAATTTCTCTTTGGATTTTGTTCTCTATAAACATTATTTATATGAGAAGCATAATTGAGTAATTTTCTCCTCTAGTGCGACGAGGTTAGAGGGAATATTACATTTGGTGCACATTTATGTGTTTGGACTTGTGTCAGTTACATTGCTAAGTATATTCATGTACTATGTCTCATTATGATTTACTCAAAATTGGGAAACAATTTTTGAAGTGTAAGGGGAAATCACACTATCATTTATAACTTTCTCGGTCGAGAAAAATGTCAACATATTTTCTCCTCAAAGGGTTTAAAAATATATCAGATGAGAATTTTAAAGTATTTCACCCGAGTGTGTGGTCATTCAAGTTAAAAAACTCTCAGATGAGAGTTTGACAATTTTTGGCCAAGAAGTTTAGTGAACAACTCTCTCGGGTAAACTCTCGGCCGAAGGTTTAGATTCTATTTAAAACTCTGGGACAAGAGTTTAGATTCCATTTAAATCTCTCGTTTGTGAGGTTCTTGATATACATGCATATATATATATATATATATATATATATATATATATATATATATATATATATATATATATATATAGATATATATATAGATATTATAGTACTCCCTACGATTTACATTGTGACAAAATGTTACTATTTTTGGCCTGCGAAAGTGACTTCCAAGACTCGCTGACCACCCAACTAGTTAATTTCATTTTTTCCCATAGGGTCTCTTTCAATGTTTGAATTTCTTATTTTAATTTCAATTTTTCCGAGTGTATGTTCCCCCCTCGACACTTTATTATCCTATCCCACCTGAATGAATTTTCACCACTTTAATCAATGGAAATATTGGTTCCTCTCGATACTAGTCTAAGTACATAGAATTGGTTCGATTCACCATCTACCCATGAATAACTATGGATGCCAAGGGAGATGTTGTGCCTTCTGTTAGAATACTCATACCCATACCCAAACAACTATGCTAAGATGGGATGGGATAAGCTCATAATGGTTGGTAAATCTCTAGGGAAGGTTTAGGATTTAGTGTTGTTGTCTTTGAGTAATGCTTAGTAATAATTTCTATATTTTCCTATGAAGAACTACTTATGACGCTCATTCAACTATTTCATGTTGCTGGTGTGTAATCATGATTAATCTCGTTCTAGGCCACAAGTTTCAAATACAATAATTTCCTAGCAAGATCTTGAAATTTTCACTGAGCTGGCTCTTAACTTTCACAAGGCTATGAGTTTTGATCACTCTCTTATATGTGAAATTGGTTCATTGGTTACTCATGATTCCAATTGCTTTTTAAAATTATGATACCCATTAAGAAAAATATTTTTTGATAGATATTTCCCTAGTGATTACATGTGTCAATCTCACTAATGTTTTGTTGGGTTGATATTTATGGTGCTACTATTACAAGAATGAAATATGAAGTGTCCAAACATATATTCATTTTCCTACCATTGATGGTGGGTATTTAGTCGTAACCTTGAGTTTTTTCTATGGTTTTAAGATATCAATTCTTATTAGTCATAAAATGCATTTGTACAAAGGTTTGTAAAAATAGGTTTGTTTTGTAGGTATGGAAATTGGAGTACACTATATACATGATGACCTAGAGCATTTTGGTACATCAAAGAGAAATGGTAGGAGTGCTTTCTTCACAATTTATTTGGCTATAAGATGTATTTAAATTGTGTATGGAATTATATCAACTTATAATAACCAAAATAGGTCAATGGGACTTGGAAGTACAAGAAGTAATAATAGCAAATAATGCCTAAAGAATTTTCTCACTAAAACAATAAAAGAAAATGGCATAGTAACAAGTAAAAGTAAGCTTAACTCTAGAAAAAACATTGTGAGTGGAAGCCAAAGAAAAAACAATGTTTAGTCAGTGCTTCAATCAAAGGGTGTGCCTATTTCTTATCAATTATTGTGATGCTAACGACGCTGATCTTGAAAATGTCATATAAATAATGGAATAGACTGAGAGCAGCTAAAACCTTGTTTTTTTATATAAAGGGTTGACTAGACTAAGAGGAGTTGACACCCCTATTTGTTTCTTTACGTTTTACTAATAACTAATTGTTGCAACTTTAAACCAAATGATCTTGGCAAATTCATGTTTTCTTAAACATTTGTATGCTTGTAAGATGTTTTTAAAATGTGTATGGAATTATATAAATGTACAATAATGACCAAAATATGCCAATGGAGTTTGGAAGTCAAAAAGTATTAATATCAAAGAGTGCCTATCATTTTCTCACTAAAACAATAAAAACAAATGGCATAATAACAAGTAAAAGTAGGTTTAACTCCTTAATATTAACACTTAAGAATGAAGTGGAAGCTAAAACAAAGAGAGCAAGCCAACCTCACTATGAGTGAAGGCTAAATACAAAATACTCTTTAGTCAGTGACTCAATTAGAGGGTGAGTTTGTTTCTTGTCAATTGTTGGGAGGCCAACAACACTAACCTTGACAATGCCATATAAAGAAGGGAATAGACTGAGGAGCTAACACCTTGATTTGTTTATGTAAGTGGTGGATTGGACAACCCCATTTGTTTCTTTACATTTTACTAATAATTAATTGTTGCAACATTCAACCAAATGATCTTGGAAAAGTTTCTTCCATTTCCTGGGCCTTTTTAAAAATTCCATGGTAAATGTTTTAGAGTTGACCGAAAAACTTCAAGTCCTTGTTTGCTCATCAATGGTATGAAAAATAGGTTGGGCTTCTCATTTATTTTCAACATTAAAATTTGACAGTTGAGTTTTGATGTTGATCTCCTTTTAAAACATTTTTGAAAATTATGGGTATGGAGACATTTCTAAGGAGAATGCAACAAAATTATGCTTTCATCTGATTCCTTGAACTTGGTTGTAGCACATTTACAGTTGTGATTAATGATACTTTTCTTTCATTTATGGAGCTTATCAACATGTACAAAGTTGGATTAAGGCATTTTTTTTCTTCAATGTTTTTCAAGAGATAAAATTCTTTTAATTTCTTATGTTTTGTCACCTCCTTCACATTCTATTTAATAACTCATCTTGAGGATAATGTTTCATTTAGAAAATGTGGATTCTTAGTTCTAGTTTCGTTTTAATTATCTCTCAATGACTTGCTTAGATATTGAAAAGGAAATTGTTCTTTTGATTTATTAAAGGAAAAAGGAGCAAGCCCCCACATAAAGCATTGGGGAGTTTCCCTTTCTTACCGAGTTACGTGTATGTTCTATGTAGATTTATTTCCCAAGTTGGGGTCCAATTCCTAATTGTGTCAATATCAAATAAGTGATATAGGGAACTAGTAGGCGAGGATTGAGGTTGAAGTTAAGAGGGTGAACAAGTGAAGAAAAAAAATAAAAAAAATGATGACCTGTGAAATGGAATAATATGTACAAATGAACCTAGAACCTTGCAAGGGACAAATGAAAGTGCTTCAATACTACTTCATATTGTGCACATGTAGATTCCTTATGATGTGAAGAAAAAAATTACAATATTAAAAGACAACTAACTAATATAATAATGTGTATGTGCAAGTATGCTAGTTGCATACATTCAACTAGTAAAATAGATTAGCTCTTAAACAAAGTACAACCATTGTTTATATTTTTCCTATATTAATATTCTGTTGGTGTAAAAACAGATATGTAATTTGTAATCGTTATTTTTTTTTTGTAAGATGTAAAGACAAACATCCATCATTGCATTATCATATCTTGTACTTGTCCACCATTATCAAATTGGCTCCTTTGGATGGGAGGACAGGTTGAAGAAAATTTGGCCTCTATTGAAATATAGGCCATGTTTTCTTTATGAGTTTACCATCAAGTAAAATATTGGTGTGATTTAGAATGTACTTATTGTTGTTTTATTGATGCTTATATGATTTATTTTACTCCAATGTTTTATTTTTTGTGATAACAAATTTTACGTCAAAATTTGCTAGTGGTAGACATTTGTTATTTTTCTCTTTTTTATTTTAATATTGGAAAATTATATCCTTCTTGGAGATTATTTTGCTGAAATAGGTATGTTGGAGGTTCCTAACAAAGTCTTGGTAGTCAAATTTGTCCTGTGAAGAAAATTGGAATCATTGATATTGTTATGGTTGATCGTTATGGGTGTTTTCTTCCGTTGTTCCAAGATTTTTTTTTGCCTAACAAGAAGCCATTTAATTAATTAGCCACGTTGTGTGATTTGTTTCAAAACTCCCAATTCAACTCAGAGCTAAAAACTCTACTAATTTAATATATTATAAATTAGCCTTAACTAACAAAAATATATATATATAAGCCTATTCAAAATTTTATTAGACACTTCCAAGAAACCAGGGACGAAAAAATAATTAACAATTTGGGCTCTAGAAACCATTCATAAGGCCATTCTATCCACCTATCATGCAATATTGTCATATATTTTAGATGATAGTTCTTCATGATTTCCTTGGATGAAAGGATGAAAGTTGCATTATTATCTATATTAGTCATTAGCTTCAAGTGTGTTTGAAGTCTCAAATATTTTTATCTATTTTGTTTATTTCTCATTTGTCTCTTTGGTCTCTATTGGATGTGGTAGATGATGCAACCTATGGGGTAACAATGAACTCAAAGAAGAATTCCATAGGCGGAGCTATTGACACTTCCTCTATCTTGAAGATATTACCATAAGTGGGGTGCCACGTTATGTGATTATAGTGATTTTATTAGTATTATGTGACATTCTATAGGGTGTTCATTAGTATTAGCATGAGTTATTATTTTAAAAGAGAATGGTATTAAAAAATTACCCACATATAACATTAAAAATATTACTGAATTTGTTAGAGAGGTGGGGTGATCACACCAAGATGCAAATTATAAAAGAAATAAGTGCAACAAATTGAACCATGTCCAACAAATGTTTTCATTGTGTTTTCTATTGGAGTCTTGTACACAAATATCAAACAACCATCCTTGTGTTTACAGTTTTGCCAACCCTATGGATTTGGGTATCTATAGATTGATATATGGCCTTGCCAAGTTGCATTTCGAACAAATTCCAAGAGATTCAAAGTAGATTTATCTCACTCAATTCTGACCAGAGGTTGTAGTAAAAGTGCATTGTTTTGCATATTTAATTTTCTTTCAAGTTACATGTTACACTGGTAAATAGTATATTTATGTTTCGAGATTTTGAATTTGGAATTCGGTAATAATATCAAGAAAAAAGAACCTTTGATTTAGCACACAACCCCTCAGAATGATGGAAATGGTCTTTGTCTCTCAAAATGAATTCACGCTTAGAAATCTATGAGATGAGTTTAGCAGTAATGTAACAGTGATTACGTATGTTCTTCATAAACCTTACATGGTACTAGATCCTGCATTAATCAATCCAAATTCAATGGCTAGATTTTCACTATGGCTGTTGATCATCTCTTGCTTCACGTCCTCTTGAACATCATGCATCACAAAGCTTGTGTTGGGTAAATGCCTTGTATGCTAGACATAGTTCCGAACATTGCATAAATCTCTCATATTAGGGATCCAAACTATCTCCTACCAGAAAATCTAAGAACTTTGTGATTCAATTTAATCCCTCTGCATTCTATTGGATTTCTCAACCCCATTTATTTATCATTGTTTTGACCCTTTTTACATCATCTCACCTGCCCGCCTAGACAAAATTTTGACAGCAATACATGATTTCCAGAATTCTTTGGCTCTATTTTAAAATATTGTTGTGTAATATGATCTCCTAACACCGTATTGTTATGAATTCTGCAAGCACCAATCAACGATTCCTATGTAGCAACATTACTTTCTAATGTTGTCTTCCTAACAAACTCAAATTCTTCTTCTACATGGCCAAGCATGTAAACCAGGGATGCATAGTGTACAACATCTTCACTTTTCCCGTGCATTTCACATCCCATTATCATGGCATTCAATGTTATTTGATTTATTTTGGGATTCAATCTCTATACTTCCACATTTGCAAACATGTATATGAGTGTAGTACCTACTAACACATCCAAATCAAAGTTCCCATCGCTTCTAATGATGTAGCCATGGATTTACTTACCTTTTGTAGTACAAGCAAATGATGGGATACAACTAAACACAAGAATTGAGTTGGGTTTTATGTTGCAAGTTCATTTCACTAAATAGTTGCATGTATTGGATACATAGCAACCATTGCACTCCATGACATCACATTTCTTTTACATGTTTTATGTTGCATGTTCATTTCACTAAATATTTGCATGTCTTGGATACACAGTAACCATTGCACTCCATGGCATCACATTTCTTTTACATGTTATCTCAAATTATTGACAAGAATCTTCCCTTTTTTGTTATATTTGAATGGAAAGTAGCCCAACCACCCACCAAAATAATGGCTCAAAAACCAATATACGTTATATTTGAATGGAAAGCAAACCAACCACCCACCAAAATAATGGCATCACATTTATTTTACATGTTGTTTCAAATTATTGATAGGAATCTTCCCCTCTTTTTTGTTATATTTGAATGGAAAGCAACCCAACCACCCACCAAAATAATGGCTAAAAAAACCAATGTACGTTATATTTGAATGGAGAGCAACTCAACCACCCACCAAAATAATGGCTAAAAAATCAATGTATTTGAATAGACTAGAACCTGTAACTTATAGCCTCCTCGTTGGCTAATGCTTTGGGTATATGGTGCAACCGAGTTAGCTTACCTTAGGCAATTTTCAAAAAGAAAATTATAATTTTTGGAAATAAGAACTTCCCAAAGTGATTGTTAAAATGGTGTTATTACATGTCTGATCCGATGATGATTAGTGATTAGTTTGAAAACACTTTCACGACTCTATGGGACATAAATATCTGATTGTAAGGAGATCAATTCCATGGGAATTACTGCGTAAACCCAAATATTCAATGTGTATTTATCGCTAATATTGGAAAAGTAATCTAACTACATGGTATGGATTTTTCGTAGCAAGTAAATTCATTTTTATTGTTTGAGGTTAACACTTCTATGTGCACTTCTGGTTCGAAATGGTTTTAAGGGGTAAGGTTGGATTAGGGTGGCAATCTTATGTAGCATGGATCAAAATTAGTTGTAGTATATTGTTTGAGGTTAACACTTCTATGTGCACTTCTGGTTCGAAATGGTTTTAAGGGGTAAGGTTGGATTAGGGTGGCAATCTTATGTTGTGTGGATCAAAATTAGTTGTTACTACATTGGAGTTTCATTTGGTGTGTTGCTTGGTTGGGTATACAATTTGGGAGTGTTGGTAAGTACATTTTCCTTTCGTCAGTGTCCCAAATTTGGAAGAAAGTTCCAAGTAAATGAAGGCCTACTACATTGACACAATATTGCCAATAACAAATCAAATTTACTTTGCAGGGAATATGGACAAGAATAATTTGTGGGACACCATTGCAAACTGTCATATTAGCTTATTAGCATATCTTACAATATTGCCAATAACAAACCAAATTTACTTTGCAGGGAATATGGACAAGAATTATTTGTGGGACACCATTGCAAACTGTCATATTAGCTTATTGGCTTATGAGATGAATAATCCTTGTATTGATGAATATCTATAGGAAGTAACTGATATCCGTTCTTTATATCTTCAATTGCGGTCGCCAATGCTCGAAGTCATGTTTATGCATGATCTTTGGACGACTTATTGAAATTAAATCTTCCAAGGACGTAAATAACACTAAATTTTCAATCAAAATGAGAGATGAGGATTCTAAATAGTAACTATATTTTTCATTATGATTGTAAGAAGTACTCGGTGTTCTTTGGTTTAGGTAGTAGGAAGTCACTCTCTTAATATGAAATTTGTACTCGCATAGTATGTGGGAGGGAGAGAGATGGAAGTAGCATTGTGATTTGTATTTTGAGATTTATGAAGTTGAAAAAGGCTAGGTAGGACGTTTTTCTTGTGATCATGAATTTCCATTTTTTTTTGGAATTTACATTTTTAAGTGCCAATAAATTTATTGTTTGAAACAATTTCGATATATTTTTTTTGTTTATTGAAATATTTCTAACTTCTCTATTGAAATAATATATATATATATATATATATATATATATAGATATATATATATATATATATATATATATATATATTTTTAATACCAGCATAGATCCATCTTAAGTATAGATCTAATATGAGCAAAAAGTGATCAATTTTTTCTTATTTTTTTCACATGGAAACTTCTTTAGAGTGTAAAATACAATATGTTATTTTTTATTGCTTAAATTGTATTTTTGAATGCTAAATAAAGAATATATATGACCAAATAAAATTTTTAACATAAAAACTTAATTTTTTCATGATATAACCAAATTATAAGATTTAAACATCTTACTCACATTTTTTTACTTCTAATTACTTTATAACATATTCAATTTTTTTATTATAACCGACATTATTTTTCTATTTAGAACATAATTTTTTTTCTTTTATTTTTATTTTAAAAGGGAATGGAAGGACAAACAAACTTACACATCTCTCTCATATTGGGCTAGATAATGAGCCTCTCGGTGCAATAACCACATTTGTATATGGATTATCCAAAAATTCCGCACAAAAACTGGATTGAAATTGGGAAGAATAGAAAATTATAATCTTGTTGATCTAACATCAGAAAGCTTTTGTAGAATGATTTCGAGGTCTAAGCATCTCTAGTCAAAGTAGCAGTAGACGTTAGTAGAAAGCTTGATTTCCCTGCACGATGTAGCCCTATGGGTAACACACTTGGGGCAAGGTAACTCTACTGCAAATATTTAAAACTCTTATTGCATTCAAAAAATGGAATACCATAATATAAATTGATACATTTTGGCGTATGGTCAAAGAAATGTAATAACAACTAGTTGATTTAAAAATTGATTGATTTCAAAGGTGGTAGGGAAAATTGCAAGTAGAAAATAAACACTTCATTATGCATATGATTTCTATAACTTAAATCCGTAGATCAAAATGGTCAAAAGAACTATAATAACTAATATACAAATAACTATAGTTTTCTTTTGACATTAAGATCCAAAACTTACAAATGAGCTATCTATAGACATGAATTAGCCAATCAATGAATGAACTGTAATTTTATATCAAGAAGACAATCAATAGGTTAATGAAGGCTTGCAACAATGGGGTTACCTCATGTAAACATTACACGACCTCTAGAAAATGAATGATGAAAAATCAACTCTAAAAACAAAGTAAGAAAAACAATGATATTGATATAAACATATTCAAGATTAGAGTTGCAGGAACAATTTGTGTTTTGAAAATCGTATCAAAACCCACAAAACTACTTCTTATGAGTTAACTATGACCTAATGGGAAAAATTTATATGGTAAATAAAAATAATATCATATGATCATTGTTGGAGCCAAATCCTACCAAGTGAAAATGATAAAGGCTCCTCACAAGAAAGTGATGAAATGTTGAAAGGGAAGTGTTGTTTCTTTAAGTTCTTCATTGTTTTGTAAGGAGGACAACATGCTATTTTTATTCAAGAATTATTGGGCTCAAAGGCCCAATCTCCAAGTCGACTTTTCCAAGCCACAAGTCAAGCACCAAATTCCACCAATGCAAGCATTGCTTCTTTATGTGAATTATTGGGCTGAAAGGTCCAATCTCCAAGTCGACATTTCCAAGTCACGAGTCGAGCACCAAAGTCCACCAACGCAAGTGTTGCTTCTTTAAGTTCTTCATTGTTTTGTAACGAGGACAACATGTTATTTTTATTCAAGAATGATTGGGCTCAAAGGCCCAATATCCAAGTCAACTACTCCAAGCTGACTTTTCCAAGCCACAAGTCGAGCACCAAAGTCCACCAACGCAAACGTTGCTTCTTTAAGTGAATTGTTGGGCTCAAAGGCCCAATCTCCAAGACAACTTTTCCAAGTGACAAATTGAGCACCAAAGTCCACCAACACAAGCGTTGCTTCTTTAAGTTCTTCATTATTTTGTAAGGAGGAAAACATGTTATTTTTATTCAAGAATTATTTGGCTTAAAGGCCTAATCTCCAAGTCGACTTCTCCAAGCCGACTTTTCCAAGCCAGAAGTCGAGCACCAAAGTCCACCAACACAAGCGTTACTTCAAGTCAAGCACCAAATTCCACCAATGCAAGCGTTGCTTCAAGCCGAGCACCAAAGTCCACCAACGCAAGAGTTACTTCTTTAAGTGAATTATTGGGCTCAAAGGCCCAATCTCCAAGTTGACTTCTCCAAGCCGATTTTTCCAAGCCACAAGTCGAGCACCAAAGTCCACCAATGCAAGATGACTTTTCCAAGCCACAAGTCGAGCACCAAAGTCCACCAATGCAAGATGACTTTTCCAAGCCACAAGTCGAGCACCAAATTCCTTCATGTTGACTTCTCCAAGCCAACTTTTCCAAGCCACAAGTTGAGCACCAAAGTCCTCCAATTTGACTTCTCCAAGCCAACTTTTCCAAGCCACAAGTCGAGCACCAAAGTCCACCAACACAAGTGTTGCTTCTTTAAGTGAATTATTGGGCTCAAAGGCCCAATCTCCAAGTTGACTTTTCCAAGCTACAAGTCGAGCACCAAAGTCCACCAATGTAAGCATTGCTTATTTAAGTTCTTCATTGTTTTGTAATGAGGACAACATGTTATTTTTATTCAAGAATTCAACATGCTATTTTTATTCAAGAATTATTGGGCTCAAAGGCTCAATCTCCAAGTCAACTTTCCAAACTCCACCAACGCAAGTGTTGCTTCTTTAAGTGACTTATTGGGCTCAAAGGCCCGCTCTCCAAGTCGACTTTTCCAAGCCACAAGTCAAGCACCAAAGTCAACCAACACAATCGTTGCTTCTTTAAGTTCTTCATTTTTTTGTAAGGAGGACAACATGCTATTTTTATTCAAGAATTATTGGGCTCAAAGGCCCAATCCCCAAGTCAAATTTCCAAGCCACAAGTCGAGCACCAAAGTCAACTAACGCAAGCACTGATACAAGGCATAGAGAGGAGGATCTCACAAGAGCTTACACTAGTGCACAATGCATCGACAAAGGTCATCAACAATGGTGCATATAGAATGCTAAACATTTTTTTGGTTTAGAAATGTGGGATATTGGTTATTTAAAAGAGCAAAGGAGGAAGTTGCCACAAAAAAGATTATTGATACTAGGAAGTGTTGTCTATGTTTCACAAGTTTCATGGATTCTCAGTACAACATTCAGTGACAACATCTTGTTTGGGTCTCCTTATGTTTCATTACGATATGAAAAAGTGGTCCATGTTAGTGTGTTGGAACATGATCTTTAGTCATTTCTAGATGGTGATCTCACATAAATTGCCAAATTGGTGAAAGAGGTGTGAATTTCCAGGGTTGTATATGCTAATGCGGATATTATATATTTGATGATCCTCTAAGTGCACTCGATGCCCATGTTGGTTGTTAGGTATTTGAAAAATTCCCTAGGAATGAACGTATGGAAGATAATATCAAGGTTGTACAAGGGGTCGATGCAAAACCACTTTGAACTAATCAGCAAGCCATGAGATTTGACTTTTGGTCTCACTAGTATGACTTCACCTGTTGACCAATGTTTTAAAAAATTGAGGGAATTTCACGATGACGCTGAATTGGTGTGAAATCAACTTTCCTTCCCCCCTGATTGGACTAATATTGGATGAGATGTCGGTTTTTTTCTTATAACCTTAGAACGATGGAGAAGCATGAATTTTTAATTTGTATCATGCAGATAATTCATAATTTGGATGAATAATCTCTTATTAAGGTGTGGCAAAAGAGTAATGTTAGAACAAAGCTCTTTTCAAGCTTTTGGAAGAATGTGTTTTCCTTTTGAGCATAGAAAGTTAGTTGTCTCTATGATCATTGGTAACTCTCTCTGACAATTAATAGTTATTTCACTGAAGTAACTTGATGAGAGATCTGACCATAGGTAACACCAGATAGTGGGTACTTATGGAAAATGTTGAGCCCTTAGTTGAGTTAACCAAGTCAACCATACTCCTTACATGAGGTATTAGCTTAGGCACAATCATCCCATATAGGATCTTCCAGTAGAGCATTAAGGGAGAGTATGCACCCAATATTTAGGAAAAAGTTAGAATTTTGGGAGGAGAACATAAGTGCATATGTAAGTCTCTAGATATTGGAGATTACTGAGAAGTTCTCGCAAGTAACTGTAGATCATAGCATTGGGACTGACTATGGAAAGCTTGATTGTATTACAATGATATTCATGAATTTTCTTTCCCACATCCGATGACTCGTCTTTGGAAAGCTTTTTTTTCCCCTATATTTAACAACATTTTTAATCTTCATGGTGCAACACTGATGGCAAGAGAGAATGATCACTTCTTGAAGCAAGTGGCATTTCATCTACTTTGTCTTGCAGTTTTTCGTAATGATTCCATCAGAAAGAGGGTTGTTGTTGGCCTTCAAATTCTTGTGTTGAATTCTTTTCACTCTTTCTAGAATACTCCAGAATTTCATGCTATGTTGACAATCACTTTGTTTGAATTTATGTTTGACATACAACTTACTCGGATGAAGTTTGATGGATCCTTGGAGGAAAGTGAGGAAGCCCAATGTCTCGGGAAGTCACCAGATGAAATGGAAATGGAAGAGAGGAGTGGTGATCTTTTGAAAGGTTGTGGTCTTTCTGAGAATGCATTGGATGCTATCTCTGAGGGTTCTACATAGAATCATTGGTCATGGCTAGAAGTCAAGTAATTTCCTGTAACTCTTCTTCGTGCCCTAGATGCGGGAATTGAACACACTCTCCTTGGTTCTATGATGTCAATAGATGGATATGCAGCAGGAGAGAGCTTTCATAGACTTGCTTGGGCTTATGCACACGTACCAAATCTGCATGTCATGTGGCTTCTTCATTTATGTGATGCTCATCAAGAGATGCAGTCTTGGGCAGAAGTTGCATAATGTGTCGTGGTTATTTTTGGGGTCAAAATGTAGGCATTGGTAGGAAGAAATGATGTTTTCTAGGTTTCAGAGTCTGTATATGAGGAGATTTTGTAATGGAGAAATCTCTTAGAAACTAAAGAATAAGAACCATTTTGATTCCATCCCTTCAGTGAATTGCAACATTGTGTTCTTTCTTGTGTTTGATATTATGTTTTCTTCCACTAGTATGAGTATAATGTAGCAGTAGAATTTTCAAGCCTTGGTTATGAATTTACCTTAAATTGGTACTCATTTTCTGGTTTAAAAATTCTTAATGGGTGCTCCACCATGCAAGAAACTTCTTTTTCTTGTCTTTTCATCATTCTTTCAGTAGAGTTTAAGTTCATATTCTTGATTGCTTGAGCTATAAATCTTTGTCCCTCTTCATCTTTCTTCTAGCCACTCATTAATTAAAGCTCTACAATCCTCAGGAGTTTAGGCCAATCTAGTTTTGAATGCTAGGTTTTCGAATTAGACTATTCATTATAGCTCTCATGGTTTCACTCTCTGGCCATTTATTTTAAAAGTTAGTATCAAACTTTAGATGTCCTACGAAGTGACCTCCTTTCAGTGAGAGGTTGTCTCTAAGGTTCAACCAGAGGCTGTCTCTGATTATAATAATAATAAAACATTTTCTCATTTATGACTACTAATTTCCCATGATCCAGATTTTTCGACTTTTCACCATAATAAAATGACAATCCCTAAACATATTGATAATATTAGCACATGTTAAAGCTTTTACAATGTGCATTTGAAGTACTTTATTATGAATCGCAGATCAAATACCAATTTATAATGAGTTTTCTAAACTTGATGTTGTCGGGCCAAAGGTAAACTCTCGACCGAGAGATTTTCAAATTGAGAGTTGAGAGAATTGGTCAAGGTAAATATTTTCGGGTTAAACTTTTGACCAAGAGTTTGAAAATATATTTGCCAAGAGTTTTGAGTGAACGAAAATTAGGAAAAATTCTGCAATTTTCCAGAAGAAGGAAACTTTAGAGAGCCAAATCCATACAAAATTTAAAAGTTAGATAGTGATCGTGGTACCAATAGATTCAAATCTGAATCTAGTCTCTAATGATATAAGATTTCTTAATTTAAATGAAGATTGATATTTATTTCTAACTTTATATTAACTGTGTCACTACATATCTTGACAGTTCGCAAAATTTCCTGAAATGAAAATTTAATAACTTCATAATCGAAACACCAAATCATTTGAAAAATAACTAATAGGTTCATCTCCATGTCCTCTTCAAAAAGGTATTTTTAGCTAACTTATTGATGTTCAAATAAAAATAAAAATTGAAGGAATGTCAAATGTGTTGTAAAATCACTATTTTTTTTGTTTTACTCTATTTCATTAAATGATAAAAAATAGCGATTTAATCTAAAATTTCCCTAAAAATAGTTCATGCACTAGTGCAATCTGTGTAGATTGTGATGATATACTTTTTTTCCCAAAAATGAATCACCATCTATAAAAACCATGGTGGTTCATTAAGTCACTCATTATACTTGCGTGTAATTTTAAAGTATATGCAATTAGTGAACACAAAATTTATCCAGCTACATGTTTATACTAAAATTAAAAAAGAAAAGAGATGAGTACAGAGGAAAGACAATTCTCTAAAAAAAAAAAAAATTATTGCAAAGAAAAATTCTCAAAGAAAACATGCGTTTATAGTAGTTGAAGAAGCATAAAAATTCACAAATTTCTACATCACAAACACGCTAAAAGTGTTTCCCAATTTCGTGTTTTCACATACATGGATTTGTTTCCCTAGGAATAAATTTAAAGTTTTTGAAAAATCCAAAGGGTTTAAAGCTCTTGTGAAAAATCAAATAGGAAAGAAAGTTATGGTGTTGAGGATAGATAATGGTGGAGAGTTCTATGGAAATGAATTTGAAGAATTCTATAATAAGTGTGGTATATAAAGGAAAAAGACAACTCCACACATACCTTAGCAAAATGGAATCACAAAAATAATGAACACGACATTGATGGAGAATGCAAGGAGCATGCTTAGTGGCATCATGTTAGGATAATGATTCTTGGTAGACGCATTCAACATTGTGTGTTCTCTGGTAAATAGATCACCCTCATCAACTTTGGATAATAAAACTCCACATGAAGTATGGATTGGTAAGAAGCTTTCTCTTAAACATCTTAAGGTATTTGGATATGATGTTCATGTACAAATTCCAAAGGAGAATAGGAGTAAGATGGATAAAAATGCTAAAAAGTGTATTTTCATTAGATATAATGATGGTCTAAAAGGTTGCAAGGTTTGGAACTCAAAAACTAAGAAAGATGTGTATGTTACATATGTGGTATTTAGATAAATGCAAAATGTTTTCAAACATGAAGTACCACCAAGCAAGAAAAAAGTATAGAAAATATATTTTGGATTGAAAGATGATAAATCATACTCTATAAAAGAACAAGAATCAAAATAAGAAGAACCACAAACTCTGACATTGAGGAATTTTTTTTGGGAAGAATGAAGTGAGAAAGGTATACTCCCCCTGATTTCCATTAATTTTTTCCCTTTTTATTACTATTGATGATCTTAGAACTGATAGGGAGACAATGGATTCAAAGGATGGAAAAAATCAACAGTTGAAGAAATAGAAACCTTGGAAAATAATGAGATTTTTCATTTAGTGGAAGTGTTTGTTGAAAGAATGCCCATTAGTAGCAAATAGAATTGAAGAAGAAATTGAATGAAGAAAGAATAATGGAGAAAGATAAATCTCACTTAGTTGAAAAAAATTATTTCCATGTAGAGGAAATCGAATTTGGTGATATTTTCTATCATATTTCCAAGTTAATTTTTATCAATTATATATTTTTTAATTTAGTTTTCAATGTGGTTCATGGGCCACAAAGATCGATGGTCATTATATCCATGAAATATTTGTACTAGGTAGATCCACCCAAAGGGCTTAGTCCCTATCGGCTCAACCATGGAGCTTGACCCCAAGAGTATCGAGAGAATTGAATTTGTGACCTCTCAATAGCAAAGGTGCTTTAACAATGGGGACTCAAACAATTGAGTTAACTTTGAGGGCTATCTTTTATCAAAATTTCGTATATCTATTTTGTCACATTTGATTTTTAAGTAAAATAGATGAAATTGAAGAAAACATTTCTACATGGATATTTGAACAAATAAATCTACACAAAACAGAAAAACGCTTTGTTGTTAAAGGATAAAAATCATTGGAATCGACCCAGGTGGATATTTTTGGTCACCCGTCTATTCCACTTCGACCCCAAACACTATTTCCTTTCAATTTTTTAATTTCTATCAAAGTTTACTTTTTTTGGTAGTTTTTCAGGTCTTGAAATTTCGAAGCCATTTTGAGGCCCTAAACAACGCCTTTTTTGGAAAATGGGCAAACACACAACCTACAATAGAGGCTTGCAGTCAAAAGTTTTTGTCCTTGAATAGATATTTCTAAAAAGGTATCATACACGTCAAATGGAAATCATATGCCAAAGTTATGATCCCGAGATGTTGATGTACCAATTAACCCCAACAGGGCCCACAAACGTTTGGTGATTCATCTCCTAGGGTTAGGTTTTTGGATTTTTAGGGTTTTCATTGTTTCTCAATAAGAAAAAGGCCTCTAAGTTTCAATGTAACACATTTCAATAGGCATGCAACCATCACATATATTCTTAGAGATAAGCTACCATCACCCGAGCTAGTTTGTTTCTCTTATGTATGTAAATAGTTTTCAGTAGTCGTTATTTTATTAATTGAGATTTTTTTCATTCTATCTTTGTGTTTTGGTTTGAAACTGTATTTCATTTCTTGCATGCATAAATCTAGATTAGTGGTATCAGAGTGGTACGCTCTTTCTCAGTTATTCTGTGCATGTCCCCAACGAGGTCGGTGTATAAGGAGTTGGGACTTAAACTGATCAAATGCTTGTAAGATCAGCCTTACTGACACTAATGGCCTCCCATGATGAAAGAAAAGAAAGATGAAGGAGAAGGAGATCCTTTCAAAATATTGCTCAAAGAAGCCCTCGAGTGACAAAGGATTGAGATGATAGATATTTTTTCCCAAATCCTTCGCGAGTATCAATGGGCGAAGCATCTTCATCCAATAATCACATTGGAGGCACCACCCCCTTCAAGGTACATATTAAATTTGACATCCCTATATTTGAAGGCCAAATAGACGTAGGTTCCCTGGATAGATGGTTAACTATGTTGAAGGGATGTTTTTCAGACCATAATTTTTACGATAAGAAAAATATTACTTTTTCACTCCTAAAAGTCACCCCCCATATCAAAGTTTGGTGGGATACTTACTATGAGTAGAGGGATGAGGAGAAACCCTCACTATTTTTTAGCCACACACTCTTGGAATTCCTTTCGAGATGCCATAAATGAATAATATTACCTTGTCAGGAGCTATGAGGATAAGTACATAAAGTGGACCTCACTATGGGATGGAAGGGACTAAGATGTGTCAAATTTCACAAAAATTTTCCATACGTTAAGCACGAAGTTGGGTATCAAGGATTTTGAGTAGCATCTAATACTCAAGTACCATGGATGTTTGCACAAATACATCCAAGAAGAAATGGAGTTCTTGGATATCTCCTTGTTTGATACAGCATACTGATATGCTGTGAGGATCAAACATAAGTTTGAAAAGAAGAAACGAGACTTTGGATGTACGAATCCAAAGTAGCGAAAAGGCACCTCCAAAGCATATAAGAAAGTACAAAGCCAAGGTTGAGTAGCTCAGGACAACCCATCGAAGGCACAAGTAAAGAATATCACCATGAAGGTAAAGAAGGTGATCGAAAAGTGATGTGAGTTCCATAAGAGACCCACCCACAACACAAATGAGTGTCATGCTAAGCAGTCATTGGTGGTTGAGCTAAAATATTTGAAGTCAGATGCATGTTCTGACTCTGAGCCAAAGACTGACAAGGGGAATAAAAAGGGGAATCATATTATTCATGCATAACCTAGTGCCACCATTTCCACCACCAAGGTTGATTTGGAATGGAACAAATTAGTAATGTTGTGATAATTCCCCATTCAGAATAAAACCCAAGATGCATATCATTTTCTTATCAAGTGCTTAAGGATTCACCATTTTCTTAACTAACTGATTCCCATGAGAGTTTTTTATGTAAATGTTATAAACAATTTAACATCAAAAATATGCTGAACAACAACAAAATAACAACAAATAACATCAAAACACAACACACAACCCATATATTTGATAAGGAGTTCACCCCTCCTGGGCTACGTCTCCTTGGTCTAGCTTCCAATGCTTGGGCCTCTCTATTATGCTCAAAATTACAACAAAAGTGTGCTTACAATGCTTAAATGCCTCTGAAACCCGTCTCAATGAGTTTAGAATCCTAAAAAATGGCTATCTAGCCTCTTTTTGCATCCAATTTGGTTAAAAACTGAAGAAGTTATTACTTCTACTAGTTTCCCCACTATTCGTTCCACAAAATGCTCCAAAACCGGAAGAAACCCCCATTTTTGCTCCAAAATCCGCTTAGCTGGGTGAATATTTCACCGCACCGCAGGACATAACCTATCGGTTGTATCACAAAACCCAATCGTCAAGTGCTACAGGCTTATGGTATGTGAATAGAAACGAGCGATTTGCGATTGCGATATTGCGGACTCGACGAGATATTACATCACAATTTATAGCGACATCACATCCGGGGACTTTATCACATTTCACAATTCAGAGGATAACTGTGGTTTTATACATATGAAGGACTTGTCCACTGATTGTGATTTACGACAGCAATTGATCGCATAACAACCCAAACCTTGATGAGGGTTGATTCTGTCGTACTTCACTCCCTTCACCGATTGCGATTGTGATTTGTGATTTCCTTATCGCATCGCAACCCTGGCTGTTTTGGGGCCAATTTGAAACAACTTTCCACCCAGGACTGTGATTTTCAAAATGTGGGGGCCAATGGCATCCTGCTACTTGGCCCCTCCTCATTCGCTGAAGGGCTTTGCCACATCATCCAATCTTGCCATGTAAACAAGTCAAACCTGAACTTTGACTTGCTCTAACTTCTGCATACGGGCTTAGATTTAAGTTCCGTTTGCACCATTGGAATAAAAATGACGAGCCCTTCGATCTGAAGCTAAGTTTAACAGAATTCTGACACTTTGAGTTTTGAGCATAAACTTGAGTACCTAATCACTCCTCCCCACTGGAAGTCTTTTGGACCCCAAAAGATTATATTCAGTTATTGAACATATGAGGGTAATATTTCCTTATCTTCCCCTCTTCAATCCATTTGGACTTTGACAGATTTGTACCTTTGACACCCACTCGAAGATAATCAATATTTACCCTCTTTGATGACCTTGTTCTTCTGTTAAGTACGGTGTCTTGCTGAAGCTCATCAAGAAATTCTGGAGAAAAATCTTCAATAGATGGAATTTGCACACTTTCTCCTTGATATTCAATCAAAGGAGGCTCATACAATCTCAAATTTTCAACATTAACAATGGAATAAATTTGCATATATGAAGGCAAATCAAGCTTGAAAGCATTATTACCAATCTTTTCCAGAATTTTAAATGGACCATAACAGATTGGTTTCAACTTTTTACCTTCACCTTGAAGCCTTTCCTTGCTAATGTAAAGCCAAACTTCATCACCTACTTGAAATTGATGATCCACACGATGCTTATCATGCCTTGCCTTATACTTGCCTTGACTCTTTTCTAGTTGTTCTTGAACTGTTTGGTGAATCAATTGAATTTTCTCAATGAATTTCTTTGCTCTGTCTATGTCGCTATGTCCATCTACAACTACATCTTTCTCAAAGATGAAATCCAAAGGCGATTTAGGAAAATAACCAAGACATGCCTCAAAAGGCGAAGTTAGAGTAGAAGAGTGTTTTTCTTGGTTGTAAGCATGCTGAATATAATGCAACTGTTCATCCCACAACTTAAGATGTTTGCTACAATATCCTCTTAGTAAATGAATAACTGCCTTGTTAAGCACTTCAGTTTGACCATCTATTTGTGGATGGAAGGCTGTACTTTTCTTCAACTTGGTGTCCATCAAGTTCCATAAATTTGACCAAAAATTCCCAACAAATCAGGAATCACGATCACTTACAGTAGAAGTAGGTAATCCAAAATGAACCCATACATTTTGAAAGAAAAGTTGAGTTGTTTCTTCAACTATAACTTGTTTTTTACAAGGCATTAATTTGCACATCTTTCTAAATCTATCCAAAACTACGTACAAATAATCATGACCTTTTATTGATAAAGGAAGACATCCTACAAAATTCATAGAAACACTCTCCCATGGATGTGAAGGCACTGGAAGTGGTGTGTACAATCCTAGTTTCCTATTACTAGGCTTACCGACTGCACACAATGAACAACCTCTGATAAAACGTGACACACTTTCAAACATATGAGGCAAGTAAAAATACCTCTGAAGATTTGCCACTGTTTTACTTACACCGAAATGTCCAACAATAAGAGAAGTGTGCACTTCCCTTGTGACATTTACTCTCTCTCCATGTGGAACACAAAGTTTTCCCAAATTATACAACAGATTATCATGTACATGGTAGTCTAATTCCTCAACTTGGTGGCCTTGACTCAAGTTTGAATATACCTCTTGAAAGTCAACATCATGTGTGTATTTTTCAACATAACTTTCATGCAAAACATAATTATTCTCGAGTAAAATGGCTACAATAACAACCGGTCTAGAAAGCATATCAACAACTCTGTTATAAATACCTTTCTTGTACCTGATTACCAAGTGGAATTGCTGTAAGAATCCCATCCAATGAAAGTGCCTTGATTACTACAATTTTGTCTGAGATTGCAGATATTGCAACGATTGACAATCAAAGTGAATAATAGTTTCTTTTCCCATTAGGTAATGCTTCCATTTCTTCACACTTTGCACCAATGCATAAAGCTCTTTATCATATGTAGGATAGTTAATAACAACACCATTAAAAATCTCATAATGAAATGAAATGGGCTTACCATGCTGTAAAAGAAATGCACCCATGGCGTATTCACTTGCATCTGTTTGTATTTCAAATGGTTGTTTCAAATCCGGTAATGCTAATACTGGGGTTGAACTAATCTTTTGTTTTAAAGCATCAAATGATTTTTTGTTGTTTGACTCCCCACTGGAAGACAATCTTCACGCTGGTTAAAGCATGTAGTGGAGCTGTTATGGAAGAGAAATTGGCAATGAACTTGCTCGAGTACTGCGTTTCTCTTAGAAAACTCCTTACTTCTGTGTCTGATTTGGGTATTGGCCAATCAACAACGATCGAAACTTTAGAGGGGTCTATCTTCAGCTCACCTCCTCCAACTATGTGGCCCAAATACACTAAGGAAGTTTTCCAGAATTCACATCTAGACATCTTCAGAAATAACTTTTCTTTTTCAAGACATCTAACACTTTCCTCATGTCCTTGACATGCTCTTCTCATGATTTACTAAATATCAAAATATCATCTAAATAGAGAATTACAAACTTGTCGAGAAAGGATCTTAAAACATCATTCATTACTCTCATGAATGTAGCTAGAGCGTTGCAAAGACCAAAAGGCATAACCAATCACTCAAACAATCCCTGTTTGGTTTTAAAAATAGTCTTCCAAATATCCTTCTCATCTATTCTAAATTGATGATATCTGTTTATTCAATTTAGTGTCCTAAATTGCTTGCATGAATTATCAACCAAGGTTTGTAGACTGATGAAGTGTGACGCACTGCTTAGTTAACTTTTCTCTTACTTCGTTGTTTTGTATTTTTATGTTTGTTTTGGGGGTTTCTGTTCTTTGATGTCTAAGAATATACAATCTATGAGAGATTTACATGGATCTAATGAGTTTTTAAAGGAAGGATAGATTCCTAAGTTAGTCTAATCTCCTAAAAATGGACCAAGAATCATTTTTAACTAGTTCAGACCTAATAAGAGAAACAGAGCATCTATCTTATCTACCATTTAGTCCTAATCCATGGATCTAATTCTTACAACCAAAAGTAATACTGATGCAGAAGGTAATTCAATAATTGCATTCATTTAGCCATTCAACCATTCAATTTTGGAACATGATAGAATCAATCTCCTTGAAATGATTTTTTGGAATGTCAAGTGATGCAACTAAGTAATGACTTGAAAATAGAAAAGAAAAGATGTTAGATTGTAAAATTGACAATATGCTGAGTAAGCTCAATCACTGCATGAATTAGATATTCAACCAATAAAGTTAGAAATGTCATTATTTCGAAATGGTTTTGAGAACATCTATTAATACAGATAATTAACAGTTCTATGCTAAGAAAATGAGTAATCAAAATAGTAAGAAGCTAAGCAACTATGTATTCTCATTTCTTCATTTTTCATTCAGTCATTTCTCATTCAATATCTCAGAAGAATAATACTTGCACAATTGTGATTTTTATCCTTACACTATTGGTTACAAACTGAAATGAAACAAAACTAGAGAAAATGGACTTGCAGAAAATAGAGTAGTACAAATTAAAATGAAAACAATAAGTGAAAAACCTACTTTAGTGCAGGGGCCCTCTGCAACTGATGTGGCTGGATGAAAGTTAATTAAAGATCCAATTTTAAACCACCATTGGCAAAACAGAGTTTATATTATTAACAAAACGAAGTCTGAACAAAGTTTTTAACAAAAAGCCTGTAATCCCTTCTATCTTCTAACTACTTCTCAGTCTCATTTAACCGATATTTTTAGAAAAACAACATAACTGTCTAAGAGAAAATCTTGTTACAGGCGGTTTGATCCAAATCTACCATGATTTTTTATAGAAAGACATGCTACAAATGGCTTAATTCGAATTGTAATGAAACTATTAAACTTTTGAACAGCTACAGGTGGCCTGATCTGCATTAACTCCTCAACTTCTGACCAGTTACAAGTGGCTTAATCCGCATTAACTCTTCAATAGAACTGTTAGACTCCTGATTAACTACAAAATATCAAGAGTCCTACTGCTACTAGATAACGTATTTGACTCCATCTTTGACAATGACTTTAGGCATGCTTTTCTGTCGATCTGGACCAAGTGAGTAGGATAGAATCCATGTAGAAATTATTCTGGAGATGCCCATGTGGCTCAGTTCTTCATTTAACACCTGTAACCTGCCAAACCATGAGAGTAGCTACGGAACCCACAGTTAGCTGTAGAATAGGTTGTCTTCTGTAGCTAATTTGTAAAATATATTAAAAATAGCAAGAACATGTAAATATAATACGGTGATCATTTTAACGCTTTCCTAAGACAAAATCTAGCATTTATAATTGATTGGATATGTAGTCTTGTGAGAAATCAAGAGAATAAGGTGAGAACAAATGTCAAGGGGAAGGTAATTCTAAGGTTTAACATACCCCCACTACAAAATAATTGCATCTCCTCATGCAATTTGCCAAAAATGTGAGTTCTTCCTTTCTAATGCATTTTCTCATACACTTTTGCTAGTACATCGAATTTTCTTCTTTTGCTCTTCTTGGAAGTGACTGTCATTCTGGGTTTCCTCATAAGAAGCTTGTATTTGAGGTTGATGACTGTTCTGTTCAGACTTTTATTCTTTCTTTTCAACTTCCTATTTTTCTTATACCACAGTCCTAGATGCAAAATGGTATTATCGTGAATAGCCTTGTCCAATTTACTTTGTTCCATCAAGGTTTCATTCTCCTTTATGATATGTCTTTTCAATATCTCTAATTCATAAATTTCTTGTTTAAGAGAGTTAATTAGAGGTTCTTGTGGATTGACAGAGGGTTCTGGATTCATTGAGGCACTTTTCTTCTCCATTTATTCTATATAATTATATATTTGTTGCTGTACTGGGTCTATGCATGGATATCTTCTGCTTGGGCTACCTTCAAAATGATGGTCAGGAGAATTTTTAGGATTGTGTGCAGAAGAGATGTTAACAGGAGAAGTTTCTAGAGTTTCCTCTTCTAAGTTTATGAACTCTGTTCCTTTTAACGTTGTTTTCTTTGCCAGCCCTCGGAATCTAGAGCTTATTCTAGGTTGTGGATGACTTATATTCTCTTTCTCTATGATCTTTTTCTTTTTTCTTATCTTTCCTCTTGCTCTGATTTGTTTCCTGATTTCTATCAACTCTTCAGATATTAATTTTTCATCATCTTTCTGTGATGAAGACTCAAGTTTGTCTTTAATGGCTATACCAATATTCTTTCTTCTGCTCTTTCTAACATTATCTTCTTTGGGTGACTCTGGTGCTTCTTGAAAATTATTTCTAATGAGGAAATCCTCCCAGGTATCTCCTATGATTTTAAATGAAATTCAATCAATATCTTTATCACCTCATGATGGTACATGGCTGTGTCTATGAACTCTATTTTCTTCACATTTGAGGCCATCCTTCATAAACTATTTAGCAGGAAGAAAGGAAGACTGCTTTCTCCATTTTCTAGGAAATTCATCAATAAACGTATATGGTAGACATACATGCGCCTGAATCTCCCCTCACAGGTGATAAATTTTTGTAATATCAAAATCATGCTCCTCCATTTACTTTTAAGTGCTGAAATGGGAATTCCTTTTCTAAAAACAGAGACATCCATACGTGGGTTCCTGAGGATTACTTTCCATGATTCACTGTGGAATTCGTTATTTTTGAACCATCTTTCATCATCTCTTGGAAGTTTTGTAGCCTCTGTTATGAACTATTATGTTTCTGCAAACTTGATATCTCCAATTTCTACGTCTATACCATCAAAAGATCTAGCAAAAGATTTTGTGATCTCTTTATGAAAAACATAAAATTTTGCGATGAATTTGAGCCATCCAGCCTTCTGCAACATTTCTTGGAGCTGTGGGTATCCTTCCATATACTTTGCTCCTACCGGTTCTGACCTGATAATGAGTCCCATGCCTTCTGCTTCACAAAATTCCTTAACCTTCAGAATTACGCTTCCTGGTTTATGAAATGGATTGACTGCAAGTATGGTGAAAAGAACTGCGGGGTTTGCATGAAACAAGTATACGGTAAGGGTTTTGGAGAGACGTGGACAAATATGTCACGTCGTAGTCATGACCGTTAAAAACAATGAGGGAGTTAATTATGGACTGTTATGTGACACAATATGGATGGTGTGGTGGATATGAAGTACAATAGAGATAGGAATCAAATCAAATGATGATTTGTCATGGAGACATATGAATGCCCATATTATACATATTCTATGTTTTAACCTTGTTATTTTAAAATAGATTTTTGCACTTTTACCTCTTGGAACTTAACCTTCTTGTTTGTTGGTTTTTCTTTGCTGTTGATCCGTTGATAACCTTCCTAGCATATTACCTAGCATATTAGTCTTCAAAAAAAATTCTTCAATTCCCTGCAATCAACATTTATTTGGAATAGAGTTGCGGAATGGAATTATGGCTGCAGAATAAAACTAGCTACGGAATGCAATTAGCTATATAACATGACAAAAATGAAATATGGCTATGGAACATGGATGTGAAAAAAAATGAAAATGGAGTGCAATGAAAAGAAAATGGAATATAACAGTGAAAGGAATGAAAGTGAAGTGAGATGAAATGAAATGAAATGAATTTGCAGATTAGGCACTGCAAATGAATGTAGCTTATGTCACTACTTATTATAGAAAGAAAATAGGAAATATAGGATGTCAGAAATCTCTGATTTTCACCCTGTATTTCCTGTATAAGTAAGCGAATGAACAATTGGTTTTTAGACTTATCCATTATATATATATATATATATATATATATAGGAAAACTAAGTTAGTGGAGAAGAAGAATTCTTCTTCACCAACTTCATCTTAGTGTTATCTTGGAAAATTCTGACAAAATCCTCCCTTGAAATTGGCTTATGATATATCTTTAACCGATGACAATTTACAAGAAGAGGTACCTTTCTCTCATCTATTGTCCTTATTCTCACTGCTCCATTATTAAAGACTTCTTCAATCTCATATGGCCCAAGCCAATGAGTCTGAAATTTCCCTTGAAAATCTTTGAATTTTGAATAAAAAAAAGTGCCCAATCTCTTGCTTGAAACTTCTTCTCCTTGATATACTTATCATGCCATTTGTCCCTTTTCTTTTGGACTAAAATGGTTCTTTGAATTGCATCTTTCCTGATTTCATCAAGCTCATTGAGTTGCTCCAATCTATGTTTCTGTGCTTTTGATAAATCTAGTCCCAATTGGAATGCCATCTTGAAGGTTCTTATTTGAAACTCTATATGGAACAAGACTTGTTTCCCATAAATAAGCTCATAGGGAGTATGTCCTGTTGTGTTCCTCCATGTAGTTCTGTAGGCCCATAAGGCTTCAGGAAGTCTTTATGCCCAATCTCTTCTGTGTAGATGTACAGTCTTAGTGAAAATTCCTTCAATCACCTTATTGGTAGATTCAACTTGATCATTTGCTTGTCGATGGTAAGGAGTATACTTCCTATGTTTTATCTTGTATTCTTATACAAGTCTTTCCACCATTTTAGATGTAAATTGAGATCCTTGATCTATTACTATTTCTCTTGGAACATTGAAATGAGTGAAGATGTCCTCAAAAAGAAAATTAACTATAGATTTCTCATTAGCAAAAGGTAATGCTTTAGCTTCTACTCATTTAGTGACATAATCAGTACTTACCAAGATATACTTCTTTTGTTTAGATGGAGTATTAAATGGTCCAACAAAATCCAAGGCCCATTTTTCAAAAGGTTCAGTGTGTACCTGAGTTTGTAGTGGCATTTCATCTGAGGGAGCAGGTTTCCCTATCCTTTGACAGCTGTCACACCTTTTGACATACTCTTTGGCATCTCTGAAGATGGAGGGCCAACAATATCCTAAATGAAGGATTTTATAGGCTTTCCTTTTGTCAGCAAAGTGTCCACCACAAGGTTCATCATGGCATGCATTAAGAATTTCAAGCATTTAGTCTTCTCGAACACATCTTCTTATCATGAGATCTGGACCTGTTTTATACAATTCATTAGTAATCCATGAGTAATTTGCACTTGTTTCATTGATTTTTCATTTCTCCTTAGGAAACAGATGTGAAAGTAATTTTCCTGTGACTAAGTAATTAGCAATATCTGCAAACCAAGGAGTTTGAGTAGTTACTGCAAAAAGATATTCATCAGGAAATTTATCTTCAACTGGAGTGTTATCTTTGATATTTTGAATTCTAGACAAGAAATCAACAACTGTATTTTGTTTTCCAGGTCTATCTAAAACAATGATGTTGAACTCTTGCAGGAGTAATAACCATCTCGTAACTATGCCATTAGTAATCGGTTTATTCATTAAGTATCTAATTGTAGAGTGATTTGTATGAACAAAGGTTTCATAACCTGTTATATAATGTCTAAACTTGTTGATAGAATGAAAAACAACTAAGAATTCCTTTTTAGTTACAGTGTAATTTAACTCAGTGGGAGTCAAATTCATGCTTGTGTAGTAGATGGAATAAGGGATTAAATATTTTTGTCCTAATACAACTCCCATAGTTGTATCTAAAGAATATGTTGAAATATGAAAAGGTAGTTTCCAATTTGGACCTCTCAAGATGGATGCCTCAGAAATTTTTGCTTTCAAAGTCTTAAATGCCAACTAGCAATCAGAATTCCAATTGAATTCACAATCCTTGGTGAGAAATTTGAAGAGTGGTGATGCTAGTTTAGTGAAATTTTTTATAAACCTTCTATAATATCCTATGAATCCTAGAAAACTTCTAACATCCTTTTGACAACTTGGAATTGATAATTTAGAGATGACTTCAAATTTAAATTTATCAACCTTAATTCCATCTCCTGAATTGTGATGTCCTAAAACAATTCCTTCTGTAAACATCATAAAACATTTTTCATGGCTTAGTGAAAAGTTTGCTTCCTTACATCTTTTAAGAACTTTTTCTAAATTTTCTAATGTTTCCTCAAATGTATTCCCATAAATTGTAAAGTCATCCATATATGCCTCTACATAATCATGATCATATCAGAAAAAATTCCTAGTACTGCTCTTTGAAATGTTGCAGGTGCTTTGCATAATCCAAAAGGGAGTACTTGGTAGGCATAAGTTCCCCATGGGTAGGTGAATGTGGTTTTATCTTGATCTTCAGGTGCTACCTGAATCTGATTGTAACCACTAAAAACATCCAAGAATGAGAAGTACCTCTTACCTGATAATGTATCTAACACTTGATTTATAAAGGGCAAAGGAAAATAATATTTCAGGGTATCTTTTTTCAATTCTCAATAATCAATACATACCCTCCATTTACCATTCTTTTTAGGCACAATCACTAGAGGAGAAACCCATTGGTTATCTGAAATTGTGTAGATAAAATTTACATTCAAAAATTTTTGCAACTCTTCCTTCACAATTCCCCTAAGATTTGGATTCATCCTTCTTTGAGGTTGCTTGATAGGTTTACAATTTTCCTCAACATATATGTGATGTATACAAGTCTTAGGACTAATTCCTTTCATGTCAGTGTATTCCCATGCATATGCAGAAGAATGTTGTTGTAAAGTTTTGATTAGATTTTCCTATTGTAATTTTTCCAAGTTATTGTTTATGTTCAATGTTTTCCCTGGAAAGATTTCAACTGTAGAGCTACCAAATTCTTCCATAGAATAAAGAGGCATCTGCCTAGATGACAAAATTTCAATATTAGATTTTTCTTGAAACTGATCATGTTCATATTCTGGAGATGATTCAAAATTTTCCATTGTATTCAAGATTTGACTATCTTCACTAATGGTTGAAATAGTAAAGAGAGGATAAATATCATTTTCATCATCAATCCATTCTTTGTCATCTATCTTTGTGATTTTTCTTGCTGGAGGATATAAAGTGAATTTCTTAGTTGAATTACCATTAGAGATATACATATCACCAGATCTACAACTAATGAAAGCATCAGATGTAGCCAACCAAGGTCTTCCTAATATAAGTGGACGTCCTCCTAGATTTCTCTTTGGGGTTAGGATCATAAAATCAACAGGGTACTCCCAGGAGTCTAAGGACACTGAAATATCTTCTAACACATCATCTGGTTTAATTACAGGTCTATTTGCCAATTGTAGTAATGTAGGTGTATAAAGAAGATTGGGAAGTTTGAGTTGTTCCATGGTTTGTTTTCTCATGATGTTTATCGCTGCTCCTAAGTCAATCACTATATTTGGGATTTCAAATCCATTGATATATGTTTTTACAACTGGATTTCCTAGATCTACATATTTTTATATGGCAATTTTTCCCATCATTATGTCCGTTATTTTTCCTGCTAGGTGAATTCTTTTTACTTCTTTTGTTTTTTTTCCTAGTTTCTTCATGCTCAACTCTTTTATTGTTTTAGTTAGAATTGGAATCTCCTAAATGGCTTGTAACAAAGGGATTTTGATACAGACATTTTTCAATTCATCTAGAAAATCATAATTAGGCAACATAATATGCTTTTTTACCCCTCTATCAACTTGTAATCTTTCTGGAAAAGGAGGTGTAGAAGTAGATACTGGTTGTTGCTCTATGATAGGAGTTGAGTTTATTGGTTATTTCTGTTTTCATTTTCAGTGTTCTGGTTTTGAGGAGATGTTCCTTCAAAACTTTTATTTTGTTGTAGAGAATCTTCCTCAAAATTGTCTTGTTCTTGAATAACCACAAAAGTTTTTTTCTTTTCTAATATCCTACCAGATCTCAATTGGACATCATTGAGATCTAATGGAGTGATCATGTAAGTTGGAAATTGTTGTCCCTCCACCAGATAGGTATTCTAAGGATTTTTATTGTTGGGGTTAGGTAATGGTTGGGCAGGTTTGTGGAAATGGCAGTGAAAGTTGAGGGTTTTGGTTTTGAAGTTAGGGTTGTTGATTTTGTTGAGGAATTTTTTGGGGAGGATTTTTTGGATATGATGGAGGATATTGATAGTATGGAGATAATATTCCATAATGATTCTGCATTCCTTGAACCCAAGGTTGAGTTTTAGATTGAGATTGAGGCCAAGGTTGTTGCCAAGAATTTCAATTTGGAGGGGAATGCATATACATTTGGTTGTTAAAACCCTGATTTTGCTACCCTTGCCAAGGTATTATAGAGATAAGGCAAAGAGACTCTGTTGGATTTGAAACTGTTTCTTCTTGAAAAACAGCCTTGGGACCAGGGATTGAAGGACAACTTTTGGTCTCATGGTTTTCTGAAAAAATCACACAAGTCTCCATCACTTTTGCATCTAAAGGGAATTCTCTTAAAGTGTGCTTCTTTCTGCATTTGAGACAGAAAATAGCTAGAGCATCAGTCTCAGTTTTTTTCTTGTTTTGTAACTTAAGGGTGTTTATCTGTTCACTAAGGCTCCCTAGAATATCTGTTTTAAATTCATCAAGCATGTATCTAATTTATGACCTACTCACTGATCCAGTTGCAAATTTATTCACCCTAACAAGACAAGGATCTCTTGGACCTTTCCCAATTTTGGATTTTCCTCTTGAGAGATGAACAAGTAATTCTCCTATGTCACTTAATTGGAGTTGAGAGATATCTACCTTCCCCATCATGTTAAGGATATCTATCCACTCATCTCTAATGGCTTTTAATAAAAGAGCTTTTAAAGTATCTTGATCTAAGTTATCCATTTTTGCTCTTTTTTAATGAGTATCTCAATTAAATCCTCTCTTTGTATCATTTTTAACACTTCATCCTTGCGATTGATAAGCATGCAATAATCCAAATACCTGTCCAAAAACACTTTCTTCATGTCATTCTATGTTCTAATGGACTGAGTGACCAACCCCATGAACCATTTTAAAGCAACTCCTTTCAATGTTGAAGGGAACAATTTGAGTTTTTCAGAGTCTTGTAAATAATTGTAAGTTTTGCATAAGACTTCAAATTCAAATAAGAAGGTTTCAGGGTATTCACTTTTTAATCGATGAAAATTTGGGAGGACAGAAGGTGGGATATTTTTCATTGTGGCATCTCTTTCTTCATCAACTATAGGGAATCCAAAAGAATTATCAGTTTCCCTATTTCCCCTACCTCTTCCATTATTTCCTCTGCCTTCTCCATTATTTCCTCTGCCTCTTCCTTTACCTCCTCCTCCTCCAAATAATGAGAATTCTCCATCCTCTCCTTCTTCTGCCATTATAGTTTCTTCAGAGTCAATATAAGATTCAACCTGCAAGGTTAATTTCTCTTCCTCTAGTTCCTCTATTAATGGTATGTGGAAGAGAGGTTCTACTTCTTCTTCTCCACTAGGTATTATTAATTCTTCAACTAAAATATCTTCCCTTGTGGAGGTGAAAAAGACTACTCCTTCTGCTGGAGATCCAAGATTTTCCTCCTCTAGGATTGCCTCAGTAGATGAAGTAAGAGATCATCTTGATTGAATGTCTGACCTTAGAACTTCAGGAGCTCTATGGATGGGAATATGAGCTTGAGATGGAGGTGTATCTCTTCTTAGTCTTGGTGGATTAGGTGGTGTTGTAGGAATTGAACTCCTGCCTCTAGCTATAAATCTACCCCTAGAGTCTCTTTCTCTACGCATATCATTTTTTTTTTAATGTAAGAGATAAGGTTACCTAATTAAAATTCCCCGGCAACGACGCCAAAATGTTTAGTCATTTTAGTGTCCTAAATTGCTTGCATGAATTATCAACCGAGGTTTGTAGATTGATGAAGTGTGATGCACTATATGTGCTTAGTTAAATTTTCTCTTACTTTGTTGTTTTGAATTTTTATGTTTGTTTTGGGGGTTTTTGTTCTTTGATGCCTAAGAATATACAATATATGAGAGATTTACATGGATCTAATGAGTTTTTAAAGGAAGATAGATTCCTAACTTAGTCTAATCTCCTAAAAATGGACCAAGAATCATTTTTAACTAGTTAGGACCTAATAAGAGAAATAAAGTATCTATCTTATCTACCATTTAGTCCTAATCCATGGATCTAATTATTACAACCAAAAGCAATATTGATGCAGAAGGTAATTCAATAATTGCATTCATTTAGCCATTCAACTATTCAATTTTGGAACATGATAGAATCAATCTCCTTGAAATGATTTTTTGGAATGTCAAGTGATGCAACTAAGTAATGACCTGAAAACATAAAAGAAAAGATGACAGATTGTAAAATTGACAATATGCTGAGTAAGCTCAATCACCGCATGAATTAGATATTCAACCAATTAAGCTAGAATTGTCATTATTTCGAAATGGTTTTGATAACATCTATTAATACAGATAACTGACAGTTCTATGCTAAGAAAATGAGTAATCGAAATAGTAAGAAGCTAAGAAAATATGTATTCTCATTTCTTCATTTTTCATTCAGTAATTTCTCATACAATATCTCAGAAGAATAAGACTTGCACAGTTGTGATTTTTATCCTTACACTATTGGTTACAAACTGAAATGAAACAAAACTAGAGAAAATGGACTTGCAGAAAATAGAGTAGTAGAAGTTTAAATGAAAACAACAACTGAAAAACCTCCTTCAGTGCAGGGGCCCTCTGTAATTGATTTGGCTAGATGACAACTAATTAAGATGCACTTTTAAACCAGCATTGACAAAACAGAGTTTGTATTATTAACAAAACGAAGTCTGAACAAAGTTTTTAACAAAAAGCCTGTAATCCCTTCTATCTTCTAACTACTTCTCAGTCTCATTTAACCGATATTTTTAGAAAAACAACATAACTGTCTAAGAGAAAATCTTGTTACAGGCGGTTTGATCCAAATCTACCATGATTTTTTATAGAAAGACATGCTACAAATGGCTTAATTCGAATTGTAATGAAACTATTAAACTTTTGAACAGCTACAGGTGGCCTGATCTGCATTAACTCCTCAACTTCTGACCAGTTACAAGTGGCTTAATCCGCATTAACTCTTCAATAGAACTGTTATACTCCTGATTAACTACAAAATATCAAGAGTCCTACTGCTACTAGATAACGTATTTGACTCCATCTTTGACAATGACTTTAGGCATGCTTTTCTGTCGATCTGGACCAAGTGAGTAGGATAGAATCCATGTAGAAATTATTCTGGAGATGCCCATGTGGCTCAGTTATTCATTTAACACCTGTAACCTACCAAACCATGAGAGTAGCTACGAAACCCACAGTTAGCTGTAGAATAGGTTGTCTTCTGTAGCTAATTTGTAAAATATATTAAAAATAGCAAGAACATGTAAATATAATACGGTGATCATTTTAACGCTTTCCTAAGACAAAATCTAGCATTTATAATTGATTGGATATGTAGTCTTGTGAGAAATCAAGAGAATAAGGTGAGAACAAATGTCAAGGGGAAGGTAATTCTAAGGTTTAACATACCCCCACTACAAAATAATTGCATCTCCTCATGCAATTTGTCAAAAATGTGAGTTCTTCCTTTCTAATGCATTTGCTCATACACTTTTGCTAGTACATCGAATTTTCTTCTTTTGCTCTTCTTGGAAGTGACTGTCATTCTGGGTTTCCTCATAAGAAGCTTGTATTTGAGGTTGATGACTGTTATGTTCAGACTTTTATTCTTTCTTTTCAACTTCCTATTTTTCTTATACCACAGTCCTAGATGCAAAATGGTATTATCGTGAATAGCCTTGTCCAATTTACTTTGTTCCCTCAAGGTTTCATTCTCCTTTATGATATGTCTGTTCAATATCTCTAATTCATAAATTTCCTGTTTGAGAGAGTCAATTAGAGGTTCTTGTGGATTGACAGAGGATTCTAGATTCATTAAGGCACTTTTCTTCTCCATTGATTCTATATAATCATATATTTGTTGCTGTACTGGGTCTATGCATGGAGATCTTCTACTTGGGTTACCTTCAAAATGATGGTCAGGAGAATTTTGAGGACTGTGTGTAGAAGAGATGTTAACAGGAGAAGTTTCTAGAGTTTCCTCTTCTAAGTTTATGAACTCTGTCTGTTTTAACAATGTTTTCTCTGCCAACCCTCAGAGTCTAGAGCTTCTTCTAGGTTGTGGATGACTTACATTCTATTTCTCTATGATCTTTTTCTCTTTTCTTATCTTTCCTCTTACTCTGATTTGTTTCCTGATTTCTGTCAGTTCTTCAGATATTAATTTTTCATCATCTTTCTGTGATGAAGACTCAGGTTTGTCTTTAATGGTTATACCAATCTTCTTTCTTTTTCTTTTTCTAACATTATCTTCTTTGGGTGACTCTCGTGCTTCTTGAAAATTATTTCTAATGAGGAAATCCTCCCAGGTATCTCCTATGCTTTTTAAATGAAACTCAATCAGTATCTTTATCAACCCATGATGGTACACGGTTGTGTCTATGAACTCTATTTTCTTCTGCACATTTGAGGCCATCCTTCTTAAACTATTTAGCAGGAAGAAAGGAAGATCGATTTCTCCATTTTCTAGGAAATTCATCAGTAAATGTATATGGTAGACATACATGAACTTGAGTCTCCCCTCACAGGTGATAAATTTTTGTAATATCAAAAGCATGCTCCTCCATTTACTTTTAAGAGCTGAAATGGGAATTCCTTTTCTAAAAAAAGGACATCCATACCTGGGTTCCTGAGGATTAATTTCCATGATTCACTGTGGAATTCCTTGTTTTTGAACCATCTTTGACCATGTCTTGGAAGTTCTGTAGCCTCTGTTATGAACGATTCTGTTACTACAAACTAATATCTCCAATTTCCACCTCTGCACCATCAAAAGATCTAGCAAAAGATTTTGTGATCTCTTTATGAAAACCATCAAATTTTTCGATGAATTTGAGCCATCCAGCCTTCTGCAACATTTCCTTGAGTTGTAAGTATCATTTCATATACTTTTCTCCTACCGGTTCTATCTTGACAATGAGTCCCATGCCTTCTGCTTCACAAAATTCCTTAACCTTCAGAATTACGCTTCCTGGTTTATGAAATGGATTGACTGCAAGTATGGTGAAAAGAATTGCGGGTTTGCTTGAAATAAGTAGATGGTAAGGGTTTTGGAGAGATGTGGACAAATATGTCATGTTGTAGTCATGACCGTTAAAAAAAATGAGGGAGTTAATTATGGATCATTATGTGATGGAAGACGGATGGTGTGGTGGATATGCAGTACGATAGAGACAGGAATCAAATCAAATGATGATTTGTCATGGAGACATATGAATGCCCATATTATACATATTCTATGTTTTAACCTTGTTATTTTAAAATAGATTTTTGCACTTTTACCTCTTGGAACTTAACCTTCTTGTTGTTGGTTTTTCTTTGCTGTTGATCCGTAGATACCCTTCCTAGCATATTTGTCTTCAAAAAAAATTCTTCAATTCCCTGCAATCAACATTTATTTGGAATAGAGCTGCGGAATGGAATTATGGCTGCAGAATCAAACTGGCTAAGGAATGGAATTAGCTATAGAACATGACAAAAATGAAATATGGCTATGGAACATGGATGTGAAATAAAATGAAAATGGAGTGTAATGAAAAGAAAATGGAATATAACAGTGAAAGGAATGAAAGTGAAGTGAGATGAAATGAAATGAAATGAATTTGCAGATTAGGCACTGCAAATGAATGTAGCTTATGTCACTACTTATTATAGAAAGAAAATAGGAAATATAGGATGTCAGAAATCTCTTATTTTCACCCTGTATTTCCTGTATAAGTAAGCCAATGAACAATTGGTTTTCAAACTTATATATATATATATATATATATATATATATACAGGAAAACTAAGTTAGTGGAGAAGAAGAATTCTTCTTCACCAACTTCATCTCAGTGTTATCTTGGAAAATTCTGACAAAATCCTCCCTTGAAATTGGCTTATGATATATCTTTAACCGATGACCATTTACAAGAAGAGGTACATTTTTCTCATCTATTGTCCTTATTCTCACTACTCCATTATTAAAGACTTCTTCAATCTCATATGGCCCAAACAAATGAGTCTGAAATTTCCCTTGAAAATCTTTGAATTTTGAATCGAACAAAAGTGCCCAATCTCCTGCTTGAAACATCTTCTCCTTGATATACTTATCATGCCATTTAGCCCTTTGCTATTGGACTAAACTGGTTCTTTGAACTGCATCTTGCTTGATTTCATCAAGCTCATTGAGTTGCTCCGATCTATGTTTCTGTGCTTCGGATAAATCCAGTCACAATTGGACTACCATCTTGAAGGTTCTGATTTGAAACTCTATAGGGAACAAGACTTTTTTCCCGTAAATAAGCTCATAGGGAGTATGTCCTGTTGTGTTCCTCGATGTAGTTCTGTAGGCCCATAAGGCTTCAGGAATCATTTCTGCCCAATATCTTCTGTGTAGATGTACAGTCTTAGTGAGAATTCCTTCAATCACCTTATTGGTAGATTCAACTTGATCGTTTGCTTGTGGATGGTAAGGAGTAGACTTCCTACGTTTTATCTTGTATTCTTCTACAAGTCTTTCCACCATTTTAGATGTAAATTGAGATCCTTGATCTGTCACTGTTTCTCTTGGAACACCAAAACGAGTGAAGATGTCCTCAAAAAGAATATTAACTACAGATTTCTCATTAGAAAAAGGCAATGCTTTAGCTTCTACCCATTTAGTCACATAATCAGTGCATACCAAGATATACTTCTTTTGTTTATATGGAGGATTAATTGGTCCAACAAAATCCAAGGCCCATTTTTCAAAAGGTTCAATGTGTACCTGAGTTTGTAGTGGCATTTCATCTGAGGGAGCAGGTTTCCCTATCCTTGGACAACTGTCACACCTTTTGACATACTCCTTGGCATCTCTGAAGATGGAGGGCCAATAATATCCTAAATGAAGAATTTTACAGGCTATCCTTTTGTCAGCAAAGTGTCCACCACAAGGTTCATCATGGCCTGCCTTAAGAATTTTAGGAATTTCATCTTCTTGAACACATCTTCTTATCATGAGATCTAGCCCTGTTTTATACAATTCATTAGTAATCCATGAGTAATTTGCACTTGTTTGAATGATTTTTCTTTTCTCCTTGGGAAACATACATGAAGGTAATTTTCCTACAACTAAGTAATTAACAATATCTGCAAACCAAGGAGTTTGAGTAGTTACTGCAAAAATATATTCATCAAGAAATTTATCTTCAACTGGAGTGCTATCTTTGATATTTTGAATTCTAAACAAGAAATAAGCATCCGTATTTTGTTTTCCAGGTCTATCTAAAACAATGATGTTGAACTCTTGTAGGAGTAATAAACATCTCGTAACTCTGCCATTAGCAATCAATTTATTCATTAAGTATCTAATTGCAGAGTGATCTGTATGAACAAAGGTTTCATAGCCTGTTATATAATGTCTAAACTTGTTGATAGCATGAACAACAACTAAGAATTCCTTTTCAATTACAGTTTAATTTAACTCAGTGAGAGTCAAATTCTTGCTTGTGTAGTAGATGGCATAAGGGATCAAATATTTTTGTCCTAATACAGCTCCTAGAGCTGTATCTGAAGCATCTGTTGAAATATTAAAAGGTAGTTTCCAATTTGGACCTCTTAAGATGGATGCCTCAGAAATTTTTTCTTTCAAAGTATCAAATGCCAACTGGCAATCAGAATTCCAATTGAATTCACAATCCTTGGTGAGCAATTTGAAGAGTGGTGATGCTATTTTAGTAAAATTTTCTATAAACCTTCTATAATATCCTGTGAATCCTAGAAATCTTCTAACATTCTTTTGATAACTTGGAATTGATAATTCAGAGATGAATTCAACTTTAGATTTATCAACCTTAATTCCATCTCCTAAAATGTGATGTCCTAAAACAATCCCTTCTGTAAACATCATAAAACATTTTTCATGGCTGAGTGAAAGGTTTGCTTCCTTACATCTTTTAAAAAAAAATTCCAAATTTTTTAATGTTTCCTCAAATGTATTCCCATAAACTATAAAGGCATCCATATATACCTCTACACAATCATGTATCAGATCAGAAAAAATTCCTAGTATTGCTCTTTGAAATGTTCGGGGTGCATTGCATAATCCAAAGGGGAGTACTTGGTAGGCATAAGTTCCCCATGGGCAGGTGAATGTGGTTTTATCTTGATCTTCAGGTGCTACCTGAATCTGATTGTAACCACTAAAACCATCCAAGAATGAGAAATACTTCTTAATTGCTAATGTATCTAACACTTGATCTATAATGGGCAAAGGAAAATGATCTTTCAGGGTAGCTTTATTCAATTTTCGATAATCAATACATACCCTCCATTTACCATTCTTTTTAGGCACAATCACTAGAGGAGAAACCCACTGACTATCTGAAATTGGGTAGATAAAATTTACATTCAACAATTTTTGCAACTCTTCCTTCACAATTTCCCTAAGATTTGGATTCATCCTTCTTTGAGGTTGTCTGATAGGTTTACAATTTTCCGCAATGTAGATGTGATGCATACAAGTCTTAGGACTAATTCCTTTCATGTCAGTGTATTCCCATACATATGTAGATGAATGTTGTTGTAAAGTTTTGATTAGCTTTTCATGTTGTAATTTTTCCAAGTTATTATTTATGTTCAATGTTTTCCCTGGAAAAATTTCAATTTTACAACTACCAAATTCTTCCATAGAATAAAGAGACATCTGCCTAGATGACAAATATTCAAAATATTAGATTTTTCTTGAAACAGATCATGTTCATATTCTGGAGATGATTCAAAATTTTCCATTGTATTCAAGATTTGACTATCTTCACTAATGGTTGAAATAGTAAAGAGAGGCTGAATATCATTTTCATCATCAATCCATTCTTTGTCATCTATCTCTATGATTTTTCTTGCTGGATGATATAAAGTGAATTTCTTAGTTGAATTACCATCAGAGATATACATATCACCAGATCTACAACTAAAGAAAGCATCAGTTGTAGCCAGCCAAGGTCTTCCTAATATAAGTGCATGTCCTCCTAGATTTCTCTTTGGGGTTAGGATCATAAAATCAACAGGGTACTCTCAAGAGTCTAAGGAAACTGAAATATCTTCTAACACACCATCTGGTTTAATTACAGATCTATCTGCCAATTGCAGTAATGTAGGTGTATAAAGAAGATTGGGAAGTTTGAGTTGTTCCATGCTTTGTTTTCTCATGATGTTTATTGTTGCACCTAATTCAATCAATGTATATGGGATTTCAACTCCATTGATATGTGTTTTTACAACTAGACTTCCTGGATCTACATATTTTTGTATGGCAATTTTTCTCATCATTATGTCTGTTATTTTCCCTATTAGGTGAATTATTTTTACTTCTTCTTTTTTCTTCCTGGTTTCTTCATGCTCAACCCTTTTATTGTTTTAGCTAGAATTGGAATCTCCTTAATGGCTTGTAACAAAGGGATTTTGATACAGACATTTTCTGATTCATCTAGAAAATCATAATTAGGCAATATAATATGCTTTTTTACCCCTCTATCAACTTGTAATCTTTCTGGAAAAGGAGGTGTAGAAGTAGATACTAATTGTTGCTCTGTGATAGGAGTTGAGTTTATTGGTTCTTTCTGTTTTTCATTTTTAGTGTTCTAGTTTTGAGGAGATGTTCCTTCAAAACTTTTATTTTGCTGTAGAGAATCTTCCTCAGAATTGTGTTGTTCTTGAATAACCACAAAAGGTTTTTTCTTTTCTAATATCCTACCAGATTTCAATTGGACATCATTGAGATCTAATGGAGTGATCAAGTTGGAAATTGTTGTCCCTCCACCATATAGGTATTCTAAGGATTTTTATTGTTGGGGTTAGGGAATGGTTGGGTAGGTAACTTATTTGGTCTTTGTGGAAATGGCAGTGAAAGTCGAGGGTTTTGGTTTTGAAGTTGGGGCTGTTGATTTTGTTGAGGAATTTGTTGGGGAGGATAGTTTGGATATGATGGAGGATATCAATAGTATGGAGAGAATCTTCCATAAGGATTCTGCATTCCTTGAGATGAAGGTTGAGTTTGAGATTGAGATTGAGGCTAAGGTTGTTGCAAAGAATTCCAATTCGGAGGGGGCTGCATATACATTTGGTTGTTAAAACCCTGATTTTGTTGCCCTTGCCAAGGTCTTCTAGAGACAAAGCAAAGAGACTCTGTTGGATTTGAAACTGATTCTTCTTGAAAAACAACCTTAAGACTAGTGATTCAAGGACAACTTTTGGTCTCATGGTTTTCTGAACAAATCACACAAGTCTCTATGACTTTTGCATCTAAAGGGCATTCTCTTAAAGCGTGCTTCTTTCTGCATTTGGGATAGAAAATAGCCATAGCATCAGTCTCGGTTCTCTGCTTATTTTGTAACTTAAGGGTGTCTATTTGTTCACTAAGGCTCCCTAGAATATCTGTTTTAAATTCATCAAGCATGTTTCCAATGTCTGCCCTACTCACTGATCCAGTTGTAGATTTATTCACCCTATCAAGAGAAGGATCTCTTGGACCTTTCCCAGTTTTGGATTTTCCTCTTGAGAGATGAACACATAATTCTCCTATGTCACTCAATGGGAGTTGAAAGATATCTCCCTTCCCCGTCATGTTAAGTATATCTATCCACTCAACTCTAATGGCTTTTAATAAAAGAGCTTTTAAAGTATCTTGATCTAAGTTATCCATTTTTGTTATTTTTAAGTTATAGTTGAATCTTTCAATTAAATCCTCTAAATTTTCATGCTCTATTTGCATCATTTTTAACACTTCATCCTTGTGATTGATAGGCATGCAATAATCCAAATACCTGTCCAAAAACACTTTCTTCATGTCATTCCATGTTCTAATGGACTGACTGACCAACCCCATGAACCATTTTAAAGCAACTCCTTTCAATGTTGAAGGGAACAATTTGAGTTTTTGAGAGTTGTAAATAATCATAAGTTTTGCACAAGACTTCAAATTCAGATAAGAAGGTTTCAGGGTCTTCACTTTTTAACCCGTGAAAATTTGGGAGGACAAAAGGTGAGATATTTTTCATTGTGGCATCTGTTTCTTCATCAACTAGAGGGAATACAATAGAATTATCAACTTCCCTATTTCCTCTACCTCTTCCATTATTTCCTTTGCCTTCTCCATTATTTCCTCTACCTCCTCCTCCTCCAAACAATGAGAATTCTCCATCCTCTCCTTCTTCTACCATTATAGTTTCTTCAAAGTCAATATAAGATTCAACCTGCAAGGTTAATTTCTCTTCCTCTGGTTCTTATAATAATGGTATGTGGTAGAGAGTTTCTACTTCTTCTTCTCCACTATGTATTATTAATTCTTCAACTAAAATATGCTCCCCTGTGGAGGTGAAAAAACTACTCTTGCTAGAGATCCAAGATTTTCCTCCTCTAGGACTGCCTCAGTAGATGAAGTAGGAGATCCTCTTCATTGAATTTCTGACCTTAGAACTTTAGGAGGTCTATGGCTGGGAATATGAGCTTGAGATGGAGGTGTATCTCTTCTTAGTCTTGGTGGAGTAGGTGTTGTTGTAGGAATTTAACTCCTACCTCTAGCTATAAATCTAACCCTAGAGTCTCTTTCTCTACGCATATCATTTCTTTTTAATGTAAGAGATAAGGTTACCATATTACACTTGCCTGGCAACAACACTAAAATGTTTAGCCAATTTAGTGTCCTAAATTGCTTGCATGAATTATCAACCGAGGTTTGTAGACTGATGAGGTGTGATGCACTTATGTGCTTAGTTAACTTTTCTCTTACTTCGTTGTTTTGTATTTTTATGTTTGTTTTGGGGGTTTCTATTCTTTGATGTCTAAGAATATACAATCTATGAGAGATTTACATGGATCTAATGAGTTTTTAAAGGAAGGATAGATTCCTAAGTTAGTCTAATCTCCTAAAAATGGACCAAAAATCATTTTTAACTAGTTAGGTACTAATAAGAGAAACAAAGCATCTATCTTATCTACCATTTAGTCCTAATCCATGGATCTAATTCTTACAACCAAAATTAATACTGATGCAGAAGGTAATTCAATAATTGCATTCATTTAGCCATTCAACCATTCAATTTTGGAACATGATAGAATCAATCTCCTTGAAATGATTTTTTGGAATGTCAAGTGATGCAACTAAGTAATGACATGAAAACAGAAAATAAAAGATGACAGATTGTAAAATTGACAATATGTTGAGTAAGCTCAATCACTACATGAATTAGATATTCAGCCAATTAAGTCAAAATTGTCATTATTTCGAAACGGTTTTGAGAACATCTATTAATACAGATAATTGACAGTTCTATGCTAAGAAAATGAGTAATCAAAATAGTAAGAAGCTAAGAAAGTATGTATTGTCATTTCTTCATTTTTCATTTAGTCATTTCTCATACAATATATTAGAAGAATAAGACTTGCACAATTGTGATTTTTATCCTTACACTATTGGCTACAAACTGAAATGAAACAAAACTAGAGAAAATGGACTTGCAGAAAACAGAGTAGTAGAAATTAAAATGAAAACAACAAGTGAAAAACCTCCTTTAGTGGAGGGGCCCTCTGCAACTGATGTGCCTAGATGACAACTAGTTAAAGATGCACTTTTAAACCAGCATTGACAAAACAGAGTTTGTATTATTAACAAAATGAAGTCTGAACAGAGTTTTTAACAAAAATCCTGTAATCCCTTCTAGCTTCTAACTACTTCTCGGTCTCATTTAATCGATATTTATAGAAAAATAGAATAACTGTCTAAGAGAAAATCTTGTTACAGGTGGCTTGATTCGAATCTATCATGACTGTTTATAGAAAGACATGCTACAAATGGCTTAATTCGAATTGTAATGAAACTGTTAAACTTCTGAACAACTACAAGTGGCCTGATCTACGTTAACTCATCAACTTCTGATCAACTACAAGTGGCTTAATCTACATTAACTCTTCAATAGAACTGTTAGACTCCTGATTAACTACGAAATATGAGGATTCCTACTGCTACTAGATAATGTATTTGACTCCATCTTTGGCCATGACTTTAGGCATGCTTTTTTGTTGATCTGGACCGAGTGAGTAGGATAGAATCCATGTAGAGATGATTCTGGAGATGCCCATGTGGCCCAGTTATTCATTTGACACCTATAACCTGCCAAACCATGAGAATAGCTATGGAACGCAGAGTTAGCTACAGAATAGGCTACATTCTATAGCTAATTTGCAAAAATATATTAAAAATAGTAAGAACATGAAAATATAATATGGTGATCATTTTAATGCTTTCCTAAGAAAAAATCTAGCATTTATCATTGATTGGATATGTAGTCTTGTGAGAAATCAAGAGGAAAAGGTGAGAACAAATTGTTGGAAATAATACCAAGAGGAGGGTGGGGGTGAATCAGTATTAGTCAAATCAATAATGTTTTTGTTTTCATACTCAAATTTATATACGCTACTTCAATGAAGGTAACTCGCGTGTACACGCAACTGTGTCTAAGGAAACAAGCATATATCCAGCAAACTAATGATTCAGTTAAGTCATCATATGTTGATCTTTATTCTATGCATCGATACTTTATTAAAAATTAAACAGTAACCATGTGCAGTTAATAACAGAATGAACTATCACACATAAGCAACACACATGAAAACCAAGATTTAATGTGGAAACCCAATCTGGGTGAAAACCACCTACTGCTGTCGTCTCCGTCTTCTTTTAATAATAAGAAAATCTGTTTACAACATTGTACTGGTGCAGAATCATACCAGTAAGCAAGCTTCTACCTGCAGAAGGTTACTACCTTCTCTCATTCTCCAACTTCTACTGGAAGGGAGCTACAACCCCTAGCTATTGTACTAGTCGTTATGTTTACTAGTACGTAGGCACCAACCTACAAAAAGGCTACAACCTTCTCTCTTCCTCCAGGGACCACGTTTCATAAATTTTCAGACTAGATTATCCTGGTTCACAACAATACACATGAAGGCCTCGTTTCATATAATTTTCATACTGGACCCATTATCAATACTGAAGCTCAAAATCAATCACCACTGCACTACAAACATCAAATACATATGCATTAACCAATCAATGAAACTCAATCATAAATCTCTGAATCACCCATAACTGAATCACTGAAAGCCCATCGTCACTGAAGCAAATCACAATCAATCAATATAAACATTCAGTATACTGTCATCAAACTATAGTCACCAGAACACAGAGTAGAACCCAGAATTCTGCAACAACAGTCAAATCTAACTGCAACTTCAAATATCATATTCCATAATGTATACGCTACTCTGATGAACCAAACCAGCGTGTATACATGCTTTTACCAAAGAAACCCAGCGTATACATCTACAAATATTAATTCATAATTTTTGCAGCTATTCCAGACTTCAGTTATACCCAGATCATAACATTTATAGAACAACACATGCGTCAGTATTCAGATCTAGAATAGACATGATCAAACCATATAAAGATAATTCATTTCAAGCCTTAAGATCCTGATCCATCATTAGATCTTATCCTCCATCAACCGCTAAGGCTCATCCTTGGTTCAGATCAAACAAAACACGATAAGGTGATAACCTGCATACTGGATCTCACACTTCATCAGATATTCAATACTTGCACACACTTGGCCTAATGATCTTCTCCTCCTTTTATAGTTTTAGGCCTTTCTCAATACCATGGACCAAAACCACTTAGGACCAATACCTTGGATCAAATACCTAGGGTCAATACCTCAAACCAGAAACCTTGGACCAATACCATGGATCAAAATACCATGGACCAAATACCTCGGACCAAAAACATAGTTTTCCAAGGTATATGCGCTTTTCCTTCTATGAAAGTGCGTGTGTATGTATACGCTACTTGTGGTCAGTGAACCTGCGTGTATACGCAGCTTGGTCAAGGTGAACCTAGGTATATCTCTCTTTCTTCATTCTTTGTAGTTTGATCTATGTTAACTTGTTGTACTGTGAACTGTCATCTGAGAGAGTTGCCTTTGTACATTACTTCTGAATTGATTCCTTGTACATTTGTAAACACAACTATCATGCATCCTGTCACTTCTAATATCTCTTCTATAGATTCTTCTAGTTACCATATACAAGTGAGTTGTTCTGCTACATGTGGGTTTCCATCAAGTACAACACATGCATTATAATGCCAACAATCTTCCCCTTTGGACTTGATGGCAACAACAACACCAAGTCACTTTCCCCCTTTGACATCAAGGGCAAAGGGAAGAATATAAACATTGAACAACTGAATATAAACATTGATCATGCTCCCCCTAAGCACATGCTGAATTCTCTGATTAAACTCCCCCTTTGTTCATGCTGAGATGTACTGTATCATCCATACTCCCCCTGAGCACATGCAGAGTCTGCGAATGTTTTCAATAAAAATAACATGACTCTATAACTCAACTATGTGAGTTTGACCTTCCTATCACCAATGACTCATACATACATCCATTCTCCCAACCAAGTGGGGATATACCAAACTTGACTCATCCACCCAACAAGTGGGGATATACCAATTATTTATACATGACTAAAATATAGCAATTATTACATCATCCTTCCCATGCATAGTGGGGGTACAATTACATCATATGACCAAAAGGGACTCATCAAAATACTACAACAGACAAAGAAAAATTATTACACATCATGGGTGTTGATATGACCTTTACATCGAATGATATACATGGCTTTTATAACAGAGACCAAATATCTAAACAAGACCATGATAGTCATCAACAAATATCATACACCATGTATGATTTGCTCCATAAGCATCTATCAATAGCATCCAGACCAGCAACCTGTATATGTCCATCATTAGTTTCCAAGATATGAAAATTTAAATATCATCAACCTTTGACAAAGTATGTCTGCATGTAGATATCAATTCATCCTCTCGATCTCATCAAGATCAAAAGAGCCTTATCATAACCTTCCATGAATCAAATCAACATATGTCATATCTCCAAGCAGTAGCACAAAATCATTCACATCATATCATATTTATGTGAAAACACCATAGTCATCATATATGATCATAACATCATCACCAAGAACTGCATGATTTTTCCACAAGAACTTCAATATATCAACCATGTATCATCACTAGGGAACATCCCACATCTTATAAGCATCAACCATGATAATCAACATATGTGAGTATCAACCTATTATCATAAGGTAAGAACTCATCATCATTATGTGACTAAGTAAGCCATGTCTTTGAATATCCATGTCTTCAAATAGCTATGTCTTCATGAGACCTGCAATAACACCATTCTCTTGGCCAATCAACAATATTTGTCAATATGCAACTTAAGTAATCATTCATGTATCCAGCATAGAAATATGTATTTAGCAAACCATGAGCTCATGGTCATTTGTCAATATTTCTTGATATCATCAACAACAACAATCCTCAACCATGTGAGAGCCAAAAACTAGAGAAATCCTGCATCATAACTACACCATATGAACTATATGCATATTTGAAGGCATGATGACAACAACATAAAAGAAATGAGTGGCTCATCATCAAATAATGAAGTTGTGAACTCAAGCTTTGTACTTCTCCTTGTTCTTATGAATATCACCATGTAAGAAACATATAAGTACTATATGCATCATCAAAAAGTCATTCACAATCATCCATAAATTTGATCTGTATACCAACTATGTGACCCCAAGTATCATATGAGAATTTATCATGGGCAACTCATAACCATAATATAGCAAGATGTATCATTTAGCCACATAAGCTTCATCATCATTGATTAGGTACCAAATGCTTCTAAACATAATGCCAACAATGCTTTATTAGAAGCATAAAATGTTCTTCCCGTGAACCTGTTCCACCTGTTCACTGTCAGATTTGATCATTGCATATATCAGTAAGAAGTATCAAGGCATCATCATCAATTAAATATACATCAAGTTATCAACAACTTGTGAGGATCAAAACACTTCTAAATAACATCCACAGATTGTAGTCATCTACGATAGAGAGAATAATTGATAATTGTCTGAATCATATCACATCAGTTTTTCTGAGACTGTCCCACAACATTTTTCTCAAACTACATATACGCGACTGTGCAGCTTCAAACTTGCATATATACGTGACTTGTCTTCATGAAACTTGCGTATGAGATTTGGAACATTGAAATTTCATACTTTTGGCTTCCCTTGAGTCTGTCATGTTTGTACACTATGTCAAGCCACATTTTTCTAACTGTACTTCCTTCTTCTTCCATATCTTTGAGTGTGATGATGTTTTCTCCTTTTGGTATGGTGCCTAAAATTTTCTCCTGCATTCCTTTGCTATATGTCCAAACTTGTTACATGCATAACATCTTACATGTTTCATATTTCTTCTATAGCAGTCAATGGCTTTGTGACCAAACATATTGCAAGAGAAACAATATCCCTTAAAGTACCTATAAACTGATGATCTTTCTGCGTGATGATCTTGAACCATTCTACATCTGCATCTTGTTGCAACATGTCCAAGAATATGACATAAAAAACATTCAACATTATTCATTTGAGGAAATGTCCGACCACAGTTAGGAGTAAAAGATTTTCTTTGAAGAATTTATTTCCTTGGTTGTTGATGGAGTTGACCTCTCATTTCCTCGTTGAGCATTCCAGATTTTTCATTAGAGTTTCTTGCCTCACTTTGTGAGCTAGATTCACCTTCAACAGATTAATGAAAACAAAGACCAGTTTTGATGGCAGGAGACCTTTGACTACTAAGAATATCATCCAAAATCTTAATACTATCTTGAAATCGTAAAAGCTTATCCTTTTCTTCTAATTTACCTTTTAGGATATTTACCTCAACCTGATATTGCTCTTCCTTTTCAAGATATTTTTTCTTTATGATTTCTTCAACTTTTCTTCCTTCTTCCATCTGTTGTCTTAATTCAAGAACTTCGTTTTCTTCTTCTTCAAGAGCTTGGAGTAGTTCTTCATTCTGCTTATTTGATTTTTCAAGATCTTCTTTTAGAGAGAGGATCTTAGCTTCAAGACCTTCATAATAACTGGAACTGTCTTTGAGTTTCTTGATTGTTGTGCTCCTTTTATTTACTTCATTTCTTAATGATGTCACTTCATCTTGCAACTTTTGACATTGATCTTCCTTTTCCTTGTTTCCTTCCTCTAGTTGAGCTTTTAGTTTGGTAGCTTCATCTTTGAAGGCACACTCCCTTTTGTCCAGTAGATCTTGTTGATCTCTAATTTTGTTTGTAAGCCTTTTAAATTCTGCCTCTATTTTATATCTTTCCCTCTCACCCATAAGAGCAAATTCAGTTGTTTCACTATTACTTTCATCATCTTCAAATGGACAGAGAAATGTATCACCAGAGGATAACAAATTCATACCTGATAGTTCTTTTGTTTGTTCATCTTCATTCTGAGGTGATTCTGAATCTAAAGTGTTGCTTCCAAATAATCCCCAATCGACTCTCCCACTATCATAGTTCCTTTGAGATGTCTTCCTCTTTTGAGACACTTTCTTCTTTAGCTTCTTTCTCATTGTTCTACGGATCTCCTTCAAGCAATCAAGCTTCTACCAAAGGACTTGCTCTGATACCAATTATTGGAAATAATACTGAGAGGTGGGGGGGTGAATCAGTGTTAGTCAAGTCAACAATATTTTTGTTTTCATATTCAAATTTATATACGCTACTTCAATGAAGGTAACTCACGTGTACACGCAACTGTGTTTAAGGAAACAAGCGTATATCCAACAAACGAATGATTCCGTTAATTCATCATATGTTGATCTTTATTCTGTGCATCAGTACTTTATTAAACATTAAACAATAACCATGTGCAGTTAATAATAGAATGAACTATCACACATAAGCAACACACATGAACACCAAGATTTAAGGTGGAAACCCAATGTGGGTGAAAACCACTAGCTGCTGTCATCTCTGTCTTCTTTTAATAATAAGAAAATATGTTTACAACTTTTTACTGGTGCAGAATCATACCAGTACGCAAGCTTCTACCTACAGAAGTTTACTACCTTCTCTCATTCTCCAGCTTCTACTGGAAGGGAGCTACCACCCCTTAGCTCTTGTACTAGCCGATATGTTTACTAGTACGTAGGCACCGACCTACAGAAAGGCTAAAACCTTCTCTCTTCCTCCAGGGAACACGTTTCATAAATTTTCAAACTGGATGCTCCTAGTACACAACAATGAACATGAAGGCCTCGTTTCATCTAATTTTCATACTGGACCCATTATCAACATTGAAGCTCAAAATCAATCACCACTGCATTACAACCATCAAATACATCTGCATTAACCAATCATTGAAACTCAATCATAAATCTCTGAATCACCCATAACTGAATCACTGAAAGCCCATCATCACTGAAGCAAATCACAATCAATCAATCTGAACATTCAGTATACTGTCATCAAACTATAGTCACCAGAACACAAAGTAGAACCAAGAATTCTGCAACAACGGTAAGATCCAACTGCAACTTCAAATATCATATCTCATAATGTATGCGCTACTTTGATGAATCGAACCAGCGTGTATACGCACTTTTACCAAATCCAACTAGCATATACATCTGCAAATATTAATTCATAATTTTTGCAGCTATTCCAAACTTCAATTATACCCAGATCATAACATTTACAGAACAACACATGTGTCAATATTCAGATCTAGAATAGACATGATCAAACCATATAAAGATAATTCATTTCAAGCCTTAAGATCCCGATCCGTCACTAGATCTTATTCTCCATCAACCGCTAAGGTTCATCCTTGGTTCAGATCAAACAAAACACCATAAGCTGATAACCTGCATACTAGATCTCACACTTCATCAGATATTCAATACTTGCACACACTTGGCCTAATGATCTTCTCCTCCTTTTATAGTTTTAGGCCTTTCTCAATACCATGGACCAAAACCACTTAGGACCAATAGCTTGGACCAAATAACTAGGGTCAATACCTCGGACCAGAAACCTTGGACCAATACCATGGACCAAATACCTCAGACCAAAAACTTAGTTTTCCTAGGTATACGTGCTTTTCCTTCTGTGAAAGTGCGTGTGTACGTATACACTAATTGTGGTTAGTGAACCTGCATGTATACGCAACTTGGTCAAGGTGAACCTGCGTATATCTCTCTTTCTTCATTCTTTGTAGTCTAATCTCTGTTAACCTACTATACTGTGAACTATCATCTGAGAGAGTTGCCTTTATACATTACTTCTGAACTGATTCCTTGCACATCTGTAAACACAACTATCATGCATTTTGTCACTTCTGATATCTCTTTTGTAGATTCATCTAGTTACCGTATACAAGTGAGTTGTTCTCCTACAAGTGGGTTGCCATCAAGTACAAAACATGCATCATAATGCCAACACAAGTGTCAAGGGGAAGGTAATTCTAAGGTTCAACACACAAGTGTCAAGGGGAAGGTAATTCTAAGGTTCAACATACCCCCACTACAAAATCATTGCATGTTCTCGTGCAATTTTCCAAAAATGTGAGTTCTTCTTTTTTAATACATTTGCTCAGACACTTATGCTAGTACATCCAATTTTGTTCTTTTGCTCTTCTTTGAAGTGACTATCATTTTGGGTTTCCTCATAAGAAGCCTGTATTTGATGTTGATGACTGTTCTGTTTAGACTTCTATTCTTTATTTTCAATTTCCTATTTTTCTTATACCACAGTCCTAGATGCAGAATGGTATTATCATGAATAACATTGTAAAAATTACTTTGTTCCCTCAATGTTTCATTCTCCTTTTTGATATGTCTATTCAATATATCTAATTCATAAATTTCCTGTTTGAGAGAGTCAATTAGAGGTTCTTGTGGATTGACATAGGGTTCTGGATTCATTGAGGCACTTTTATTCTCCATTGATTCTATATAATCATATATTTGTTGATGTACTGGATCTATGCATGGAGATCTTCTGCTTGGGCTACCTTCAAAATGATGGTCAGGAGAATTTTGAGGACTGTGTGCAGAAGAGATGTTAACATGAGAAGTTTATGGAGTTTCCTCTTCTAAGTTTATGAACTCTGTCCCTTTTAATGATGTTTTATTTGCCAACCCTTGGAATCTAGAGCTTCTTCTAGGTTGTGGATGACTTACATTCTCTTTCTCTGTGATTTTTTTCTCTTTTCTTATCTTTCCTCTTGCTCTGATTTGTTTCCTGATTTCTATCAGTTCTTTACATATTAATTTTTCATCATCTTTCTGTGATGAAGACTCAGGTTTGTCTTTAATGGTTATACCAATCTTCTTTCTTCTACTTTTTCTAACATTATCTTCTTTGGGTGACTCTCGTGCTTCTTGAAAATGATTTCTAACGAGGAAATCCTCCCAAGTATCTCAATGACTTTTAAATGAAACTCAATTAGTATCTTTATCAACCCATGATGGTACATGGTTGTGTCTATGAACTCTATTTTCTTCTTCACATTTGAGGCCATCCTTCTTAAAATATTTAGCAGGAAGAAAGGAAGATTGATTTCTCCATTTTCTAGGAAATTCATTAGTAAACGTATATGGTAGACATACATGCACCCGAATCTCCCCTCACAGGTGATAAATTTTTGTAATATCAAAAGCATGCTCCTCCATTTACTTTTAAGAGCTGAAATGGGAATTCATTTTCTAAAAACAGAGACATCCATACCTAGGTTCCTGAGGATTACTTTCCATGATTCACTGTGGAATTCCTTGTTTTTGAACCATATTTCACCATGTCTTGGAAGTTCTGTAGCCTCTGCTATGAACGATTCTGTTACTGCAAACTTAATATCTCCAATTTATACCTTTGTACCATCAAAAGATCTAGAAAAATATTTTGTGATCTCTTTATGAAAACCATTAATTTTTTCGATGAATTTGAGTCATCCAGCCTTCTGCAACATTTCCTTGAGTTGTGGGTATCCTTCCATATACTTTGCTCCTACCAGTTCTGACCTGACAATGAGTTCCATGCCTTCTGCTTCACAAAATTCCTTAACCTTCATAATTACCCTTCCTGGTTTATGAAATGGATTGACTGTGATTATGGTGAAAAGAACCGTGGGTTTGCGTGAAATAAGTAGATGGTAAGGGTTTTGGAGAGACGTGGAAAAATATGTCACGTCGTAGTCATGACCGTTAAACACACTGAGGGAGTTAATTATGGACCATTATGTGATGGAAGATGGATGGTGTGGCGAATATGCAGTACGATAGAGATGGGAATCAAATCAAATGATGATTTGTCATGGAGACATATGAATGCCCATATTATACATATTCTATTTCTAACCTTGGTATTTTAAAATAAATTTTTGCACCTTTACCTCTTGGAACTTAACCTTATTGTTTGTTGGTTTTTCTTTGATGTTGATCCATAGATACCCTTCTTAGCATATCAATCTTCAAAAAAAAATTCTTCAATTCCTTGTAATCAACATTTATTTGGAACAGAGTTGCGGAATGGAATTATGGTTGTAGAATCAAACTGGCTGCGGAATGGAATTAGCTGCAGAACATGACAAAGATGAAATATGGCTATGGAACATGGATGTGAAATAAAATGAAAATGGAGTGTAATGAAAAGAAAATGGAATATAACAGTGAAAGGGAATGAAAGTGAAGTGAGATGAAATGAATTTGTAGATTAGGCACTGCAAATGAATGTAGCTTTATGTCACTACTTATTACAAAAAGAAAATAGGAAATATAGGATGTCAGAAATCTATGATTTTCACCCTGTATTTCCTGTATAAGTAAGCCAATGAACAATTGGTTTTCACACTTATACATTTTCTTTCTATATATATATATATATATATATATAGACATGAAAACTAAGTTAGTGGAGAAGAATAATTCTTCTTCACCAACTTCATCTCAGTGTTATCTTGGAAAATTTTGACAAAATCCTCCCTTGAAATTGGCTTATGATATATCTTTAACTGATGACCATTTACAAGAAGAGGTACCTTTCTGTCATCTATTGTCCTTATTCTCACTGCTCCATTATTAAAGACTTTTTCAATCTCATATGGCCCAAGCCAATGAGTCTGAAATATCCCTTGAAAATCTTTGAAGTTTGAATCAAACAAAAGTGCCCAATCTCCTACTTGAAACTTATTCTCCTTGATATACCTATCATGCCATTTAGCCCTTTGCTGTTGGACTAAACTAGTTCTTTAAACTGCATCTTGCCTGATTTCATCAAGCTCATTGAGTTGCTCCAATCTATGTTTTTTTGCTTCTGATAAATCTAGTCCCAATTGGACTGCCATCTTGAAGGTTCTGATTTGAAACTCTATAGGGAAAAGGACTTGTTTCCCATAAACATGCTTATAGGGAATATGTCCTGTTGTGTTCCTCCATGTAGTTTTGTAGGCCCATAAGGCTTCAGGAAGCCTTTCTGCCCAATCTCTTCTATGTAGATGTACAGTCTTAGTGAGAATTCCTTCAACCACCTTATTGGTAGATTCAACTTGACCGTTTTCTTGTGGATGGTAAGGAGTAGACTTCCTATGTTTTATCTTGTATTCTTCTACTAGTCTTTCCACCATTTTAGATGTAAATTAATATCCTTGATCTGTCACTATTTCTCTTGGAACACCGAAACGAGTGAAGATGTCCTCAAAAAGAAAATTAACTATAGATTTCTCATTAGCAAAAGGTAATGCTTTAGCTTCTATCCATTTAGTGACATAATCAGTGCATACCAAGATATACTTCTTTTGTTTAGATGGAGGATTAATTGGTCCAACAAAATCCAAGGCCCATTTTTCAAAAGGTTCAATCTATACCTGAGTTTATAGTGGCATTTCATCTGAGGGAGCAGGCTTCCCTATCCTTTGAAAACTGTCACACCTTTTGACATACTCTTTGGCATCTCTGAAGATGGAGGGCCAATAATACCCTAAATGAAGGATTTTATAGGTTGTCCTTTTGTCAACAAAGTGTCCATCACAAGGTTCATCATGGCATGCCTTAAGAATTTTAGGCATTTCATCTTCTTGAACACATCTTCTTATCATGAGATCTGGACCTATTTTATACAATTCATTAGTAATCCATGAGTAATTTTCACTTGTTTGAATGATTTTTCTTTTCTCCTTAGGAAACATATGTGAAGGTAATTTTCCCGTGACTAAGTAATTAGCAATATCTGCAAACCAAGGAGTTTGAGTAGTTACTGCAAAAATATATTCATGAGGAAATTTATCTTCAACTGGAGTGTTATCTTTGATATTTTGAATTCTAGACAAGAAATCAGCAACTGTATTGTGTTTTCCAGGTCTATCTAAAACAGTGATGTTGAACTCTTGTAGGAGTAATAACCATCTCGTAACTCTGCCATTAGTAATCGGTTTATTCATTAGGTATCTAATTGCAGAGTGATCTATATGAACAAAGGTTTCATAGCCTATTATATAATGTCTGAACTTGTTGATAGCATGAACAAAAGCTAAGAATTCCTTTTCAGTTAGAGTGTAATTTAACTCAGTGGGAGTCAAATTTTTGCTTGTGTAGTAGATGGCATAAGGGATCAAATAATTTTGTCCTAATACAGCTCCCAGATCTGTATCTAAAGAATCTATTGAAATATGAAAAGGTAGTTTCCAATTTGGACCTCTTAAGATGGGTGCCTAAGAAATTTTTGGTTTCAAAGTCTCAAATGCCAACTGGAAATTAGAATTCCAATTGAATTCACAATCCTTGGTGAGCAATTTGAAGAGTGGTAATGCTAGTTTAGTGAAATTTTCTATAAAACTTCTATAATATCCTGTGAATCCTAGAAACTTCTAACATCCTTTTGACAACCTGGAATTGATAATTTAGAGATGACTTCAACTTTAGATTTATCAACCTTAATTCCATCTCCTGAAATGTGATGTCCTAAAACAATTCCTTCTGTAAACATCATAAAACAATTTTCATGGCCTAGTGAAAGGTTTGATTACTTACATCTTTTAAGAAAATTTTCCAAATTTTCTAATGTTTCCTCAAATTTATTCCCATAAACTGTAAATTCATCCATATATACCTCTACACAATCATGTATCAGATCAGAAAAACTTCCTAGTATTGCTCTTTGAAATGTTGCAGGTGCATTGCATAATCCAAAAGGGAGTACTTGGTAGGCATAAGTTCCCCATGGGCAGGTGAATCTGGTTTTATCTTGATCTTTAGGTGCTACCTGAATCTGATTGTAACCACTAAAACCATCCAAGAATGAGAAGTACTTCTTACTTGCTAATGTATCTAACACTTGATCTATAAAGGGCAAAGGAAAATGATCTTTCAGGGTAGCTTTATTCAATTCTCGATAATCAATACATACCCTCCATTTACCATTCTTTTTAGGCACAATCACTAGAGGAGAAACCCACTGACTATCTGAAATTGGGTAGATAAAATTTACATTCAACAATTTTTGCAACTCTTCTTTCACAATTTCCCTAAGATTTGGATTCATCCTTCTTTGAGGTTGTCTGATAGGTTTACAATTTTCCTCAATGTAGATGTGATGTATACAAGTCTTAGGACTATTTCTTTTCATGTCAGTGTATTCCCATGCATATGCAAATGAATGTTGTTGTAAAGTTTTGGTTAGCTTTTCTTGTTGTAATTTTTCCAAGTTATTGTTTATGTTCAATGTTTTCCTTGGAAAGATTTCAACCGTAGAGCTACCAAATTCTTCCATAGAATAAAGAGACATCTGCCTAGATGACAAATATTCAATATTAGTTTTTTCTTGAAACTGATCATGTTCATATTTTGGAGATGATTCAAAATTTTCCATCGTATTCAAGATTTGACTATCTTCACTAATGGTTGAAATAATAAAGAGAGGTTGAATATCATTTTCATCATCAATCCATTCTTTGTCATCTATCTCTGTGATTGTTCTTGCTGGAGGATATAAAGTGAATTTCTTAGTTCAATTAGCATCAGAGATATACATATCACTAGATCTACAGCTAATGAAAGCATCAGCTGTAGCCAGCCAAGGTCTTCCTCATATAAGTGGATGTCCTCCTAGATTTCTCTTTGGGGCTAGGATCATAAAATCAACAGGGTACTCCCAAGAGTCTAAGGACACTGAAATATCTTCTAACACAACATCTGATTTAATTACAGATCTATTTGCCAATTGCAGTAATGTAAGTTTATAAAGAAGATTGGGAAGTTTAAGTTGTTCCATGGTTTGTTTGCTCATGATGTTTATTGTTGCTCCTAAGTCAATCAGTGTATTTGGGATTTCAACTCCATTGATATGTTTTTTTACAACTGGATTTCCTAGATCTACATATTTTTGTATGACAATTTTTCCCATCATTATGTCTATTATTTTTCCTGCTAGGTGAATTCTTTTTACTTCTTTTGTTTTTCTTCCTGGTTTCTTCATGCTCAACTCTTTTATTGTTTTAGCTAGAATTGGAATCTCCTTAATGGGTTGTAACAAAGGGATTTGGATATAGACATTTTTCAATTCAACTAGAAAATCATAATTAGGAAACATAATATGCTATTTTACCCCTCTATCAACTTGTAATCTTTCTGGAAAAGGAGGTGTAGAAGTAGATATTGGTTGTTGCTCTATGATAGGAGTTGTGTTTGTTGGTTCTTTCTATTTTTCATTTTCAGTGTTCTGGTTTTGAGGAGATGTTCCTTCAAAACTTATATTTTGTTGTAGAGAATCTTCCTCAGAATTGTGTTGTTCTTGAATAACCACAAAAGGTTTTTTCTTTTCTAATATCCTACCAGATCTCAATTGGACATCATTTACATCTAATGGAGTGATCATGTAAGTTGGAAATTATTGTCCCTCCACCATATAGGCATTCTGAGGATTTTTATTGTTGGGTTTAGGTAATGGTTGGGTAGGTAACTAATTTGGTCTTTATGGAAATGGCAGTGAAATTTGAGGTTTTTGGTTTTGAAGTTGGGGCCATTGATTTTGTTGAGGAATTTGTTGGGGAGGATAGTTTGGATATGATGGATGACATTGATATTGCAGAGAGAATCTTCCATAAGGATTCTGCATTCCTTGAGCCTAAGGTTGAGTTTGAGATTGAGATTGAGGCCAAGGTTGTTGCCAAGAATTCAAATTTGGAGGGGGTTTCATATACATTTGGTTGTTAAAACCCTGATTTTGTTGCCCTTGCCAAGGTCTTCTAGAGACAAAGCAAAGAGACTTTGTTGGATTTGAAACTGTTTCTTCTTGAAAAACAACCTTAAGACTAGTCATTGAAGGACAACTTTTGGTCTCATGGTTTTCTGAACAAATCACACAAGTCTCTATGACTTTTGCATCTAAAGGGCATTCTCTTTAAGCGTGCTTCTTTCTGCATTTGGGATAGAAAATAGCTAGAGCATCAGTCTCGGTTCTCTGCTTATTTTGTAACTTAAGGGTGTCTATTTGTTCACTAAGGCTCCCTAGAATATCTATTTTAAATTCATCAAGCATGTTTCCAATGTCTGCCCTACTCATTGATCCAGTTGTAGATTTATTCACCCTATCAAGAGAAGGATCTCTTGGACCTTTCCCAGTTTTGGATTTTCCTCTTGAGAGATGAACACATAATTCTCCTATGTCACTCAATGAGAGTTGAGAGATATCTCCCTTCCCCATCATGTTAAGTATATCTATCCACTCATCTCTAATGGCTTTTAATAAAAGAGCTTTTAAAGTATCTTGATCTAAGTTATCCATTTTTGCTCTTTTTAAGTTATAGTTGAATCTCTCAATTAAATCCTCTAAATTTTCATCCTCTCTTTGCATCATTTTGAACACTTCATCCTTGTGATTGATAGGCATGCAATAATCCAAATACCTGTCCAAAAACACTTTCTTCATGTCATTCCATGTTCTAATGGATTGAGTAACCACCCCCATGAACCATTTTAAAGCAACTCCTTTCAATGTTGAAGGGAAAAATTTGAGTTTTTGAGAGTCTTGTAGATAATCATAAGTTCTGCACAAGACTTCAAATTCAAATAAGAAGGTTTCAGGGTCTTCACTTTTTAATCCATGAAAATTTGGGAGGACAGAGAATGAGATATTTTTCATTGTGGCATCTGTTTCTTCATCAACTATAGGGAATACAAAAGAATTATCAACTTCCCTGTTTCTTCTACCTCTTCCATTATTTACTCTGCCTTCTCCATTATTTCCTCTACCTCCTCCTCCTCCAAACAATGAGAATTCTCCATCCTCTCCTTTCTTCTGCCATTATAGTTTCTTCAGAATCAATATAAGATTCAACCTGCAAGGTTAATTGCTCTTGCTCTGGTTCCTGTATTAATGGTATGTGGAAGAGAGGTTCTACTTCTTCTTCTCCACTAGGTATTATTAATTCTTCAACTAAAATATGTTCCATTGTGGAGGTGAAAAAGACTACTCCTTCTGCTAGAGATCCAAGATTTTCCTCCTCTAGGACTGCCTCAGTAGATGAAGCAGGAGATCCTCTTGATTGAATTTTTGACCTTAGAACTTCAGGAGGTCTATGGCTGGGAATGTGAGCTTGAGATGGAGGTATATCTCTTCTTAGTCTTGGTGGAGTAGGTGGTGTTGTAGGAATTGAACTCTTGCCTCTAGCTATAAATCTACCCCTAGAGTCTCTTTCTCTACGCATATCATTTTTTTCTTGAATGTAAGAGATAATGTTACCTAATTACACTTCCCCGACAACGTCACCAAAATGTTTACTCAATTTAGTGTCCTAAATTGCTTGCATGAATTATCAATCGAGGTTTGTAGATTGATGAAGTGTGATGCACTATATGTGCTTAGTTAACTTTTCTCTTACTTCGTGGTTTTGTATTTTTATGTTTGTTTTGGGGTTTCTGTTCTTTGATGTCTAAGAATATACAATCTATGAGAGATTTACATGGATCTAATGAGTTTTTAAAGAAAGGATAGATTCCTAAGTTAGTCTAATCTCCTAAAAATGGACCAAGAATCATTTTTAACTAGTTAGGACCTAATAAGAGAAACAAAGCATCTATCTTATCTACCATTTAGTCCTAATTCATGGATCTAATTCTTACAACCAAAAGTAGTACTAATGCAGAAGGTAATTCAATAATTGCACTGATTTAGCCATTCAACCATTCAATTTTGGAACACGATATAATCAATCTCCTTGAAATGATTTTTTGGAATGTCAAGTGATGCAACTAAGTAATGACCTAAAAACAAAGAAGAAAAGATGACAGATTGTAAAACTGACAATATGTTGAGTAAGATCAATCACTGCATGAATTAGATATTCAACCAATTAAGTTAGAATTGTCATTATTTCGAAATGGTTTTGAGAACATCTATTAATACAGATAATTGACAGTTCTATGCTAAGAAAATGAGTAATCAAAATAGTAAGAAGCTAAGCAACTATGTATTCTAATTTCTTCATTTTTCATTCAGTCATTTCTCATACAATATCTCAGAAGAATAAGACTTTCACAATTGTGATTTTTATCCTTACACTATTGGTTACAAACTGAAATGAAACAAAACTAGAGAAAATGGACTTGCAGAAAACAGAGTAGTAGAAATTAAAATGAAAACAACAAGTGAAAAACCCCCTTTAGTGCAGGGGCCCTCTGCAACTGATGTGGCTGGATGACAACTAATTAAAGATGCACTTTTAAACCACCATTAACAAAACAGAGTTTGTATTATTAACAAAATGAATTCTGAATAGAGTTTTTAACAGAAAGGCTGTAATCCCTTCTAGCTTCTAACTACTTCTTGGTCTCATTTAACTGATATTTATAGAAAAACAACATAACTGTCTAAGAGAAAATCTTGTTACAAGTGGCTTGATCCGAATCTATCATGACTGTTTATAGAAAGACATGCTACAAATGGCTTAATTCGAATTGTAATGAAACTGTTAAACTTCTAAACAGCTACAGGTGGCCTGATCTGCATTAACTCCTCAACTTCTGATCAGCTACAAGTGGCTTAATCCGCATTAACTCTTCAACAAAACTGTTAGACTCTTGATTAACTATGAAATATCTAGAGTCCTACTGCTACTAGATAATATATTTGACTCCATATTTGACCATGACTTTAGGCATGCTTTTCTGTCGATCTAGACTGAGTGTGTAGGATAGAATCCATGTAGAGATGATTCTGGAGATGACCATGTGGCCCAGTTCTTCATTTGATACCTGTAACCTGCCAAACCATGAGAGTAGCTACAGAACCCACAGTTAGCTGCAGAATAGGTTGTGTTCTGTAGCTAATTTGCAAAAATCTATTAAAAATAGCAAGAACATGAAAATATAATATGGTGATCATTTTAATGCTTTCCTAAGACAAAATCTAGCATTTATCATTGATTGGATCTGTAATCTTGTGAGAAATCAAGAGAGAAAGGTGAGAAAAAATGTCAAGGGGAAGGTAATACTAAGGTTCAACAAGATCCACTTCTCAAGTCTAATTTAGTGAAATATCTTGCATTCTTAAACTGATCTAGCAAATCATCTATTTTGGGCAGTGGGTATCGATTCTTTATGGTAATTTTATTCAAAGCTCGATAATCTACACACATGTGCCAAGTTCCATCTTTATTGGGTACCAAAACAATTGGTGAACCACATGATGTAGTAGAGGGATGAATTACACCTTTATCTAACAATTCCCTGGACTTGTTTCTTAATTTCTAAAGTTTCCAAAATTGAAATTCGATACATACCGACATTTGGTAGTGGACAGTCTTGTTGTAGCTGAATTTCATGTTGAATTCCCCTTTTTGGTGGCAATCCATTTGGTTCTTGAAACACATCTCCATATTGATTGACCACATCAACCAATTCGACTTTCAGCTTCATGTCACAGCCTGCAAGGATTCATGCTTCGTGTCATTCTTCTACTTGATCATAAGGATCACACGATTCTTGTTGGAATTGACCAGTCGCTTTATTTTCCCCGCGCTTGCTAAAGACAGATTAAGCTTTCTACGATGGGCTCTCACAATATACTCCACTCCATCTTTGAACAAATGATATTTGTTCTCAAATCTATGGAAAATGACTTTCCAGACATACAAATATGGGCTTCCCAACACAATTCCAGAAATATCCAGCAACACTACCTCTAATTCGACTTCATCAACGATTGGCAGTAATAGAAAACCTGAAAACACATTTCCTTGTGAGATAAAGATTTGCATCCTTTTTTATCCAACCTAATGGATACGGTTGATGATGAGGCATGGTTTCCAGATTCAACTTCTTGATCAAGTCTGTAGAAATTAAATTTGTGTGGGATCCACTATCATACAACGTATCAATCTTGGTGTGTTTGTAAATAACTATGATATGGAACAAATCAATTCTATTTTCTTCATTTGAAGCGTTTTTGGAGTTATTTGCTGCGGTGGTGCTTGCCACAACTTTTCCTTTAGTGACTGTGGTTGCAATCTTTGTTTCATCACTTGAGTCAAAGTCCAAGTCTTGTTGTACAACAATGTTTGTCTTTTGTTTCCATTTATTCTTAGATTTCTTCGGTCTCAATTCAGGACGAAGCTTCCAGCAATGCTCTTCATCATGGCCCTCTTTGGAACAATTCTTGCGCATGGGTTTCTCCCCTTCTTTCTTAATAGAAGAATTTTTCTTCAACTTTCCTTTAGATTTCTTTCATTTTTCACCACTCTGAAATGGCTTCTTCTTACCTTCTTCTTGTACATTTTTCCATCTTTCTTCGAGGTGTGTAGCTTAAACACGGACCTCATCAAGATTCATGGGATTAAACATAAGAATGGTGTGTCGAAGATAACTATGCAAACCTCCTATGAATTTCAACAAAGTATCTTGTGACTACAAGTATAGTCCTAGTATAAGAGCTCTTCTCCTAAACTCCTGAGTATACTCTTGCACATTTTGTCCTTTCAACTGTCTAAAATTTTTCCAATTCATGATAGATTTTTGCATATGAGCTAAAGGGTAGAATTGTCTTTTTATAGCAGTAATTAAATCAGACCAAGTAATTGAGATCTTACCATGTTTTTTGATCTCGTCTTGAGTCCTTGCTTCCCACCAAATGAGTGTTGAACCCTCCATTTTCAATGAAACCAACTGAATTTTGATATCATCCTCTTGAAGATTCCGAATTCTAAAATACACCTCCAACTGATGAATCCAATTATCAAGCTTCTCTGCATTCACTTCACCATTATACATGGGCAACTTGAATTTAACATCAAGTTTTAAAAACAATGATTTACCAGTTCCTTTTGAAGAATGATGATGAGTATAATAAGGATTGTATTAGTGGAAGAGTGTGAATATGTTTGTGAGAAGAAGATGAAGAAGATGGTGGAGAGGGTGGTGGTTTGTCTCCATTCCCATTACCTCCTTTTCATTACCTCCTCCTGAAGAGCCTTCTCCTTCGGGAGGTTTGGAACTTTCTCCTTGCAACCTACTATTCCTCTCTTCATAGAGGACCTTCACCATCTCTGTCATATCAAAGAAAGCCTTTCTGAAGGTCTTCTCATCTTCTGTCATGTTTGTAGGTTCTTCTTCATGAGACATGATCTATGGAGTCTCAACTACAACTTGAGGTTGAACTGGTGTTGGAGATTATGGAAACTTTTCTATTCTCCCCTTGACCCAACTTCAGGGCTTCCAACCAGCTTTCCTTTACCTCTTTTGAGTTTTAACCTTGTTAGCATGACACAAAACTAGAAAATAATAAAATCCTTCTTTCACAAAGAAAATATAGTAAGCAAAAACTAGTGCTCTGATACCAACTTGATTTGGAATGGAACATATTAGTAATGCTGTGCTAATTCCCATTCAGAATAAAACCCAAGATGCTTATCATTTGCTTATCAAGTGCTTAAGGATTCACCATTTTCTTAATTAACTAATTCCCATGAGAGTTTCTTATGTAAATGTTATAAACAATTTAACATAAAACATATGTTGAACAACAACAAAATAACATCAAAATATAACACACAACACACAGATTTGATGAGGAGTTCACCCCTCCTGGGCTACATCTCCTTGGTCCAACTTCCAATGCTTGGGCCTCTCTATTATGCTCAAAATTAAAACAAAAGTGTGTTTACAATGCTTAAATGCCTTTGAAACCTGTCTCAATGAGTTCATAATCCTCAAAAATGACTATCTAGCCTCTTTTTGCATCCAGTTTGGTTAAAAACTGAAGAAGTTATGACTTCTCCTAGTTTTCCCACTATTCATTCCACAAAATGATCCAAAACTGGAAGAAACCCCCATTTTCGCTCCAAAATCTGCTAACCGAGCGAACATTTCACCACACCGTGGGCCATAACCTATCTTCCGTATCACAAAATGCAACTAGAAAGTGCTACAAGCTTATGGTCTGTGAATAGAAATGGGGATTTTGCTATTGCGATATCGCAGACCCAACGAGATATTAAATCGCAATTTATAGTGCCATTGCATCTGGGGACTTTATCACATTTCACAATTCGGCAGATAACCAGGGTTTTATACATATGTAGGACCTGTCCACCGATTGCGATCTTCGATAGCGATTGATTGTATCGCAACCCAAACCTTGTCAGGGGCTGATTCTGTCATACTTCACTCCCTTCGCCGATTGCAATTTCCTTATCGCATCACAATCCTGGCTATTTTGGGCCCGATTTGAAACATCTTTCCGCTTACGACTACGATTTATGAAACGCGGGGGATAATGGCGGCCTGCCACTTGGTGCCTCCTCATTCGCTAAAGGGCTTTGCCACATCATCCAATCCTCCCATGTAGGCAAGTCAAAATTGAACTTTGACTTGCTCTAACTTCTGCATACGAGCTCAGATTTGAGTGTTGTTGGCACCATTGGAATCATAATGGCAATCTCTTCTATCTGAAGTTGAGTTTAATAGAATTTTGACACTTTTATTTTTTAGCATAAACTTGAGCACCTAATCAAAGGTTAAGAAGATTGAGCCTGAAGATCTAGATGAGGGTGAGCATCTCTTCCACTCATAGATGCGGGTGAGGGGTGTTATAGACATTTTTGTGCCTTACAGCATGAAGCATGAAATGTCCATAATCAAAGGGATCCAAAGTCCCTAAACATGTTGTTCTTACCCCTAGAGGAACAAGGTCAGCAAACCACAGCACTTCAAATCAGTTCTCCACCTGAAAACGCTCAAAAACAAGGCAATTCTGGATCATGTCAACTGCTACACTGGCTACCTGCACTGAATGTCAACTGCTACACTGGCTACCTGCACTGAATGTCAACTGCTACACTGGCTACCTGCGCTGAATGTCAACTCCAACACTAGCTACCTGCGCTGAACGTGTTTGGACAAGTGGCAGGCTCATTTCTCAAGGTGTCAATGCCCAGGAAGCTTCCAAAATGACACTTGGATCAAGGAATTCGCCCAGTGATGAGTAAGAGGTTCTTAAACTCCAAGTGGAAGCAAGGATCTCCAAGTGGACTCAAGAACTGAAGTATAACTGAAGCGGGAGAGGACACTAGTCAGCTTGAAGCCAGCCTCAAGCTGACTCATCCTTTCTCCAAATCTCCTATATATAGAGCTCTTCTATGAGGTCTAGGGAGGCTGGAATTTTGTGCAAAGCAAGGAAGTGCTGTTGGTTTACAGTTAGAGCTATTGGGTGATCGCTTTTATAGAGGTGAAGAGGAGATTTCTTGCTGCTGGGGAGGTGCTGCTGGATTGGAGCCATTGATGGTTGTAACCTTCTCAGAACCTTTTACTTCTATCAATAAAGCTTTGAATGTTCTCCTATATACTTGTATTGCATTGATGTATTGTATTTACTTGTATATCTGATTCACTCTAATCCATGCATCAGTTATGAGTACATGTTTCTTGTAGTTTCCCTCTCTTGTTTGTGCAGGATCTTTGTGTAGCTGGGCCAGCAAGGGAACAAGGAGCTGGGAGCAAGGGACGAAGAGAGAAGACAAGATCGACAAAAGCGAAAGATATCGGTTGGTCAATCTTTTCTTCCTTCTCTGTACTTTCATAAAGGAAAATATCAAAGCTTTACTTTCAGTTGTTGCTAAGGAACTATCACCCTTAGAGTAGGGATAGGGTCATTCCGAGTCGGATACTTTTCCCCACAACAAACTGGCGACTCCGCTGGGGAGCTAGTATCTTGTTGGTTTATTGTGTTTCTTGCTATTCATCTCATAAACAAGGAGAGCACCAAATCGAACTGCAATTGAGTCCTTCAATTGCAAAGTAGAGGGCAGCTGCTCTGGCTCAGTTTCTGAGAAAGTTTATGATTTGAAGAGCTGATCCACAAGGACTCTTGTGCTCTTTGTGATAGCTTTTCATCCTCTTGATCATCCCTTAGCTTGTACTTGACCTATAGCTTTTTATTTCAGCAAAAACAGTGAATTTTTGAGCTTTTTATGACCCGGAAACCCTTGTAAACGCAACTCTCGTGTCTCAGTGCAGGCTGTCCAAAGGCAGTCTGCATTTCAGCGCAGGTACTCCCTTCGGGAACTGCGCTGAGAGTCAGTTTGACAGACCAGAGCCTGCGCTGAACCAGTTAGGCTATGTCTTGCTGAGGTTTCCTACTGAGTCTTTGCCCTGTTTTCACTGTTGTTTTGCTGCTGATTGCTTGTCATTTGTACTTGCTGTAAACCAACTTTCCTTGACATTATTCCGCCTCAGTTGTGTGATGAAACTGTGATTGTTCTTTCAGTATTTCTTATTTCAGTTACAGTTTCCCACTGTGAAAATCAAACCAGTATAGCTGTGGCCTCTTAGATCCTGAACTGTAAAAGTGTCTTTGTGATCTTAAGGGCTAGTTTTATTACTGTTCATGGCTGTTTGAGTTTGTTTGTTTTTCATTTTATGGTTTGAATTCATACATTTTTAGTGTCGAAACAAGTACCTGTAAGGCGTCTTTTGATTTTAGACAAAACTTGTTTGTTTACGCTTCAAATTGAATTCGAAAATTATACGACAGTTTCCTTTTGTCTACATCAACATTAAGGGAAAAGAAAAGATATACATGCATCTTGCATTTGCATTTTTTGATAAGTTTGCGTGATTGATCTAGGGGAAAGTGCATTAGTTTGTGCTCTGTGTGGAAAGATAATGTTTTTCTCTCCCCTCAGTAGTTAGGATTTTCAAAGCTAAAAAGATTGTGAAGCTTGCTTATCATTTTAGCTGCATTTAGGAATTTGTACCAATACATCTCGTGGTGATCCTGAAAGGCAAACTGCTAAACAAGATCAACATTAAAATAAATTCAATTTACATAACAACGCTTTGTAACATAACGCAAACACATAGAGGTCTAGGTAGAGACGTGTTCCGGCGTCGTTAAACGTAGTGACTGTCGATCTCTACGAAGGTGGGTGATTCCTCCTGAGAGTCGGTGGCACTAATACGGACTTGTGCTCCCACGTACCGTCGAGTATATATTGGGAGACCCCTATAGGCATATATCCTTTATCCTTAGGAAGCCGTGTCGACCGCCCTACTGATCGCAATGCAGTGAACACAGCATTCACGAAGATTGACCACACGTACCGTAAAACGTATTCCGTGGTTTTGCGAAAGGTTTGGCACACCCTCTGCCTAGATCTCCAGAGCAGTTTCTTTTGGCCTTTTTCAAACTCTATAACTGAAAAAGTCCAGCCGAGCATTTGTCACTTCGGGCTCGTTAATACATCGAAGGAGACTAGAGTCATCTTTAGCTTTTTCTCGACTCTTTAAAACTGAAAAAGCAAGTTGTGTCTAAAGCGTCGTTATAAAATTTATTTTAAGCGGAATAATCATCACCCTTCCCTCGTTGATCTTCGAAGTTAGTCCACCACAAGTGGAAGTTCCTGTAGAATCGCTAAGAAATCTTTTGGATAGACTAGATATGTCTGAACAACCGTCGACATCTAGGACTGTGTCGTCCGACACAGCTGCAGCAGAGCCTCCTGCTGCTACTCCAACGATGTTCGCTGGTATACCATCTGTCCCGGCAAATTGTCAACAACAAACCGGAGTCCAATCAGGGACAACGACATGGTTAGTTCCTATTTCTTCATCCGGATTATCATCTGGTATTTCTTATGTTGAAACTCGCCAAATTGATCCATTTGGAGGTCAATCTGGGCAATCAATCCCCTTGAGTTCCGGATTAATACCATATGGGGGGCAGTATGCCCTTTCATTACCTCCTCCGGGAGGATGCCCATCCGTGAGTTCACAACAAAGTTCAGGTCAAACTGGAATTACATCCAGCGGTTGGGTACCAATACTGCCTCAACAACCAGGAGTTGTATATTCTATGCAACCAGTCCACCCTGTGTCGAATGTTGCCACTATACCTGGTATGGTAATTGCGTCGCAAGTACAAGCGCTGCCTACTGTATGTCAACCCCAAGTTTCTCAGGTTGCCATACAACAGCCTCTTGTCTCGACATCTCAATCGCAACCTCAGGTCAGTGCCTCCTTATCTGGAGCGACTCAGGATCAAACAAGTACTGTGACTCCTCATCTTGGTCAATCATCTAGTATTGGGCATCAGCAAATGGTCCAACAACCAGAGCTGGTTCGAACTCAACAACCGCAATTCCAGCAATCATATCAAGGACCTGAGCAACAAGTCTTTGTAAGTAATGGGCAACCATACTATAATGGTTATACCCATCAACCTTGTCAAAGTTGCCAACATTATGTTGGTATGCAAAGACCCACTGCTCAGGCGATTCCATCTTATCCTGGATATGCTTCGCCTAACCTGAATCAACAGTTGCCCTTTGTAGCAACTCTAGAATTACCAGATCTAAACCGGCTGACGAATGATCCAATTTCTTATGCCCCTTGGTGGCCAGCAATTCCACACAAACTTCCATCAGACATTCCTAAATTTAATGGAAATCCAGGTGAAGACCCGTCGAATCACGTAATGACATTCCATCTATGGTGTTCATCAAACACCCTGAATGATGATTCGATAAGACTTCGCCTTTTTCAGAGGACCTTAACGGGTCCAGCGGCAAAATGGTATATTGAATTGCCTAGAGCTTCGTTCGACAACTTCAGTGCCTTAGCTACAACCTTTTTAACCCATTTTCAACTACCGATAAGGTATGAAACGGGAACAGAACTCCTTACCAACTTCAAATAGACAACTACCACTCATATATCTGGTCATATACATGAATGGCGACGTCGTTGTAGGATGGTAAAAACATATGTTCCCGATCAGCTATTAGCTGAATGGTTTATAAAGTCATTACTTCCGGCCATAACGGAAGATGTGGCCAAGGGAGGAGTCGTAACAGAAGAGCAAGTTATAGCTCGTGCGCAATATCTAGACTTGGTTTATACTCAGTCTGGCACGCTCTACGACAAAATACCTGACGCCCCTAGACCGGAATTCTCAATTCCTCCTCCTCCTAAATCAAACAATGACTCTCACGCCGGCGATGACGTGATTGGCAAGCACAAAATTTACAGTCAAAATGCAAATGAAAAACTTCTTGCCTCAGAAGTAAATGCCATGTCGACCGACAAGGGCAAACAACTGAAGCAACCAGGGGGCAAGAAGAAAAAGACAGGAAGAAAAAGGAAACCCCCGGCAGGGTGTCATATATGCGATGAGGATCATTGGACGAAAGATTGTCCACATATAGCTGAAGTTAAGAAACTCTTTAAGAGTTCAAAAACCTCAGCAGTATTGACTGATCTGTTTCCTAATCCAGGTCAAAATCTGGTTGCTAATCAAAATGCTTCCGGATCCCAAGTGCTTATGTTGTCTACCTCAAAACAACAGAATAATGCTTTGACAAGGAATAAAGATTACGGGAATCCAAAGCTGTCGAAAAACAAGGTTAACGAACGACCTAGTAGTTCAACAACAACTTTGACCGAAGTTGTGCCACCCATCGTTCCTGAGCCAATGATAAAGTCGCCAAAGGGAGTAGTACACAAATCGACATTTAATCCTCGTGCCAAAGAAGCACAGAATTATAATATAGTAAAGGACCTGGCCCAATCGTCGTCCACTATGTCGACACTTGAAGTACCACAAAATTTCCCCTCCCAAGAGCAAGCGTTATTATCAGCAATAGGTGGGATTGGCCCAATGGATTCCAATCTTGTGGCCTTTGATCATAAAGGATATGACCCTCAGTTACCAGCTCAACTAGCTTTCCTTATTCAAGTGAAAGCCCTCAACAAAACTGTTCATCGAACAATTATTGATGAGGGGGCATCTACATGTCTTATGTCGATGAGTTGCTGGAAAGATTTAGGCTCACCACCCTTGTCGAAATCGTCAACGACGTTAAAAGCATTTGATGGACGATCATACACTCCATACGGGATTTTAAGTAACTTGCAAGTTGAACTGGGGGGCAAAACAGTAAGAATTGACGTTGAAGTAATTGATGGAAACCTCGATTACAACATCCTACTAGGAAGGCCCTGGATCTATGCCATGGCCGCGGTTGTGTCGACCTACTTCAGGAAGATTGCATTTCCCTTCCAAGAAGGAATTACAATCGTCGACCAACAAACTTTTCTCCCCAACAGTTCACAAGTTACAGGAAGCATTCCAATGATCCATGGAAGGAATCATTGGCTTCAAAATATCGGAGTAGGTCTCCTAAAAGACCCTGCCTTAATGGGTACTTTCGCCCTACCGCCTCCAAGTAATCTGGCGGAAGTGGCCACGGTGGAAACCTACAAAATGAAATCTAATCCAATCTTCTGGTTGGATTCGGAAGATTCCTAGATATTTTGTCGGCCCCGAGGACGGTTCTAATCTCGTGTCAACCTCATTAAAAAATGAAACAAGGAGTCATGAGGATAGTTCTTTTACTATGTCAACCTCATTAAAAAATGAAACAAATCCCCTTTTTAAAATTCAAAGGTAAACCTTCATTCCAACCACCAAGTTGAATGCAATGAAGCTTGGGGGGCACCCTCCTTTGACATGCGTCATTATGATGCTGGGGGCATGCAAATAATCGAGCAGTTTTAGCAGTGTTCATGCTCGTTAAAAAATAAACGCAAGATCCGAGCAGTTTTAACGCGGTCTTCATGCTCGTTAAAAAATAAATAAAAGCAGTGAGCAATGTTCCCTCCAGAGTTTAAGCTCATTTTTATCTAAAAAAAGAACCTATCCCGGTAAATAACCTTTTGAGATCGTAAATCCATCAGCCATAAAAGCCTTGGTCGTGTTTGTGCACCGTCACCTCCACTTTTCATTTGGCCGATCGTTCGCTTCCATTTGTGTGTTTACCCATTTTGAGGAACATCTGCGAAGAGTGATTTCACCTAGCCATCCTTGTGACACTGCCGTGATTGGAGAATTCCAACCTGTACCTGGAATCTGCTGCTATCCCTGTTTATCACTCGTTCCTCAAAAGACGAGTCTTCTTTGAGCTCTTTTCATCTGACTCGTAAAATATGAAAAGTTTGCCGAGTTTTGGCCTTCCAGCTCGTTAAACGACCGGAAAAGCTATCCCTCATTTAGACTTTAATCTTTTTTGGACTTGAGGGATTATTACACAAAAAGATCGAGCGCTTGTTTTGTTCGGCTCGTTAAAAGTATCGAACACCCATCCCTTCTGTATTGTTTTATACTTTTTCAGACTTAAGGGATTAGATGACGAAAAAGGAATTATGGAGTTAACTTTCTGTACCTTTTCAGACTCTCTAAAAATGAAAAGGACCGAGGTTTCCTTGTCGTTAGACTCGTTAAAATGAATAAATAGCGACAAACTTGTCTTTAGACGAGAACGAGTTTCCCTATCGTTAAGCTCGTTAAATCATAGCGATGGGCTTGCCCGAAGGGCAGGTTATAGAACAAGCATATGTTATCCTCCTCAAGCTTGACAAAAATAAAGAGGTACTGGTCAGAAATGACTGGGGAAAATTGGGAGAACATCAAAGCTTAATGGTAGCAAGTCGCTCTTGAACATGACACTTTTCCTCCGTACCACATCGGGTTGGGTTGTTTCATTCACCGGTCTCATCACCATGGTCTTCGCTAAACCATCCACATTTGGGGTAATGCTACCGATCCATCACATCAGTGTCGTTATATGTTCAAGAGAGGTCATTCTGAAAGTGTCAACCGTGTCCCATCCACTGCCATACATTATCCTTCATCCATTCATGATCGCCACCCTGAATCATATGTCACAGTTTGTTTTCACCTCCACTAAAATCATTAGCTCCGTTCCGTGTCATTGATGTGGGATTCATTAAGGCCCTCCTCTGACGGATCGCTTCTTGTCGACTTCAGCTCATTATCCAAGAAGTTGATCTAGGAACACCCCCATCAGTACTTTGAAGCTTGCATGCCTCAATGGCAAGTTTCTCACTTCCGGCGACAGGTATACATCAATGACCTTCGACCAGAAGATTTTGCGTGGCGTTCGACGCCAAGTCCTTTATTCACGCCACGTGAATTGTACTGCAGTACCTTGAGGGTCATTATCATTATCAGTGATTCCTCCCGCGCTTGTTAACGGTTTTCATCATTGACCGGTAATCAAGCGATGTCTTTCCATGTTCGACTTCAGTGCAATTCTCACATGGATCGACTTGTACTTAGAGTGAAGATCGAGCGAGTTTGAAGACCCCGGATCTAGTTTCATCCATCCGGGCTGCGAAATATATTCAGGAAATATAAAAACATTTGTCATGTACATCATTGCAGCAGATGATCATCCTATTCAAAGGATGATAATTTCAGCAGAGAATTATCAGTCTACCATCAGACGATCGTCTGTTCTATGTACCAAAATGTATTTATAAAACTGAGCATGGGAATGCCCGCCTCAGCTAGATCATGAAAACAGAATGAAAAATAATGTATTGTATTGTATCGTATTACAGGGCACCTCTCAGCACTTGAATGAACTTCGGATCCTCTGGATAAAGCATTTCACCCGATAAACGACCTCATACTTTAGGGGGCAACTGTTATAGACATTTTTGTGCCTTACAGCATGAAGCATGAAATGTCCATAATCAAAGGGATCCAAAGTCCCTAAACATGTTGTTCTTACCCCTAGAGGAACAAGGTCAGCAAACCACAGCACTTCAAATCAGTTCTCCACCTGAAAACGCTCAAAAACAAGGCAATTCTGGATCATGTCAACTGCTACACTGGCTACCTGCACTGAATGTCAACTGCTACACTGGCTACCTGCACTGAATGTCAACTGCTACACTGGCTACCTGCGCTGAATGTCAACTCCAACACTAGCTACCTGCGCTGAACGTGTTTGGACAAGTGGCAGGCTCATTTCTCAAGGTGTCAATGCCCAGGAAGCTTCCAAAATGACACTTGGATCAAGGAATTCGCCCAGTGATGAGTAAGAGGTTCTTAAACTCCAAGTGGAAGCAAGGATCTCCAAGTGGACTCAAGAACTGAAGTATAACTGAAGCGGGAGAGGACACTAGTCAGCTTGAAGCCAGCCTCAAGCTGACTCATCCTTTCTCCAAATCTCCTATATATAGAGCTCTTCTATGAGGTCTAGGGAGGCTGGAATTTTGTGCAAAGCAAGGAAGTGCTGTTGGTTTACAGTTAGAGCTATTGGGTGATCGCTTTTATAGAGGTGAAGAGGAGATTTCTTGCTGCTGGGGAGGTGCTGCTGGATTGGAGCCATTGATGGTTGTAACCTTCTCAGAACCTTTTACTTCTATCAATAAAGCTTTGAATGTTCTCCTATATACTTGTATTGCATTGATGTATTGTATTTACTTGTATATCTGATTCACTCTAATCCATGCATCAGTTATGAGTACATGTTTCTTGTAGTTTCCCTCTCTTGTTTGTGCAGGATCTTTGTGTAGCTGGGCCAGCAAGGGAACAAGGAGCTGGGAGCAAGGGACGAAGAGAGAAGACAAGATCGACAAAAGCGAAAGATATCGGTTGGTCAATCTTTTCTTCCTTCTCTGTACTTTCATAAAGGAAAATATCAAAGCTTTACTTTCAGTTGTTGCTAAGGAACTATCACCCTTAGAGTAGGGATAGGGTCATTCCGAGTCGGATACTTTTCCCCACAACAAACTGGCGACTCCGCTGGGGAGCTAGTATCTTGTTGGTTTATTGTGTTTCTTGCTATTCATCTCATAAACAAGGAGAGCACCAAATCGAACTGCAATTGAGTCCTTCAATTGCAAAGTAGAGGGCAGCTGCTCTGGCTCAGTTTCTGAGAAAGTTTATGATTTGAAGAGCTGATCCACAAGGACTCTTGTGCTCTTTGTGATAGCTTTTCATCCTCTTGATCATCCCTTAGCTTGTACTTGACCTATAGCTTTTTATTTCAGCAAAAACAGTGAATTTTTGAGCTTTTTATGACCCGGAAACCCTTGTAAACGCAACTCTCGTGTCTCAGTGCAGGCTGTCCAAAGGCAGTCTGCATTTCAGCGCAGGTACTCCCTTCGGGAACTGCGCTGAGAGTCAGTTTGACAGACCAGAGCCTGCGCTGAACCAGTTAGGCTATGTCTTGCTGAGGTTTCCTACTGAGTCTTTGCCCTGTTTTCACTGTTGTTTTGCTGCTGATTGCTTGTCATTTGTACTTGCTGTAAACCAACTTTCCTTGACATTATTCCGCCTCAGTTGTGTGATGAAACTGTGATTGTTCTTTCAGTATTTCTTGTTTCAGTTACAGTTTCCCACTGTGAAAATCAAACCAGTATAGCTGTGGCCTCTTAGATCCTGAACTGTAAAAGTGTCTTTGTGATCTTAAGGGCTAGTTTTATTACTGTTCATGGCTGTTTGAGTTTGTTTGTTTTTCATTTTATGGTTTGAATTCATACATTTTTAGTGTCGAAACAAGTACCTGTAAGGCGTCTTTTGATTTTAGACAAAACTTGTTTGTTTACGCTTCAAATTGAATTCGAAAATTATACGACAGTTTCCTTTTGTCTACATCAACATTAAGGGAAAAGAAAAGATATACATGCATCTTGCATTTGCATTTTTTGATAAGTTTGCGTGATTGATCTAGGGGAAAGTGCATTAGTTTGTGCTCTGTGTGGAAAGATAATGTTTTTCTCTCCCCTCAGTAGTTAGGATTTTCAAAGCTAAAAAGATTGTGAAGCTTGCTTATCATTTTAGCTGCATTTAGGAATTTGTACCAATACATCTCGTGGTGATCCTGAAAGGCAAACTGCTAAACAAGATCAACATTAAAATAAATTCAATTTACATAACAACGCTTTGTAACATAACGCAAACACATAGAGGTCTAGGTAGAGACGTGTTCCGGCGTCGTTAAACGTAGTGACTGTCGATCTCTACGAAGGTGGGTGATTCCTCCTGAGAGTCGGTGGCACTAATACGGACTTGTGCTCCCACGTACCGTCGAGTATATATTGGGAGACCCCTATAGGCATATATCCTTTATCCTTAGGAAGCCGTGTCGACCGCCCTACTGATCGCAATGCAGTGAACACAGCATTCACGAAGATTGACCACACGTACCGTAAAACGTATTCCGTGGTTTTGCGAAAGGTTTGGCACACCCTCTGCCTAGATCTCCAGAGCAGTTTCTTTTGGCCTTTTTCAAACTCTATAACTGAAAAAGTCCAGCCGAGCATTTGTCACTTCGGGCTCGTTAATACATCGAAGGAGACTAGAGTCATCTTTAGCTTTTTCTCGACTCTTTAAAACTGAAAAAGCAAGTTGTGTCTAAAGCGTCGTTATAAAATTTATTTTAAGCGGAATAATCATCACCCTTCCCTCGTTGATCTTCGAAGTTAGTCCACCACAAGTGGAAGTTCCTGTAGAATCGCTAAGAAATCTTTTGGATAGACTAGATATGTCTGAACAACCGTCGACATCTAGGACTGTGTCGTCCGACACAGCTGCAGCAGAGCCTCCTGCTGCTACTCCAACGATGTTCGCTGGTATACCATCTGTCCCGGCAAATTGTCAACAACAAACCGGAGTCCAATCAGGGACAACGACATGGTTAGTTCCTATTTCTTCATCCGGATTATCATCTGGTATTTCTTATGTTGAAACTCGCCAAATTGATCCATTTGGAGGTCAATCTGGGCAATCAATCCCCTTGAGTTCCGGATTAATACCATATGGGGGGCAGTATGCCCTTTCATTACCTCCTCCGGGAGGATGCCCATCCGTGAGTTCACAACAAAGTTCAGGTCAAACTGGAATTACATCCAGCGGTTGGGTACCAATACTGCCTCAACAACCAGGAGTTGTATATTCTATGCAACCAGTCCACCCTGTGTCGAATGTTGCCACTATACCTGGTATGGTAATTGCGTCGCAAGTACAAGCGCTGCCTACTGTATGTCAACCCCAAGTTTCTCAGGTTGCCATACAACAGCCTCTTGTCTCGACATCTCAATCGCAACCTCAGGTCAGTGCCTCCTTATCTGGAGCGACTCAGGATCAAACAAGTACTGTGACTCCTCATCTTGGTCAATCATCTAGTATTGGGCATCAGCAAATGGTCCAACAACCAGAGCTGGTTCGAACTCAACAACCGCAATTCCAGCAATCATATCAAGGACCTGAGCAACAAGTCTTTGTAAGTAATGGGCAACCATACTATAATGGTTATACCCATCAACCTTGTCAAAGTTGCCAACATTATGTTGGTATGCAAAGACCCACTGCTCAGGCGATTCCATCTTATCCTGGATATGCTTCGCCTAACCTGAATCAACAGTTGCCCTTTGTAGCAACTCTAGAATTACCAGATCTAAACCGGCTGACGAATGATCCAATTTCTTATGCCCCTTGGTGGCCAGCAATTCCACACAAACTTCCATCAGACATTCCTAAATTTAATGGAAATCCAGGTGAAGACCCGTCGAATCACGTAATGACATTCCATCTATGGTGTTCATCAAACACCCTGAATGATGATTCGATAAGACTTCGCCTTTTTCAGAGGACCTTAACGGGTCCAGCGGCAAAATGGTATATTGAATTGCCTAGAGCTTCGTTCGACAACTTCAGTGCCTTAGCTACAACCTTTTTAACCCATTTTCAACTACCGATAAGGTATGAAACGGGAACAGAACTCCTTACCAACTTCAAATAGACAACTACCACTCATATATCTGGTCATATACATGAATGGCGACGTCGTTGTAGGATGGTAAAAACATATGTTCCCGATCAGCTATTAGCTGAATGGTTTATAAAGTCATTACTTCCGGCCATAACGGAAGATGTGGCCAAGGGAGGAGTCGTAACAGAAGAGCAAGTTATAGCTCGTGCGCAATATCTAGACTTGGTTTATACTCAGTCTGGCACGCTCTACGACAAAATACCTGACGCCCCTAGACCGGAATTCTCAATTCCTCCTCCTCCTAAATCAAACAATGACTCTCACGCCGGCGATGACGTGATTGGCAAGCACAAAATTTACAGTCAAAATGCAAATGAAAAACTTCTTGCCTCAGAAGTAAATGCCATGTCGACCGACAAGGGCAAACAACTGAAGCAACCAGGGGGCAAGAAGAAAAAGACAGGAAGAAAAAGGAAACCCCCGGCAGGGTGTCATATATGCGATGAGGATCATTGGACGAAAGATTGTCCACATATAGCTGAAGTTAAGAAACTCTTTAAGAGTTCAAAAACCTCAGCAGTATTGACTGATCTGTTTCCTAATCCAGGTCAAAATCTGGTTGCTAATCAAAATGCTTCCGGATCCCAAGTGCTTATGTTGTCTACCTCAAAACAACAGAATAATGCTTTGACAAGGAATAAAGATTACGGGAATCCAAAGCTGTCGAAAAACAAGGTTAACGAACGACCTAGTAGTTCAACAACAACTTTGACCGAAGTTGTGCCACCCATCGTTCCTGAGCCAATGATAAAGTCGCCAAAGGGAGTAGTACACAAATCGACATTTAATCCTCGTGCCAAAGAAGCACAGAATTATAATATAGTAAAGGACCTGGCCCAATCGTCGTCCACTATGTCGACACTTGAAGTACCACAAAATTTCCCCTCCCAAGAGCAAGCGTTATTATCAGCAATAGGTGGGATTGGCCCAATGGATTCCAATCTTGTGGCCTTTGATCATAAAGGATATGACCCTCAGTTACCAGCTCAACTAGCTTTCCTTATTCAAGTGAAAGCCCTCAACAAAACTGTTCATCGAACAATTATTGATGAGGGGGCATCTACATGTCTTATGTCGATGAGTTGCTGGAAAGATTTAGGCTCACCACCCTTGTCGAAATCGTCAACGACGTTAAAAGCATTTGATGGACGATCATACACTCCATACGGGATTTTAAGTAACTTGCAAGTTGAACTGGGGGGCAAAACAGTAAGAATTGACGTTGAAGTAATTGATGGAAACCTCGATTACAACATCCTACTAGGAAGGCCCTGGATCTATGCCATGGCCGCGGTTGTGTCGACCTACTTCAGGAAGATTGCATTTCCCTTCCAAGAAGGAATTACAATCGTCGACCAACAAACTTTTCTCCCCAACAGTTCACAAGTTACAGGAAGCATTCCAATGATCCATGGAAGGAATCATTGGCTTCAAAATATCGGAGTAGGTCTCCTAAAAGACCCTGCCTTAATGGGTACTTTCACCCTACCGCCTCCAAGTAATCTGGCGGAAGTGGCCACGGTGGAAACCTACAAAATGAAATCTAATCCAATCTTCTGGTTGGATTCGGAAGATTCCTAGATATTTTGTCGGCCCCGAGGACGGTTCTAATCTCGTGTCAACCTCGTTAAAAAATGAAACAAGGAGTCATGAGGATAGTTCTTTTACTATGTCAACCTCATTAAGAAATGAAACAAATCCCCTTTTTAAAATTCAAAGGTAAACCTTCATTCCAACCACCAAGTTGAATGCAATGAAGCTTGGGGGGCACCCTCCTTTGACATGCGTCATTATGATGCTGGGGGCATGCAAATAATCGAGCAGTTTTAGCAGTGTTCATGCTCGTTAAAAAATAAACGCAAGATCCGAGCAGTTTTAACGCGGTCTTCATGCTCGTTAAAAAATAAATAAAAGCAGTGAGCAATGTTCCCTCCAGAGTTTAAGCTCATTTTTATCTAAAAAAAGAACCTATCCCGGTAAATAACCTTTTGAGATCGTAAATCCATCAGCCATAAAAGCCTTGGTCGTGTTTGTGCACCGTCACCTCCACTTTTCATTTGGCCGATCGTTCGCTTCCATTTGTGTGTTTACCCATTTTGAGGAACATCTGCGAAGAGTGATTTCACCTAGCCATCCTTGTGACACTGCCGTGATTGGAGAATTCCAACCTGTACCTGGAATCTGCTGCTATCCCTGTTTATCACTCGTTCCTCAAAAGACGAGTCTTCTTTGAGCTCTTTTCATCTGACTCGTAAAATATGAAAAGTTTGCCGAGTTTTGGCCTTCCAGCTCGTTAAACGACCGGAAAAGCTATCCCTCATTTAGACTTTAATCTTTTTTGGACTTGAGGGATTATTACACAAAAAGATCGAGCGCTTGTTTTGTTCGGCTCGTTAAAAGTATCGAACACCCATCCCTTCTGTATTGTTTTATACTTTTTCAGACTTAAGGGATTAGATGACGAAAAAGGAATTATGGAGTTAACTTTCTGTACCTTTTCAGACTCTCTAAAAATGAAAAGGACCGAGGTTTCCTTGTCGTTAGACTCGTTAAAATGAATAAATAGCGACAAACTTGTCTTTAGACGAGAACGAGTTTCCCTATCGTTAAGCTCGTTAAATCATAGCGATGGGCTTGCCCGAAGGGCAGGTTATAGAACAAGCATATGTTATCCTCCTCAAGCTTGACAAAAATAAAGAGGTACTGGTCAGAAATGACTGGGGAAAATTGGGAGAACATCAAAGCTTAATGGTAGCAAGTCGCTCTTGAACATGACACTTTTCCTCCGTACCACATCGGGTTGGGTTGTTTCATTCACCGGTCTCATCACCATGGTCTTCGCTAAACCATCCACATTTGGGGTAATGCTACCGATCCATCACATCAGTGTCGTTATATGTTCAAGAGAGGTCATTCTGAAAGTGTCAACCGTGTCCCATCCACTGCCATACATTATCCTTCATCCATTCATGATCGCCACCCTGAATCATATGTCACAGTTTGTTTTCACCTCCACTAAAATCATTAGCTCCGTTCCGTGTCATTGATGTGGGATTCATTAAGGCCCTCCTCTGACGGATCGCTTCTTGTCGACTTCAGCTCATTATCCAAGAAGTTGATCTAGGAACACCCCCATCAGTACTTTGAAGCTTGCATGCCTCAATGGCAAGTTTCTCACTTCCGGCGACAGGTATACATCAATGACCTTCGACCAGAAGATTTTGCGTGGCGTTCGACGCCAAGTCCTTTATTCACGCCACGTGAATTGTACTGCAGTACCTTGAGGGTCATTATCATTATCAGTGATTCCTCCCGCGCTTGTTAACGGTTTTCATCATTGACCGGTAATCAAGCGATGTCTTTCCATGTTCGACTTCAGTGCAATTCTCACATGGATCGACTTGTACTTAGAGTGAAGATCGAGCGAGTTTGAAGACCCCGGATCTAGTTTCATCCATCCGGGCTGCGAAATATATTCAGGAAATATAAAAACATTTGTCATGTACATCATTGCAGCAGATGATCATCCTATTCAAAGGATGATAATTTCAGCAGAGAATTATCAGTCTACCATCAGACGATCGTCTGTTCTATGTACCAAAATGTATTTATAAAACTGAGCATGGGAATGCCCGCCTCAGCTAGATCATGAAAACAGAATGAAAAATAATGTATTGTATTGTATCGTATTACAGGGCACCTCTCAGCACTTGAATGAACTTCGGATCCTCTGGATAAAGCATTTCACCCGATAAACGACCTCATACTTTAGGGGGCAACTGTTATAGACATTTTTGTGCCTTACAGCATGAAGCATGAAATGTCCATAATCAAAGGGATCCAAAGTCCCTAAACATGTTGTTCTTACCCCTAGAGGAACAAGGTCAGCAAACCACAGCACTTCAAATCAGTTCTCCACCTGAAAACGCTCAAAAACAAGGCAATTCTGGATCATGTCAACTGCTACACTGGCTACCTGCACTGAATGTCAACTGCTACACTGGCTACCTGCACTGAATGTCAACTGCTACACTGGCTACCTGCGCTGAATGTCAACTCCAACACTAGCTACCTGCGCTGAACGTGTTTGGACAAGTGGCAGGCTCATTTCTCAAGGTGTCAATGCCCAGGAAGCTTCCAAAATGACACTTGGATCAAGGAATTCGCCCAGTGATGAGTAAGAGGTTCTTAAACTCCAAGTGGAAGCAAGGATCTCCAAGTGGACTCAAGAACTGAAGTATAACTGAAGTGGGAGAGGACACTAGTCAGCTTGAAGCCAGCCTCAAGCTGACTCATCCTTTCTCCAAATCTCCTATATATAGAGCTCTTCTATGAGGTCTAGGGAGGCTGGAATTTTGTGCAAAGCAAGGAAGTGCTGTTGGTTTACAGTTAGAGCTATTGGGTGATCGCTTTTATAGAGGTGAAGAGGAGATTTCTTGCTGCTGGGGAGGTGCTGCTGGATTGGAGCCATTGATGGTTGTAACCTTCTCAGAACCTTTTACTTCTATCAATAAAGCTTTGAATGTTCTCCTATATACTTGTATTGCATTGATGTATTGTATTTACTTGTATATCTGATTCACTCTAATCCATGCATCAGTTATGAGTACATGTTTCTTGTAGTTTCCCTCTCTTGTTTGTGCAGGATCTTTGTGTAGCTGGGCCAGCAAGGGAACAAGGAGCTGGGAGCAAGGGACGAAGAGAGAAGACAAGATCGACAAAAGCGAAAGATATCGGTTGGTCAATCTTTTCTTCCTTCTCTGTACTTTCATAAAGGAAAATATCAAAGCTTTACTTTCAGTTGTTGCTAAGGAACTATCACCCTTAGAGTAGGGATAGGGTCATTCCGAGTCGGATACTTTTCCCCACAACAAGGGGTTCACCGCTACAGTTCATTATTAATAGCAGTAGTAAAAACAACCTCATATCAACTGAGGTCATGAAGCGGTTGGGCCTACTGACAACACCAAACCCGCAAGCATACACCATCAAATGGCTCCACCAAGGGTGAAATATCTAGGTTAGTTAGCAGTGGCGCCTACCCTACAACATCAAGCCCTTCATGGATGAGGTATTATGCAATGTTTCTCCCCTTTAATTTTGTGATTTATTATTAGGCCAACCATACTTGTGGAAGCATCATGATGTGTATGATTCCAAGCATCGAACTATTATTATTACTTTGGGAAGTAAACTGTACAAGATACCATAGTTAGCCTTGTATACCACCATTTCTATTATCTTTGTTAAGAAATGAAGTAAGATCATCTCCCAGAATAGGAATTTTTTTTTCTTCTGAGCCGCTCTCAGAGTAAGGGGAAGACTGTGGCCACATCCATGGCCCCTAGGAAGGGTTCCTCCACACAAAAAAAGTAGGTGTATAAGGTTATGAAAGAATACATGGACATCTTCTCCTCACCCATAGGGGTCCCTATGCACTATTAGGTCAAGCATTCAATCGATCTGACTCCTGAACCACCTCTACCTAATGCACCTATATACCGTCACTCTCTTCTGGAAAACGAAGAAATAAATCAATAAATTTAGGAGTTTCCACAAGAAGGAAATATCCGACCAAGTTCCTCACCTTATGGAAGCCCAACTGTACTTTTACAAAAGAAGGATGGGACCTGGAGACTCTGCATTGATTATTGGGAACCATAGGGAACAAGTATCCAATCCCATGGATTTATAACCTTCTTGACCAGCTTAAGGGGGCCAAGTACTTCAGCAATATTAATTTGAATTTTGGCTATCACCAGGTTCCTTTAGAAACCATAGATGTATGGAATACAACCTTCAATCTGAGGGCCTTTTTGAGTGGTTGGTCATGCCCTTCAGGTTGAAAAATTCCCCCACAATTTTTATGAGGCTAATGGATGACATATTGCGGCCCTTCACCAACTCATTTGTGGTTGTATATCTGTACGACATCCTCACCTTCAGTAAGAGTTTGGAAGAACACTAGAAACATATTCGGCAGGTCCTTCAAACCTTGCGGCAACACAAACTATGTGCCAACTTGGAGAAATGAAACTTTGGCATGAACTAGGTCCAATATCTACATTACATTTTTGACAAGCAAGGTGTGCATGTGGATTTGGCTAAGATCCAAGTCATTCAATATTGACCATCCCCAAGAGATTCGAAGATTTTTAGGTCTTGCCAATTTCTATCAAAGGTTTGTGTTGGGATTCTCTCATATCACTTGGCCTTTGAGTCAAGTTACTAATGACGGAGCGAAAGAAATGCTTTTCTAGTATGAGTCGCAACAGAAGGTGTTTATGGAGTGGAAGTATTATCTTTTCTCTGCCCAAATACTCACATTGCGAGAATTTCAACAACCATTTGAAATTGAGACAAATGCCTCTTAATATTCCATTGGTGCAGTTCTCACCTAGCAAGGGCATCCAGTGGCCTATCACAGGGATCCACTCTCCATTACAATTCAGAAATACCCCACCTATGATAAAGATATGAATTCCATCGTGCAACCTTATTGATAGTGGAAACATTACATTATGGGGAAGGAGATGATCATCCACACATATCACCAACCTCTTCAATTTATATAAACACAAGGGAAATTACAGAATGAATGCCATCAAAAATGGTCCACATACCTGTAACAAGTTCATCTAAACATTAAGTACAAGAAGGGAAACACCAATAATGTTGCAGATTACCTCAGTCGGCCACCGGTTATGGTGTTGACCACTGTTCTTGACTCTTGTGGGCACAAAAATTCCTAATGGCCACAAATTTACAAAAATGATCCATAATTCACCACCACATACCATATTTTGATGGATATCGAGCAAGTTCCATACTTGCACCTCTAAGACGCACTATTATGGCACCCGGGATACCTTTGTGTTCCTTTAAGCAGGCGAGCCAAGATGATTTGGGAGGTGCACTACAGTCGGGTTACAGGATACTTTGGCATAGAGAAGACACTCGCAGTCATGGAAAATTTTAAGAACCCCCCCTAAATGTATAAATATAATAAATGGGCGAATCTCCATGGTATATAGGAAAAATGGAAGGCGATTTTATCAATAATATAATATGTATATATAATTTTTTGGCGAATCTCTCACCAGGCATGGCGAATATTTTACTCAATTATAAAATCTTGTAAGATCTTGGCAAGTCTTTCACTAAATAATAAAACTTTGTATGGATCTAAGACGATAGAATTTCCCCTTTAAATAGTCTATTCTCACATGAATACCATGGTATTACCATGGGTTATCATAAACTTGGAGCTTAAAAACTACTATTAGTAATTTATAAAAATTAATAAAATTAATAGTTGATTTTTATTTTATTTTTTATTTTAACCAAGCTAAAATGTTTAACCTATTACAACATCCATTTTTACTCTTGACCAAGCCCCAAAAGGATCAAATATTTTTTCACTCTATGCTAGTTTGCATATCACGATATTTGATACCTCTCGGGGGTTAGTAGATCCAGAGATGGATCTATGCTGGTTTAATTAATTCCCCCATTTAAATAGGCTACATTCCAGGTGAATACCATGGGTCAATACCATGTGCCATTTTGGTGAATACCATGGGTCAATACCATGTGCCATTTTTATTTTTATTAATTCTAATATTAGGGTTAATAATGGTTTTTTGCATGGTATTAAAAACAATCTAATCCATGGTATTTGTCCCATAGTATTTTGCCCATAGGTTTCACCTAAATATAACCCCTTTTTGAGTGTTCGTAAATATAAGGTAACTTATGGAGTAAATATAAAAAAATGTTTTATTTGTTTACCATACCTCTTGTTTATTTATATTTTAATTAATTTACCATACCTCTATTACAAATATGGTATTTGGCCCATAGGATTCACTTAAATAAAAACTCTTTCTTGAGCCTTCATAAATAGAACGAGGGTTATGGACTAAATATAAAAAGAGGTTTTATTTATTTACCATACGTCTAGTTTATTTATATTTTTATTTATTTACCATACCTTTTGAGTAAGTATACGTCTCATTTATTTATATTTTTATTAATTTACCATACCTCTTTTATAAATATGGTATTTGGCCCATAGGATTCAGTTAAATAAAACCTATTCTTGAAAATGGGCGAATGGATTCACTTAAATAAAACCTATTCTTGAAAATGGGCAAATGGAAGGTTGTAACTCCTAATTTCAAGGGCTAAATTTACCTTTTTTACCCTCTCCCTTAAAATAAGGTGGGCTATTTGAGGTGATTTGTAAAAATGTACTATGATACAAAATATTCGCCCACTAAAAATTTAAAACCCCTTAATTTCGCCAAAGGGCGAACATTCGCCCCTAAAATTATCCTTGCTCGCAGTACTACAAAAATATTTTTGTTGGCCAAATCTCTGATAGGATGTTGGAAAATATATTAGGTCTTGCACTATTTATGTCATTGTCAAGCCAATGATTAAGAAGCAAGTTCTGTATACTCCTCTTCCTACTCCTAGCCAGACATGGGAATCCATTTCCATGGACTATATGACTAGCATTCCTTCTACCAAGCATGGTAATGACTGTGTATTTGTGGTCATTGATAGATTTTCTAAGATGGCTATATTGATGGCTTGCATGAAGAGCATTGTTGTAGAAGACACTGCCAAACTCTTCTTCGAACGAGTGTGGGTACATTTTGGGATCCCATAGACCATTATCTCATATCAAGAGAGTAGGTTCTTGAGTGCATTCTAGTCGAGCCTCTGGTCCTTGTTGGACACTAAGCTCACAAATTTGACTACATTCCATTCTCAGACTGATGACCATAAATAAGTTTTCAATACGATGATAGTGCACATACTACGCATGTACAACTCTAAGCATCCACTAACATGGGATGAAAGTCTTCTCTATGTGCAGTACAACTATAATAGAGCTCTCCATAGCTCCACTATCCATATCCCCTTTCAAGTGAGCATGAGATTTCAACTATTTTGTCCCATTGATGTTGCAACGCTTCTTGTGACTACACAGACATAGTTTACAAATATTTTGTCCAAAGATGATAAATCTGCCAAGTTTATTGAATGCATCTAGCACATCCACTAGCAAGTCGATGACATTCTGGATAAAGCCAATGTCAAGTACAAACAACGTCATGATCAACATTGGGTGCCAAATAAATTTCAATTAGGTGACAGAGTGTGGTTTCATTACAGAAGGGACATCTTACCAAAGCCCATCGAAAGCTTTAACCACTATGATATGGGCCTTACACCATCACCAAGGTTGTGGGTGGAAATGATTTCGAGCTCAACATTCCCCCATTCCTAGGCCTACACCTAGTGTTCATTGTGGATTGCCTTCGGCCATACTTTCCATCATTGTTGGACACATCAAACATTACTGAGCAACTGACACCAACAAAGATTAGTTCAAATTGCATTGAAAATGCAACGATTGATCGGATTATGGAAACACAAATTAAGAACACTCACCAACAGAGGATCCAACTATATTGGGTCTTCAAAGTCGGTCAGCTCCTACACTAAGGCAAGTGGCTCACCAAGGACCAGATTTAACATAAGTTTCCTCATCTCATGGAGGCACTCAATGCAAGGGGACCATTGCTTCCTAAGGGGGAGAACTAATCCAAGTGGATCTTGATGGCCACTCACCTATTCCACTTGGACCCCCGACATTGTTTCCTTTCATTTTCCTAATTTCTAGCATAGTTTATTATTTTTTCTAGTTTTTTGGGTCCCAAACTTCTAGAGCCATTTTCAGGCCCTAAACGATATTTTTTTTTAAATTTTTTTATTTTTTAATTTAATTATATATATATATATATATATATATATATATATATATATTCTCTGGAAAACAACCAAAATTGTAGCTTGCAGTAAGGGTTTGCAATGAAAAGTTATTGCACTTGGATAGATATTTCTAATGTGGTACTGTACACATAAAAAGATCGTATGCCAAAGTTATGACCCTAGAAAGTTGATGTACCAACTAACCCCAACTGGGCCCACAAACTTTTGGTGCTTCATCTCATATGGTTAGGTTTTTAGATATTTATGGTTTTCCGTTGTTTCTCAATAATAAAAAGGCCTATGAGCCTCATTGTAACACAGTTCAGTAGGCATGTAGCTGTCACATCTCTTCTCGGAGATAAGCTACCATCGCCTAAGTTAGTTTGTTTCTATTATGTATTTAAATAGTTTTCAACAGTTGTTATTTTATTAATTGAAATTTTGTTTTGTTGTATCTCTGTGTTTTGGTTTGAATATGTATTACATTTCACTCTTGCATAAATCTAGATTAGGTATGTACATTGAAAGAGTCCCCAGAAAAATCAAAGTGATCACCAAAGATGTGGTATAAAAAATTTGATACTAATATATTGAGACTTAGATTCACAAGGAGTAACGTGAATCACTATGTATATTTCAATTTAGTTGATGATTATAGTATTTATTTGGTCTTGTATGTGAATGATATATCATTGATTGAAAATCACATGGAAATCATTTATGGAGTAAAAACTTAATTGTCCACTAAATTTGACATGAAGGATCATGGTGCTACAAATTTCGTTTTGGGTATAAAATTTAACAGAGATCGGGAAGACAAAAAACTTTGGTTAAGCTAGAGGAAGTATAATGAAACGATATTGCAAATATTTAATATGAAAAAATGTAAACCAACGAAAGTCCCTATTCCTGTAGGTGTAGATTTATATGCATATCAATGTCCAATACATAGGAAGAGGAGTGGAACATGTTCCATGTTCCATACACCAGTGTGGTTGGAAGTTTGATGTATGCAATGGTTTGTACTAGACCAGACATTGAACATGCAATCAAAGTTTTGATTAAGTATATGTCATAACCAAAAAATGAACATTGAACCATAGTAAAGAGAATTTTCAGGTATTTTCATGGCACTATTAGTTATGGATTATGTTACCACGAAAGACCAGGGTTGGACAAAATATTGGACATACATGGTTTTATTGATGCAGACTAGGCTAAGTATATAGATCATAAAAGATCTACAAGTCGATACAAATTTAACCTATTTGGAGGAGCAATCCTTTGGATGAACAAGAGACAGTGTATAGTGACATTCTCAACTACATAAACTAAATTAATGGCAATCACTCATGCAAGCAACAAAGTAGTATGGTTGCATAGATTGTATTCAAGTGTTGGAATGGTACAACACACTATGATGATAGATTGTAGAGTGTAATATTCTTAGTAAATAACCCAACATACCATTTAAATACAAAGCATATTGATGTCCAATATCACTTTTGAAAAATATAGTTGAAGAAAAGAAGGTGCTGCTAACGAATATGGACATTTTGAAGTTGCAAATTCAATAACAAAATCTATGATACTGAGAAGTTCTCTTGGTGTAGATAAACAATGGGAATTATTATTTTGGATTGTTGATCATGTACTCTTGCAATCCTATTTGTAAAAAACAAATTAGAAAATGTTGGGTATGTGTTATATTATTTGTATGAATATCCCCATGTGTTGTACGTTGCGTTGGGTGTAGCAAGAGGGGTCACAAGGGGTCTTTTCATCCCTATGTGAGGGTTTGGTGGTAGCACCCTTGTAAAAAAGTACACAGTTTTTTTGTGGTTTTTTTGTGATTTTCATCACATAATTTTCATCTTTAGCATTTTTTTTTATGAATCATGGTGATCATTCCCATGGTTTTGTAGTTTCAAATTAATAGCTACAATTGTATTTTAATCCATAGTAAATGAATTACCAATTTATAAATTCTGCGAGATATATATTGCATTATAATACTATGTAGAAAAATATATACTATTTTTTTTTTTTTTGGTTTGGGTTTTCAGTATATTTTATAAAGAATCTCTTTGTAGAATTGTATAATGTTAAAACCTACAACTTACCTAAGGAGTACAAAAACATTTTAGGTTGTCCATATGGCATCAGAGTGCTTCTTTAACATTGTTATTATTGAATTCTGTAGTGAAATGGTATACATAGAAAACTTCCAACATTTAAAGGATTAAATAATATAACTTTTTAATACCGTATGTTTTGTTTAAAATATTATTCATATTTTGTCAAAAGGTTGAGAGTTAAATTGTTGAGAAGGAAAAGTTTCACATTCACTCAACTTGACATTGAACTCCTCAATAGAAAACATCCAACCCTAGAGGGATTAAAGAATATAACTTTAGAATATTTTGTATTTTGTTTAAAATATGAATTATATTTTGTTAAAGGTTTTAGAGTTTGAATGTTGAGAAGGTAAATTTCATATTCACATTTAACTTTGACATTCAAATCTTCAGTGAAATATTGACCTACTATAGTTAATGTAGAAGGGTAAATACTCTCTTTAATAAAGAGTCCCCATGAGTGTGCACTAGAATATATTAACCTTTATCAAGACCACAAATTATTATCTCTTCTTGAGGGCTCTTTAGTCAATTATGGTAGAGATAGTGTAATGTTCCACACTTTTACTAGATAAAAATAAAATAAAATAAAATAATTATAATTATAATTATTAATAAACATTTTAACTTGATGAAGTTACATAAATATAAAATAAAATAAAATATAAAATAGTAAAATTAATAATTATATTTATAATTATAATTAATAATTAAACCAAATTCATCTTAACTTCGGGTCTACCATGCTCCAAGAGGGATGAATCTCTTCAATTGAAAACCTCTTTTAGAGTGAAAATAGATTTGATCCCTCCTTGGCACTTGGTAGATCCAAAGTTAAGATAAATCTATACTAGTTACCTAACCCAAGTCATTAAACTAATTTTCACTTTACACAAATATATATATATATATATATATGGGCCCAGAGTATGCCTTAAAATTGTCTCTATTTGGCTAAGAGCTTGTCTTCCTTAGACATAAGGAAACAATGTAATGGCCCAAGGCCTATAAGCATCTGGCAGGAGTGAAATCCTGTCCCTTTACAGAAAACCAATGGGTAATTCTAGGTGACACGGTTTTCATCAAATAATGGGGATGCGTGTTATGAGGAAAAATCCCTCTTATGGACAAGAGCGATCTCCCTAGGATTCTAAGAACCCTAGTAACAAACACACAATAATTGCTACCTTTCTCTAAGTTATGATCATTTGAAAGCAATAGAATGAAAGAGTCCTCTTACCAGTTTAGCGAACTGATTGAAAAAGTCCCTCAAAGATTTTGATCACGCGCTCTTTTATGCTCCAAATGTCCTCTTGTCACTCCCAACAACTTCTCTGCATTTTTCTGAAAGAGATATGCAAAGACAAAGACAATACAAGAGATCAAAGTATACATGATATAATCAAAGAGATAATGAACTAATTAACCAATTATATAATGAAAACTGATCAATTATGTAACCAAAACTCATGTAGATGATCAAGGAATCCTACAAATAAAATCAATAGAGATTTAACTGAGAAATAACAATTGCTTATATTCATAAAATTGGAGAAAATCCTTACAACCATGTAGCCTTGATGTGGCAAGCCCTTTCTGCAATCTCCAACCCTCTCCTTTGCAAGACAAGCCTTCCAACCTAATCTCAACAACATTAACCTACTTCCAACAGTCCTCTATCAAACCCCAAACTTGTAATGGATTTATAGGCCAAGGATGAGAAGTTATATATCCATTCTCCAAGGGATGAGATCCACTATTAGTGGGATAGAGGTACCATAAAGGAAGGGGAGTTACTCCATGATGGGAGGGATCAACACTAAATAGGAACTCATTCAAAGCTTGTTGGTTGGGATAGATGCTACCAACATTGCTTCTAGAATTTTATTTTTATTTTTATGTACTTCAAGTCATGTTCACAGGTCATAGTGGAAGACAGTGCCTGCTTCTGTGCAGATAATAATGGTCTTCCCTGCACATGCGTAGGAAGTGACTAGGAAACTACGAACATAGCCAAAATCATGGTTTTGTACCATAAGATCTAGAAATTCCACATTCTTTAGGATGATTTAGTTTCATACTCTACAAGGTTAACAGATTGCCCCCTAAAGCGAAAATTTAGAAGAAATATTTTGATGACTGAAGTTCTTTATCATGCGAAGGTTTGGGTTAGAGACTGCAGTCGAAGACCTAAAACAATCTGACAATTGTTACAATGAAATATATAATATCATAATTGAGGTAGGAATTCCCATACTTAGAACATAAATGTCTCAAAGCACAGTACAAAAATACATATGAAGATCCATGTCAAAATACAACATAGTATGGACACAACCATCAATGGATATATGTTTACATTCATGAATATTTAATAACGCCACGCAACCTAGATGGATGAAACTAGATCTAGGGTCTTGACCTCCATCTCTCAATTTGTAGTACGAATCTAGCCATGCGAGTGAATGTCTCGAAGTCGAACATGGTAGAAACCACTTGATTACTGGTCAATAATGTGAACCGTTAACAAGTGTGATAGAAACCACCAATAATGACAATGGCTCTCAAGGTACTTTCAGTAGAATCTATGAAGTGTGAATAGATGTTTTGATGTCGAACACTCATAGAATCATTTGATTGAAGGCCAATGATGAGAACCTATCGTTGAAGGGGAGAAACCTTCCATTAAGGCATGCGGACCTCAAGTTACTGAATGTTTCTAGATCAACTTCCTAGATAATGAGCTGAAGTCAATAGGAAGCGATCCATCATAGGAGGGCCTACAACATGAAACTTGTGTCAAGTTTTGAAAAACAATAGTTTAGAGTAATTCATGACTGACTTAGGGGCAGTCGATGCAACTGAAGGCGAAGACTTGCAAAGTAATTTTGACTGAAGTTGAACTTCTCTTGAACATATCAGAAACATGACATGATGACTTGGAAACATTTGACTCAAAAAATAAAACCCAACTCAACTGAAGACTTTCAATGATGTATGTTCAACTGAGTAACAAATGGATTTCCTAACTTGGACATGAAAGTGACGGAGTGTCATGTTCAAGAGCGACATATTTCCTTTTACAAATGTAAAACAAAGATTCTTTCTCAAATTTTCCCCTGCCATTACTAGCAAGTACCTCTTTATTATTTGTACAAGCTTGAGGAGGATAACATATTCTTGTCATGTAAGCTCATCCTTTGGATGAGTCCTCCAAAGTATTTTTAACGAACCCTAAGAAGGAGTGGTTCAGTCTCGTCATGCTTAATGAGTCCTATACTGTTTAATTTTTATGAGTCCAGTAAAGGGGTAACTCAATGTCATTTTCATGTTTAAAGAGTTTGAAAAGACACAAAAATAAAACTCATTTAGTTATTTTACCGTAAAATTTTAACGAGCCCAGAGAAAGTAAAGCTCAGTGTTTTTCAATTTTAGGGAGTCAGAAGAAAAACGTAAGTAAACTCCATAGTGTTCTTTTTTGTAAATTTAGTCCCTCAAGCCCTAAAAAGGATAAAATAATGTAAGAGATAAATGTATTAACCATGACTGATCAACATATACCCTTTTCATAAATAGTTCAGTTTAGTTCGTAAAAGTTGTAAACTTATACTGGAAGGACGGTTGTTCATTTACTTTTACAAGTTTGAACAATCAAGTACTTGATGATATTTTCGTTTTTAACGAGCCTAAAAAGGGAATAAAGAGAACTCATGATTTCACTTTTTCCCAAGTTTTAATTAGTTTGAAAAAGTGATAAACAATACTTTGTACCAAAATGATCTGTTTCCGTAATTATCCCATAACTTGCACACTTAAACTCAAAATAATTATCTCTGTTCAAAAATAAAATGAAAACATTTATAAAATCGGACTTAAAAAAGTTTAATAGGTGTAAAATAATATTTAATTAGCCCTAAAAACTTATAAAAATCCCAAAAAAGTAAAAGTTTTCACCATTTGCATTTTTACGATTTTGAGAGAGATAGAAGCCATTTTTTACTAGAAACTTCCAAAATTATTCTGGGAAAAATGTTGGACGAAATCTTGAGACGCTTTCACTAGGTAAATGGTCTATCCAAGCTCTTCATTTTCATGTCAATTTTTTCATATTTTCACCATGGATTTTGGATTTTTGGGGAGGGTTTTGCAAAAAAAAAAGTCCTTGATGTCCGTACGTACCCTTCATCAGGCTTGCACACACCGATATAATTTTTAACGCGATTTTCATAGTTTCAATAGAAGAAAATGCGCACATGTGCAGTGTTCATTGAATTGGGATGCACCCAACACTAAGGGCAAGGAAAAATAAATGAAAAATGGCCCAAATTTTTGCTAAATCTCTCCATGATTGTTTCTAATGATTTGTAATGTTTAATTCCAGACTTTTGATCCATAAACATGGAATGGAGAGAGCGTGAGCATGAGGAACAAGATATACTTTCTATGAATGACCCAACAACCATACAAACCCTAACAAATTGTGGATTATATAATTTTTTCACCATTTCGGGCATTAGGGCCCAATTAGACTTGCTTGAATGGATGGTAGGAAAGTGGAATTTTCAAAAAGAGTGTTTTATGGTTGGAGACCAGAGACTAGTCATCGATGCAGATGGCATCTATTTTCTAAGTGGACTTCCATGTCGTGGCGAGGAAATTAGGTTGTTTGGCCATAGGCTTGGTGGCAAGACCAGTCCTACCTATTTGATCCAACATTGCACTAATGGGGCTACTCTTAAAGATGTCTGAATTGATATCAAGACCATACATGAGATTTCTTTGAAAGCCATTGGGTTTACTGTAGCACAGTTGTGTGGTAGTGCAACATTACATTTTCTCACTAAGGCTCAGATGCAAACTTTTGTGGATTGCTTCAATGGTACCATATTTAACTGATGTGAGGTTGTAGTTGCCAACTTGAAAGGGAAACTAACTAGGGTCAGAACGGGCAAACTCAAAAACTTTGGGTATGGTGCCTTCATGATTTCATTTTCTCTGGAGCGGATTCCTCTTTTGGCTCCACAGGTATCTATAGAGAGAGGAGGGCCTCATGACCCTCACATGCTGAAGTGGGGTACACTTATGGCATGCCATGGAGGTGGAGAAGGACCAAATATCTAGTTTACTACTGGCTTCTTTGAGTGGCTAGAAAGACAGATCATCACAATCGAGGAATTTTTATACACGGGGATGGACTACACAAGAGATCCAGACATGCCATTGCCTCCTAGGAGGCAATGGGGTGTTATAGGTAAAACTTCACACTTTCGTTGATTTTAATATTTTCATTTTCTTGTAATTTTTGGCATCCAACTATTTATCCGAAATGATCATGCAGATGTGGCTCCAGTGAGACCAGCTAGATTACACAGATATGACTGCCGTTATGAGAAGCAAGTTGCCCCCATAGTACAAAACCCGAATGCAATAGAGACACTGAAAGAGATTGAGCGCAACCTGGAGAGGTTGACTCTGGACATTCCAGATTCCGCCATAGATGATTTGCCTCTCCACTACCAGAGGCATACTGTAGGAGTTCTTGGTCCTATTATCCGTTTGCTACGACGAGTAGCACATGCATACCATGATCATCATCATGCGTGGCGACTAGCCTGAGGGCTAAATTTTTTATTTTTGATGATGTATCATCATGTTTGGAAAATAAAGGCCACAGGGCCTCATGTCATTGGATGACATTTTTTGTAAAAACCACGCTTATTTACAAACTTTTATCTAATGAAAAACCTAGTACTTCTATTTATGATTATCTTGTACAATATGTGAATGAATATTTCATTGGTTTCTTTACAAATTATTTAAAAGTGCCAATTTAACACATAATTAGCTAATGTGTCTGTTAACGTGTTTAAATTTCTCGGAATATGTCGATACTCAATATAATCAAATTCTCGTTCCAAGAGACAAACCCGCAAAAACATCATTAACATGGAAGTACTTCTAACTGAATAAACACCATTCAAATGTAATAACACGAGTTGTGAATATAACCTAACGATCAATTGAAAAGTTCCAAATGCAATGGCATCAAATAATAACTCAATCACTGCACTATATTCTACAATATTGTCTGTTCTTCAACCAAGGCATATCCCATGAATAGAAACTAACTCCTCTTTGGGTGAATAGATGGCCCAAGCTGTGGAAGAAAAATTCTGAGTACTATGACTAGTGCCATCATCAAAGACAATGTAAGTATGGGGGAATGTCGACATCTGCAAATTATGTTTAACACAAGATAAGCAAGAGAAGTAGCAGAAAATTGCAAAACCGCTAAAAGTTGTTATATGAAAAATTATGGTACATCAATATACAAATGTTTCACCAAACAATCTAAGCATAGTATTTCTTTAGGTAAAGACGATTTCTTGGCTTTCCCAAAGTATTTTCGTCATAATCCACTAGTTCATAGGCCCCTTTTACCAGTGCGCATTTTACAATATAAGGGCCATGCCACATAGGCTCGAATTTTCCAGTGCCTAACTTATCATGCTCTTGATCATAAATCAAGACTAAATCACCTTCTGCATACGAACGAGATTTGACATTTTTATCATATTATGCTTTAAATCATTTATTTTGGGCATCACTAGATAATGTAGCATCACGAAGAGCCTCATTGAGACGTGCTGAGTATAGAAAGTGTTCCTCTTCAGTATAAGTGGTCGGTAATAATTCAATTTCCTGTTTCAAAGATGGTATCTCACATTTAATCGGTAGAACTTCTTCCATGTCATAGACAATCTGGAAAGGAGTAAAACCAGTTGAAGTTTTTTGCTGTAATGCGGTATGCCCATAAGGATGAATGTAACATTAGATTCAATTCTAGTTTATGAGTCCCGATAATCCATTTAATCACGGTTTTTAAAACCTTGTTAACAACTTCCACTTGGTCATTTTCCTGTGGGTAATATGGGCTAAACCTATCATGACACAGGCCTAGTTTGGTGGTAAGATCGATCATCATATAATTTCAAAAATGGATACCATGGTACATGACGATTTCTTGTGGTACATCAAACCGAGAAATTACATGAGTGAACACAAAAATGGATGTTGTTTCACCGTCATCCTTGTATGTAGGCATCGCCTTATCCCATTTTGTAAAATAATCTACTACAAGGATAATATACACATTCCCCCTGGCTAAGTGATGGTTACATGTAAGAAAGTTAATTCCCCATTTAGCGAAAGGACTGAAAACAATGATTGGGTGAAGAGGATTTGGATGTGCACACATTTTTCGGTCGTAAATTTGACAATTATGGCATTTTCAGACTGCAATTATACAGTCTTTAAACATAAAATGTCATAAATACCCTGAGTGCAAGATATTTTGAGCAGTGGAAAACCCTAACATATGACTGCCACAAGCTTCAGAATGGAAGTCATTCAATGCCTTTTCAACTTCTGCATGATTTAAAAATCGTCGAAAAATAGAATTGGCACCACGATGATAAAGTGTGTCGCCAACAATATTATATTGGTGGGATTGGTATTGGATTCAATGATGATCAATTCGACTCAGTTTTAGAAGAAATGTCTGGGTTTCGAGATAAATGATGATGTCTCCACACCAAGGATCTAAAGTATTGATTAGAAAGAAAGATTCATCTAGAAGAGAATCTTCTGCCACATTTTCATTTTAAGTACGAGGAAAGTCACATAACAACTCAACAATACTAATGGTTTCTTAGATTTGGATTTAATGAATTGCAAATCGAATTCCTGTAGGATGACTATCCATTTGGAATACTTGCCCTCCAACAATTGTCTAGTAAGAATGTAAATCATGGGGTTGCAATAAACAAATTACAGTAGTTTTGTGCAATAAAATGTAGTGATGGAAACATTTGACAACTTGAATAGCTACCAAGGCCAATTTTTCCACATGTGCATATTTTGCTTCAGATTTTGTCAAATTATGACTTAAGTAATATATCACATGCTCTTCGTTCGACTCATCTTCATGAGCTAGGGCCATAGCAATGGTGGCATCACACACTACTAAGAATAAAAAGTAATCTCGGTGATAATCGGGGGGATGCAACAATAGTGTATGGGTCAACGCATATTTAAGTGCATCAAAGGCTTTTTGATCCACTTCATCCTAGATAAATGGGATTCCCTTTGTCAAAGTTCGAGTAAAACCCTTTTTTAATTCAGCATAGTTCTAGATAAATTGACATAGAAAGTTTTCTTTCCCATGCAAACTTTGGAGTTGACATAGATTGGAAGGAGGTAAATTAAAGATAGCCTCAACCTTCAATGGATTGACACAAATGCCTTCCTTTGAAATAAGAAACCCTAGCAATCAACCAGATTGCACATAGAAAACACACTTATGTGGATGCAAGCAAATATTGTAATAGCGGCATTTGATAAAAATTTCTCTCAAATGCATTGGATGGTCTTCCCATTTCAGTGAATGATCTGGCAAGTCATCCAAATACGATTTCACAATATGCTTGATATCATGAAATGCATAAGACATAGCCCATTGAAAAGTTGCACCTACATTCTTTAAACTGAATGGGAGTTTTCGATAGGAAAAATTCCCCCATGGGAAAATGAATGCGGTTTTATGTTGACCAAATGTGATTATGTTGATTTGATTGTAGTTGAAAAATTCATCCATAAATGAAAATATTTCATTTCCAGTACATTCGTCAATGATTTGATCGATATAGGGAGTAGGATAATTATCTTTTAGACAAGCCTTATTGATGTCACTATAGTTGACACATACTCTAATGGTTCTGTGTTTCTTGTTAACATGCACGATATTGGATACCCAATCAGTTAAAGGAACTAGGTATACGAAACCTGCTTTGAGCAGTTTTTTGACCTCAGCTTTAATTGTAGTAGCTTTTTTGGGATGCACCAGACGTAATAATTATCTGATAGGCTTGGCATTCGGGCAAGTCTTGATTTCATGTATTACAATGCTTGGATCAATTCTTGACATTTCCTCATAGGACAAGGCAAAAATGTTGCAGAATTCTTGAAATAAGGCCTTATATGTTCAAATTTATTCGATTGAGCACAAGGAACCTATGTGAATATTATCAACAATCCTTGTTTTAACTGAGATGTCAATGGAAATGGCCGCAAATATATTCCCTAAATTTCTTTCAAATTCGGATTGAAATATTGAAATGGGTGATTCTGAACTATTTACTATCTTAGGTGAAAACATATTTGAAAAATCATTCTCAATTTTTTCAGGCCTAGGTAGAAACGATGAACAATGATGGTGATCATTCCATGACATTTCATCTGAAGTCATAACTTCCACGATAATTTCGTAAGTCATAAATGTATGATCGAAAGGATCAGAGAATGAAACCGGTTCTAACCAAGGAAAAGGAGAATAATCTTCATTGATTGTATCCACTCGATCAAAATGTAGATGTTGGGTCGGAAATAAATTGTATTGCCTGATAAGCCAATTCAAAAGGGCTCAAAGGCATCTCATTGCCATAAGAAGATAACTCATACTCTAAAGGCACTATCCATGGATCAGGAGATTGCATAGTGCTTGACGTAATCATGTTTGCCTCAATGAAATTAGAAGGAAAATTTGGTGGAGGCATCACAAAGGTTCCCATCAATGATGAGTCTTTGAGTAAACCAACACCAATATATTCATAAGGAGAATTACTTTTTCCAACAAAAGATATGCTACCTGTAGAGTTAGGGTCTGAAGTGTAGTAAGATAATTGGTCTACTTTAACAATTTTTCCTTTATGAGGAAATTCTATCATTCAGAACAGTGACAAGACCACCGCTGACATAACATAGGTCCAACTTCGACCAAGAAATTTTTTTTAATCTAACTGAGAATCCACAACTCAACTTCGATTGTGACCATTTTTCCTTCAATATCTATAGGAAAATCATTCAAGATCCCACATGGATGAAAACCTCTTCCATCAAAGATTTCAAAGTGGAAGGTGATTGATTAATGGTTAGAGAACCTAAAGATTTCCAACAAGCAATCAACATAATGCATGTAGAAGCTCCTTCATCACCAACTGTACGAAATACTCGTCTTGTTTTAACCAAAACTAGAATTTGAATTTCTAGCTGATGAGGGAGTCTGAGAATATGACTCTCAAGATCAAAGATAATTAAGTTAGAATCCTACGGATCAATAGCTCCTATAGCTAACAATAAAATATTTCGTTGTGCCAGGCATGTTTGAAATACTTCCAAAGCTGACATTGTGGAAGGAGATATGTCCAGGTCTTCAACAATGTTGTATTTTTTCACAGCTCTAGCATGCAGGTTGAAAGCTGATTTTCGAAGTAAAACTTTGGGAATCATTCAGATCATCATATCAAAATTTGGCTTCTCGATCTGTAATGGTTCAGAAGGAGAAGGAGGAATTGAATTGGAAGGTTGGCCAAAAAGAATAGCTTCATTTCCATTTTGATAGGATGCCTAGACCTGTAACCTTTGGATCTTGTAGCTACCAAAACTTCTTGGGAAGACATCATCAGGATATCTTGCGATATGGAAGATGAATATGTATTATGAGAAACCATTTTGTTGTCTTGAGAAGGAAATAGATACTTCAAAACAATAGGAGTTGGAGAACCTTTAATGAATTTAGAAACCTCTACCCGATGTGGGCATTCCTTTGTATAATGATTCTCATTGAAAATAAGGCAAGGATAGCAAGGTTTTATTTTTTCGTTAGTAGGCTCAGTTTTAGTAGGTTTCTCCTTTGGAGCAACATTTTGTTTTGATTTACCTTTCCCCTTCTTCTTATTTCCGGTTGATTTCATCTTGCCAGTAGATGATTCTACAACGTTGATCTCATAAATAGTTTCTGGAGGAAGGATTTTAGATGGTGTATCTTGTATGGCCAAATTCTGAGTATTTTTAGAATTTTTCTTTTTTCCTTTAGACTATTGGCTAACAGAACCTATAATTCCATCAACAACATTAGATCCTGATCCTATAGGATATGTAATAATGGGTTCACCCATAGGGCATGGTAAATTTGGGATTTTTTCGTACAAAGTGTCAGATTGAGTGTAGACCAAGTCTAAATACTGGGCACGAGAAATTAATTTGTAATGACACCTCCCTTGGAAACATCTTTCGTGATAACGCAAAGAAGAGACTTTGTAAACCATTCAACTAAAATTTGATCTAGAATGAAAACTTTGATTAAGCGACATCTACTTCGATATGGATATCATCAGAGATGTGAGTTGACTTTGATTGTTTTAAAGAACTCAATAGTTTGGTACTAGTATCATAATGGATTGGTAGCTTAAAATTGGTTAAAAATGTTGTTGCCGGGGAGTTAAAGTTATGGAAAGAGGCATGAGGTAGTTCAATTTACCATTTAACTGTCGAACCAGTTAAAGTTCGTTGAAAAATACATAAATGGATGGAATCATCAATTAAAGAATTCGATGCACACCAAGGATGATATGTCATTACATGATTGGATGGATCCTTTCCTGATTTCCCTTTGAATTTAGGTATGTCACTTGGTAACTTGGTAGGAATCGCTAACCAAGAAATATAGTAATAAATAGGATCATTAGTTAACCGAGATCAATATGGTAAATCAAGCGTTGTAATAAATGGTAACTGTCGGCTAGGATCTTGCAGTAAAGTTTGATAACCTTGAGGGTTAAGACCAACCCCTCGAGGCGAATATCCAAGATATCCTAGAATGGCCTGAGCAGTTGGAATTAGAATTCCACCAGGGTAACCAGGATGAATCATATCGGATTGAGGTTGAGCAGGGACTTCATAAGTATGACCAGGGTACGGTTGACTCTGGAAAGGTTGAGCTTGACCCATTTTACCTAAGTAATATTTCCCCTGCATAGGTTGCACTTGCAAAGGTTGACCTTGAACAAATTGACTTTGAACAAGTTGAATTTGAATAAATTAACCTTGAAAAGGTGGGTTTTGGAAAGTTTGGCCTAGATAAGGCGAAATTTGAAAAGGCAGAACCTGGTAGGCTTGACCTTGAAAAAGCGGGATTTGGAAAGCTTGACCTTGAAAAGGTATTTTCCCTGTTCCGAAAATAGGTTTCTCGATAGGAATATGTGGTATAGACTGGACCGTAGGAACAGTTTGATAAGCAGAAGCCTGCAGAATTTCTTGAGTAGTCTGAGGAAAAAATATTTGAGGGGTTACTAGCATGGTCTTTTGTGATGCTCCTGGAATAGGTATTTGAGGAGAACTTTGAACCAACTGTGAAACAATTGTTTGAACAAGGGTCTGTGGAAAACTCTAGAAAGGTCATTGAATCAGTTTTTGAACATGTGTTTGAGGAATTCCTTGAATAGGTTGTTGGATAAATGTTTGAGAAATTTCCTAAAAAGGCTATTGGACAAGTACAACAATACCTGGAACATGTATCTGAGGTATATCTTGTCCAGTAGGCTGAGCAGGTTGATAAAATGGAACTTGTGGAGCACCTGGGCCATATTGTTGATTAAAGGCATGATTCTAAATTGTGTTCCCGCTAGGATAAGGAGTACCAATTAAAGGTTGATTTACAACAGGTTGACCAAGGCCAAGCTAAGGTATCTGACCATAGTTTCTAGTGAAATATTGACCTCCAACAACAAGTTGTCCTCTAGGTGGAGGATAAGGTGGTCCCCCCCCCAGGCTGGTAATAAACGCTAGTTGGGTTTCCTAGAGGGTTACTTGAATTACCAGACACCATGTGAATATGTTTATCTAATGCTGTAAATTCTTCAGGCATGGAAGTCATGCTCTAATCAGTAGATGTAGATAAACCAAATTACCAAGTAGAAGTTTGAGGAGAAGAAGCAACTCTTGAAAAAATTCCAGTAAGTGATTGGTACCCAGGAGGAACTGATGGACCACCATACAATAGTGATTTTGGGGAGCTGGTAAACAAGATGAATCAATAGGTTCATTCCCAATAGGAGTTTATGATATAGTTACTTATGGTGAATAAAAGGGAATGCATGGCGGTGAAAAATTTTGACCTAAAAAACTCAAAGTTGTAGAATACCAAGGGTCAGGTTGGAAAGGAGAGAAAGGAACTCTTGGGTCAAAAGTTTCAATACTGGTAAATGGAGAATGAGGTGTCTTTGTTCCTTTGGTAACGTCTTCAATACTAATTAAACTAGGAGGTAATTTACTCAATACTATTAGCTTCCTTCGAGGTGAAGGTGGCTCAGGAGTAGGAGCTATAACAACCGAAGGTGATTCAGGTTGAGAAAGTTCATATTCAGGATGTTCTACGTCTAGTTCGATAAGTTCAGTGTTTGAAACTTCACCAGTGTCAGATTCTATATGAACTACTTCGGTAATCTCTAGACTAGAGTGAAATAAACTTGATTCTACTTCCCATATTAGATTCAATTCATTTTCTACTGTCTCAGACTGTAAAATTGTTTATGTTTCAGGTTCATCTACGACTTTTGATCCTGTTGACTTTGACCTTTTTGTTTTTATATTTTCCAATTGGCTTGGTGTATATTCAGGAGGTTGACCTCGCATTCTATGTGATTGTCTTGGTGATTCAACCAAGATTAAAAATTATCACAAAATTTAACAAAATTCACAATCCAATCCTAAGGTCTCTAAAAAAGTTAAAAAAAAAACAATTAACACATGCTAAAAAATCTAAGGATTCAAACCATGCAAACAAGCTTTTCACAATAAAATTACTAGTTGGTAATGAAATCCAATGTCATAGAAATTAAGTGAAAAGTGGTTGTAGATATGATCAAGCAGAACCAGTTACCCTGACAACCTTCTTAATGAAATGATCTGGTGCAAGTAACTTCACTTATGCCATCTCGAGCGAAGATTTCCCTCCAAAAAGTTCAAGTGAGTCTAGTCAATGTCTGTTCCAGGTATAGTAGGACCTTCCCTATACCGTCACCTCGGGTAATAGGCCTAGGATTCTGGTTACTAAGGTTACCAACTACAACAATTATACTTGGGGGGATAGTCGTAAATCAGACGTACACATGAGGGTAGAGTAACAAAGCTCAATCCCCTTGAAAGCCCCTCAACATTGTTAATTGGAGGTTTACTTTCAAGTGACCCCAAGTACCTTTTGGCACCATTGTAATGTGTGTAAATCACTCTACCATAGCCAATTAAGTGGGTACAATCACTTCACCATGTCTGATATGATCTTGTGCTTGAATCCTTTATAAGGGGAGCTTCCTATAGAAAAACTGAAATAACTGGATTTATCTCCCTATCGCAAGATTCTAGTGCTTGTCTGTAGCTTTGGAAAGTTTACTCACTTCCCTATTACAAAGTTGTACACTTAATCTATTGTAGGTGGTAAATATCCCTAAGAATAAAACTTTCTAGATTGATTTAATTAGCATTGATTTTAATGGTTGTTGTTACGCAAAGGTAACGAATGTGAAACTTGATGAAATTATGACTTGACGCAATCCTAATGCAATAAAAAATGATGATATGATCTTTTTGTTTCATTGAAAATCTATCTAAGACAGGGAAATATTTTTTCACTTTTTCAACTGAAATATAAACAAAAACTAAAAATCCCATTACAATCTTTTCCATAAAATGTGACTGGCGAATTTCAAATCACCCGAATATTGAAAACAATTTCAAATCTTCACTTTTCCCAATAATACAACTAAACCGAGAAATCTCTCTTTTCATATAAGTACTCAAAAAATTAGAACAATGCAACAAGAAACCAATGATGACTAAAAACAAACTTTTCCCTAATTGAATGCTACAACTTTGCTTGCAGTCACTAATTCAGTTCATAAACACTTCCAACAAATAGACAAAAAATGATTTTTCATTGCAAAATTAGCCTACAAATTATTTTCACAAACTAAACCTAATCTTGTAAATTGTTCACTTTGACATTGAAAATCAACTTTTGCAAAAGAGTAATATGGACTAAAAACTTGATTTAATTGATAGAAGAAAGATAGATAGTCAACTCAATAGGAACAACAAATCTTTCTCTTGATAGGTCAACCGTTCATAAGGCAAGTCTCAACCCTAATTTGCAAAATAAGACTAATCACAAGAAAAAGACCAAAATAACATTCAATCAGACTGAAAAATACCCACAGAAGGTTATAACAGGTGTAAAACAATAGGAAAAAAAAAAAAAAATGGGATTTGAAGAGGAAATAAGAAGTTTTTCAAAAGTTCAAGGCGTGTGTGCAAACTTTGGAGTTAACCACTGCACATGCGCTCTGTTGCTAAAGGTTAAGTGTGCAGATCTATGCACTGTGCCTAAAGTAAAAGTGCATACAATAGGGAAATTCAAGAAAAAATAAAAATAAACCAAATCCAACCCAAAATCCAAATTTTCAAACTTCCTAAACACTCAAGTAAGGCTTGTGCAGTAGTTTGAAAAGATCAAACAAGGAAAAAGATAGAGATTAAAACGAATCCCCAATATGGTTTCCAATATGTTATGAGGACAAATCCCTCTTGCGAACAAGAGCGATATCCCTTGGCTTCTAAGAACCCTAGTAAAAAACACACCATAATTGCTACCTTTCTCTAAGTTCTGATCATTTGAAAGCAATAGAATGAAAGAGTCCTCTTACTAGTTTAGCGAACTGATTGATGAAGTCCCTCAAATATTTTGACCATGTGCTCTTTGATGCTCCAAATGTCCTCTCTTCACTCCCAAAAACTTCTCCGCGATGTTCTGAAAGAGATATGAAAAGACAGAGACAAAACAAGAGATCAGAGTATACAAGATATAATAAAAGAGACAATGAACTAATTAACCAATTATACAATGAAAAATTATCAATTATGCAAACAAAACTCATGTAGGTGATCAAAGAATCCTACAAATCAAATCAATAAATATTTAACTGAGAAAGAAAAATTGTTTTTATTCATAAAACTAGAGAAAATTCATACAACCATGTAGCCTTGATGTAACCCTTTCTGCATTCTCCAACCCTCTCCCTTGCAAGACAAGCCTTCCAACATAATATCAATAGCATAAACCTACTTCAAACAATCCTCTCTCAAACCCGAGACCTATAATGGCTTTATCGGCCAAGGATGACAAGTTATGGATCCATTCTCCAAGGGATGAGATCCACTATTAGTGGGATAGAAATACCACAAAGGAAGGGGAGTTACTCCATGATGGGAGGGATCAACACTGAATAAGCACCCATTCAAAGCTTTTTGGTTGGGATAGATGCTACCAGCAATGATTCTAGACTTTTTTTTTTTTTTTTTTTTACATATTTCAAGTCATGTTCGCAGGTCATAGTGGAAGACAATGCGTACTTCTGTGCAAATAATAATGGTCTTCCCTGGGTATGCACAAGAAGTCACTAGGAAACTGTAAGCATAGCTAAAATCATGGTTTTGTACCATAGGATCTAGAAATTCCACCTTCTTTGGGATGATTTAGTTTCAAACTTTGCAGGGTAATGCTGCGAAACACGTGTAGATAGCGAGAGATCCAAACTAATGGTCATTTGCCCAATGTGACAAAATAATGTGTAACAATGAGTCAAAGTTCATTCTTGAACAACATCCAATAATAATTCTCCTCACTACTAATTTGACAACTAAATTATAATAAATTATATATATGTGTATGTGTGTGTGTGTGTGTTAACTTTAACTCCCGTTTAAAACAACCACAAATAATAATTAATTATATTTTAATCACTACTTCTACCTTATACACATTAGTCATTATAAATATCTCTCACACAAGATATATATATATATATATATATATATATATATATATATATATATATATATATATATATATATATATATATATATATATATATATATATATATATATATATATATATATATATATATATATATATATATATATATATATTCAACCAACTTTTGAAACAATCAAATAATCACAAAATAAATATGTGACTTCTTAATAACAACCATAGAGGAGTTCGTCAACGTTAGGTATTAAAAGATAAGGACATGCAAACAAAGTAAACTCTCTTTCACTCATGAAAAAACCTTGGAGTGTCTTCAAGCTGATGAAAACACATTAAATTGTTAATTATAATCCGTGTAGGGGAGGGACATCAATATCTACGCGCCCTCCCTATGACGAGGTCTAACCACGTGGAATACTAGCTCACTGTCATATGACATGCATCCAACATGTTTGTTCACGTGTCCTAGTGGGTGAGCGCATTAAAAGCTGCCAACTACTATTTGTCTAGGGTTTACGATATTTTTTTTTCCAAGGTTTCTTCGATGCCTTGTGCACTCTTGTTCAGGCTTGGTGTGTGGCCACTGAGCCACCCTGACTGTTGTTCATCCAACCACGAATTATGGTTCAGTTTTGCATGCTTGTTTGTGTTGCTCGAGGGTTGTTGTATGTATAGGTTTGTGGGGGGTTTACCATTGTGCCAGTGGATGTTATACCTAGTTTGTGGGTGGTTTACCATTTAGCTTGAGGTTTTTTTGCCTAGTTTGTGTGGGGATTTATCGTTACAGATTTCATTGTTTTGTTTGGTTCAAGGGGGGTTCACGCATCTACCTATCGTTATTTCGCCTGGTTCACCAAGGGTTTACAGTCAGGCCTATTATCTTAGTAAATTGTGTGGGAGATGGATTGTAATGGAGCTTGTGGGAGATTCTGATAACATGTTTTTGTAGTTTTATGGGTGAAATTGCTGCAAATTTTTCAACTGGGTGCTCCAAAACTAATTTTGTTGTGTTTTTGTTGCAGGTAATCACTCTATCTATTGCAAAAGTGATATGTGAGGTTTACAGTGGCATTTGGGAATGGAGGTGGCTTCTCCAACTCTCTAGTAGGATAACATTTTCCTACCAACCATACTCTATGTTTTTTAACACATTTGATCCATTGTTTGGAATTTTAGCTCATTCTTTGGGAATTTTAGCTCGTTCTTTGGGTATTTTAGTAGGGTTTTACAAAATGTGGCTCTCTATTTTTTTCAACACATTCAATCCACTGTTTGATTGGGAATTTTAGCTCATTATTTAGGTATTTTAGTATGGTTTTAAAAAAAATTGGGTATTTTAGTAGGGTTTTAAAAAAAAGTTTTGGGTGTTTTAGTATGGTTTTACAAAATTTGGTTGCCTATTTTATTCAATACATTTAATCCACTATTCGGTTGGGAATTTTCTCTCGTTCTTAGGTATTTTAGTATGGTTCTAAAAAAATTGGGTATTTTAGTAGGGTTTCTAAAAAAATGTTTTGGGTATTTTAGTAGGATTTTAGAAGACAAAATTTTATGCTATGTGTATTTACGGTTTTGGGTAGGGCTCTGAATTTTTGATTTTGAAATCAAGTTCTGGGGATCGGTCTCCTTCTTTTTCGTGTCAATGGTAGAATTACTACTTCGAGCGTAGCCTATTAATGCACTTATGTCTGTCATGAAAATATTTGTTGGGCCTTCAGACAGAGTGAGACCTTGAAGAAAATGTTTTTACTTTAGACCTCCTTATACTTTGAGTTTCTTTCTTTGCAGCCACCTTCTTCTCCTCTTTACTATTTTTTTGGATATATTTTCCAATTCTAGGTGAACTTTGTAGCCTAGAATTGCACTTACAAGACGAACTAGAAATCTTTCTAAGAGCATATGGGGGTTAAGTTTTAATTTCGTTGTGGCTTGTAGTTTGATTATCTTGAGAACATTTCAATACCACTGGTCTATGGAAGTGTTGCATTGGTGGCATTATGGGTCTCGTCATGCCTCCAATGTTAATTCTTCTAATGGCATTGTGGGTCTTGACATGATTCAAAAATAAGTTGTGGAACTATTGTCATTTGACATTATCTTAAATTACTATTATCTTGGTATCTTTTATTATTCTTATTCAAGTTTATCTATAGAATGAGATGTAGCTTCAAGTTTATCTGTGATGAGAGTAGATTCAATTTTATCTATGATGAGAATAGCTTATGTGATGAGAGTAGCTCCAAGTTGTATTTTTTCTTCGACCTGTGATGAAATTGCAGGGATTTTTTTAATTACAAACTTTGAACCATTTGTTGTTTAAGTGAAGGAAAATAATTATTTGTTCATGACCATGTAGAATTGACTCTTACTGACATCATCTTCAAATACCCTTAATATATTGTCAATAAATTTTGAGATGACAGTAGATTATTCTTTATCAAGTTTATTTGTGATGAGAGTATCTTCAATTTGTATTTTTCATATGATCTGTGATGAAATCGCAGGGCTTTTTTTAATTACAATCTTTAAACCAATTGTTGTTGATTTGAAGGACAATAGTTCTTTGTTCATGAACATGTAGAATTGACTCTCTCTGACACCATCTTTGAATAAAATTAATATATTAGTGTCAATATATTATGTGATGAGAGTAGCTTATTCTTTATCAAGTTTATCTGTGATGAGAGTCATCATTCATGTTGTAATTTTTCTTCAATCTATGAGGAAATTGCATGGCTTTTTTTAATTACAATCTTTGAACCAATCATTGTTGATTTGAAGGAAAATAATTCTTTGTTCATGACCATATAGAATTGACTCTCACTGACACCATATTCGAAAAACATTAATATAATAGTGTCGATAAATTAGACCCTGTTACATGAATATGTATACAATCTATTGCAAGTTTAAATAAAATTTATTAAACAGATCCTAATCTTGAATATCAGTAATAATGTCGGGTGTAGGTGAAACTTAAATATAATTAAATGCCATTATCTTGCAAAGTGTATTGCTTGTCAGACTGTAAACATCTAGTAGTTGGTTATGGGAGAGAACATTCTATATCATACCCAAATCAGTAATACGTATATTATATCGGTATAAAAAATCGTCATCCTTACAAAAATACACATCCCAATATGGTTACAAAAAAAAATGACACCCCTTTGCTTGATGGCCTCCAGAATCTTCATTCATTGTGTGGTATGATTTCTTGTCATCCACCATGTTTTGATCGCATTTTCTTCTTTGGTAATAACAAGACAATTATGAATTTGTTTGATTATTTTTTTTTTTAAGTTTTTGATTCAATGGAGTCAAGACAGATCAACAAAATCCACATCATAATGAGGTTATAACAAAAAACATATCAGACCCCTATTCTTGATGGCCTCCAAAATCTGCAATGCCCAAACTTTTTGAGTTCCCTGCTTGATCCAAGTAGGTTGGCCTACCTAATAATAGCTAATTAGGATGTGTTTCATTGCTTCCATATGACTGAGTCCAATTTCTCCCTTGTAACCATGGAGGAATTAAGTGGAGGTGTCTGATAAGCATACATAGAATTGATACTTGCACTGGTAGGAATATAGCAAGTGGGTAAACCTCCATTCTGACATTGAGGCACTTGAATGTTTATGAGGTCTTGGAATAATGGTGTATTATTTGCAATTTGGTCCAATGTGGTTGACATCATCCTGGTTTCATTAATTATCCTTGCATCATTGTCAATTGTCATCCTTTGTTCTCTTTGAAGCATTTGTTGAGCCTTTCTTGCTTCCTTTTCCTACCTTGCCATTTGTTTTTTATGGTCCTTCTCTTGCCTTACTTTCTCTCTTTCAAGCATTTCCTTTGCTTAAAGTTGTGCTGCAACAATCCTTATTTCCTTCTTTTCCTTTGATAAAGCCTTCTTTTTTTGTTTTAATTCTTGAAAATCAAGTGTTTTTCTTTTCAAACTCAACTAATAGGGCTATATAGTCTTTTGAGATAACTATGAATTTCAACCCAAACAAAGAGTGTTCCGTGTTTTTTTTTCATTGAAACTATCTCTACTAATAGATTTAGGAACCAACCTACTAACTTATCATTCCTTTCCACCTGCATGTCATTGGTTGACACTTGCCTTTCAATATCTGGGACAACTGATTGAACTATATTTTTCTCTTCATATGATTCCTCATTATGTGCACTATTTTCTTCCACTAATCTATTTTCCACAAAAAATTGAACACTTTCATTGTTAACTTCTGTTAGTTGTGAAGACATGTTCAAGATTTGTTCATTATTTCTTGAGATGCCATATTTTTTTATATTCATCATGGCTTCTACCAGCCATGATGGTGGGGTTACTTGGATTGGCAACGTCAATTGGTCATTGTTGCTTCCTAGTTCAATATCAACAATGTCTTTTTCAGCCACATTATCATTGTCAGTTACATAATCAACATAGTCATTAAGAATATCAACACTGAAGTTCCATGTGCTTCAGTTGGTAAAACAACATCCATGTTACTATCAATTGGTTCATGATTTTATTGTGTTTCACTTACCTATTCATCATAATCACCATATAAGTTTCATTGAAAGAGGGAAATTATTGTAACTATATCTCCCTGTTCATCCACTTCTTCTTGCATTTCAACATCTGCTTGGACATGCTCTTCTTCTTGACCACTTACATGAAACATCTGGCTACAACCAGTATCATGCATAAGAGCATCATAGTTTAGTGGTCATATTCTAGTCCTCCTAAACCCAACCTTGATATTTGATGGTGTGAGAGCCATTTTAAAGGCTTTACTTCCAAGCTCTGCTAGCTCAAACCTTTTCACATCAACTCTTGGATTCTTTTCCATCCATGCAGCTCGCTCTGACCTGAAATATTTCTTGAAAGGGCCAAACACACTGACATCAAGGGGTTGCAATCTTGAGTGGTATGAGTAGGAAATGTTAACAAGTCGATTCCCAAATTGTTTGCCTCATTAATTGTTTGCAAACAAATGTGGGTTTCATGACCATCTAAAATCAATAGGTGTTTGTTCTCAGGTGAGAGAACACCTGGAATAGATGCAACAAAGTGACAAAGCCAATTTAAAAAAAATTTCCTTAGTCATCCATGTATGGGGATGTGCAACCATACATGCAACTAGTTCACAGTTTTGTATATAGTTTTTCAGTTGATTTATCCTTTGAATAGATAAAAGTATGAGATTGAATCGCCAATTGCATTGACACAACATAGAATAATTATCCACTCCCTACTCTTAGGAAAAATATTTGGCACATTTCAGCTCCCTCTGTTGGAAATTACCCACATGCAACAATTTATTCTTTTCTATAAACATGTGTCGTCACAGTTCCATATATGGTCTTGTTAACGGTGCTAGACTTGCCAACATTCAGGGGATCACCCCGGTATGAAGTCCCAACTAGACCTCACACCATTTGGTGTGGGAGTCCCATCCGGTATGATGGCCCAGTTGCCATTGTCTTAAGGGTTTGCCTCAACTCTTGCTTGTCAACACAGGAGAGTGGTTTGCTTTGTCTTTGAGAAGTGAGGTTTGCGTGCCTAGTGAGTGTAAGTGTAGTTGTGTCAATGGTTCTTTCACTGTGAGGGGAAGAAAGTGAAGGTGAGCTCTAGTTTGAAAGGGATCAGTCCCAACTTGGCTAGGAACACACAACACAAAAGGACATGCACAGCTTCCACCGGAGCAGTCCACTCGGATGATGCTATCACAACATACAAAGTAAGATAACATGTACAACACTCGCAGACCAATCCGAGATGAGTGTGATGGTTGTTGCAGCAAGGTTCATGTGAAAGGTCTGTCTGATGTCCGACAGAGCAATTGACATGGACGAGACAACATTAACAACATATACAACACATTTCCATTAATAGATGATGCATTACAACAAATGAATTAGTTCAAATGCAGAACACATGGTTAAAGCAACATGCATTACAAGTGTTAAAAATCAATCTTACAACAAATACAATACCTGTATGAAAACATGCTGGCTTGTTAACATGCTTCTAAATTAAGTGAAAATTTCAAGACACATTGTTAACCATACGTCACTAACCTTGTCAGCGGGGTGTTGGAGCCACTACTTACTCCTCAAAGAAAAGATTATAGACTCTCTTGGCTATGTGGGAGGAGATGAGGTGAAAAGTCCCTTCATGTACAAATGAGGAGGGTATTTATAGCCAAGGGTGAAACTGAACCTTGTGTCTGTTCGACTACCCTCATGACCATTCGACTTCCATGACTTTCCGACTTATGTGACTCTATGTTCAACAAGTGGATCTCTTGGACTTCCACGTTACATCACATTGATTGACAACAAGCCCATAGTGGAGATGTGAGCAACATGACTCATGACTTGACTCGACATGACTTGACATGACAATGCTAGCACATTCATGTTTTTGCTGGAGTGCATGTCGAACTACAGTGCTACTAAGTGATGGATGTCTTCATGGTGTATCATAGCTTCACCTCCATTTTGCAAAGTGTGCAACGTCTTCGATGGTCCTTAGTTTGCTTGATGAAGCTCTAGCATGTTGTTCCTTGCTTTCATATTGGAAGTCTTGATAGGTTCACTTGTTCGCGAAGGTGCATGTTTGTCGCGTTTGTCTGCTTCACATGTTTCATGCATTCGTCTGCTTTGCATGTTTTGTTTGTTTGTCCGTTGGTGAACTTGTCCATCTGCATGTGCTCCCTTTGTTCATCCTATTCATCATCTTGACATGTTCATTGGTGTACTTGTACCTGCAGTCACAAATGATGAGACGACATCAAATCCAAAACCTCCTAGTCTACCATGACACATGATCATTCAAATGCGAGTGATCGGGAGAGGTAGCAGGGTTGTGATGCGGGATGATGGCTCTGGGAAATTGCTGATGAAAACTATGCAAGAGTCACTAAAGTATAGAGACGGACAATCCGAGTCGACAGTGACTGACTGCAAGGTCTAGCTCGAATGGGAGGAAACATTGTGCACATTTTGGGAGGGATAGTTTGTGTTGATAAAAGGCAAGGCAGGTATGCTCTACACATTTTCTGGAACGAACAGTCAGTAGGGGATAAACAACCAAATTTGTGCAAATTTCCAGAAGAACGAGCTGGGCTACATGAGGGGTTAGCAGGCAAGGATTGTGTAATTTTTCTTGAGAACTTCCCAGGAGAATGGCAGCCAGATTTTCACAATTCCTAGATGGAACTGCCAGTTGGCTTCTAGGGTCACTAGCAGCCATATCTGTGCAATTCCCAGAGAGAACTGCCAATTGGATGCTAGGGTCACTGGCAGCCAAATCTGTGCAATTTCCAGAGGGAACTGCCAGTTGGCTGATGGGTTCACTGGCAGCCAGATCTGCACAATTCCTAGAGGGAATTTCCAGTTGGCTGCTCAGTCACTGGCAGCAGAAACTGCGCAATTCCTGGAGGGAACAGGCAGTCTGCTGCTGGGAGCTGCTGGCTGGAAAAAATGCACTAAGGCTGGGAGGTCGACCTGTTGATCATCTTTGCATAATTTCTGAGCTGAGATGATTGATGGGTAGCGGGAGACATGCTCATGAGCACTGCACAATTTCTGAGATGAATAACCAGTCGGTTGTCTGGGTGGCCAACATGAGTGTTACTTGAGCTTCTTGTGGGTAGCACAACTTGAAAGAACTAGCTTGGTGTTTTTGCGTTGTTTTGGTTGACATTCGATCAAGTCGAAAGTAGGGTGATGGTCTGGATGTCAGTGAGGAGTCTAGTGTCAGAACTTCAGAAAAAATGACTAAGTGTGTGAACAGTCAAAAGATGCATAGGTGATCATACGAACACACACTCACATGACTTGATGACAAAACGACCAAACAATCCAGGCATACATGTTCAATATGATTGATCGACGGTGCGAGAAACAAGCGCGGCACTCATGATTGATTGTTCATGATCGAGACGATGCTTGTGCGACAGTGAATGTGACTCCGTGTGTGAGTGCGACAGATGCTTTCAAGGAGAACACAATAAATACATACGAAGCGAAGACTTTGAGCATAACTAGAACATGGTCGCAAGCATGACTTAGACATCAACATGTAGAGACTTGACTTCAATAGACAAGAAAGGCGAATGTAAAGACCTACACGGGCTCACAGAGTGAACTCGAGCGTGTGCAGTCATCAAGCGAAACTCTTCAAGGGAGGCTCCGAAATTGGTGCAAGCCAAAATTTTGGAGAGTGGTTGTAGCTGCTACAATAGGTCTGCAGCATAAGAATACTTATTATATGCACTAGAAAGAGTGTCATAGAAATTAGACACAATTGTAGGGAGTAAATTTAAAGCTCTGTCTTTATCAAGGCCCTCAGTTGTACACAATACAAGGTATGGATACCTTTTTTCAAACCCAAAACACCATGATTTACTAGGAAACTCATCTTTGAATGGATTTGGCCTCCCCTGATAGATTTGAGCAACTATGGATTTGAGTTGTATCAACTATAGCCCATGTCCCAATTGGGCCATCTCCTTACACCACTCAACCACCTCGACCTCCTCCTCTTCAGTCATAACTATAAGATGCCCTCTACGTTTTATATGAGTGAGTTCATTTATCCAATAATGTATTGATGAGGGAGGAATACCATTCTTTTTTCATATCCTAAACTAGATATCCATTAAAATCTATGTCATCAATTACAACTAACATGTCTTTTTTTTTTCCAACCTCTTATAGTGTTGATCTTCTTAGTTGAACTTTCCCCTTAGACTGTGGTTGATGGTGGGACAACATTAGCCTCTGCCGCATGGACATCCTCAACAAATGTATTTTTGGGAGCATTGTTGACATTCACTTCACCTGTCTCGTCCTCATCTGGTGAAGGGCATCGCAGCTAGCCACCCTTGGTCACTCACCTACCACTTCTCCTTGTACGAGCAACATATCTAACTCTTGCCATAGATGCAAATACCTACATATTTATTGCATGCATTTAGTTCACAATAATTGAAATTACGCTTTCCTACAAGTTATTAGTAATTCTTCTTTCCTACAAGAAATTAACAACATGTTAGTTTATTAATAATTTCTAGCAAATTTCAATAAACATTTTGCAATAACATGGATTATAATAAAGACAATTCACAATAAAAAATGGAAACAACTTAACAATTTTTCATACATATGCTTTTTTGATAATATCCTTGAAAAAAAAAATCTACAAAAGGAATTTGTTGTATGTATTCAACTATTTAAGTAGTTGTTTTTTTGATAATTTGGCTTTCCACTTAAAATAGCATATCTATATTTGCACTTGGAAAATTATTGCCAATGCGTTGAAATTGACATAGAATTGGTTATATGTCTTCAATTATATCAATAAATGTTTTGGATAAAATGTTTTATGTGTTATAATAAAATGATGCAGATGTTGGAGGAATTTCAAGTAAAAAAAGTGACACTTGGTTCATTCTTTGGTTAAGATGTTGACCTAGTCTAGTTTTTTTTTTATAAATTATTTTATGACTTAAATTGTTCAGTCTCATGTCCATGAGCATTGACTTTACCAACATAAAACTCAATCAATCAATTGTTTTATAACGGTTAGTGATTCTCATATTATGAGAATGGTTCTTAGTTTGCCAATACTGTTATTCTTATAGATAATAATCTCCAGGCATAAAAGAAGTTGTAGGCTTACCTTGCTAAAGGAATTTAGTAGCTCAATAGAAGCTCTAGACATGAAGGAAGCTCTAGGCTTGCCTTAGTAAAGGTTTTACCTAGCTTCTAATTTCCTTTAAAAATGTTGAGCCTCATGTCAATGAACATTGACTTTACAAACACAAAACTTGATTAATTTCTTTCTAATTATTAGTGATTCTCCTATTGTGGGAATGGTTGTGTTTCCTGCTATAAAAAATATTCATGTTTAAAAACAACAACATAAATCTATGTTGGGTTGGAAATTAAATTTATGTGATTCCTAACACTGAAACCTTGTTGGGCCTACAATTTTCTACATGCCTCTTAGCCTAGAATCATCAACTCAAAACCTTGATAGTGGTAGAATTCGCAAATTCATTTGGAGGTGGTAGATGAGGTGTTCTAGGGTTAGCAACTCTCTCATAGAAAATTTTGTATGTTTTTAGATGGGGTCTCAAAAGGAAAAACAGGGCAATTGTAATGTCCATTCCTAAATTATTTTGGAACAGGATTAATTTGTACATTTGGAGGCCAATTTTGGAGGTTATGGGGCCCATTCAATTTTATTAAGAAGCTAGACTTCGTAGAAGTTATTTTGGTGTGGTCAAGTTATATATGGGGGCTACCCACACTAGGAGAATATGCATTCCCTAGTTCTATTTGCATGGAGGGGAAATCGATGGTTGAGTGAGGGACCCATGATGGAGGGAAAAGTGCTCCACAAAATATATATAAGGATAGCAACTATCCTCATTTCATCATCTTTTGACATATTGAACTCAATCTTAGTTGCTCGAGCTGCTTAGCCGAGTTACTGTGTTGTTTAGCACACGAGTGTCCCTGATCAGAGATCTCAACCCTTGCTTCAATGGACTTTGATTGCCAGCACTAGGAGGAAGTTCATCTTCATCTCAGTTCGTAGAAGCAACAGGGAGATGAGTTACAACAAGCTATATTCAAGTTCAAACAGTAGGGAGATAAGTTACAACAACTATAGTCGAGTTCCAGCAACAAAGGAAGTAATAGCAAGGAGGCCGAGTTACAACAACAGGAAAATAACATCAAGGAGGTGGAGTTCCAGCAACAGGGAGAGTAGCAGCAACGCAGAGCAGGGAGAGTAACAACAGTGCATAACCGGGAGAGTAACAACAACGCAAGAATTGCATAGCCATCGGAGCGAGATTTGTTGGGGCAACATTATCCTGGGGATTTGGAGCTGGGGAGATAGGAGATCATTTGGAGGGCCACTTGACGAGGAATGTTGGAGCTGGGAGTGCATAGATTGACAGGATCAGTCACAATAACAATATTCATATTTGGAGGAGGGTCAAGCTATGAAGGGTTAATTTTTGAAGGTTGGAACCAAGGGAAACCCTTTTTGGGTTTTTTTTGGGTTTTTGGCAAAGAGTACACTCCTAATTTTATATGATTTTTTGGGTAGATCTGCGGGGTCAAATAGGGGTCCCAACTCAAACATCAATTAAAGGAGCTAGGGGAAATTTGAGCCAAAATTCTGAGGTCAACATTTGGCCAATTATTTCATGGGTTATTCTAGGTTTCTTGCGTAGAGGATGGGATTAATTGCCCAGAATTTTCTGAGCAATAGGGAAGGCTCTAACAACAGATCATTTCAGGTAGCAACACCTTTTTGGGCACTAACCACGCAACTCTTAGGCCATATTACCAGCAAATTTGAGGAGGGTGTTCCATTGTTCATTTTGGGCCTTTTTTAGCTTGCCTAGAGCAAGCCTAGGTGCACACATTCTAGCACCTTGTTGTACACATCTTCCCATTTAATAAAATGAGTAGAAAATGCAGTTTGGTTGCCAATTTTGTGGTTTGATGGTTTGATTTAATTTTATGGTGTTGTTTTTATTGTTCGCTTCGCATATCACTATTTTTTCTAGTTGGGGACCTTACAGTGGTATCAAAGCATGATCTTAGCCCAGTTGTGGGAAATTAGCCAGAAGATCATGGAAGCTTTGGTTATGGGTGCACAGTGACAGGTAAAACTGGAGATAAACCCATGGGTCAAGGGAAATCCAATATGCAGAAATTCTGGGGTAGAATTCATCGGGACGATGAGAGGTTGGCCCAGTTGAGGAGGGTGAAAAACCAAACCCATCATCACCCTTATAGCAGAGACATTAGAAGCGAGTATGGTGTGGGGGTGCAACCATCTACATGATGTGGGGAAAGTCGGCCAGATCAGGGCACTAAATCTCCTAAAAAGGAGCAGGCAAGACATAGATGGTTAGAGGGTGAGGCGAGGGGGCACTTTTGCTGGTGGAGACTTGGCTTTAGATATCAGGAGCCTAAGGAGGAGGTTGAGCATAATGCGTAGATCCCATAGGATGGTGAGGAGCACATCAATATACCCGTTGTGGCAAAGAAGTTATCTTTATTAGAGACCTCTTTGATAGCCCCAGTTGATACCTTGGTGGAGAGGATAAAACCTACACACATAGAGCCATCTGTTGAATGTTAGATGATCCAAAATAAATATTATCATAGGTTATAAAGCTAGAATAAAATAATTATTAATTTAAGATATTAAATTAATAATTATTAATCTAGAATATTTAATTATTTAATGGAGACATTTAGAATTAGTATATTGTTGTAACAAGATATGACTCTACAAATGTGTCGTACCTTAGGCTCTAATTTAGGAGAATTGTTAGTAAGTTGTTTAAATAGCTTTTATTGTAAATGGACACTTGTTATTTTATAAGTGATCCATAATTAGAGGTAGTTAGAACATTGAGCTTATAAAGAGCTCATTGCAAGAGTGTTTGGTTGTTGGGTTGTAAACTCTTGCAAAATTTCAGATGTAATTGCTTTTCTTATTAATAAAATTACGTGTCTGAGGACACTTTTGCCATTATTGTGGTATCAGAGCTCCAGTAATGCTGCAGCTGACGTGAGGAGGAGATTCCAGCTCTACAGGCACATGGAAAACTCCATTAATTTGGTCAGTTAATATTTGGTATCTAATTTTTTTTATTTTTTTAAATCCGCATTGGGTAGAGGCATCATCTGTCAGCGTCAAAGGGTGGTGCTCGTCGTGAGAACCGAGGGGACTGAGACCTACGGAGCATCTGTAAGCATTGTTGAAGCTACTTGCAACAAGCTTACTCTAATTGTATAACGTATTCATGAGATTTCAACATCTGCTCCGTCTAACTCCCTCATCTAGAAATCAAGTGTGAGAAATTCATTGCGATCTCGCTTTAATTTGAGTTTTGCAGGTATCAGGGCCTTTTTGTATAGCAAATAACAGAAAAGAATGTGTATAGTTTGTACGTGCGATGAGGAGCGGAGGATTCTGAACACACAGGTGGCTTCGAGCACTTGCCCTTACTGAGGGGGAGCCGTAAGCGCATCAACTGTGGAGAGCGAATGGATGTTTTTCTTTGTGCCTGTCTTTATCAAGAGGCAGCTTCATCACACTTGCACTCGCTACGGTAGAAGCCTCATTATTTCACGTTGATTTTTCTTTTAGATTTCAGTTGTATGAATGCATTTACATGGGTTTTTAGAATAGATATTTCTTTTCTGACTGACGGGAAAAATTTTAGAAGTCACTTTCGAAGGCCGCAAAAGTACCCGTCTAGTCACGCAGTGTGCTCAAATTCACGGAGCTGTGCAGCAAATTCTGCCCTACACTCCAGTGTTGAGCTTCCAAAATGGAACAATGTTGAATTGACAGAATTTGTGGCAGCCATTTAATGATGATCAGGTCCGCTGAGCCATGGCATCACTCGTTGAAGAGATATGTGATCAAAAGAGACAAAGATGAATATTCAATGATCCCGAAGGTCCACTACATCCTCTCAACACCAAAGAACTTATGGCTTTTGTTGGTTGACAGAATGCCCAGGGAAATAAGGCTGAGAATATGCCCCCAAATATTAAAATCTCTGAAAATTTCGAACATTTTCGCAAAAAAGCCATGTGAAGGATACGATGGAGCCAACATGGATTGCTAAAAGCATGCACAACGAGTTATATTAAATGGTCAAAGGATGTTGATTTTTTTTTAAAGCATGATGTGTGCTTTAAAAGTATATTCATTCACATTTTAAAGTTCACGTAAAATTCACTTATATTTTTTTAATGGGAGTTTTAAAAGAAAAGAGAGTAAAGTTAATGGAGGGATAAGGTGGATCATAAAGTTTTTTTTGTAATGGAGAAATAAGGGGGATCATAAAGTTTTTTTGTAACAGAGAAATAAGCTCAGTTGGGTAATTTCTCAAAGAAGAGTTTGTTTTTGTTTTTTTTTTTTTTTAATCTGTAAATTTGGGTTCATCACATTGTAACTCAAAGTAATTTTACTTTGAGGGGGGGTAACATTTTTTTACCAGGATTTGCAAGAGCATTGTAAAAGTAAAATTTCAAAAGTTATCGTGTAAATTTTTTGAGAAATTGACTAGAGCCAAGTGCAAAGCTCAGTCATGTTTATCCTGTTTCAACGAATATACGAGGGTCAAGGCCAAGCCCCGATAAATCGTTTTTACGTAATGTGTTTCATGTTGTATTGCCCATCTTGATATTTCTTTTTTAGCCTGATTCTTGGTGTGAAGCTTCAACACTACAATGTCAAAATTAATTAATTTTTTTTTCGATTCCGACAAACTTGAAGGCACAAAATCTTACAAAACATGGCAACACCTCATCAAAATCACTCTCATTTATAATGAACTGTGGCATGATATATGTGATGGTGATATTAAGCCAAATAAACCCATAAATGCAGCTGCACTAGCAAAATGGGAATTTAAGAATTCCAAAGCATTAGCTCTCATTAAATCTTCTGTTAATGATGAAATGTATGTCCATATAGCAAATGCTACAAATGCATGGTCTACTTTGCGAATTTTTAAAGACTTCTTTAATACTCAGCCTGAATCAAAGAAAGTTGATCTACAATTAAAATTGTTGCAACAAAAATTGACTGAAAGAGGTGCTGTTCTTGAATACATCTCCAGACTTAAGAATATTAAGCAGGAAATCATTAATGCTGGTTTTCAGGCAGTAGATGATAGTTTTATGGTCACAATTTTAATTGCTGGACTTCCTTATTCCTACACACATTTTTTGGAAACTCTACAATTAACTGGAAAGTTAGAGAAGCTAAAGTTTGAGGAGCTCTGCGAAATGTTAACCCAACATGATAAAACCTTTGGGAAGAAAAAGAAAGTTGGTGAAGATGTTTTTTTCACAGAGGCCAACACTAGTAAATCATCAACTGACAGTTCTAGAAGCAGAGGTAGAGGGAATTTCAATCAGAATCAAGCAACACATAATGTACAAAGTCGAGGTCGAAGCCAAAGCAGAGGAAACAACTTTAACAGTGGCAACAGTTCAAGTAGGAGTAATTTTCAAGGTAGAGGAAACAATCAAGGAAGAGGCTATTTTCAAAGAAGAGGAAATAATAAGCAAAGTAGAGGACAACCCACTACAACAAAACAGATAATTTACACCAGATTTAGCACTAGATTTTAGTGTATTTTTATCTCCATTGGGATGAGAAACCTAGTGCTAAATATGGCTCTATTGTACAATTTTTAAAGCGTCCTTTTTTGCGCCAAATTTTGCATCTTTTTTTTTTACGCCAAATTTTGCATAATTTTTTGCATCATATTTTGCACCAAGATTTTCATTTGGTTTTACAACAGGTTTTGCTTCTAGTTTTGCGCCATTTTTTGCATCTATTTTTGCATCATTTTTTGCTTCTTGTTTTGTGCCATTCTTTTCTTCTATTTTTGTGTTGATATTTGCATCAAGTTTTACACCATCTTTTGCATCTGATTTAGTGCCTTTTTTTGCATCGAGTTGTTGGAAATAATACTGAGAGGGGGGGTGAATCAGTATTATCAAGTTCTTTTAATAAATCTTCCTTATTTATACTTTTTGCATGTCAGTACCATAAAATAATGAGCATGAACAAAGAAAACAGATAGTCACACCAAAGAACACCAGATGTAAGGTGGAAACCCAATGTGGGTGAAAACCACCTGCTGCAATATGTCTCTATCTTCTTTCAAATTAGAAACTCCTTTTACAATGGTTTTGTACTGGTGCAGTCCTTTACCAGTACGCAGGCTGCAACCTGTAGAGAGCTACAACTCTCTCTCATTTTCCAGTCTCTCCTGGAAGGGAGCTACAACCCCCTACTTCTTTTCTTTCAAGGACCACTTTTCATAAATTTTCAAACTGGATCCATAAACATCAAGAGATCATCAAGTACAAGTAAATCACCCAGTCAACTGTAGTAACCAGATCAACAATAACAGTAAACTAAACCCAGAACACCTCATCAACAAAAAAATTCAGCCAACAAAAGGTCTTAAGACAGATCCGCAGTTTTTCTTTATCTGGCCTGCGTGGCTCCGCACTTCACCTTCTGCTCCCCTGCGTATACCCGCAGAGAGCCTTCTGCTGCACCGCGTACCCATGCACTATTTCTTCAATCACGTGGTGTACTGTTACTGTAGGTACGCACACACAGATGCTATCGCGCCGCGTACTGCTACTATAGCCACGCACCCACAGATGCTATTGCGCTGCGTACCTACGCACCTGCGGCTTCTGAAGCGCTGAGTACTTTCACTGTGCCTACGCACCTGAACCTTTGTCGCGATGTGTACCCACGCACTGCGCCTTCTTCTGCTCTGCGTACCCACGCACTGCTCCTTCTTCTGCTCTGCGTACCCACGCACTTGCACCATTAATCACCTGCGTACCTCTGATTAGGGCCGAATTGGCAGTCCCCCAGTGTGCCACAGATAGTCAGATGCTCAGATCTGATCATGCGCTCGAGAGATCACCCTTCATAGATTCGCTTTCAACTTCACTTTTATATAGATCAAGCTTTTAAAACAATAACCCAATATTTCAGATATTAAGATATTCAATTTGCAAAAGATGCTTTAGCCAAGTGATCTCCTTCCCTATTTATGGTCAAGCCCTTATTCACACCATGGGGCAAAACCATCAATAATCAATACAAGGGATCCAAACCGGGGCTAAAATAGATCCTATACCACGGGCCAAAACCATAGAATCAAGAACGGCGGGCTAAATACCACAGGCCAAACATAGGAAACCCCACGTGAACGCGCTTCTCTGCCTTGAAGTAAGTGAACTTGGGGTATGCACCTTCTGAACAGGTGACCTGCGTGTGTGGCCACAGTCCCTTCACGGCGTACCTGTGGGTACGCACCTTTTGAACTATTCTCCTGCGTACCTCTTAATTTCCAACATTTTGAGAGCCTGATCAGAGCATTGCCACTTGAGGGTGTTGCCATCAAGTACAACATCTGTATCATAGAGCCATACCAGAATCATAATGCCAACAATCTCCCCCTTTGGACTTGATGGCAACCTCAAGATCCTCAACGTCATTCTCCCCCTTTGACATCAAGGGCAAAGGGTTATGCTCCCCCTAAGAACATGCTCCCCCTGACTATAAACCAGATCTGCAAATAAGAACCATAAGCCACCAAAACACCATAAATGACCATGAAAGAGATAGAGACATATTGCAGCAATATTCAGACCAGCATCCATGATCTCCTTCTGTACGTCCTCCATAATGCCAACAATGCATTATATGCTCCCCCTGAACCTGTGCCATTCGATCTTCAACCAATCCGCAACCCAGCACATGTACGCATATGCCCCAGATGAGCCTTGCGTACAACCAACCATCAGAAGAGATTCAACAAGATGATGCATCAACAACCCCCAGCTTTTGCCTGAGGTATTCAAAGGTCTCCCTGGGCAATGGTTTGGTGAGTATATCAGCAACTTGTTCCTTAGAAGGAACATATTCCAACTTGACCTTTTGTTCAAGTACTTGTTCCCGGAGAAAATGATACTTGATCGGTATGTGCCTGGTCTTTGAATGCATGACTGGGTTCTTTGAAATGCTGATTGCACTTGTATTATCACATAAGATGGAGATGGGTGCTATACAAGTGATTTGAAAATCTTGCAAGGTCTGCATCATCCAAAGGAGTTGAGTGCAGCAAGATGCAGCAGCAACATATTCTGCTTCAGCTGTAGACAAGGCAATCGAACTCTGTTTCTTGCTGAACCAAGATACTAATCTGGAACCCATAAAGAACGCACCACCACTTGTACTCTTCCTGTCGTCCACGCTTCCTGCCCAATCTGCATCTGTATAAGCATGAAGTGTGAGATCTGTATCTCTAGGATACCATAAGCCATAATTTTGAGTCCCTTGAAGATATTTAAAGATTCTCTTCACTGCCTGAAGATGAGTTTCCTTCGGATTTGCTTTAAATCTTCCAACTATTCCCACTGCATGCATGATGTCTGGTCGGGTACCTGTCAAATAAAGTAGACTTCCAATCATAGATCTGTAGGTTGGTTGATGCACTGCTGCTGATTCATCATTTGCACTGAGGCTACATCCTGTGACCATGGTTGTACAAACTGGTTTTGCATCTTCCATGCCATATTTCTTCAAAATCTACTTGAGATACTTGGTTTGAGACAAAAAGATCCCTCCTTCTTTTTGTTGGATTTTCAAACCAAGAAAATATGTCAGTTCTCCCAGCAAGGACATTTTGAATTCTTTCTGCATCACCAAGGCAAAGCTTTGACTCATAGCTTCTTCATTGCTGCCAAAGATAATGTCATCTACATACACAACAAGTATTAGCAATTTGTCATTTTCAACTTTTATATAAAGATTGCTGTCTGCTGATCCTTTTGAAAAACCTTGTTGATGAAGATATTTGTCCAAACGATAGTACCAAGCCCTTGGAGCTTGTTTGAGACCATAGAGAGCCTTTTTCAATCTGCATACAAGATTTGGATCATTTCCAAGAATGAAACCATCTGGCTGCTCAATGTATACTTCTTCTTCCAAGTCTCCATTCAGAAAGGCTGATTTCACGTCCATTTGAAATACTTTGAAGTTTTGAAAGCTTGAGAGAGCAAGGAACATTCGGATGGCCTCAAGTCTTGCAACAGGAGCAAAGGTTTCTTCAAAATCTATTCCTTCTTGCTGCACATACCCTTTACAAACAAGTCTGGCCTTGTTTCTAATTACTTCTCCATTTTCATTCAATTTATTTTTGAAGACCCATTTTGTCCCTATAATATTCTTATCCTTTGGTCTAGGAACCAGCTCCTAAGTGTTGTTCTTTTCAATCTGCTCAAGTTCTTCATCCATTGCTTTCACCCAACATTCATCTTTGCATGCCTCTTTCACATTTTGTGGTTCAGTGGAAGAGAGTAATGCCAAATAGCTTGAAGCTTCTGCAACTGTTCTTCTTGTTTGTACACCTGCTTCTTTCTGCCCCAAAATCTGAGATTTTGGATGATTCTTCTGAACATATCTGGATGGAGTCTTCTCTTCTATCCTTATCTGCTCCTCTGGTTCTTCTTGAGGTTCTTCTTCTTCATCATTCTATCTTTGAGGGTAGTCTTCATCTTCTTTGATATCTTCATGATTTACTTGCCTAGGAATGTATCCCTTCTCATCAACCACTACATCAATGCTGTCAACAATTCTTCCAAGTCTTTTATTGTAGCACTTGTATGCTTTGCTGTGTGGAGAATAACCAAGAAGAATGCCTTCATCTGCTCTAGGTTCAAGTTTTCCAAGTTGCTCATCAGTATTCTTAATATAGCATTTGCTCCCAAAGATTTTGAAGTGCTTTACCGAAGGAGTCTCACCATACCAGAGCTCATGAGGAGTTTGAGTGTTGTTCACCCGGACATTTGTTTTGCTGAGAATAACAACCGCAGCATATGCAGCTTCACCCCAGAAAGTTGCGGGAGTTCCAGACTCATCAAGCATAGCACGAGCCATTTGTTGGACTATTCTGTTCATTCTTTCCACTACTCCATTTTGCTGAGGAGTTCTAGCTGTAGAGAATTCTCTTCTTATCCCATGTTCTTCACAGAAATCGAAAAATTCGTTTGAGGTAAACTCCCCACCTCTGTCAGATCTGAGGCACTTAATTTTGTATCCTGATTCATTTTCAACCAAGGCTTTAAAGGATTTGAATTTTTCGAATGCTTCATCTTTGTGCTTCATAAGTCCTAACCAGACAAACCTGGAGAAATCGTCAATGAATAATATCAAGTATTCTTCTCCTCGAGGTGTCCTTTTCCTGAATGGTCCACATACATTTGTATGTACAAGCTCAAGAGGCATGCTAGCTGATCCTTCCTTCTCTGGAAAGTTAGTTCTGGTTTGCTTTCCAAACTGACATGATTTGCATATGGTGTTGTCTGGAATTTTGATATCTGGAAGACCGCGAACTGCCTGATATTTGCATGCTTTCCTTATTTGTGAAAATCTTAGATGCCCCAACCTCCGGTGCCATAACCAGTGTTCATCATCCTTGCTTAGATAGCATTGTTGTTGTCCTTCTTCAAATATGTATAGATTATTTGGAGTTCTTTTACCTTTGATCACCGTTTTACCTGTATCAAGATCACGAACAAGACATCCATTTGTTCTAAATATCACCTCGGTTCCTTGATCACACATCTGGCTGACACTTAGAAGATTATGTTTCAATCCATCAACATACAAAACATTTCCAGCTTTGACCTTTTCTTTTAACTGAGCAGTGCCTTTTCCTTTTATAGCTGCAGGAGTATCATTTCCAAAAGAAACTTTCTTTCCCTTTTCTAGAGCAGAATATGATTCAAGTTTTTCTTTATCACCTGTCATATGCTTCGAACATCCACTGTCAATGTACCATAGATTTTCCTGTCCCTCTGCATAAAATGCTATCCCACATCTTTCTGTTTGTGGTTCCTTTATTCTCCATGTTTTGGTGCTTGAGGCTTGTTCCTTTGTCTACTGAAACATGCTCCTGCATTTAGAATCTTCATGACCAAAATTATTGCAAATAGAACATTCAACTTCATTTTCAAGAACCGAAAAGTTGTTATAGGTCCTTTTTGTAATCCCGGTCATACTTCTTTGTTTTTGAGCTTCTCTAGTCATGATCGTTTTATATGCAACACATTGAGCTGCTTTGTGACCAAAGTTATGGCAAGAGAAGCATTGTCCATTGAAGAAACTTCTGCGGTTATCAAATCTTCCGGCCAAATGATTGTAATTTCTATTGTCATTCATTCTTGAATCAATTTGAGAGGATTTTACCTGTGGCTGGTTGTAGCTTTTGTTCATCCTTAAGACGGATTGCCCCTGGTTTGCCTGATAGTCTTTGTTTGTAATTGATCCCTACTTTACCTGGTGATCTCCATTGTGCTTTTGCTCATTCCTTCTTGCTGCATCAAGATAACTCTTTGAGGTGGATGCTTGAGAAGTTTCTCCATTATACCCTAGACCTGTCTTGTTTAGTGGAGAACGTTGTACATTGATGATCTCATCCAGAGTTTCAGATCCTTTGACAAACTTAAGATTAATAGCCTTTGTTTTCTCAATCTCTTTTCTAAGACCAACAATTTCACCTTCTAACTTTTCAAGATATTTTTCTTTTTCATCAATCTGAAATTGTAGAGTATCAATGATCATATTCTTTTCTTCTATACATGTCTTGAGTCTAGAAATTTCTTCATGAAAGCTATCCACATCTATAGCATCCATGTAAACATCATCTTCAAATGCCATTAAAAGTTTATAGTCATTACCTCGTTCATCTTCATCACTATTTGATAGACCATCACTATCTTCATGAGTGTAGTAGCTTTTCTTATTTGCATTCTGTTTCTTGCTCCATCTAGCAGGTTCCTTTCCTTTGTCAATCTTATCCTTATGAGGACATTTCGCAGCATAATGACCTACTCTTCCACAAGAAAAACATTTAAAAGGTAACTTACCTCTGAACCTTCCAGTACCCCGTTGAAGATTTCTGACAAAATTTGATTCTTCTTCTTCTTCTTCTGGCACGTGACTTGCTTCATAGTAATCTCCTTTGCCTGAAGCCTTGAAAACAGCTTCTCTCCTGTCTGATGGACCTCCCTTTCTCATTTCATAAGCAGTTAGAATTCCATGTAGCTGAGACATAGTAAGAATTCGTAGATTTTCCTTTTCTTCTATTGCAGATACTTTAGATTCAAACTTGGGGGACAATGATCTTAAAACTTTTTCAACCACAATAGCCTCTTTTATTTCTTCACCTAAGTTTTTCATGCAATTAACAATCTCGTCTACCCGAAGAAAATAGTTAGCCACACTTTCATCATTATACATTCTGAGATTTTCATACTGAATCCTGAGGGTTTGAAGTTTAGCACGCTTTACCTGTTCATCTCCTTCGTAGCTCAAGACAATCTTGTCCCATATTTCCTTTGCGGATTTATATTGCATAACCTTTACGAATTCTGTTTGAGATAAGCATCCTAGCATAGTATTGACTACTTTAGCATTTGTTTCATATTTCTTCTTCTCGGCCGAATCTGTAGGAGTAGCTGAAGGAAAAGTGTAGCCTATATCTATGATATCCCAAACTTCTATACCAAGAGATTGAAGATAGGCAGTAACTCTTACCTTCCAATAATTGAAGTTTGTCCCATCAAAGATTGGTGGCCTGATTGATGCTTCCCTCTCGTAGTTGCTCATGATGAATGATCTTCCTTCAAGCGATCAAGCTTCTCTGAAGGACCTGCTCTGATACCAATTGTTGGAAATAATACTGAGAGGGGGGGTGAATCAGTATTATCAAGTTCTTTTAATAAATCTTCCTTATTTATACTTTTTGCATGTCAGTACCATAAAATAATGAGCATGAACAAAGAAAACAGATAGTCACACCAAAGAACACCAGATGTAAGGTGGAAACCCAATGTGGGTGAAAACCACCTGCTGCAATATGTCTCTATCTTCTTTCAAATTAGAAACTCCTTTTACAATGGTTTTGTACTGGTGCAGTCCTTTACTAGTACGCAGGCTGCAACCTGCAGAGAGCTACAACTCTCTCTCGTTTTTCAGTCTCTCCTGGAAGGGAGCTACAACCCCCTACTTCTTTTCTTTCAAGGACCACTTTTCATAAATTTTCAAACTGGATCCATAAACATCAATAGATCATCAAGTACAAGTAAATCACCCAGTCAACTGCAGTAACCAGATCAACAATAACAGTAAACTAAACCCAGAACACCTCATCAACAGAAAAATTCAGCCAACAAAAGGTCTTAAGATAGATCCGCAGTTTTTCTTTATCTGGCCTGCGTGGCTCCGCACTTCACCTTCTGCTCCCCTGCGTATACCCGCAGAGAGCCTTCTACTGCACCACGTACCCACGCACTGTTTCTTCAATCACGCCGCGTACTGTTACTGTAGGTACGCACCCACAGATGCTATCGCGCCGCGTACTGCTACTGTAGCCACGCACCCACAGATGCTATCGCGCTGCGTACCTATGCACCTGCGGCTTCTGAAGCGCCGCGTACTTTCACTGTGCCTACGCACCTGAACCTCTGTCGCGCTGCGTACCCACGCACTGCGCCTTCTTCTGCTCTACGTACCCACGCACTGCTCCTTCCTCTGCTCTGCGTACCCATGCACTTACACCGTTAATCACCTGCGTACCTCTGATTAGGGCCGAATTGGCAGTCCCCCAGTGTGCCACAGATAGTCAGATGCTCAGATCTGATCATGCGCTCGATAGATCACCCTTCATAGATTCGCTTTCAACTTCACTTTTATATAGATCAAGCTTTTAAAACAATATCCCAATATTTCAGATGTTAAGATATTCAATTTGCAAAAGATGCTTTAGCCAAGTGATCTCCTTCCCTATTTATAGTCAAGCCCTTATTCACACCATGGGGCAAAACCATCAATAATCAATACAAGGGATCCAAACCGGGGCTAAAATAGATCCTATACGACGGGCCAAAACCATAGAATCAAGAACGGTGGGCTAAATACCACGGGCCAAACATAGGAAACCCCACGTGAACGCGCTTCTCTGCCTTGAAGTAAGTGAACTGGGGGTATGCACCTTCTGAACGAGTGACTTGCGTGTGTGGCCGCAGTCCCTTCATGGCGTACCTGCGGGTACGCACCTTTTGAACTATTCTCCTGCGTACCTCTTAATTTCCAACATTTTGAGAGCCTGATCAGAGCATTGCCACTTGAGGGTGTTGCCATCAAGCACAACATCTGTATCATAGAGCCATACCAGAATCATAATGCCAACACGAGTTTGTGCCAGTTTTTGCATCTAGTCTTATGCCATTTTTTGCTTCTAATTTTGTACTTATTTTTACATCTATTTTTGCACCAATTTTTCTGCCTTTTTTTACACCAGTTTTTGCATCTAATTTTGCACCATATGTTGAATCTGATTTAGTGACAAATTTTTCATCCATTTTTGAACCATTTTTTTCATCCACTTTTTTGTTTCATTTGTCTCCCTTTTTTCATCCTATTTTGCACCTAATTTTGCATCATTTGTTGCATCCAATTTAGCATCATTTTAACAACATTTCTTGCATCCAATTTTGCATCATTTTGAGCATCTAAATTTTCACCCTATGTTGGACCATGCGTTGCGTCCACCGTTGAATCCCATTTTTTGTCTAAAGTTACGTTTAATTTTGAGCCATTTTTTCCGTCTACTTTTGCATTTGTTTTTGCACCAAGTTTTGAATCATTTGTTGCACCTCATTTTGCATCCAATGTTGCATCCAAATTTGAGCCATTTTTATGCCCATTTTCACACTATTTTTTCTATTTTTGTGTCTAAATTTTCACTATTTTTTATGTCCAATTTTGCATCCTTTTTGGTGTCTAATTTTGCATCCTTTTTGGCATCCAAATTTGCATCCTTTTTTTCTGCCACATTTTGTGTCCACATTTGCATCTCACTTTGCACCTAGATTTTAGTTTGAATTTTCATCTAGTTATGCATAATTTTTGACATCCTTAGTTTCACCCTTTCTTAGTCCCATTTTGCTTCTTGTTTTGTGTCTTTTCTTACATCCTTTTTGCACTCAATTTTGCATCCTAATTTTACACCATTATTTTCATTCTCATTTTGGTGTCCATTTTTGCCTCCTTGTTTGTGCCCAATTTGGTATCTTTTTGTATGCCCTATTTTTTTCCCTTCCTTGTGTCTAGCTTTGTGCCCCTTTTTAATTCTAATTTAAAATCCTTTTTGTCTCATTGTTTGCATCTTGTTTTGATGGCTAGTTTAACATCCAATTTTACTCCCAATTTTGCATCGATGGTTACATCCACTTTTGGCTTCTTGTTTAGAGTTCTACTTTTACTTCCATTTTACTAATTTTATTACATAGTGAAATATATTATAGTTTCTAAATATCATTTTGCTGTAGGATTTAATGCATAGTTAGATGAACATAAAAACCTCTCAGTTTATCCCAGAAACCTAAGATAGACTAATTAAGAGAATGGTTGTTCTAAGGCTCAAGATTCTTAGTAGATCAAGATGTCGACTATATATTAAGAAAAGAAAAATGAATTCATGTGAGTCCTCGCATGCAGGTCTTGTTGGAGTTTTGAATGTAGCTGAGAAGCACTCCTAGATAGCTCCAAATCTTGGTCCTACACACAAGAGAGAGAACAAAGAAAACTTCACAACATAATATCTTGATAATTGAAACTATCATAAACATATAAATATTACTGAATAAATAAATATAAACCAAAATCCCATACATTCATTAGTTAAATAAGATAAGTAAATAATGAATAGTAGCATATGGAAGGAAGAACAAATAATCTATATTAATAAAGGAATTGGACGAAAGTTACAACCATCAGATGCAGTTGCAACAACACCTCCCCCAACTCCTAGCTCCAAAACTCTCCCTCTCAAGATAGATCTCAGCGTGACAATACACGAATTCCCATCATCTCCTCAATGGCCAAGCCTCCAATATATAGGAAAGTGAAGGCTATGAAGATTTCCCAAATTCCTCATTAGTTCAATTTTGGCAAAAGCTTTTGGGTGAATAACGTTTCATCATATAAAGATGGAATTTTCCTCTTTTTAGATGCTTTTGTGCTTAGGAAAAAGCTTCCCCATGCTTTATGGCTCTTTCCCACTTTTGTATGCTTTTACTTTTTATGAAAAATCTAAAGATGAGGATAAAGAGATCACATTCCACCATATGAGTTTCCGAAAGTGAACAAAAGTGTCAAATTCTAGTTAACTCGAGCTTTTTTCCTCGAGGAATTTTCATTTTAAAATGTTAACATTGAATTTCCATGTCATAATGTGTAAGCCAATCAAAATCCTTTAAAATTTAAAAGACATACATGTGTGACTAGGTAGTGGATTTTTTTTTAATAATATAACTTACCTAATTTAATTGTGAATGGTACCAAGTGACCCAAAACTATATTAAATATTAAAAATAAAATTAATATCTTAATCTATAAAAGTTAGAATAACGAGAATATTTTTAATGAAGGGTAAATCATGGCGTGTTAAATAAATAAATTTAAATATAAAATCCTAAATCCTAAATTTAATTTAAATTTTAAATTTACTTTCTTCATTTAAATTTTAAATTTACTTTCTTAATTTATTTTATTAAATCTTGTATTGATAAATTAATTTAAATATAAAATATAAATATATGGTTATTTTGATAAAAATGCATTTATTTGGGTAACTTAAATTTAAAATTAACTTAAATTTATATTTTAAATTTTCCTTTTAAATTTAAATTTTCTTAAATCTTGTGTTAATAAATTAATTTCAATATAAAATACATGTAGACGGTTATTTTTTATAAAAGTGACGTTTTTCTGGGTAATTTAAATTTAAATTTAAATTTCCTTTAAATTTTGAATTTGCTTTTTTAATTTAAATTTTCCTTTTTAATTTAAATTTAATTTTATTAAATCTTGTGCTATTATATTAATTTTAATATAAAATACATGTACAATTATTTTGATAAATGTGACATTTATTTGGGTAATTTTGGTAAAAGAATAATAAAAATGATATATTAAAAAATTGTCTACATGGCATTATTTTATTAGTTTCTTAATTTTTTCTTAGGTGGTTATTTTTTGAGTTGAAAATTCCTCTAATGTGAGAATTTTGGTAACAAAAGTTAGATGAAAGGGACAACTTGTTATAGACTAGGATACCGTGGTTCTCATGGTACATAACTTGTATTATAGGCTTATATAGTTTAGGAGAAAGGGGTATTTCAACCAACATCATAGTATTCTCCTCCAAGATGATCAGGAGGTATTTTCATGTATAACACATTTAAGAATATATCACAATTCAAATTCATAACTTAGTATTTGTAAACAAATTTAAGAGTAATTGACAATGTTCATAAAAAATATAGTAGTATCCTCATATATAACAATTCTCCATCAAAAAATCATTGACAATTTTCAATATACATATATTACTACTAAATCAACATTTATCGCAGATATCATTATTCCAAGGTAAATTCACAACATTACATCCAAAAATAGTAATATCATCATACATAATCACTCCCCATAAAAAAGCATTGACAGGTTTCAACACATATATAAAGTAACAAGATAATACTAATAATATCCTCATCATCTTTGATCAAATCAACTAAGATTCAAATGTGTGATTATCATATCAAAATATTTCATGAACACCATTATTCTAAGGTAAATTCACAACACCCATCAAAAGATAGTAATATCATCATACATAATAATTCTCCATCAAAATAATGTTGATAATTTTCAATATATACATAAAATAACAAGATAAAAATGATAATATCATCATCATATTTAATCAAATCAACTAAAATTAAATGTAAGATTACCAAATGAAAATGTTTCATAGATATCATTATGCTAATGTAAATTCACAACATCCATAAAAAAATAGGAATCTCATCATACACAATAATTCTTCATAAAAAAAATTGTAAACAATTTTCATCATATTCATAAGGTAAAAAGATAGTACCGATAATATCATCATCATTATTAAAATAAACTAAAATTCAAATGTATGATTACCGTGTTAAGACATCCAACTAAATATAAAAAATAACGCATGACTAGCTAGCACCACGAAAATCATAGTCAAGCTCATCCTCATGATCATTTCCATGATCATCATCCTAACCATCCAGATAATATCATCCACATAATCATCACCAATGCCATCACCATCCTCATCATCATCATCTCTAATATATGAAGTAATATAAAAATAGTCTATATCATCATCTTCGTGGTCATTACCTATAACTTTCTGGAAAAAAAAATCAATATTACATGTTAGTACTAATTCTATAGCAAAATGCATATTTTTATTACAATGCTAATAATAAAATGAGTTAGGACATAATAACATTTAATAGTACTAAAAATAAAATGAAAATATGGCTTAAGATATATTGGAGATCCAACTAAGATTACACTTGTAATTCACATTAAGTAGTAGAAGCATTTTTTAATCCATATGAAGTAGGTACCCATTTGTCCTTCATATTATATTGTGAATGTTTCTTATGATTTCCATGCAGAATTGGTAAACTAATATTTATTGGAAGCTTTATTTGAAATTACAATTGTAATTCAAACTAGAAATAGAAGAAATTTTAACAAAAAAAGAATGTCACATGAAAAAGTAAATTGTTTTTAATGAAAAATAAGTCGCATACAATATGAATATCACATGCAATATTGAGTTGTTTTTAATGCATGTACTTTTCTCTATAATAAGATGGATCCTAATGTTTGTTCAAGAACAAATGCTCACAAATAATTACTTCATTTTATCCATTATCACACTTAATCCATTATACCTAGTGACGACAATGATTCCATTTTGAACTCCCTAAATATAATGTAAAAGAGAAAACTCCACGACCATGAACATGACCGCAACCCCCTCCCTTGCCTCGTCCACCATCAGATACAATGAACTTGGAGTTATGACCATGATAGCAACCCCTCCCTTGCCTTTTGTCCACCATTAGAGGCATTGTACTTGGAATTAAGAGTACTCATGTTTTCTTTGCTCTAATTAATCTCCAAGGAATCAAAACTTGATCAATATATCAAGGACTCCATCAAGGAATAGATATATCATAAGAGAAGCTCAATAGGCTTTGTGAAAAGAGTGTGAAATAACACTTATCTTTGTTTTATGAAATAACTTGAGTGAGTCGAATGAATGGTGGGAAACACTTACCAAGGAAAGGAATATTTTTGGTCCTTCCTTATTTCTATTATTATTTTTGCATCTTAGAATGGAGGGAAGTGTTTAAAAAAAATATAAAAAATATTTTATATATCTATATATATATATATATATATATATATATATATATATATATATATATATATATATATATATATATATATGCTTAATTTTAGTTTTTTTAATATATATTTAGTTTAGTATTTTTTTATTTTCTAAAAAAATACATTTAGTTCTTGGTTTTTTTTTATAACAAAAATTATATTTTCTTTTTATAAAAATGGATTTTAAACATCCATTCATGCAAAATTTGTGATTTTATGATATAAGTTTAAATTATATATAAAAAAGTAACTTAATGCCATGTGTTGTGTCGCTAAGATGGGTATTATACATCTCTTCCTTGCTAAATTATAGAATGTGCTTGGGTTTTCTTAATGCAATAAAATTAATTCTTATGTTCATTATATCTTGAGATGTTCAACTTGCACCTAATAAAACAATAAAGTTAAACTAGGTTTGCCTTTGTCCTTTGTAGATTTCTTTCCCCATTAACCCTTGTCTTAATAGATTAATTGTCTTATGGTGACCTTGAGTGGTCACTCCCATTAGTTTCATGCTTTTTAGTTTTATGTTAGTGACATTTCTTAGGATTGATAACATGTTATTTAATTTATGAAAATGTGTTATTTTCCATATTATTTTTAAATATTAATATTAAATATGTTGGTTTTGAACATGGTTTAGCAAAAAGTTCCCAAAAGGTTTATAGATTGTAATTTATAATGTAATGCTTCATTGCTTGATGAAATTGTTTTGGATATTTTTTTTAAACATTCGTAGATTGATGAAATTTTAATGGATTTTTTTAGTATATTAACTTGTATGTGATAAAGTCAAAAGTCATCTCTTTTTGAGATTTTCATTGGTTAATTTCCCTTAAGGCTATCAAGTTCACCATTCAGTCCCAAGTTAAGGAAATATAGGAGTCGTGAAGCGGCATTGTCCAATAACTTAAATCTTGGAACATGTTTTTTTTAGTCACATTATACTTCATTTCTGTGTAAATCCTCCATGAAAATAGTCTCATGGAACATGAGGGACCTCAATAGTAAAGGAAAAAAAATACTCCTAAAATAAAAATGGTCCGCAAAGCACCCATCAATAATGTTGATATAAGAAATAAAAATATTAAGTGAGGTTCTACCTCATATAATTAGAAAATGGGGGAGGAATTTCCAAGTAGTAGTGATTGATGATTAGATATACTTGGGTGGAATGGCTATTATTTGGAATGATCAGGACATCAAGGTTACCAATATGTTTACCTCTTTTCGCATTATGACAATATAAATTTAGTTAATTGACATTGAGGACTACTACCATGTATCTAATGTATGTGACTCCAATATCGCAAATGGAAAACCTCTATTTCTCAATTCTATTTCCAGCATAAGTAATTTATACTCCCCATCTTCATGGATTATTGGGAGTGACTTCAATATTATCAAGTGTCTCGAGGAATAGAAAGGATGAATCACAATGTTTACCAAGAGATTTTGTAAGATATACCATCAAGGCCCTAAAGTAGTATCCATTAAATTTCTCAAGCAATGAATCTCCAACCCACACATGTGGATCAATGACATGTAATACATGTGTGTGTGGTGACTAACTTAATACACTGTTCTAATAACTCCACAAATTTAAGTATTTCATTCCATCACATGATTGACCGTAGTGTGACATAAGTAAACCAAGAGTAGACATGAAACCCTTAGGCAAGAAAAATTCCCTAGATCCTCAATTAGGTTCTTAAATGTTGAAGTGAAAATGAAAGGGGAAAAGAGGACTTCATGATTTAACCATCACAAACATGTGATCAAGTGTGACTAGGAGTGTAATATTCATATGTTTTCCAAAGAGGGTGTGAATACATGAGTTACCATTCATTGGGCCTTATTTTTCTTTCTTTTGATTTTTCTTATATATAGGACTTAGGGAATAAGGTTTTCATAAGTTTTGAACAACTCATAGATATAATATTTACATAAATTTTCACTTTAACCTTAGAGTTTAGACTTAGATAAATCATTATAGTGTATCTTTAATAATTTTGGCTTTCACTTTTTGATTTTCTTTCATCACAAATGAAAAAATGGGAATATTTTGCCACAAATCTATGAATGCTTAATCATAAAGGCGTCATGCGATGAAAACCAATTAATGATGTTATTCCCTATGAAAATGATGGGTATTCTTGAGAAACGCTTATGCTTGTCGATGTCTCCTCCCTAGTTGAGAGGGAGTGAGCATTGAAACCATATTATCCATTTGTCATGTACTACAGCTGAGACTAACAGTCGTAAGCCTACTAAAGACACCAGTAGGGAGAATGGTGGATTAGATAAACATATGGGAGCAATATTATTTGAGAATTTGTGCTTTGACTAGGACTAACTGCCATAAGTCAAGTACATTAATCCAATATAAGAATAGTCATGAGGATCGACATTTCCTGGTGTCAAATATTATGATAGTGGATTAGGAAATGATCATGCAAGGACATGCTTGATGAACATCCTAGTGTGGTAAGTGCCTAAAGAGGCAGTGGTGTCCAAATTTATGCCTCCCAACATTGTGCTATGATCTAATGGAGAGATATAACTTGTTAGTCAAGGCCTTTTTATTTTGACAATGTTGGTTACGATGATGTAAATCATCGTTGATTCTTATCAATCCAAATCCCTTTTTATATGAATATTTCAACTTGAGAGTACTTTTTTGTCTCATTATGAGTATCTCCCTAGTTTAGAGGGAGTGTCATCATCTTCATTATCATCATCATCATCACCACCATCAATCTCATCATTGCATTATTGTCATAATCACCATTCATGTCGTCATCACCATCATGATTATGGACATTGTCGTCAATTGTTCATAATTATAGGTGTCATAAGAAATATCATCAACCCAAAAAATATTACGAGTGCTCAAAAAAGGTTGTTAGGACACATGATATATGCAAGATAAATGACAACTTTATTTTTTATAGATGATCGATGATCCTCATCATCACTACCATTCTCATCGTCATTATAATTTTCATCATCCCCATCATCATAATTAATGTAATTTCTATCATCATTGTTGTCAACTTCGTCATGAACATCATAATCATCATTCATGCCATTATTGTTGTTGATGATGACCAAGATGAAAATAATGATAATGATGATCAAATGATGATGACTTAGAAGATGACTCTAAAGATAATGATTATGATTATGACCATGACAACATTTAAAAATTGGGAAGACTGTCCAAGGTCATTAGCATCGCCATCATCACTGTCATTATAACCCCCATCATCTTTATCATCATTTTGATTATCATAATATTAATCAAAATTCATGTCATCGTCATCATCTTCATTATCACCATCGTCATAATTATTGACATTGTCATTAGTTTTTCATAATTGTTAATGTCATAATAAATATCATCAATGCAAAAAATATATGAATGTTGGAAAATGAATGCAAAAGTCAAAAAAAAAATGGGGGCAACAATGGACATAAAATTGGATGAAGAGTGGACACAACATAAGTAGATGCAAAACAAGACAGAAAAATTGACATAAAAGTGGATGAAAAAGTAGATGCAATAGTTGATGCAAAATTGGACACAAAATAGGATGCAAACATGGGTGAAAAAGTGGAAGAAAACATGGGTGTAATACTAGGCATAAAACTTAGTATGAATTGTTGTGAAATAAATGTGGATACAACAATGAACAAGAAAAAAAGACACAAACTTGGAGGAAAAATTGGATTAAAAAAAATGGATGTAACATGAAACAAACATGGGTGCAATAGTGGACACAAAATTAAATTCAAAATTGGACGCATTAGAAGTGGATGTAAAAGTAGATGCAAAATGGAATGCAAAAAACATAAAAATTATTTGGTGCAAACTTGGACATAAAAGAGGACGCAAATGTGGATGCAAAATTGGAAGAAAATGTGGGTTTCAATGATAGGCACAAGATATGGCACAACAAAAGTGGACGAGAAAGTGGATGTAATAAAAAACACAAAAAAAGATGCAAACTTGGATGTAAGACAAGATGCAATAAGGGATGCAAAAGTGGATGCAAACATGGGTGCAACAACAGAAACAAAATTGGATGAAAAATATGGATGCAATGGAAGTAGATGCAAAAGAAGATACAAAATGAGATGCAAAACCCAACACAAAAGTGGATGCAAAAATAGATGCAATATTTTAATGCAAAAGTTGATGCGAAGATGGATGCAAAATTGGAAGCAAACATGGGTACAACAGTAAGTACAAAACATGATACAAGTAGTGTCACAATAAAAGTGGATGTAATGATAGATGCAAAAAAGAAGCAAATGAATATGAAAAATAAGATGCAAAAAGGGATGCAAAAGTGGACATAAACATGGGTGCAACAATGGATGAAAAATATGATGCAAAAGTTGATGCAACAAAATTCGATGCAAAAGTAGATGCAATATGAGACACAAAACCTTATGCAAATCTTGATGCAAAGGGGATGCAAAAAATGATGTAAAAATGGATGCAAAAAATGATTTAAAAAATGATGCAAAAGAGGATGCAAGAGATGATGAAAAAGTTGATGCAAGTGTAGGTGCAAAAAGTGGATGCAATAAATGATACAAAACTTGGCGAAACAAAATTAGGTGCCAAACTTGATGCAAAACATGGTGCAAGGGATGGCATAAAACCTGGTGTAAAACCTAGTGTAAAACTTGATGCAAAACCTATTACAATACTTGGTGCTAAACTTGGTGTAAGACTTGGTGAAAAACTCGGTGCAAACTTTGCATCAATTTTTGCACCATATTTGATAAATGGACACAAATAGCACCAAAAATAGGCTCTAGATGCAAAAAAGGAAGAAAAAAGGGACGTTAATCATAGGGTTTTGTTGTAGTGACCTCAAAACAAAAGTCAAAGCAGAGGCAGAGGACAATCTCTAGGAAGAGGAAGAGACTTAAGTCAAATTGTGTGTTGAAGATGTAACAAAGTTGGACATTATGCTGAAGATTGTCGAACTTCTCTTAATAAAATTCCCAAGTTTCATCAGCACTCAACACAATTTGCAAATGATCAAGATGATGATAACTCAAAATATGTCTTTACTTCTTCACCGGCATTACAACTTTCCTCCTATCTTAAAAGTGATTATGAAGATGCTTGGATCTTGGATTCAGGAGAAACTCAGCACATGACTTGTCGATGAGACTTCTTTTGGAATTTTCAAGATTGCCATCTTAATACCATCTTTCTTACAGATGATACAAAACATACTCCTTATGGAAAAGGTACAGTTAAAGTTTTTCTCCCTGGCATTGGAGAAAAAATGATTTCAAATGTATGGTATGTACCAACCTTTAAGAAAAATTTGTTATCTTTAGTCATGATTTGACAAGCAGGACATCAGATAATTATGGAAGATGGCTTAGTTAAGATTAATTCAGTCAAACAGAGCTTGCAAACAGTGATGACAGGTTATGAAGATGGAAAATTGTTAAGGATGAAAGGGACAGTTATTCCAAGGCATTCTGACTTTGTAGGGGCAGTGACTACAGGAATTTCACCTATAAGATTGTGGCATGTAAGATATGGACATTTAAATTTTGATAGTCTTTCTCAATTGCAAAAACAAGGGATGGTTAAGGGACTTCCAACTTTCAAAAAGGAAAATGCAAAATGTGAAGCTTGCATTTATGGAAAACAAAGTCGAGAAAGTTTTCGAACAAGTTCATGGCATGCAAACAGGCTACTGCAACTAGTTCACAGTGATGTTTGTGGACCACTACAAACTTCATTTAGTGGTTGCAAATATTTCTTACTATTCATTGATGATTTCAGTCGAATGACTTGGGTTTATTTCTTGAAGCAAAAGTTAGAAGCATTTGAAAAGTTTAAAATTTTTCGCCAACTTGTTGAAAATGAAGTAAAATAAAAGATAGGCACTCTCATGACAGATAATGGGAGAGAATTCACTTCAAATGAATTCAAAACTAATTACAAAGATAATGGCATAAGAAGACATCTTACAAATGTTTACACTCCACAACAAAATGGAGTAGTAGAAAGAATGAATCACACCTTGTTAGGAATGGCGAGATCTATGTTAACTTTCTAAAAGTTAAGTTCAACATATTGGGCAGAAGCAATTCATACAGTTGTTTACTTAAGAAACAAATCTCCAACTACTTCGTTAGATGGAATCACACCTTATGAAGCTTGGTTTGGTTTCAAACCTCGAGTTAAAAATCTTAGAGTTTTTGGATCAGTATGTTATGCCTTAGTTCCAAAAGAAAAATGAACTAAGCTTGACTCAAGAAGTTTGAAATGCACAATGATTGGCTATTCTGATGAGAAGAAAGGGTACCATCTTTTGACCAATGGAAAATTTATTGTGAGCAGGGATGTAATTTTTTATGAAATAGAGAGTAAGAGTGTTGAAGAAATATAAAGTCTTCTTCAAAAGTTAGAAACTAAAAGTAGTCAAAGAAAAGGAAAGATGTAAAGTCAACCAAATTCACCAAATTGGTATGAACTTGATTTTCCTTCATCTGAAGATGATTCATCCAATCCATCTACATCAACAACACCATCTGGATCTTTTAGCAGTTCATCCGCATCTCCAAGTAGCAGCAATTCTTCTGACAATGATTCTCCAGAATCTTCAACTGATCGATGAACATTATTTTAAATTAATCCCCTTTACAATGATGGTAACTTTTTAGAATCTCAAACAAGTGAGCATCAACTACCAAAATGGGCAGTTCAACTTTTGAAAGATGTAAGGCCTGATGAGCAGAATAAAAAAGGAACAAGGAAGTCACACAGAAGTGAAGGAAATTTTGCCTTGATAGCAACTGATTTTACAGAACCTTCCACATATGACGAAGTAGTAAAACATAAAGAATGGCAACAAGCTATGCTTGAAGATAATCGAGCAGTAATTGATAACAACACTTGGAAACTCGTTGATTTTCCTCAAAATGTTAAACCCATAGGATGCAAATGGGTTTACAAAATTAAGTACAACCAAAAGGGAGAACTTGAAAAGTATAAAGCAAGACTTGTGGCTAAAGGTTTTGCACAGCAGGAAGGCATTGATTATGAGGAAACGTTTTCTCCTACAACTAAATGGAACACCATCTGATTAACACTTACATTGGCCGCTCAGAAAGGATGGAAAGTTCATCAAATGGATGTAAAAAGTGCTTTTCTCAACGGGGATTTACAGGAAGAAGTATATATGACACAAACACCAGGTTTTGAAATTAAAGGGAGGAACCTAAAGTCTGCAAATTGATTAAGGCTTTATATGGGTTAAAACAAGCTCCCCGAGCTTGGTATGCAAAAATGGATGAATACCTTATGAAAGATGGTTTTCAACGAAGTGAATCTAATGATATTTTGTATGTGCAACAATAGGGTAAATATCTGGTGATTCTTGTTATGTATGTAGATGATTTGATCATTACTGGAAACAATGATGATCATATTGCACAGGTAAAAACGGAATTACATGCAAGTTTTAAGATGATAGATTTGGGATTACTTCACTACTATCTTGGAGTTGAAGTCTTCCAATGTCCACATCATATTTTCATTTCTCAGAGTAAGTATGTAGCAGAGGTTCTTCAGCAATTTGGAATGCAGGATTGCAAGCCCGTTCTTACCCCCATGGAGCAAAACTTGAAACTTTCAAAATTTGAAGGGGGGGACATGGTGGACAGCACTACTTATAGACAGTTGATTGGTAGCTTGATTTATTTGAAAAATACTCGCCCTGATATATCTTATGCAGTCAGTATTCTTTCACGTTTTATGCAGGAACCACGAGATGGCCACTGGAATGCTGCCAAAAGAGTTCTTTGATATATTAAAGGAACAAAAGATTTTGGTCTTCTTTACACAAAGACTAAAAACTTTGTACTTGGTGGATATTCAGATGTCGAATTCGCTGGAAGTATTGATGATTGAGCATCAACATCAGGTTATTTAATGAACATGGGGCCAACAGCAATGTCTTGGAGTTGTAAGAAACAAGTTATAGTGGCCACTTCTTCAATAGAAGCAGAGTACATTTCAACATGGGAAGCAGCATGTGAAATTGTTTGGTTGCACAGAATTTTGCAAGACTTGGGCATTTCTCAGGCAGAAGCTATGTCATTATTCATTGACAGCCAGTCAGCCATCAAGCTTGCCAAGAACCCAATTTTTCATTCAAAGACAACATGTGGACACCAAGTATCATCATATCAGATCTCTCATTGCCAAAGATGTCCTCAAACCAATTTATTGTCCTTAAGAAGATCAAATCTCTGACATTTTCAAGAAACCTCTTGGCAGAATAAAATTTACTAAGTTCAGGGATGAACTTAGTATCTATTGTAATGTATCTTTGGATCATGGGGGGAATGTTAGATGATCCAAAATAAATATTATCATAGGTTATAAAATTAGAATAAAATAATTATTAATTTAAGATATTAAATTAATAATTATTAATCTAAAATATTTAATTATTTAATGGAGACATTTAGAATTATATATTGTTGTAACAAGATATGACTCTACAAATGTGTCATATCTTAGGCTCTAATTTAGGAGAATTGTTAGTAAGTTGTTTAAATATCTTTTATTGTAAATGGACACTTGTTATTTTATAAGTGATCCATAATTAGAGCTAGTTAGGACATTGAGCTTATAAAGAGCTCATTGCAAGAGTCTTTGATTGTTCGGTTGTATTCCAGATGTAATTTCTTTTCTTATTAATAAAATTATGTGTCTGAGGACACTTCTGCCATTATTAGGGGTGCCACCCATGGACGAGATGCCAGTAGTTGTTGAGGTATCTGGAGCTGTGACTGAGTTTACAAGTGATAGATGCCCATGGCAGTTCCAATAGTTTCAGGCTGACCTTCTAACATTACAAAGAAAGGCCGCGTTAGTGAATGAGGCTATTATGCAACAGAACGAGGATCTGGAGGGCATGAGAGCAGTTTGTGTCGCGTCCATGGCCAAATTAACTCACATTGGGGAGGGGTTGGATTCCCTACTGGTGTAGCTAGAGTGCATGTTGGGGCATGAGAACTGCCCTCTTCGGGCAGACATAGACAAGGTTGGTAGCATTGTTAGGTTACATTGGCCCATTGGACAGAGAGAGACAAAGCTACCTAGTCAAATTTCATGTATTGACCAGGATAGCGAGATGAGATGACCTAAGTTGCAGAGGGTGCAACACCCGCATGTTGGGGTTACTCTATGTGTAGGAGTTTGTGCATTCGATCCCTCTCTTGGGGTTGGATGGTGAGAGATTCTAAGTTGGTACTTGTGGAGTGGGCTATACAGATGGTGTTGGAATTGGGTGTAGTTCAACAGGAGCTTCTAGGCACTAGGGATATTGGTAGTGCAGACTGGCATTAGGTTCTCGGTGGGACTACCTGTTACAGGGAAAAGTGTCTATATAGAACCGCTCTATTCCACTAAGGTGTGACAGCTGCCTTAGAAACAAACAGAGAAAAGCTACTTTCATTTTTCCTTTACGAATTATAGATAGAGAGGAACAGAAAGACCAACCTCTGTCTTGCGCTAATCTCCCGATTTGATCCCTCTCTTCTTTGATAGTCCTCAGCTACCTGCTCCCTTGCACACCCAGCTTCACAAAGTACCTATAAGATCACAGAAGCATAGCACTATACAAAGACATGGATCTATAATCATAAACAATCTAGGATCAGATGTAAATTGACCATACAAATGTAGCAAGCATCAATGACACAAAAGCATGGAGGAAAACTCAAATAGCTTTTATTGATAAACAAGAAAAGAGCCAAGAGGAGTTACAACCAGTTGTTCTGACCCAGCATCAACCTCCCAGCAAAGAAGCCCTTCTTCACCTCAAACAAAGCTTAGATCACCCAACAATCTGATGTCTGTCTCAAGAAACCAACAACAATTCCTTACAATATGCAAAATTCTAGCCTCTGGATCTCTGGGATGAGGGATCCATATATAGATATCTGTAAGGGGGATGAGTCAGCTTGTGATTTGATTAGTGTCTTCTCTCTGATAGTTCTTGCTTCCACTCGGAGACTAATGGCCTCTTACTCATCCTTGGTCGAATTCAGTGAGGCAAGTGTCACAGGAGAAGATTCTGGAAGCTTCCATTGCCTCTCCACCTCGCGGAATGACACTGCCATTTGTCATTTCTCGCCCATCGCACCCCACAGAAGGGATTTTTGAAATGCAACACACCCACACAGTGTATTTAGGTGAGATGCAACGCACTTAGCAAGTGGAGCAGCTGCAATGATCCTGTTTTGACCAATTCTGAGCAGTTTCTCATGGAGAACTTCTGGGAGAAGTTGTAATCTGTTGACCTTGTTCCTTTAGGGGTTAGAACAACACTTTTAGGGACTTAGGAGCCCTTGGTTTATGGACATTTCATGCTTGGGGTTGTAGGGCCCAAAAATGTCTATAACAGTTGCCCCCTAAAGCATGAGGTCGTTAATCTTTTGATGTCGGGTGAAATGCTTTATTGTGAGGATCTGAAGTTCTTTCAATGCTGGGAGGAGACCTGTAATAAGATACAATACAATACATTATCTTCATAATATTTTCATGATCTGGCTGAGGCAGGCATTCCCATGCTCAGCTTTATAAATTCATTTTCATGTACATAGGACAGACAATCGTCTGAGTGTAGACTGATGATTCTGATAGAGCCATCATCCTTTTGAGTGGATGATTATCTGTGCAGCAATGATGTACATTTAATGTCTTTATTTCCCTGAATATATATCGCAGCCCGGATGGATGAAACTAGATCTGGGGTCTTCAATCTCTTCCGATCTTCACTTGAAGTACAAGTTGATCCATGTGAGAAATGTTCTTAAGTCGAACATGGAAAGACATCGCTTGATTATCAGTCAATGATGTAAATTGTTAACAAGCGCGAGAGGAATCACCGATAATGATAATGACCCTCAAGGTACTACAGTACAATTCATGTGGTGTGAATAAAGGACTTGGCGTCGAACACCACGCAAAATCTTTCAGTCGAAGGCCATTGATGTAAACCTGTCGCCGGAAGTGAGAAACTTTCCATTGAGGCATGCAAGCTTCAAAGTACTGAATGGGGTGTTCCTAGATCAACTTCTTGGATAATGAGCTGATGTCGACAAGAAGTGATCCGTCACAGGAGGGCCTTAATGAATCCCACATCAATGACACGGAACGGAGCAAATGATTTTAATGGAGGTGAAAACGATCTGATGATATAAGGTTCAGGGTGGCGGTCATGAAAGAATGGAGCATAAATGTATGGTAGTGGGTGAGACACAGGTGAATTCTCTGAATGACTTCTCTTGAACATATCGGCGACACTGATGTGATGGATTAGTAGCATTAACCCCAAATGTGGATGGTATGGCGTGACCATGGTGATGTGACCGGTGAATGAAACAACCCAACCCGACTCGGACACGGAGTGGAAGTGTCATGTTCAAGAGCAACTTGCTACCAACAAAGTTTCTTCAAGTTTTCTTCCCAATTTTCCCCAGTCATTGCTGACCAGTACCTCTTTATTTTTGTCAAGATTGAGGAGGATAACATATGCTTGTTCTATAATTTTCCCTTCGGGCAAACCCATCGCTATTTTTTAACGAGCCTAGCAATAGTGAAACTCGTTCTCGTCTATAGACAAGTTTGTCGCTATTAATCTTTTTAACGAGTTTAACGACAAAGATAACTCGGTCCTTTTCAATTTTAGAGAGTCTGAAAAGGAACGTAAAGGTAACTCCAAAATTCCTTTTTCATCATCTAATCCCTTAAGTCCGAAAAAGTATAAAACAATACAGAAGGGATGAATTTTCGATACTTTTAACGAGCCGAACAAAACAAGCGCTCGATCTTTTTGTGTAATAATCCCTCAGGTCCAAAAAGATTAAAATCTAGAGGAGGGATAGCACTTCCTGTCCCTTTAACGAGCTGGAGAGGCCAATAGCTCGGCAATCTTTTCATATTTTACGAGTCAGTTGAAAAGAGCTTAAAGGAGACTTGTCTTTTGAGGAACGAGTGATAATATGGGTAGCAGTTGATTCCAGGTAAGGTTTGGAATTTTCCAATCATGGCAGTGTCACAAGGATGGCTAGTGAGATCACTCTTCGCAGTTGTTCCTCAAAATGGGTAAACAATCAAATGGAGGTGAATGATCGGCCAATGAAAAAGTGGAGGTGACGGTGCAAACACGACCAAGGCTTTAATGGCTGAAGTACTACATTCACGATGGTTATTTACCGGGGAATAGTTCATTTTTTAACGAGCTTAAACGCGGGGGGAAACATTTGCTCATGGCTTATGTTTATTTTTTAACGAGCTTGAACTATGTGTTAAAACTGCTCGATGCGGGTTTATTTTTTAACGAGCTTGAACCCTGCAGTAACACTGCTCGTGGCGGGTTTATTTTTTAACGAGCTTGAACCCTACAGTAACACTGCTCGTGATAAGTTTGCATGCCCCCAGCATAATAACGCAAATTGAGGTGCATGCCCCCCAAGCTTCATTGCATTCAACTCGGTGGTTGGAATGAAGGTTTACCTTTGAGATTTGGAAAGGGGATTTGTTTCATTTTTTAATGAGGTTGACACAGTAAAAGAACTATCCTCATGACTCCTTGTTTCATTTTTTAACGAGGTCAACACGAGATAAGAACCGTCCTCGGAGTCCACCGTATTTACAGTATTTGATAGAAAATCAAAAACTGATGGATGATTAAGGTTGCTGGAATAATCTTCGTGGTAATCCAGAAGATGGGAGCGATGGTGGTAATCTTCCCATGGTGCCTCTCCTATCATCATTGATTGAATGATTCCTTCGTCTGTAGAATGTACATGCGACCAAGGATCTGAAGAGGTGCCATATTCCTTAGACCTATCTATCCAAACACTCGATGAGCGTTGATTTGGGTTTGCCCCCCAAGCCAAGAAAATTGATTGCTACAATATTTCTATTAGGGCGATGATCCATGTTGACAAAATGTTTAGGAATCTTCTAAATTTAGAAGATATCATGTTGCAGGTTCCCACCGTGGCCACTTCCACCAAATTTTTCGGAGGCGGTAGGGAAAAAGTACCCATTAAGGCAGGGTCTTTTAGGTGGCCTACTCCGATATTTTGAAGCGAATGATTGCTTCCATGGATCATTGGAATGCTTCCCGTAACTTGTGAACTGTTGGGGAGAAATGTTTGTTGGTCGACGATTGTAATTCCTCCTTGGAAGGGAAATGCAATCTTCCTGAAGTAGGTCGACACAACTGCGGCCATGGCATATATCCAGGGCCTTCCCAGTAGGATGTTGTAATCGAGGTTTCCGTCGATTACTTCAACATCAATTTCTACTGTTTTACCCCCAGTTCAACTTGAAAGTTACTTAAAATCCCGTATGGAGTGTATGATCATCCATCAAATGCTTTTAACATTGTTGACGATCGCGACAAGGGTGGTGAGCCTAAATTTTTCCAGCAACTCATCGACATAATACATGTGGATGCCCCCTCATCAATAATTGTTCGATGAACATTTTTGTTGAGGGCTTTCACTTGAATAAGGAAAGCTAGTTGAGCTGGTAATTGAGGGTCATATCCTATATGATCAAAGGCCACAAGGTTGGAATCTATTGAGTCAATCCCACCTATTCCTGATAATAAAGCTTGCTCTTGGGAGAGGCAATTTTGCGGTACCTCAAGTGTCGACATAGCGGACGACGATTGGGCCAGGTCCTCTATTATATTATAATTCTGTGTTATCTTTGCACGAGGATTAAATGTCGATTTGTGTACTACTCCCTTTGGCGATTTTATCATTTGTTCAGGAATGATGGGTGGCACAACTTCAATTAAAGTTTTTGTCGAACTACTAGGTTGTTCATTAGCCTTGTTATTCGACAGCTGTGGATTCCTGTAATCTTTATTCATTGTCAAAGCATCATTTTGCTGCTTTGAGATAGACAACATAAGCACTTGGGATCGAGAAGCATTTTGATTAGCAACCAGTTTGGTTCCCGGGTTTGGAAACGGATCAATCAATACTGCTGAGGTTTTTGAACTCTTAAAGAGTTTCTTAACTTCAGCTTTATGTGGACAATCTCTCGTCCAATGATCCTCATCGCATTTATGACACTCCGCAGGGGGTTTCCTTCGCCCAGAAGGGTTTGTAGAAGGTTTTTCAGGAGATGACCCATCCTGCTTCTTTTTTCTCCCTTTCTTTTTCTTCTTACCCCCTGGTTGCTTCAGTTGTTTGCCCTTGTCAGTCGACACGGCATTTACTTCCGAGGCAAGAAGTTCCTCATTTGCATTTTGACTAGAAATATTACGGGCCTTTTTAGATGTAGCCTTTGTCGATTTTGTGTCTGTTGCGCCAATCACGCCATCGTCAGCATGAGAGTCATTGTTTGAATTAGGAGGAGGTGGAACGGAAAATTCTGGTCTGGGAGCGTTAGGGATTTTATCGTAGAGCGTGCCAGACTGAGTATAAATCAAGTCTAAATATTGCGCATGAGCGGTAACTTGCTCTTCTGTGACGACTCCCCCTTTTGCCACATCTTCCGTGATGGAAGGTAGTAATGACTTGATAAACCATTCACCTAAGAGCTAATCGGGAACATACGTTTTTACCATTCTACGATGACGTCGCCACTCATGTATATGATCAGATATGTGAGTGGCCGTCGTTTGTTTGAAATTGGTAAGGAGTTCCGTTCCCGTTTCGTACCTTATCGGTAATTGAAAATGGGTTAAAAAGGTTGTGGCTAGGGTACTGAAGTTGTCGAATGAAGCTCTAGGCAATTCGATATACCATTTTGCTGCCGGACCAGTTAACATCCTCTGAAAAAGGAGAAGCCTAATCGAATCATCATTTAGGGTGTTTGATGAACACCACAGATGAAATGTCATCACATGATTCGACGGATCCTCACCCAAATTTCCATTAAATTTAGGAATATCTGACGAAAGTTTATGCGGAATCGCCGGCCACCAAGGGGCGTAAGAAATTGGATCATTCGTCAGCCGGTTTAGATCTGGTAATTCTAGAGTTGCTACAGAGGGCAACTGTTGATTCAGGTTAGGCGAAGCATACCCAGGATAAGATGGAATCTCCTGAGCAGTGGGTCTTTGCATACCAGCATAATGTAATTGATGCTGGAAACTTTGACAAGGTTGATGGGCATAACCATTATAATATGGTTGTTGATAACCGCTTTGGAACTGTGGTTGCCCATTACTTACAAAGACTTGTTGCTCAGGTCCTTGATATGATTGCTGGGATGGCGGTGGTTGAGATTGAATCATCCATGGTTGTTGGACCATTTGCTGTTGCCCAATACTGGATGATTGACCAAGATGAGAAGTCATAGTACTTGTTTGAGCCTGAGTCGCTCCAGATAAGGAGGCACTAACCTGAGGTTGTGATTGAGTCATTGAGACAAGAGGCTGTTGTATTGCAACCTAAGAAACTTGGGGTTGACATACAACAGGTAGCGCTTGTACTTGCGACGCAGTCACCATAGCAGGTATAGTGGGAATATTCGACACAGGATGGACTGGTTGCATTGAATATACAACCCTTGGTTGCTGAGGCAGTATTGGTGCCCAACCGTTGGATGTAATTCCAGTTTGACCTGAACTTTGTTGTAAACTTCCATATGTTTGTTCTCCGCGAGGGAACAATGAAAAGGCATACTGCCCTCCATATTGTGGAAATCCAGTACTTAAAGGGTAGATTGGCCTTTGAAGACACATTGGATCAATTTGTTGAGTTTCAACATAAGACATACCAAATGATAATCCAGATGAAGAAATAGGAACTGACCATGTCGTCGAAACAGATGAAGGCATATGTCCCTGATTGGACTCCGGCTTGTTGTTGATAACTTGCCGGGACAGATGGTATACCGGTGAACATCGTTGGAGTAGTAGTAGGAGGCTCTGCTGTTGCTGCATCGGATGACACAGTCCTGGATGTCGATGGTTGTTCAGACATATCTAGTCTATCCAAAAGATTTCCTAGCGATTCTACAAGAACTTGCGATGAAGGGAGACTAATTTCGAAGACCAATGAGGGAAAGGTGATGATTATTCCGTTTAAAATAAATTTTAGACGCTTTGACACAACTTGTTTTTTCAATTTTTAATAGTCGAGAAAAAACAAAAGATGACTCTAGTCGCCTTCGATTTTTAATGAGCCTGAAGTGACAAGTGCTCAGATGGACCTTTTCCATTAAGGAGTCTGAAAAGGAACGAAAGGGACTGCTCTGGAAATCTAGGTAGAGGGATTACCAAACCAATCGCAAAACTACAGAATACTTTTTACGGTACAGCAGTCAATCGTCCCGAATGCTGTGTTCAGTGCATTGCGTTCGATAAGGCGGCAGACACAGCTTCCTATGGATAAAGGATTAAGCCTATTGTGGTCTCCCAAAATATACTCGACGGTATGTGGGAGCACAAGTCCGTACTGGCACTTATCGTCTCAAAGTGGAGGAATCACCCAACCATCAGTGAGAATAACAGTTACTAGGCTTTACGACGCCGGAATACATCTCTAGCCTAGACTTCTAAATGTTGTGCGTTAGGTTCCAAAGCGTTGTTAGATTCATTGAATTTATTTTATAGTTGATCTTGTTTATGAAGTTTGCCTTTCAGGTTCACCGCGAGATGTAGATGTAATTCCTAAAATGCAATATAAGATGATAAACAAACTTTTTATCTTCTTTGTGCAATGAAAATCCTAGCTACTAAGGAAAGAAAGACAGAATCTTTTCACAAAGAGCAAAGAGCACACTCTAAATGCACTTTCCTAAATCAAGCCAATCAGACTGTCTATATGCAAATGCACATGCATGTATTTTTTTTCTACTTTCTTAGTATATGAATGATAAAAAGAAAGTTGATGCACAAATCTGAATTTCTTTTCAAGCGACAAATATCAACAAGTTTCTTTTCGAAATCAAAAAATGGAGACGGTCACAACACCTTACGATTTTGAAATGAATACTTGTTCTCGACACTAGAAAATTACAAATTCAGACCAAAAGCAATAGTAATAGGATAATCAACCATCAACAGCACTCAAACTCTTTCCTATGATTGAAATCGACACTTGCGACAATTTCAAATCAAAGGACGACAGTATGATTACGCTACTTTTGCAAAGGAGAACTGTAAATGACTCAACAAACACACAAAAACATCTACAGTTCTTTTGTACAAAGGAGGCGGAATAACAGCAAGGAAAAGGGGTTTCAAATAGACATATACTGATCACAGGTAGCAAAATTCAGGAATAGAACTGGAAAGAATGAACCACAGAAGCCACAACTGCACAGAGCTAGTCTGATCAGCGCACCTGAAACACAGAGAATCTGAAATGCAGCGCAGGTTGTCCACTCGGGAAGTGCGCTGAAATTCAGAATCTTTGAACAGTACCTGCACTGGGCCAGAAACGAGACTCTGTTCGGGTTCCGGGTCACAGTTTGCAGTTCAGTTCTTGGGTTTTGGCCGAGCAAAAAACAATCAGTAATGCAACCATCAGGGGTAGATCTAAGGAGGATCTAAGAGCTATCACAGGGGCAATCAGATAGTTTGTGAATCAGTTTTTTAGCTCATAAACAAATCCAGTAGATGGATTGAAGTAGCAGTTATCTACTTTGCATTTGTTATGGCAAATGCAGTTCGAATGCTACTTGTAAGTTTATGAAACAAACAACAAAGAATGATAAACAAACAAACTAATTAGTTCTCCCCAGTAGAGTCGCCATTTTGTTACAGGGAAAAGTGTCTATATAGAACTTCTCTATCCCACTAAGGTGTGACAGCTGCCTTAGAAACAAATAGAGAAAAGCTACTTTCGTTTTTCCTTTACGAATTATAGATAGAGAGGAACAGAAAGACCAACCTCTGTCTTGCGCTAATCTCCCGATTTGATCCCTCTCTTCTTTGATAGTCCTCAGCTACCTGCTCCCTTGCACGCCCAGCTTCACAAAGTACCTGTAAGATCACAGAAGCATAGCACTATACAAAGACATGGATCTATAATCATAAACAATCTAGGATCAGATGTAAATTGACCATACAAATGTAGCAAGCATCAATGACACAAAAGCATGGAGGAAAACTCAAATAGCTTTTATTGATAAACAAGAAAAGAGCCAAGAGGAGTTACAACTAGTTGTTCTGACCTAGCATCAACCTCCCAGAAAAGAAGCCCTTCTTCACCTCAAACAAAGCTTAGATCACCCAAAAATCTGATGTCTGTCTCAAGAAACCAACAGCAATTCCTTACAATATGCAAAATTCCATCCTCTGGATCTCTGGGATGAGGGATCCATATATAGATATCTGTAAGGGGGATGAGTCAGCTTGTGATTTGATTAGTGTCTTCTCTCTGATAGTTCTTGCTTCCACTTGGAGACTGATGGCCTCTTACTCATCCTTGGTCGAATTCAGTGAGGCAAGTGTCACAAGAGAAGATTCTGGAAGCTTCCATTGCCTCTCCACCTTGCGGAATGACACTGCCATTTGTAATTTCTCGCCCATCGTACCCCACATAAGGGATTTTTGAAATGCAATGCACCCACACAGTGTATTTAGGTGAGATGCAACGCACTTAGCCAGTGGAGCAGCTGCAATGATCCTGTTTTGACCAATTCTAAGCAGTTTCTCATGGAGAACTTCTGGGAGAAGATGTAATCTGTTGACCTTGTTCCTTTAGGGGTTAGAACAACACTTTTAGGGACTTAGGAGCCCTTGGTTTATGGAAATTTCATGCTTGGGGTTGTAGGGCCCAAAAATGTCTATAACACTACCTATCATTTCCCAGGTATGCTAGTTGACTAAAACTTGTATGGTACAGTTGACCTAGCAATTGAGTGTGCACATTCACTACGGGAGTCTCAGTCAGCACCAGTGGCCAACCAGTTTATGGACAGACTCTTTTGGTTGTCTTGGTATGTCATTTGTACACGAGATTACTGGGTGATCAACATACTCTAGAAGGAGTTTTTCGGAGGAGGTAAAATAGGTAGGGCACCAGATGGTGCCTCGTATGGAGTTGGGGATTCTTCACATTTGTGTGGGACATAGAGGAGCAAATCAGTGGTGGCATCATTGCTAACACCTAGGGAGATTCACTTCTTGGGTCCCTTAGGGAGGACTTGGAGGGGAGGTCCCCTCATCGAAGAGCATGGTGATACAACAGTGGAGGTGATGATACAGGTTGGATGTGAATCCACGCATATGGACACAGCTTTAGGCAATCTCATTCAGGGATGGGTAGGGGCATCTAACGTGGAGCAGTGGTCTGCAAATGGGCATGGAGATGCATGGGGGTGTGTCGTAGTATGTTGGACTGCACTGTGGAGTGGGAGTGCCTCACATCGCATTAAGTACATGCGGGGAGTGACAGGTACAATGACACAAGCGAGACACAGGACGATACATGATGGCATAGCTGTAGCCGAGTATCCAATGATGTACAGGGGTAGGTCGCGATGTAAAATGGCATGTCCAGGAGAACTGGGATGATTGATGGTATGCAAGGGTGTATAGTGCTGCACAACGAGGTCCTAGAGTGTTGCCTCCAAGGAGACCCTTGGACCAAAACACCAGGCATACCTTTGGGCGTAGTTCACCCAAGATTGACAGGGACACAGATGAGCGATACTTGATTGTATCCACGGGAACTCACATGCTTGACCCTCTTCTACATCCCTCATGGGCACATTCGATTTTGCTGTCGACTTTCTGCACTCTGGGCATGAGCAGCGGGGGATGAGGAGCTCACCTGAGATATTTGGGTGACACTCAGGGCACTAGGGAGGAGACTTTCAACAGTGGCATTGTGTTGGTGCATCAGTTGACAGCCACAGGTTGGGGGATGAAGTGATCATCTACAGGGGTGGCATATTGTTCATCACTAAGCCTACGTCTAGGGAGCTAGTCATGTGAGAGACATGTGTCACTCTTTTCTCAGGGCATGATGGGACAATGCATGAGCAGAGGATACTTGGTACGGCTGAGGTAGTTTCCCAGTATGTGTCCAAGCTCCGGACCTTATATTGGCACATTATCGAGAGGGAGGACGACAGACCCAAGGGAGATGGTTGGTGTAGAAATTCCCACTGTAGATCAATAGATTATGCAATATACTAAAGCAAAATACAAGATCTACTTTTACAACTGATCCAGGGATCTTTTTCTTATAGATGTATGGAAAGAATCACATGTAAAAATTGCAGCTTAACACAGAAATCTAATGTGCACACATAAAAGAAGAAGGAACACATAAAGGAACGACAAGAAGACAACAAGACTTGATAACGGAGTTCGTCCAACTCAAACTACATCTTCGGGCCCTGCTCGATCAATGGGGAGGCCTTCATATATTAAATGGCATGAAAAGAAGAGAATACATTCATCAGTTTACATAAAAAGAGGCTATACCTCCATTCTGGACAATGGCTGTGAAATGGAGACCTCAGATGGAGAAATGGACAACACCAATGCGTCCGTGGCATTGAGAGGGGCAAAAACCATATAAAACTTGTCCAAATCAGACAAAATGATCTATCGACCACCTGAAAGCTCTCCTGCCTCGAACTACGTGCTGAAAAATCCTCCTTCGTACCTTTTCCAATCATCCGCTTTTATATGTTTCATTTAGGACAAAGGTCGCTTAACAATCGGAGGTCTCATTGAAAAACCCGAAAGGTCGGACCTCAAAATATATCAAATTAGACTTATAAATCCATCGGGTCCGATCCATATCGCCAATCATTATCGCTGATGTCATCGGCCCTGTCTATCGGGAATCATCGATCGCCGATCACTGATATGCCGATCCGCCGATCGTCGATTGGCCAATCTGCGCTTTGCACGTTTTCCGATGTGATTTCCTTTTTAAAGGCTAAAAAACCCATTTTAAAGAGAAAATGCCTCATTTTCCAAAAGAACAAGGCAACCTTCTTTCTGCCATAACTTCATCATTCAGACTCGGTTTGGAATGCTGTTCACACCGTTGGAATTAAGGTGCCGAGCACTTCGATCTGATGTCAAGATACCTGCTTTTCTGCCACTTTGAATTTTGATATTTTCCATGCCATTGTATCTGAAGATCCACCTGGATCAATCCTCCCCATTGAGGAGCTTTTGGACCGCCAAAAGATTTCATTAGTCAATTGGAAAGAGAGGGAATTGTTCCCTCACCTTTTCCTTCTCCAGCGATTTTGCCTTGCTGGGGTGCATTCCCTTAAAACCCACTCGAAGGTATTCCACATCTCCTCGCCATGAAGTCCTGGTCCTTCTGTCAAGGATATGTCTTCTGGTAACTCATCGAGATATTCAAGTGCAAAATAATCAACTGTAGGAACTGTGCCCACATCGTCTTTATCCATGATCAATGCTGGCTCATACAGCTTTAATTTCTCTACATTCACTACTGAGTACATCTGCATATATATCGGCAAATCAAGATGAAAGGCATTGTTTCCAATCTTCTCCAATATAGTGAATGGGCCATACCAGATTGGTCTCAACTTCTTCCCTTCTCCCTTCATCCTATCCTTGCTGATGTGGAACCACACTTTGTCGCCCACTTGGAATTGGTGGTCGACTCAGTGTTTGTCATGTTGAGCCTTGTAACGGGCTTGACTTTTCTCCAGTTGATCTTGTACTACATGGTGAATCAATTGGATTCGCTAAATGAACTACTGAGCTTTGTCCCTATCATTACATCCACTAGAGCCATCTTCCCTTCCAAAGACCTCTATCATTACATCCACTAGAGCCATCTTCCCTTCCAAAGACCATGTCAAAAGGGTCCTTTGGCAGGTAACCAAAACATGTCTCAAATGGTGAATGCTGCGTAGATGAATGCACTGCTCGGTTGTAGGAATGTTGTACATATGGGAGATTCTCGTCCCACAACTTGGGATGTTTCCCATAATAGCCTCATAACAAGTGTATCACGGTACGGTTTACAACCTCTATCTATCTGTCAATCTGTGGATGAAAAGTTGTGCTTCTTTTCAATTTGGTGTCCATCATCTTCCACAAACTGGTCCAAAACTCTCCGAGAAAGAGAGAGTCCTGATCTAACACAATAGATGTGGGTAATCCAAAATGGACCCAAACATGCTAAAAGAAAAGAGAAGCAGTCTGCTCTGCAGTAATCTGCTTTTTATAAGGCATATGAATACACATCTTGCTAAAACAGTCAACGATGACATACAAATAGTCGTGACTCTTTTTAGACAAAGGCAAACCTCCTACAAAGTCCATTGATACACTTTCCCATGGATGACTCGGAATAGGGAGTGGTGTGTAGAGCCCGAGTTTTCTATTAGAGGGCTTTGAAACAGAACACATCACACAACCCTTTACATAGCGAGCCACAATGTTTTTCATATGAGGCCAAAAACAAAATCTTTGTACATGACATAAAGTCTTTTCGACACCAAAGTGTCCAGACACAAGAGAGGTGTGGGCCTCTCGAATTACATGTACTCTTTCCCCTGTGGGAATACACAATTTACCAAGGTGATACAATAGTTTCCCCTGCAAGTGATAGTTTTCCACCTGTGAACCATGGGTTAGTTTTGCATAAATCTCTTTAAAGTCATCATCATTAGCATATTGTTCAGCATAACTCTCAAAAGACAATGAAGCATTATGCAAAATAACAGAAGCAGAAATAGGAGGGTGAGATAGCATATCAGCCACTTTATTGCTAGTGCCCTTCTTATACTTTATTACCAGATGAAACTATTGAAGAAAACCCATCCACCTGAAATGACGAAATTGCTGCAACTTGGTCTGTGACTGAAGATACTGCAAGGGCTGATGATCTGTATGGATGATGGTCTCCTTGCCGATCAAGTAGTGTTTCCAATTTTTCACACTCTGCACCAAGGCATAAAGCTCCTTGTCATAAGTGGGATAGTTTATCACAGCTTGAGAAAACTTCTCCAAATGGTAACAAATCGGCTCCTTTTGCTGCATGAGTACAGCTCCCATGGCATAACCGCTGGCATCTATTTTGATCTCAAATGGATGTTGGAGATCGGGGAAGGCTAAGACTGGTGTGGTGCTGATGTTTTCCTTCAATGTTTCGAAGGACTTTTGTTGTCTTCCTCCCCATTGGAAGACATGTTTCACACTTGTCAATGTGTGCAAAGGTGCTACAATAACAGAGAAATTAGCAATAAATCTTCTTCAATACTGGACTGCACCTAAAAAGCTGCGGACCTTGGTTACACTAGTAGGCTTAGGCCAATTTACAATTTCTTCAACTTTAGAGGGATCAATTTTTAACTGACCATGACCAACAATATGACCTAGGTAACCCAAAGAGGTTTTTCCGAACTCACACTTTGACAATTTTACAAAGAGTTTTTCTTTTTTCAGTACATCAAGCACTTTCTTTACATGACACACATGTTCAACCCAACTCTTACTAAAGACAAGTATATCATCTAAATATACAAGAAAAAATTCATCAATGAAAGGCCGAAAGAGATCATTCATGACTCTCATAAAAGTGGTTGGAGCGTTGCAAAGTCTGAATGGCATCACCATCCATTCGAACAACCCCTATTTGGTCTTGAAGGCGGTTTTCCACACGTCCTACTCTACAATTCAGACCTGGTGATAACCACTGCGCAAATCCAATTTTGTGAAATAAACAACATTATTTAATTGATCTAATAAATCATCTATGTGTGGAAGAGGGTGGCAATTTTTCACCGTAATTTTGTTTAGCGTGCGGTATTCCACAGACATCCTCCATGTGCCTTCTTTCTTTGGGACTAAGACAGTTGGTGATCCACACGAAGAAGTGCTCGGCCTAATGACCCCTTGGTCCAACAATTCCTGCACCTGTTTCTTAATTTCCTCCATCTCAATGGTCGACATCCTATACATGCCAATATTTGGTAAAGGAGTGTCACACTGCAAATGGATCTCGTGTTGGATTTCCCTCTTCGAAGGTAATCCCTTCGGTTCCTGAAACAGCTCATCATAATTAGAAATTAATTCAAATAATTCTTGTTTATGTTCCTGATCGCAGCCCTGGAAAGCATTAGCAAATTCTGCCTCTTTTTCCCTTACAACCATAAGCATGCAACCCTTACTGGAATTCACTAGTCTTTTCATTTGTCCAGCGCTTACAAGGCTGGCATTGATTTTATTTTGATGAACCCTTACTATATATTCTACCCCATCTTTTGTGATTTGGTATTTGTTTTCATGACAAAAGAAGACTACCTTTCTATCATACAGATATGGGCTCCCTATCACCATGCCACATATATCCAATGGTATTACATCCAATTCTACTTCATCCACTAGCTTAGAAGCAATTACAAATTTTACTTTACATTGCTTGGTTACATTCAGTTTTATTTTATCATGTATCCAGCCAAGCGGGTAAGGTTTCGAGTGTGGTTTTGTTTCTAAGATGAGTTTCTTTACTAGGGATTTTGCGAATAAATTTTTTTGGGACCTAGTATCAAAAAAAGTTTCAACTTTAGTATGATTTACAACAACTCTGATATGAAACAGCTCAATCCTCTTTCAGTCATTAGGAAGGGACTCATTTATAGAACTAGTGCCTTCAAGCGATTCAGAATTGACATGAGGTGTAAGAGTACCTTTTGTTCCTGCGGTTGTGATTAATGCATCATCTCCAGAATCTGATCCAAGGTCTTGCTGCACTGTTGCCACTGTCTTCTGCTTCTGTTTTCCTCCATACTTCTTTGGATTATTTTCTGGGTGCTGTTTCTAGTAGTGGTCGTCATTGTGGCCTTCCTTTCTGTAGTGATTGCAATACAACCTCTCTCCTTATTTAGCTGCTGCCACCTTCTTCTCCTTTCCTTTCCATTTCGCTTTGGATTTGCCATTGGGAGGTTTGAACGGTGGTTTTCTGCACTGATCATCTCTTTCATTTTTTCCCATGTTCTCAATATGAATTTCCTTTACGCTGGCTGAGTCAATAGTGGTTGGTTCAAACAACAACAATGAATGCCTAATGTAGCTATGCAATGAGCCAATATACTTAGTTACAACTTTAGGTGTATCAAGTGCAATACCCAAATTCAGTGCTTGCTTTCTAAACTCTTATGTAAAACTTTGAACATCCTGACCTTTGCCTTGTCTTAGATACCGTCAATTCATTAAAGCTTTTTGCTTGTATCCTAAAGGATAAAACTGTTCCTTTAATGCAGAAATAAAATCAGGCCATGAGGAAAAGAGGTTACCCACATTCTTATTGTGCTGCAATTTGCTCTCCCACCAAACAAGAGCGGTGTTGCTCAGCCATAGAGAGGCTAGCTGAATATTTGCCTCATCCTCCACAATTTGCTAAATCCTGCAGTAGCCCTCAAGCTGCATAATCCAATTATTAAGCTTTTTTGCATTGCTTTCACCATTAAACATGGGAAGATCAAATTTAACATCTAATTTAAAGAAATGTTTCTTAGATGCATCCTTTGAATTTCTACGATTATGGTGGTGAGAGGAAGGAGAACCTTCACTCCTGGAAGGAGAAGGAGGGGGTTCTTCTCCACCATTCCCATGCGCTGAACCTTGTTCTTCTGGGTTTCTCTCCTCTACTTTCACCATCCTTATAACCAACTGACTGATATTTTTTGCCATTGAATAGAAGGTCTTGTGGAAATTGCGCTCCTCTTCAAGATGAGCTTCATTTTTTTCCATGTCTCTCCTTTGTTGTGCATGCCCCGATTCGGGATCGAAAGGCTCTAATTCCCCTTTGCCTCTTCGGAGTCTGTTTTTTGTTAGCATACAAACATGCAATTCACATCTAAAAAGCCCTGCTCTGATACCACTTGATCTAGGGATCTTTTGCTTATAGATGTATGGAAAGAATCACATGTAAAAATTACAGCTTAACACATAAATCTAATGTGCACACATAAAAGAAGAAAGAACACATAAAGGCATGAAAAGAAGACAACAAGACTTGATAACGGAGATCGTCCAACTTAGCCTACGTCTTCAGGCCCCGCTTGATCAATGGGGAGGCCCTCATATATTAAATGGCATGAAAAGAAGAGATACATTCATCAGTTTACATAAAAAGAGGCTATACCTCCATTCTAGACAATGGCTGTGAAATGGAGACCTCAGATGGAGAAATGGACAGCACTAATGCGTCCGTGGCATTGAGAAGGGTAGAAACCATATAAAACTTGTCCAAATCAGACAAAATGATCCATCGGCCACCTGAAAGCTCTCCTGCCTTGAACTACGTGCTGAAAAATCCTCCTCCGTACCTTTTCCAATCATCGGGCTTTTATATGTTTCATTTAGGACAAAGGCCACTTAACAATCAGAGGTTTGTTATGTTGGAATAGAAACCATTTAGGTGGAAGGGTCGGCGGGCACAACAAACCCTTAAAAATAGCATTTTTTCCTCTCAAGCGATATACACGAAAACATTGAAAAACATTGAAAACACTGAAAGGCCAGACCTCAAAATATATCAAATCGTACTTATAAATCCATTGGGTCTGATCCATATTGCCAATCACTATCGCTGATGTCAACGGCCCTGTCTATCGGGAATCGCCGATATGCCGATCACCGATTGTCCGATCCGCCCTTTGCACGTTTTCTGATGTGATTTCCTTTTTAAAGACTAAAAAACTCATTTTAAGGAGAAAATGCCTCATTTTCCAAAAGAACAAGGAAACCTTCTTTCTGCCATAACTTCATCATCCGGACTCAGATTGGAGTGTCGTTCGCACCGTTGGAATCAGGGTGATGAGCAATTCGATTTGATGTCAAGATACCTACTTTTATGCCACTTTGAATTTTGAAATTTTCCATGCCATTGTATCTGAAGAACCACCTGGATCAACAACAAACTTTGCAAAAGCTTAATCGAACATGAGCAAGATCAATGAGAACACATATAACTGAGAATGAGAAATAAATCACACATAGCACAAAATAAATAACCCGGAGAAAGCCTCAGCCTAAAACCCCAATCTCTGTATTATCATACAAGTGGAAATCTTGTTCAAGTTACAAAAAGAATCAGCACTCAAGCTATCCTGCACTCTCTGCAATCAAACAATACAACTCACGGACTGAATAGACATTGTATATGTCTTCCTCAAGCCCTCCAAGCCTCCTATTTCCTTGCGCAGTTTTTCCTGGGGTCCAGTGCTTCCACTTGTGTGAATTACCACCTCACACTGCTCACTTGGCTCAAAAATAACTGCACAAACTTGAAGGATATAAATCCTTCTGCATGTATGAGTTTCCTTTATAGGAAAAATTCATCCAACTGATAGTACAGTGTCCCTCCTCTGATTTCAACTGGGTCTCTAACAGAACTGACATGCATGAGTTATTTATGAGAGAATATTCAGTTATCTGAAGTGCAACAATTACATGCATGCAAGCATTAACTAACTGAACTCACAATTAATTCAACAAACTATTTGAATTAATCTCATTGAACTTAACTCAGATAACTGAGCTAACTAATTACAACTCACTCTTATCTCTTTAACTAATGGATAAATCCCTTAATCAAAGGAATAACTGTTGCATGTCCTCACATAGACTTCATGTTTATTTTTCCTTAACTAATTAACTCAAGATGAATTAATTGATTAATTTACAAATAATTGCTATGATCAAATTCGAAGTTTACTTCTCAATTTTAGTTCAAGGAATAACTAAAATTGGAATCCATCCCGAAATACTATTTTTAGCACTTCCATTTTTTATTCCTTGTTGCTATGTCCAACACTGGTACCCGAACTGTTATTTATAGCAGTGCTATTTTTATCATTTCTTGTTGCCATTTTCAACAGTTGACAGGGACATGAGGGATCCACATACACTAAGTCGATTACGAGTATTGGATACCCATCTTTTGGTTGCATTCATGGAGTAGCTATTTGGCACACGTGACTTCTAGCGATCATCGGTACTAGAAAGAGGCAAGCACATGGCAGATTAGCATGCATTAGATTAGCCCATGATATATGGAGCCTATATATTGATCGCATGCAAAGACTAGAGATGAGGCATGGATGGATTCTTGTAGTTGTTAGAGCTATGTTGCAGTAGGGCTAACTAGGGGATGCAGGGATTCAATTGTTTGATAGATCACTCTATCTCATGATGGTGAGAGTTATGGAAAAGAGTGGTCTAGTTCACTCTGGGATTGGCACATGGGGGTACATAGTGGCCTTCATCGTATGGAGAGGCAAGCTTTCTTTGTGGTTGCACCAGTTCAGAGTTAGACTTAGATGGGTAGACTTTGGCAACATGGAGATGTCAGGGGGGGCGGTGGAGGGGGCAGGATGTGTCTCGCCTCTATAAGTATTCCACCATTGATTTCCAAGAGAGGAGGATATTCTCTATGCACGATGGGAAGTATGTCATATTCAGAGTAGCACAATGTCAACATGGCGACACCACTATGGGACTAGCAGGGAACTAGTTTATCAGAACTCTTCACAACTCAATAACCTTTAGGGATGTTCTGGCTACTACAAGGGGAGATCATAAATATCTTCCATTGGGATTTAGCGAGTCATTGATGGAGCAGGGGACTTTTGGTACCTGTACCAGGTAGGATATTGGGTGAAGAGAGGGGAGCTTCATGTTGGACAAGATGGCCTAGGATCTAGGCATTGAACGATTCTTTCATATCAGGATAGTGTTGAGGTCAGGGACAATTCATTGGCACATCTAGCACCTTGGCACATTTTGCAGTGACAATGGTGAGCAACAGTAAGAGAGGATGCTTGTTCAGGCATTACTTAAGGAAAAACAATTTTTGGTGCATTAGAGGAGCTTGCGAGATGAGGATGCTACTTGGGAGGGCAAACACATACTTGAGTACCCTGCACTAAGGTTTTTTGTGAACAAGCAACATTTGGGAGGGGAGGTGTTAGGTCCTTATAATACTAGTGATTCCCCCATTACTATTGTCATTTTAACCCTTATTGTTATTGTTGTACCCCTATTGTCCCCATATTGTTATTATTGTGCCCCATAGAAGCCCAGTATTGGTATTGTTGTGCCCTTATATTATTATTGTTATGTCGACTTTGATTATATTATGACCCCTTAGACTCCTATATATAGAAATGAGGTTTTGTCATTTGTATCATCCAAGAATTGTTCATTTGTGTAATGTAAAGGAGGTTTCTCCCTTGAAGAGGCTGAATTCTAAGGCGTTGATCTTTCTTTTCTATCTTTTTGTGAGTTTGTTTCATAACATTTGGTATCAGAGGTTTGGATTCTAGGGTTTCGCTGCTCCAAACAGGTCATTGTGGTATTTTTATTATAACTTTTTCTGTAATGTTTCAGAAGATTAAAAAAAAACCCATTTAAGCCAAAATCATTGTGAACCTCAAGGCCAAATTTCAGATCTTGTCTCACTGTATTTTCGGAGATATGATCGGAGACAGTTAAGGTGTTTGCATACTCCTGAATTACATTCCAAACAAGTGAACTTGGGAACATCGAAATAAATTTCTCTCTGAGTATCAGATTGAAATTTTGTAAGAATTTATATAAAGAGGATGGACTATAGTTTTTTGTGTATTTTTTTCAAATCCGAAGGTCGAAACAGTGACACGTGGAATGTCGTACAAGTTCGCTCTACAAAAAAATTATATAATCAGGTCATCTTGGGATATTGGAAATAATTCTTTCCTGGAGAATCCAATTTTGATTACACTGGTGGCATTTGAAAGAGGACTCAGAGGGCTACCATAGGAAGAAATTTCAAACTTTGGAGATCCACAATTATAGAGATACAACAAATTTAATATCGAGCTTCTACAAAGCGAAAAAAGCTCTGTAGTCTTTTTAAAATTTTGCATAAGTTTGGGTTGAAAAATTAGGTTGAATTTCAAAGGGAATAGTGAAGAATAATTATCATTAATTGATGCCCCAAAGAAAGAAAATGGAAACACTTAGTAAACAACCTGAAAGATCTAGCATGACTCATGAATAATATGAAGAAATGCAACATGCGATATCAAAATTACGAGACCAAGTGCAACAAATTTCACTCTCACAAAAGGTAACAAAAGCTAAGATTGATGGTTTAAAGAAAGATGTGGAAGCTAATATGAATGGCGTGTAAGTTAAGATGGATGGTATGGAAGCTAAGATGAATGACATGGACGCTAAGATACAAGATTTGAAGCTAGATTTGACGAAGTTTCTACAAGAAACGCTTACTAGTGGTGAAAAGGTAGTAAAGGAAACTCATGATGAGAAAAAAAGAAATGTTAATCATGATTTCATAGACTCTAATGTTGGATTGAAGACCCACCATGTTCCAAAGATCGATATGAGGAAGTTTAATGGCAAGGATCCTGTAACATGGATACCACAGATGGAGCAATATTTCGATCTCCATAATGTGCAAAACACACAAAAGGTACACATTTCAACTTTATATTTGGAACCAAATCAGTTTGTATGGTATCGATGGCTTTGCTCTCGTAAACAAATTGTCACTTGGGCAATTTTTACGGAAGAAATGATAGCACATTGTGAGGATACAAAAAGCAACATTTTTTTTAGCCAATTGATAAACCTCAAACAAAAGGGTTCAATGATGGAGCACATTGAGGACTTCCAAAAATTGAATATAAGGATAAAAGATATTCCAGAGGAGCATAGGATTGATGTGTTCATAGAGACTTTAAAGGATAACATCCAACATGAGGTTCGCCTTTGAGAACCTTACTCAATGGAGAAGGCATTCATGTTGGCAAGAAAAATGGAAAGAAAAATTATGGCAACAAGGAAGCCTACCACTCACAATTACAAGGATGGAAGTGTTGTTTCCCCTAGCCTTCCACAACCTACAAGGTTGACACCCCAACAATTGGAAGAAAAAAGAGCAAAAAGGCTTTGTTATAGTTGTGATAGAAAATACACTAAAGGTCATAAGTGTTCTCAGAAAAAATTATTTTACATAGATTGTGAAGAGGAGGAAGAAAACGAACAAGAAACGTCAAAAGAAGAGGATATACACCAAGAACGAACCCTAGAGAAAAAAGAAATGAGTCCGACCATATCTTGTAATGCATTGGTCGGAATTACCACTCCTCAAACTATTAAGATAGAAGAGCATATCAAGAAGAAAAAGGTAATAATGTTGATTGATTCAGGCAATACCCATAATTTTATTCATTGTAAGATAGCCAAGGAATTGAATTGCTTCCTATATCCAGCACCAGAGTGTCAAGTGATGGTTGCAAGTGGAGGAACCATAAATTGCTTTGGAAAGTGCCATAATATCAAGCTATCCATGGGAGAATATGTATTGAATAGCCCAATGCTTTCCATTTCAATGGGTGGTGCTGATGTTGTACTAGGAGTCCAATGGCTACAATCCTTGGGTACAATAGTTTTTAATTTTCAAGAACTTTTCATGAAATTTTTTTCGGAAGGAAAGGAAGTAGAACTAAGAGGTACCGCAGGGAAACCAAGAAAGATAATCAGCGCTAATGGAATGACAAAGCTTCTAAAGAAAGAACAACGAGGTGTAATTGCACAATTATGTTCGCTAGAGGTTCCCACATCAAAATCATCTATTTCTCTAAATCTTCAAAAAGTTTTGGACAATCATTCCAAGGTATTTGAGACTCCCAAAGGTCTTCCACCTATTCATGATTATAATCACGCTATTCATTTGATTCTAGGAAGCGTTCCTCCAAACATCAGGCCTTACAGATATCCTTATGCCCAAAAGAGTGAAATTGAATGTATGGTTGCAGAAATGCTAGAGGCTGGGATAATTCAACCTAGTCAAAGTTCTTTTTCTACTCCAGTAGTATTGGTGCACAAGAAGAATGGATCATGATGCATGTGTCCGGATTATAGGGAGCTCAACAAGATCCCTATTAAAGATAAATTTCCCATTCCTGTCATTGATGAACTATTGGATGAATTGCATGGATCAATTTACTTCACCAAGTTGTATCTTCGTTCAGAATATCATCAAATCAAAATAAACACTGAAGACATTCCAAAAACAGCATTTAGAACTCATGAAGGTCATTATGAATTTTTGGCCATGCCTTTTGGTCTTACCAGTGCACCTTCTACATTTCAAGGTTTGATGAATTCCATTTTTAAACCCACCCTTATAAAATTTGTGTCAATATTTTTTGATGATATACTAATCTATATCAAGTCTTAGAAGGATCATGTTCAACATGTTGACAGGGTGCTCAAACTATTGGAGGAGAAACAATTATATGCAAAAAGCTCCAAATGTTTCTTTGGAGTATAAGAGGTGGAATATCTAGGTCACATTGTATCTCATGAAGGAAGTGTTAAGGTAGACCCTAGGAAAATTAAAGCTATTAAGGAATGGAAAATTCCCACATCCATAAAGCACCTGCGAAGATTTCTCGGGTTGACAAGGAATTATGGCAAGTTTGTTAAGAATTATGGAAGAATAGAAGCACCTCTATCGACATTATTGAATAAAGATGCATTTTTATGGACTTTAAAAGAAACGAAGGCCTTTGAACATCTTAAAGAGGAAATGTGCGAAGATCTAGTCTTAGCTACGTCGGACTTCACAAAAACCATTATTGTGGAATGTGATGCCTCAAGAAATGGAATTGGTGTTGTTTTAATGCAAGAAGAAAGACCCATTATTTTCGAAAGTCGTCCAATCAAAAGAAAGTTTTTACACAGCTATTTATGAAAAGGAAATGTTGGAAATACTACGTGCACTTAAGAAATGGCGACCCTACCTAATGGGAAGACACTTCAAGGTAAAAACGGATCATGATAGTCTGAAATACTTTTTAGAACAAACATTATCTTCAGAAGAGCAGAAAAAATGGATCACAAAGATGTTGGGTTATGACTTTGAAATCATATACAAAAAGGGAAGCAAAATGTTGTGGCAGATGCACTCTCAAGAAAGGACGAGGATGTGGAAGCATTTCTTTGTGCCATTTCTATTATCCAACCAGATTGGATAAACAAAGTAAGGGATGAATGAAAGAATGATGAAGAAGTGTGGGCACTCATTCAAAAGATACAACAAGATCCCAGCGCATCTGATACATTTAGCTAGAAAAATGATTCGTTATGGTAAAAAGATCGCTTATACCTATGTCATAATTCCAAACTCAAACAAAAGATTCCTATGGAATTGCACGCCTCCCCCTTAGGAGGGCACTCGGGATTTTTAAAAACTTACCACTGGGTTAAGAAGGAGTTTTTTGGGGATGGCTTTAAATCTGATATTCAAAAGTTTGTGGTGGAATGTTTAGTTTTCCAACAAAATAAAGTTGAAACAATTAAGACCCCAGGTCTATTACAACTTTTATCCATTCCAAGTCAACGTTGCGAGGAGTTTTCAATGGATTTCATCACAGGTTTACCCAAGTCCGAAGGAAAGAGTGTCATCATGGTGGTAGTTGACAGACTTACCAAGTGTGCATGCTTTTGTGTATTATCTCATCCATTTAAAGCCAATACATTTTCTAATGCATTTATGGAAACAATTCAAAAGCTACATGGAAACCCAAAGATTATTGTAAGCGACAAAGATCCCATTTTCACTCGAAATTTTTGAACATAATTATTTTCTTATCTTGGTACTCAGTTAGCTCATAGCTCCAATCTTATCATCCTCAATTTGATGGGCAAACTGAAATAGTGAACAAATGTTTGGAAGAATATCTTCGTTGCTTTGTATCTGATAAACATACACAATTGATCAAATGGTTTCCTTTGGCTGAATGGTGGTATAACACTTTCTTCCATACAGCAGCAAAAATGACCCCATTAATGGAACTTTATGGATATCACCCACCATCCATCACATCATATTTAAGAGAAAATTCTAAAGTTCAAGTAGTGGAAGATCACATCGAGCATCAACAACAACTTCTCCAACTCTTAAAAAATATTTTATGTTTATGGAAAAACCTGTGAACAGTTTATGAAACCAACGTTTTGGACTAGCTCAATGAGTCCATCATGAGGGCAATGTGATTTGTATTTTGAGAAGAGAGAGCATTAAATTGTGGAGCTATTAATAGTTATTTGAAAATATTTGATGTCTTTTTTAATGTTGGCCTAATTGATTCATAATTATTAATTCATATATATATATATATATATAATTTTATTTATTTTTTAATGACTGGTTTAATTAAAGATTGATTGTATTTAAATGTATTCATTTGATATATATTTATTTATTTTATTTTATATTTATTTATTTTATATTTATTTTATTTTATTTCTTATTTCTTTTGGTTTAATTAGTGAATTGATTATGTATATATTTAAATTTATTTATTTATTCGTTCATTTATTTATTTATTATTATTATTATTATTTTAAGATTCTATGTTATATATAGAAGTTTTTTGCTTTGAAGTAATAGTTTGAAGATTCATTTACATTGACTTATTAAATTATATTTAAAGGGAGTTAGATTTATTTATTTATTTATTATTCTATTAATTTGTATTTACTCCTTTTTATTTTATTTAATAAGGGTTTCCAGGTGCTACTTAATTTTAGTCCGTCATCTCTATTTATGTTGTTGGAGGATTTCTCAATTTCAATTGCCTCTTTCACCCTTCTTTTTAAATAATGGTCTTCCTTGTGAATTAATTTTGCTTGTTCCATACAGATATAGTGTGAAGAAGAACATGCGTGCTCTGCCAGACCTGATTTTTCTGACCTGTTTCTTGTAATATCATTAATGTGTTCTTTTAATTTTAAGAATGAAATAGCAGGCATATCAACATCACAGCGAAGGAAGTTTTGATATAGGTGACTGGTTATTTCTACAGCTACAACCATATAAACAAATGTCCCTCAAGCAAGATAAGAAGGATAATAAATTATCACCAAAGTATTATGGTCCGTACAAGGTGTTGCAAAATATTGGTACTATGGCATACAAATTGGAGCTTCCTGCAGCTTCTCGAGTGCACCCACTTTTCCATGTTTCATGCTTAAAAACAGTTATTGGTGAGAAGCTCACAGTTCAAAAAATATTGCCAAAACTTGACGAGGAAGGAGAAATCATATTGGAACCTGAAGCAGTCACAGAAACAAGAATTCGACAGCAGCGAAATCGATCAATTTTAGAGTATCTTGTCAAGTAGAAGAACTTACCCGCGAAAGATTCCACATGGGAGAATGAGAATTTTATACAAAAGCATCCAAAACTACTCAAGCGTTGAGGACAACACTTTTTTGAAGGAGAGGAGCATGTTAGGTCCTTATAATACTAGTGATTCCCCCATTACTATTGTCATTGTAGCCCTTATTGTTATTGTTGTGTCCCTATTGTCCTCATATTGTTATTATTGTGCCCCATAGAAGTGCAGTATTGTTATTGTTGTGCCCTTATATTATTATTGTTATGTCGGCTTTCATTATATTGTGAATCCTTAGACTCCTATATATAGAAATGAGGTTTTTTCATTTGTATCATCTAAGAATTGTTCATTTGTGTAATGTAAAGGAGGTAAAGGAGGTTGCCCCTCGAAGACGTTGATTTCTAAGGCGTTGATTTTTCTTTTCTATCTTTTTGTGATTTGGTTTCATAACAGGAGAACTGTAATGTCTCTTCCTAAATTATTTTGGACCATGATTAATCTCTACATTTTGAGGTCAAGTTTGGAGATGATGGGGCCCATTCAAATTTTTTAGGAAACTAGACTTAGTGGAATTTATTTTGGTGTGGTTATGTTATACGTGTGGGTCACTCACATTAAGAGAATACACATTCCCTAGTTCTATTTGCATGAAGGGGAAATCAATGGTTGAGTGAAGGACCCACGATAGAGGGAAAATGAAGGGAAAATTTCTCCACGAAATCTATAAGGAAGGCAGCGCTCATCATTTCATCACCTTTTGACATATTGAACTCAATCTTAGTTGTTCGATCTACTTAGCCGGGTTACTGTGTTGTTTAACACATGAGTGTCTCCAAACGAAGATCTCAACCCTTGCTTTGGTGGACTTCGAGTCCCCACCCTAGGAGGAAGTTTTTCTTCATCTCAGTTCATAGCAACAACAGGGATACGAGTTATAAGTAGCTATAGTCGAGTTTCAACAGTAGGGCGACTAATTACAACGGTTGTAGTCGAGTTCTAGCGGCAGGGGAAGTAATAACAAGGAGGTTGAGTTACAACTGCAAGGAAAGGAGCAACAAGATGGTTGAGTTACAACAACAGGGAAATAGCAACAAGGAGGTTGAGTTCTAGTAGCAGGGAGAGTAGCAGTAGTGCAGAGCAAGGAGAGTAACAACATTGTAGAATAGGAAGAGTAGCAATAATGCATGCACTGCGCAGCTAGTGGAGTGAGATTTTTTGGGGCAACATTATCCCGGGGATTTAGAGCTAGGGCACTAGAAGATAATTTTGAGGGCCATTTGAGGGTGAATGCTAGAGCTGTGAGTGCATATATTGACAATATCCATCACAATAACAGAATTCATATTTGGCGGAGGGCCATGCTGTGATAGGTCAATTTTTTTAAGGTTGGAACCAAGAGAAACCCTTTCTGATTTTTTCTGGGTTTTTGGCAAGGAGTACGATCCTAATTTTATAGAATTTTCTGGGCAGATATAAGGTGTCAAACAAGGGTCCCAACTCAGCGAACAACTAGAGGAGCTAGGGGGAATTTGGGCCAAAATTCAGAGGTCAACATTTGGCCAATTCACTCGTGGGTTATTATGGGTTTCTTGCATAAAGGTTGGGATTAATTTCCCAGAATTTTCTAAGCATTAGAGAAAGCTCTAACAACAGATCATTTCAAGCAGCGACACATTTCCAAGTAGTAACCACGCAACTCTTGGGCCAGATTACCGGCAAATTTAAGGAAGGTGTTCCATTTTTCATTTTGGGCCTTTTCTAGCTTGCCTAGAGCAAGCCCAAGTGCACACATTCCAACACCTTGTTGTACACCTCTTCCTATTTAATAAAATGAGTAGACAACGCATTTTGGTTGCCAATTTTGTGGTCTGATAGTCTGATTTAATTTTATGGTGTTGTTTTTATTGTTTGCTTTGTATAGCACTATTTTTTCTAGTTGGGAACATTATATCAATGGTAGGTGTAGGAGGATCATTTTCAAAATGTATGTTTTGAATGGTGACTAGATAAGGAAACCAATAATTAGGTACAGGGTTTGTTTTGTATCAAGGGCTAAAGGTTCTTGACTCAAGGTAGATACGAGAGTTAATTTCCATTGGAAATTTAGCAATACTCATTAGACTCATGCACTAATCTTCTTTACCTAATGGAAATATAGAAAGGCTCACTTGGTGAATCTAGAAGTAGCCAACCACTTTGAATCCATACACTTTTCCAAGTCTTATAGAAAGGAATTAATCAATCTAAGTGTTTGGCCAAGAAAGCCTCATGCCTAGGTTGTGGAACATTGAGGATAAAAAGGGGTCATCCTTCTCCCTGCTTAATAAATTTTGTTAATTCCTAATCCAATGTTACAAATGCCATCATGTTACCAAGCCAAGTGGCCCATTGAATTTAAGATGTAAGGCTAGAATTCAAAAGGCATTACAACCTCTATACCACCATTGGACAATTCAACCTTTGCGCAGAGCAACAATATCAATTCAGTGTTATTGTAACCCCAAGTCATAGACATCCTCAATTCATTTTAGTGTTATATCCTCAAAGGTGGTAATCCTGGCAGCATCTCTCCCCAACCCATGTTCAATGAATTCGAGTGTTTCACAACTTTGCTAGCTGATGAGGTGAGTAACTTTGTCAATTTAGAAATTTTTTCTCTATTCTCTATTTTCAAATTGACAGTAGAAGTGTGGTTCATTGAGAATGATAAAGAGGATGATTTGAATTAGGGAAATCTTGGTAGTTTTTTTTAGAGATTGGAATGACTTGAATTAGGATGAGGGTTTTTTTTTGCAAATAACGAGACCTTTATTTTCACAACAGCAAAAAAAATCACGCTCAGAAGGAAAATCATAAGAGTGGGCTTGCAAGTATAATGGAAACTCTGATGCAGTAGAAGTCGCTGATTGAAAACTCTAGAGGCTTGAGTTTTGTGTTCTACATCAATAGGTTTCAAATTTATCTAGGATCCCTCAGTCAGCGACCCCCAAAAGAACAATCTCTAATAGCTCAAGTGTTGGAAGAAAACAACGAGTAGGAATGCCCTTTATTAACTTCAGGGCTTCTCATGTTTTGTAAAGCCGACCTTATTTAAGTGTCTTTTTCAAGCTTTATACAAGCAAAGCATTTTGGACACCCCTGCAAAGGATAATATCACCTTCTGTATTGTTACTTTGCAAGATTTGGAACAAATCTCTTTAGTCAGTTTTCTAAACATGGTAAAGAAATATTTCCAATGCACATTAGAAGAAAATGGGTAGCAAGGAAGTAGTTCTAAGGAGTTTTCCAAAAAATTTGTTCTTACAAAAGTGTCGTAGTAAAAAACATGGGCTCTGAGAGTAGTTTCCACCAACACAGCGTAATAGCGATAAACGTAAAGAACTTTTAGAACTAGAAAAAGAAAAGAAAAAAAACTAAATGAGATAAATATCAAAATGCAACCACTTTAGCTACTCAAATCAAAACATGTTTAAACTATTTGATGATTTTAGAGTCTTGAAATATTATGCAAAATATAACCAATTAGTAACCCTATAATATGATTATACACTACATCTCAGTAAATATTTCAGACTTCAATTGTGTAGTATGGTTCCTTGTTGGAAGTCAATAGCTCGCTGTGGTGAAACTCTATTTCAATTACGTGGTTCGCAAAGTAACATCAACCACTCTATGAGATCTATCATATTTATGTTCTTCGGGTAGGATCATTTTCAAATGATATTGATTAATATGAACTTCAACGGTGTTGGTAAGAAAGATATCAATAATAGTGTGACACAATGTTAACAATATGTTGAGATTTGAAATTTGGAGTGAAATTTTTAATTCAGTGGTTGATAGTAGTCATTCGTTTGTTTATATCAGTTATAGGAGATCAATGTTTAAGTGTTTTCTGTAGATACTTTAGAACACTTGTTCATCGATGTACTCTTTTTAAATTCAATGAACATAAAAAACAATAAGAGAAGTAAGAAGAAATGACTTAGAACAAAGATTAGTTGGTATGTAAATTTGAAATAAATACTTGTAAATCACAATGAATTTGGACAAAGATCCACCATAATCATAAACTAAAAACGAAATTATGATAATTAACCTCATTAAACTGTGCAAAAATTAAAATAAATAACTTGAATATATTGTGAAATGTTTTGTGATGGTATGTCTCCAGCATTGGTGAATAGTTTGAATGTTACAAATGCAACTTCAACAAGGGTCGAACTTTTTTTTATAGTTTTTTTGAACTTGAATTCGATTGATTGGTAACAAGAATTGACATGATGGATTGCAATCAATTAATTTTGAATGTATGATTTGGATTAATTTGATGTAATCGAATAGCGGGGAATTTGTTATGGTTGATTCATGTGCTTTGATTTAATCTATTTTAATGAGAAATTTAATGGGTTGGGTATTATTTATTGAAGGAAGGGTTGAATTGTTGAATAACAAAACCGTTATGATCGATATAAATCAAATATTTTTATGTGCAAGCATGAATCTACATTTGGGATACATAACTTCAATTCACTTCACTGGAGTTGAAGTGATGAGTACATTTATTTTTATGTGCAAGTATGAATCTACATTTGGTATACATAACTTCAGGTCACTTCAGTGGAGTTGAAGTAATGGGTACTTTGTATTTTTGGAATAGGCAATTTCGGGATTTATAGTTTTATTTGTTTTATAGTTTGAACAAAATATTTTGTACTCTTGGTATTTAAAATACTATTTATTAACATTGGCCAATCTATATTTTGAAAAATTTTGAACATAAATTAAAATATATTTACACTTAATGTTATATATTTTTGTTTTAAAAGTGATTGCACATCTCTCAATTTACAGTAGATTGAGGGGACCAATACTATAACAACTACTAACACTAATGCTTGCACAACATTATCTCTTGATAAAAATTTTCCTCAAAATGTGTATAGTTATATCTTTTACTAAAGTCATTTATGTATGATACAATTTTCTTATAAAAATGAAAAACAATGAAGGGAAAAACAATGAAGGGTCAAACCGTATTTTTGTGAGAAAAAAAATTGATTTTTCCGATCTTTGTTAAATCTGATAAGAAAATCTATAAATTAATATTATAATTATTACGCATACGCATCTATTCAAAAATTGATTTTTCCGATCTTTGTTAAATCTGATAAGAAAATCTATAAATTAGTATTATAATTATTACGCATACGCATCAGAATTTGAATAGATTTTTAGTATTAAAATTGTTATTAAAATTTTAAAATTCTACAATCCAAAAATTATAAGATTCCAACCAAAAGAAAATATTATGGAGGAAATTGTTAATCATAAGCACTTAATAATAATTGGAACACATTACACTTTTGAGTGTTTCGGAGATGATGAGAACCCATTAAATTATTAATTATAATACATATAGTTATATCTTTTATGAAGGTCATTCATGTATGATAAATAATAGTCTTGTAAGGATGAAAAAACATTTAAGCGCTGGTGAGATAATTGGAATCAACATTAAATTGTTATTTGTAGTGATTTTGTTAGTCTTGTAAGGATGGCAAAACATTTAAAACATTAAGCGGTGATGACATAATTGGAATCACATTAAATTGCTATTTGTAGTGATTTGGTTTTCAATAATATTTGTTTTAATTTAATTTATTGTTTGGGTAGAGATGTAGATTAATGTTATTTTATATTAATAAATGATAATTATAATTATATTATATTATATAATTATTTAATATAATAATTAAAGAATATTATTTATCATTTAATTATATTTTTAATAAATTTAAATTAATAAATTATTTTAATATTTTATTTTATTATAAATTTATTTAATATAATTATATTAAACTAATAAATATAATAATGTAGTTATTAAGAATTAAATATATTATAGAATGGAAAGGATTTATTTCAACCAAAATTTATATAATTCATTTAGGAAATATGATAAACATATACAGATAAGAGCGAACTAGAGAAGACTTGACTTGTCCTACCACTACCACCATACTTCACTATCAGATATTGCAGATACCTGGTAATTACAATACCACACTGAAAGCCATTGTTGCAAATATCTAGTAACTACAATACCACACTGAAGATATTCTTTTCAGCCAAACAAGGAAACATACTGTACATATTACTGTTTGGACTGAAAATATATACATACTGCATGCATCAGCATGCATGGATTCAAGAAGCTGGAGATCCTGGTAAGAGGAGGTGGTCTTTAACGCCATTTGGATCTACTCTCTCCACTGTAGAGCCTGTTTGCCATCCCAGAAACAGAAACAGAAACAGAATTCAGGACTAAATTTAACCATAGGTTTGGTGGTTCAAAACTTCAATCTCCCCCTCAGAGTTGGGGTTGCTCAAAGTGTGATATATTTAGTTGAAAAATCTGAAGGGTGAAGAGATTAGAAATGATACCAGTCATAAACCGTAGGGCTCTGTGGTTCTGGTTTGTCGAATTTTTGAGACCCAATTGTCTTGCTATTGATATTACTCCCCGGATTGAACACACTTCTCCATACATTCTCCCGATCTCGTGGAGTAGCTGCTCAATTCATTCATACACCATACACCCTTTCATCTGGTTTCTATCTACTAACACACCATTCTAAGAAAAAAATAGACGAGGGAGTAGATGACAACGTTCATGGTGATAACTCACATGAAGCGGACGAGGAAGAGGCTGCAGTTGGTGAAGATGGAGGGCTATTATTTTCCATGGATAACGAGCGTTGAAAAGAGAATTTCTGCGGCTTTCCAATCACACGAATTCCCCCACTCCCTTCTTTTAGATTCATCTCCTCGATATCTACTGGGCTCACCTGCATTTTGCCTGCTTCTGCATGTAATCAGAACACGCTATTGCTTACATAGGCTGCCACTAACAACAATACTACTTCTACTATCATTAATAATAAAAAGCCATTTATATTTTGATGGGGATTTGCTTCCCGATCTATCACATAAATTTATTTTCAGATCATAGACTTTTAGTGAAACATAAAAATGGGGTTCATCATCGAGATGAGTATGTTGATGAATCTGTTTAGATCTATCACATAAATTTATTTTCAGATTATGGATTTTTAGTGAAACATACTAATGGGGGTTCATCATCGAGATGAGTATGTTGATGAATCTTTTTAGTAGATGATTTTGATCTTGAGTGTAGATTTTCATAATTATTTTTAGATCATGGGAGTCCATGAAACATATTAATGAGGTTCATCATAACATGATTTTTTCAAGGAGTTGTCTATAATGCGATTTTTTGGAGATTCCAGTGACGGAATCCGGCGGAAGAAATTGAGGTTAAATTTTGATTTGTTGCCGTTAAAATGGTTTTTTAACCGCATATTTGGATTCAGCACCCTCGAAAACCTCTAGGACGCTTTCATTGTGCAGAAACTAACTATCAAACTTGCAATTCCAATAAATTCCTGCCGGATTTCGACCAGAAAAACTCAACAGAAAGACTTTTAAAAAGTGGCGTTATAGACTATTTGTTTTTTAATAAATGATCTTGATTTTGAGTATAGATTTTTACAATTATTTATATTAAAGATAATTGTCTGGAATAAATTAGAGTGATATATCAAGTCATGGTTTAATATTTCAATAATTCACTCTATAATGTGATCGATCCGTTCGATATTTCCGATAGTGACTCCATCTTAGGAATCAAAAACACACCAGAAAACTATTAACAATGTTACAGATATTTGCGAAACGCTAACTATTCTGCAATCAAAATGGATGAGAGCTGCTTACCTGATGCTTGGGTAGTGTTGAAACTAGAATTATTGCGAAGCCTCCTGAGGCCACTGTCTGGCTGCGGGCCGCCAAGAGTGTCATCCCATATCTTATCCAACATGATTGCTTATTTTCTCGCCTGCTGCTCCCAAAGCTAATTCTCAGTCTCACTCTCAGTCTTGCTTACCAACCTGTAAACAACGCATACAAACCCTAATCTTTTTTATTCATTCAGACAGGAGAAGGAGATGGCTATAAGTAGGTGAAGGAGGGGTAAAATATGGAATTTCTTCACGAAGGAAAGTAAAGAGGAGTGAGTGATCCAGAAGGCAGATACGTCCAGATACGACATTGGCGCGCAGTAAGCAAGTAGCAAGGCAGGACTGATGTGATGGGCAGGTCTGGATTGATATAACCTGCCCATGTAAATCAGACAGACACACTGACAGCTGACGGTGGTTCGTACGGACACACCGGCAGCTGGCAGTGGTGCCTTTATTATTTCTGCTTACTCAAAAGCTCAACCTTATCCAAATCGTACCGTCATCATCAATATATCGAGATCAAAATAGCTGGGTCGCATTGTCAAAGTGATACCTACCCGGCGGCCATACCAGTCTCGTCTTCATCACGTCAAACCCGAACGATTCAGCAATTCTTATCGCCAATAAATTTTATATTTTTATGTGGTTTTTTAACCAATTTGAAGGACTTTTCTTCAGGGATAATTTAATATTATTTTTCGAAATATGGAAAAACATTTTTTTAAAGCTCAAAATCGTTTAATAAAAAATACTAATAAATAATTAAATTTTTTTGCACGATAAATAATTCAAGTTTAGAGTATGTCTTAAAATTGTTTTTAAAAATACTAATAAATAATTAAATTTACATATTTTTATTTTTTTAATATTGCAAATTATTTAAGCTTGGAGTATGTCTTAAAATTATTTCTATTTTTTAAAGAGTTAATTTCTTTGGACATAGAGAAACATGTTAATGGCCTAAAGTTTACAAACCACAATCCTCTTATTACACTTGGTTGTTTTATAAGGTGTCATTTGCTATGTTATATTTTGCAGGGTAATTTTATAATTATGTTAGATAAATGTGAAATAGATAAACATGGATTTAGGGATACAAAATAGTTAATATTTGAAATTTCATCTATTGATGAAAAGGAAGCTATAAAATATACCAACATGTTTCATTTTTGCCCATAAAATAAAGATTTGGATTAAAAGAAAGATTAATTTATCATTATTCAATAAAAGGGACATCTAAGGGTGCAATTAATGTGCCAATATTCAATAGAAAAGACACCTAGATACCTAGATAGTTATGGGTGAGTGGGGATGTGATTTAGATTTCTATTTCCTTTTTGTTAATTCTACATGAGTAAAGATGAGTCTTTGGTCACACATGAGGTGTAGACTAGTTAGTTCATATAGGGTTTAGTCTTGGCTAATTCACAGGTTCAAACCTCACGAGGAGAGGTTAAGCATAAAAGCCACTTTTGGGGAATTAAATATTTTAAAAAACATCTAAACTTGATCGAGCATTTCACAATCCTAATGCATCATCCCATTATAAGTGGAGACTCATGAGGTGTAGACTAGTTAGATTGTATGGGGTTTAGTCCCAGCTAAGTCACACAATCCTAATGCACAATCCTAATGCATCATCCCATTACAAGAGGAGACTCATGAGGTGTAGACTAGTTAGTTCCTATGGGGTTTAGTCCCGACTAAGTCACACAATCCTAATGCATCATCCCATTATAGGTGGACACTAATGAGGTGTAGACCAGTTAGTTCGTATGGGGTCCCATTATAAGTGGAGACTCATGAGGTGTAGACTAGTTAGTTCGTATGGGTTTAGTCCCGGCTAAGTCACAGCTAATGCATCATCACATTATAGGTGGAGACTCATGAGGTGTAGACTAGTTAGTTCGTATGGGGTTTAGTCCCGACTAAGTCACAACAAGCATCATCATATTATAGGTGGAGACTCATGAGGTGTAGACTAGTTAGTTCGTATGGGGTTTAGTCCCGACTAAGTCACAGGTTCAAACTTCACCAAGAGAAATTAAGCATAAAAGCCACTTTTGGAGAATTAAATTTTTCAAAAAACATCTTGGAAAATTAAATTTTTCAAAAAACATCTCAACTTGATCGAGCATCTCACAATCCTAATACATCATCCTATTATAAGTGGATAATAAAAAATTTAATCTCATTGTAATAAAATAATGATTTTGTAAGTGAATTAATTACTTACATGTTTGTGTAATTTTACTCAATTACATAATTAACTAATTTCTCTGGTTTAATATAATCCTAGTGCGATATTTTCGATATATTAACTTTGCACCGATGTTGATGGGTAAACCGACTTGGAAAGTATGAAAATTTACACAGAAATATGAATATTAGATTGAATGATGATATATTAACTTTGCACCGATGTTGACGGGTAAACCGACTTGGAAAGTATGAAAATTTACACAGAAATATGAATATTAAATTGAAGGATGGGAATAAGAATTATAATGTTACGACTGTAACGCACAACTAGCTGTGGGCCATTAATTAGACAATTAAGGGAACTTCTTATTTATTGGTTCACGGGTTATAATTTGAATAATCATTTATAATTCGATATAATATTTTTGGTCCTCCACCCACCCATAGATATTATTTTTGACGTGGACATGGATAGACTCAAATCAAGGTACACATCGCACTCATATTTCAATCCAATAAAATATAATATGCTAAGTTATTTATATCTATTTTCTGAAAATTTAATTTGGTATAACAAGTATAAAATATTTTAAAAAATTATAAATAAAAAGAATTTGAGTTAAAAATGATTACAATATAATATATTTATATATAATTTTAAGATTATCTTTAGATTAGACCTTAGGCCTTGTATATTATATATGTATATTATATATCTATATATATATATAGGTAAGAGATTTATTAAGATAGTATGATTTAGAATATTATTATAATGTGTTTACATAAAAGTATTATTTTTGTTATTGTAATTGATCTACAAATATTACTATATCAAAAATTTTAGTAATTAGATGACAATAATAATATTTTTTGCTTTTAATCTTATATTTTTGATAGAAACTAAACCTTACTTATACCACTTTAAATGCATGCATGTTTTTATATATATTAAGAGATCGTCGTGAAACTAGATCATATTTATGTATATTTTTTTCAATAGGAACTAAAACTTCAAAGAAATTTAATCCATTTTAAATTGGAATGCAAAACAATGGAAAATTATATGTTGGCTATAAGGGAATTTTGGATATATGCCAAAAACAACCTAGGAAACTTAGTAATCATTAAACCATTTTATTTTTAAATTATTACTAGAATATTCTACAACATCACAAAAATGAGGTATGCAAAGTCTTGATGCAGTAGGAGCTCAACATCAAGGCAATTGGGTTGTTGCAATCAAAGATCTCATTCTTAATGACTTTTGGTAACCTCAAACTTTACTTACACAAAGTTTCAATCACAACCTTGCTCAAGATATTAAACAAATTGAATTTCACTTTCACACTATTAAATGTTAAAGGTCTATATTAAACAACCATTTCATATTGAAATGTTAGAGTCTCCTTACATTGTTTTGTCATGTGGATATCTCTAATAATGCCACCATCAACCATTACTTAAAACTCTACTTTAATGGAAGTGCATAATGAATATTCAATACCAACAAATCAACGAGGAGGTTTGACATTTTCATAAATAAATAGACAATGCATTGGATACAATTGAATTGCAATGACTATAAAAGGTATGTGTTATATCAAGATATTTATTAATGGCTAACTTTCAAGGAAATGGACCACTCTTTCCAATCTTCATCTATGTATCCTCTATTGTACTCTACTTTCGCTATAATCCATGAGATCAATTTCATAATGTCTATGATTCCATGGCAATTTCACCCATCAATGCGTCTTAGCAAATCCTCAAGAACAAAGAAGGTTATTCAAGATTAAATTCCATTCCTTGAATGAAACATTTGTTGGCAATTCTTTGCCTTCTCTACAAAGAAACAAGTATGTGATTAGCTAATACAAATGGGCTTGTGTCTAACACAATAGCACTAAGCATGAGCAACGATATAAATTTGGTGTTGAAGGATGGAGACAAAGATGGCTCCTTCATTTAGCTAGTAAATGTTACAAGTGCTTCCCCCATGATGCTTAGTTCCAAGGCTAGTCCCTTGATATACAATGGAAATGGAGGAATTTTTTGGGAGAGTTTAAATCATGCTTGGCATGAAATATTGATTTGTGGTGTCAGTGGAGGGATAGGTAGTAGTGACAATTATGGAGGATGAGGAAGTGTTGGAGGGGTCATAGATGGAGGGGTGGGCATTAGTGGTGGCTTTAGAGGAGGTGGAACTACATGATGCAACATCAATGGAGGGGGAAGTGGTGGTGATGGATTTAGAAGTGGATGTTGAGCATGTTGGTAGTTGTGGTCATTAATGTCAAGTCTAAGTCATTGATGTCAAAGAATTGTTTGTGTCAATTTCAGGGGGAGCTTGGTAAGTGTGTTAAAGTTCATGGGGATCCTAGTAAGAGTGTTATTATTAATGTGTTAATGTATGTTGATGCCTAGATTAAGGTCATGCATGAAGGTTATATCTTTGAATGCTTTTCTTCCTTATTTTCTTAGCTCAAATAAAAAAGATAAATGTTTGGGTTGATAACTTTCTCAGAAATCTTTCAAACGATATATGGCACTTTGCCTAACTCCTAAGGGATAAGAAGAAAAATTTAGTTGAAGATTACCCATGGATCACAAAGGCTCTTGGTTCTTGAAGGACCACCATAGTGTCAAAATACAATAACAAACTCAGAGAAACGCAACGACGTGTGGCAAATGATGGATTGGTAAGTCATTGTTCATAGCCCTTGATCACAGGGAGATGGGCTAAAGCGTGCGGATGCCTATCGGACCACCTGGCCCTTTCAATGTGCAGAAAACAACAATGGGCGACAAGTGGCAAGTGGCAAGTGGTTGGGTGGCCAAGCCCCCGGTCATAGCCCCTAGTCACAAAGTACTTGGACTAAACGCAAAGGTGCTTATCGGACCACAAGAACTAAGGATGTGTACAAAAAGAACACAATGGAAAGGACACAAGCTTTGACATGGTTTTTGAGGTGCCAGGTGGCAGGTCAATGATGTGGCCCAATGAGGAAATGACAAGTGGCCATGTTGTGTACAAGATGACACATCGTACTTCGTGGTCATGACTTGTGGCAGTGATATATAAATGATGACACACAACACTTCGTGGTCATGACACATGGTACGTAGATTTGGCCTTTTTGGGTGGCCAAGTGGACCTTTCTCGAGTGACACGCGACAATGGTGTGGCAATAATGATGATGTGGTAGTGATGATGACACGAGAATATGTGAGAGTGACATGTAGCAAGTGGATTCAATGCTTTTGGATGACCAAATGAACGATTGGCAAATGACATGTGGCAATACATGTAGTAGGTACATTTTAGCAGAGGACACATGGCAAGCTCTAATTGGTTGTAAAGGATGATGTGGATGACATATGGCACGTTTTGATTGGTAGGCATGAACTTGACATGGAAGCTATAGATGCCTTGGCATTTGCACCAAAGACTGGTTTTTCAAGGATTTTCAGTGTTAAATGTTTTTTTGGATTTTCATTTTTTTATGAAGGTGAGGCCATTGACCATCGCCCATTGCCCATTGGAAAGGGAACAAGCATTGTAAACATTGTCCAGTGGAAGAGAACGAGTAATGAAGCATCCCCGTTAAAGTGTAGCATTGCCAAATGACAATCTTATCTATCACCCACAACTTGGATGAAGGAGTGTACTAGATGTGAATGTAGTCTAGCCACAATCAGTGAGCAGTGAATATAAAAGAAGTGGTCACAACCCATAGTTGTACATATTATATGGGAAAGCACCAAGGGGCTTAACGAGCATTAGCAGTAGAAGCAACAAAGGTGTAACAAAAGGCTAATGAGTGGTGAAGCGATGGGCCGAAAAAGAAGTAGCCATTGGCCACGTCCCTTGGTTACATTGGGATAAGGAGTAAGCACCCAAGGGGCCTATCATCCATCGACCATCAGGTCATGGCAGAGCATGGATAAAAGTCCAATATCCTGACAAAATGATAACCACCTATAGAGTTTAGGTCTAGGTTATGATTCATGGACATATGAAGACAAACACCAAAGAAAAGGATTTATATAATCCTCACTCCATTGACGAATTTAGTTGTAACATGATGGAAGTTGTTGATACAATCAAACAACTTGGCTTGTTGATATAGTCAAACAAGATTTCCATGGGTAAATACCAGGGACGTATACCCATGGTAATATAAGGACCAAATCTATATAATAAGAAGAAAATGATACAATATTGTTTGTTGTTCTGATGAGGAATTACCATGTAAGAAATTAAGAGTGTTGGAATGTATGAGTTGGGCTATAAGACACATGAATAACAAAAATGAAACCATTGTGTGATGTGCAGTCATCATAGAACCAATGTGTGTGAGAAATGTGAGTGTATGAGAGGATAATTTTGTGATTAATAATGAGTGATTGAGCAAAGGAATTGCAAAGAAGAGAGCATATTTGAGTTGTTGGTTTGAGCACGTCTATTTTACAGTTGAACATCTAGTTGAGTGAGAGTTGAAGACATGAGAGTAGTGGATGTATGAAGTTTAAAGAGAAAATAATATGCCTGCAAGTCTGAGTTTGAAAATGAATGAAAGAGGGATTTTCTTGGAAATGCATGTTGGTGCCTGCATATCAGGGAGTGGGTGCTTCCTTCAGGTTGGTTTGTGCAAAGTTCAAGGGTTGGTGCTTATAGCAAGTGGGTGCTTGCAAATTAGGGGATGAGTGTCTATTTTTGGTTGATGTTAGTAAATTTGATGTAGCAACAAGTTGGATCTCTCATTTATATAAAGGACAAAAAGAGTATTTGTGGTTTTCTCCCTTTATGGGTTTCTAGGTAAATATATGTGTCTCATAGGTGTATGTTGTTTGATTTATGGTACTATGGTGTAATTGATTAGTGATAACATAAATAATATTAATTGATTCGCACACACCCCCCACCCCCCCCCCCCTGCCCCCCCAAGTATTATCCTAGTCTTTAACAGTTGGCATTATAGAAGTTTCCTTTAGCAACAATGCAACAACTAGAGGGTAGATTCAAGAAAATGGATAACTAGGATAGAAATTCCACCAACAAAGCCCCCATGTTCATTAGAACAAATTATGCATTTTGTAAGGTACAAATGAGAACTTACATAATGTCTCTTAGTGTAAATGTTTGGGACATGATACATAATGGTTATAAAAACATAGATGTATTGTTTGGTAGAGATGATAAGCAAGAGTTCACCCACAATGGTAAAGCAATGAACACAATCCTAAGTGGTTTTCCTAAATCTGAGTTAGTTAAAGTCATGCACTACAAAACAACCAAATATATATGGCATAAGATGATGAGTTGTTATGAAGGTGACAAAAAGGTAAAGAAATCCAAACTCCAAGGCTATAGAATTCAATTTTAATCATTAAAGATGAAAGAGGACAAGGACATAGCCAAATTCTTACTTTGAGTGGATGAAATAGTTAACACCATAAGAGGACTTGATGAACCCGTGGATGACTCCTTTATAGTTCAAAAGGTGTTGAGATCTCTTTTGGCCATATTTGATGCCAAAGTATCCTCCATTGAGGATATGCATGATCTCAACATATTGACATTGGATCGATTACATGGAACTCTGACAACCTATGAAATGTGAACTTCAAAAGAAAAATCTACATTAAGGGAGGTTGATTTCAAAGTTTATAGGAAGAGAAAAGAAGAACTGGAAGGCTAGAGTTGTGGATATGATGAAGAAGAGTTAAACTTTGTCAGAAGATCGAAGAGAAGATACAGAAAGTACAAAGGTAAGTTACCATTCAAATGATTTAATTATGGAAAAGTAGGTCATTATGTGTCTAAATTTCCATTCAAAGAAGAAAATAATGAATATGATCATAAAGACAAGAATAAATATAGGAAAGTAAAGAAGGAAAAAAAATTGCTATGCCCAAGAAGAAAACAAATCCTTAGATTATGAAGATGAGTAATCCTCTAGTGAAGAAAGAACAAAAGAAACAACTAAGGATTTTATGCTCATGGCCTTTGTTATCATAAAATCAGGTAATAAGGGCTGCTACTTAGCAAGATCTCATGTAACTATTTCAAACCAGGCTTTAGACTAAGGCTTAGCCTCCTTAGTCAGAGAGGGCTCTCTCACAGATTATGAATATGGATTAATGACAAGGAAAGATGGCTAACTCTCTAAACAACACATGAAAATAAGCTGGTTGGACAAATATCAAATTAGTCTTCATTGGGCTTATGGAGTCTCACACATTTCAGAAAACAAAAGTACTGTCCTTTCATGGAAGTCAAGGCTCTTTACATCAGATGTTCAAACACACTTTACATACACCACAGCTTGCCAAGCATACAGGAAGTCAGAGCATTAAACATGAATTCTGAGTGATTATGCTGTAACAATACTGTAAAAAGAACACTAAGAGAACAAACCACCATACATTTGAACAATATGATCTATTGAGAATCTTGAGAAGAAACAACAGCTGTTTTCTATTACTGTAATAAGTCTTTTACATCAGCCAAAATAAAACTCTGTTTTTCATAAATCTCCAACCCTACTTACATCAGAGTTTCTCCTATATATAGGAAAACAAAACTAAAACTACTTGAGTCTCCTCCTCCAGCATGAGGTGAGCTCGATCTCCTATCATTAACTAACCTTATCTATTTTTAAACAAACTTATTAAATACATAAGGTATTGTGCTGTAAATACATAGAGTCCTAATCATATTGAAACTCTAATTCTATCTCCTCGTGTGCATGATGCCTTTCTTGAGCTTTGACACCTGTACCCTTTCTGTTGTGGCCGAGATATATTGGAGAAGCATTCACTGAATGAGCTGCCTTGGATACTAGCTGTGCAGATGACTCATTAGTTGGTGAAGATGAGTGCCCTGTTTTCACGGTCCCTGTCTTCCATTAATCTTCACTATTTAAAGACCACGCTCCAAGCTCTTTAATTCCTTTAATAACACCGCATAACACCATATGCCTCATGATCTGGATGCCTTGTGGACTGAACAGGTGTACAAACCCAAAATTTCGGTAACCCTACCAGAACCCTATTAATTCGGTCATAGAGTACCTTTAAGAAAGCTTTAGCAAAAAACAAAATATTTCACCTTTTCTCCAAAACTCACACCTGTTACTCTTTGAATGCTATGATAGCCTTGTATGAACTAAAACCATACTCCTCGTATGCCATTTCTGCTAAACCATAACTTGGACATAAAGTACCTTTATGAAAGTTTGCACTAAAGACAAAATATTTCACCTTTTCAAAAAGGCTTCACCTTTTCAAAAAGGCATACTTATCACTATCTGAATGGCTTATGTTAACTTCATGTGGTCTTCTTAATGTTCCTTATATATTTCCTCTAGCAAATGTTTGATCTTCCCATCGAACTGCTTGTCTTCATTCAAAAACAGCACCTACAGCAGTTTCGTAGCGCGCTACGAAACTGCTGTTTTTGTTTAAACAGCTTGTATTTGTTCTGAGACAGTATCCTTGTTCTTTCACGATGACTGGCAGCACCATAAATCATAGGCTTCCTGAGCTTCAAACAACAGATCAGTATTCATTCTTAAAAGCCAAAAACCAAAATAACCACTGAGCCATTTTTCCCCTCACAGGGATTACTGAAGGAAATACACCCATTGACTTTGGTATTTTTTGAATTCAGAGTATGCCTATAATTCCAAAAGCACCCTGAATGGTTGACAGACACAATGTCAGTTCTGGTCTTTTTCTCAGTTTCGAAGCTGAAGAGTAATCCTGCACAAATTTATAATGTGACCTGAAAATGGGCTTTTACATGGAGAATGGTCTACTTTTTTTTATTTTAGACTTTAAATGTTCAGTATGATGATAGGCATCAATCTGAAGATATAGGCACCCATGATACCGCAAGGCAAATATTTGCCTCCATATGTTATTATTATCCAGCATCTATTGATCAAATCTTGCAAATCTCGAAAACACATGCTTGAGCATTTACACTCCTATCCAAGGTTTACTGCTCTACTCTTCAAACATATGGCAAACATATAGCTGTTCTTCTCAGTTGAAATCCCATTTTATGAATCCTGAGGCCTATTCCTTGAAGATATTCCCTTTTCAACATTTCCACTTGCAGTTCAAAACTAGTGACTGAGATTGGATTGTTTAGCTTCAGCTGCTACGAAACTGCTGTTCTGGCTGAAAAATGGGTCTCGGGACAGAGCTCATAATTTCTCACAGAAAACGTATTTGGAAAAACTGAAGGAGGTTTTTGTGAACCAACCCGTTCTTAACAAAAACCTCTTTTTGTTTTTTGAAAAACTACTCCAGCTGCCCAGAATCGATCCTTGAAAAAGATGTGTAAAACAGGAAATTAAAAACTGCATCTACAGCAGTTTCGTAGCGCAACCTTTAGCCACTCGTTTCTCTCAGCTCGTAACGGATTTGAGGAAACTGAAGGAGGTTTTTCTAGTTCAATCTGTTAGGAATAAAAACCTCTTTCAGTTTTCGAAAATATTCTTTCAGCCGCGCTAAATACCTCCTGGAAGCTGACTGCTTAAAACAGAGAAATATGCCTGTCTTTATCTACAAACGAGCTTAATGCCTGCAAAAGATTTGGGTGCAGAAGCTTAGACATTGCAGAGACCTCATGCAGAAATATTTCCACATTGGTAAACATATGCATCATTGCAAAATTCTCTCCCATCCAGATAATCTCTTTGACTTCACCAAAGCTTCCACTTCCAATTCTTTTCTTCACATGCAAGTCTTTGCAGGAAACCTTTAAAGGAACCCCTGTTCTAACCTCTGACATGAGAGCTTCCCTTGCACTTGCAACAGTGCCAAAATAAATGATGTAATATCCACAGTCTGATCCCTTGTTTATCCACTGATTACCACAGAAGGCTTCTTCCAAGGAAAGAGTGCTCCAGATAAACCCAATGAAACACCATCTGCTGGGGTACTAAAAAACCTTATAAACTGACAACTGTTGATGCAAACCCAATGGATTTTGATAAACATGACAGCTGGGAAAGAATGACTATGGATTAGAACAAATCCCCAATTTCGTAGCGCAGCCAGTGCAAAATATGAATTATGCGCTACGAAATCACCTAAAACATGCTGCGCTGCGAAACTGCCAAAAGGATTTATGTGCTGCAAAACACTTTGTTCTCAAGCTAGGCTAAAAAATTTTGGCAACAGAATTTTCAGTGATAACAACCTTAAGAACTTTAGTTGAAGGACAATGAGTTTGACGAAGAAGAGGATAAAGTAGACATGGAGGGTGAACTGATTGGTGTATTAGAAGAAATTAAAAGGCTCACGAAAAAAGAATAAGAAGAAGAAGGTTATTCTTACAAAACATGAAGAGGAAAAGGATAAATATGAAGATTCATTACTTCTTTTGAAATTTAAGTTGGAAGAAGCAAATAAAATTGAAGATACCTTATTACAAAAATTGCAGGAGAAGGGAAAGGAGTGTGAAAAATGAGAAGAAATATTTTCTCTTATAAATGAAATAAATAAAACCAATACTCAGCTGAACCAAAATTTAAATTTTATTAAAGGATCTAACAAGTTGGATGGAATTCTGATTATTCAAAGATCCCCTCTCATCAAAAGTGGTTTGAGCTATGAAGGAGAATCAATCATTAACAAAGCTGAATATAAATGACTAGTCAACTATGTTGAAGTAGTCAAAGGAACAACCAACAATGCAGTCAAAGGAAATGAAAGGAACCATTAGTAGCAAAAGAAAAGTTATTACAAAAATTTGAAAAGCCATTTATATATCAAGTGAATAATCAACACATATGCCATTCATCTCCAAGAGAAGTGATCAAATAATAAGCTTATCACACCCTCAAAGGCAATTTTCTCCTAGGTACCAAAATATTTTCAATGGTTATTGATTTTCATGTACAAATTTAGGAAAAAAAGCTATAGACTATAGAGCATATCCTAGAAACAATCAAATAAGAAATAAAAGAAATCAATCTTATTAGTCAAATAGAGATAGTAGATTTGAAAATTTACATAGAATTAATCTCACGGACATTAATACTTTTTCTCCCTTGTTTGATGATGTTGAATGTTATAACTGTCATAATTATGGACATCAAGCAGATGAGTGTAGAACGAACAAATTGAGATCAACTTCTTAGGTTAAACAAACACAAGAAGTACCCAAGACCTGGAGGAAAAAAAATGAAGAAAAGAAAGAACAATGTGCCATTGTCCTATATGCCCAAAACCAAGGGAGTTATTGGTATGTGGGTAATGGATGCTCTAAGAATATGACTGGTGATAGAAGTAAATTCTTATCACTAAACATAAACAAGAAGGAAGTGCTATTTTTGGAAATGATGCCCAAGGAAACATAAGGGGAAAAGAATAGTGAGGTTAGGCAGTGGAAGAGGTAAACCTTAGAACATTCTCTTTGTAGAGGGGTTCAAGCACATTATATTAAGTGTAAGCCAAAAGTGCTACTAAGGGTATGATGTTATCTTTCGTTCTAAATGTTGTGAGATAAGATCAAAAAACATAGGAAAGGTAATAGAAAAGGTTGTGAGAACTTCAAATAATGTGTGCATACTCAAAGAAGAAATGAGAATTTCTATTAGAGGAAGCTTGATAAGAGTTGGTTGTGGCACAAAAGGCTGGGACACCTAGATTTTTACCATATTATGAAGCTTAGAAAAAAGGGAATTGTAAGGGAGTTACCAACAATTTCTAAGCCAAGCAACATAATTTGTAAACTATGCCAAATTGATAAGCAAATTCGAGTGCCTTTCAAGGCGAAATAGAATTCATCTACCAGGCCACTACAACTTGTTCATAAAGACTTATGTGGGCCCACAAGAACTAAGACTCCAAGTGGTAAGATATACTTCATGTTGAGTACTGATGATTATACGAGACTTACATGGGTTTCATTTCTAAAAGAGAAATAGGAAGCATTTGAAAAGTTCAATATCTCCAAATCCAAGCCTAAGAACCAAACTAATTGCAAACTAAAGTGTGCAGGTCAGATATGGGTGGGGAGTTCACTTAAAATGAGTTTAACAAATTTTTTGAAGAACAGGGCATAATAATACAATTCATTATTGCTAACATCCCACAACAAAATGGTGTAGCCAAAATAAAAAATAGACCAGTGCAACAATTGGCAAGAGAAATGATGGATGGAATAAATCTACCATTTTTATTTTTGGCTGAAGCTATTCATACAACAATTCACATTTTAAATAAATCTCACATTAGGCCAAAAAGTGACAAGACTCCATACGAGTTGTGGTATGGAAAACTAGCCACAATAAAACACTTTAGAGACTTTGGAAGGAAGTGATAATACAAACACTACCAGTATATTCAAGAAACGTGTTCTTCATTCAAAGACCAATCATATCCCCATTAAGTACTATTTTCTTAGAGAATAGGTGGATGATTAGATTGTGAAGTTGGAATATATCTCAACAAAGGAACAAGATGTTGATATCTTTACCAGGCCTCTTTCCCGAGAACCTTTTGAGTATTTAAGCCAAAAGTTGGGAGTGATATCTCATCCTTCTCTTCACTAGATTTATTCACAAGCAAAGAGGGTAGATATTCAAACATGTAAAAGGATGGATGTGATGATTTGAGATAAGAAAAGAGACCAAACTTAGGGGATTTTTCAGATCAATAAGAAGAGTACAATTTTAGGGGGAGTAGAGTGCAAATTCAAGGATAGTGACATGATAATATTATGTTAATATCAATTGGTTATAACGAAAGGCAGAGAATCATTAACCGTCTATTATATCTATTCAGGGGGAGAATGGCCAGAGAGAAATAGTACCCAAGCCATTTTCCATTGATGTCAAAGTGGGAGAGTGAGAAACAATAACAATTTCTTCAACCTGACAAGGGGATTGTTTCCAAGTGGTGGTGTTTCCTTCAATTGCCAACAATGTTTGGTGGTGCTTCCATCAATGCCAAAAGGGGATATTGTTATAATTTTTCTAGTTGTTGTCATTGATGTCAAAGCATTGTTTGTGTCAAGTTCAAGGGGAGCTTATTAAGTGTGTTAAAGTTAAGGGGGGAGCCTGATAAAAGTGTTATTATTAATGTGTTAATGTATGTTGATGCCTAGCTTAAGGTCATGGATGAAGGTTATATATTTGAAGGCATTTCTTCCTTATTTCCTTAAATCAAATAAAGAAACTAAGCGTTTGGGTAGATAACTTTCTCAAAAATATTTCCAACAGTATATGGCACCTTTCCTAACACCCAAGGGATGAGAGGAAGAGTTAATTTGAAGATAAATCATGATACTAAAAGGCTCTTGGTTCCAAAAGGACTATCGTGGAACCAAAATAAAATGTCAACTTAGAGAAACACAGTGATAAGTGGCAAGTGGTGGAGTGGTAAGTCGTCGGCCCTTACCCCTAATCACGAGTTGGGTTGAAGTGCTCATGCACCTATTGGATCAACTAGCCATTTTGATGTGTAGCAAACAACAATAGGTGGAAAGCATTGATCAATAGGCATTGGGGTGGCTAGGCCCCCAATCACAACCCTTAGTGATAGGGTGCTTGGCCTAAGCTCTAAGGTGCTTATCGCATCGCCAGGAACTAATGATGTACACAAAAAGAACACAATAGCAAGTTGGCAAGCCTTGTCATAGTTTTCAAGGTCTAAGGTGGTATAGATAGATGACAGGTGAATGATGCGGCCTAGTGAGGAGATGGCATGTGCAAGATGACATGTGGAACTATGTGGTCATGACACATGACATGTGCATTTTAACTTTTTGGATGTCCAAGTGGACCTTTTCTGAGTGACCTATGGTAGTGATATCACATGACAAGTGGTAGTAATGATGATGTGGTTATGACATGGAATGGCAGGTGGCAGCGATGATGATTGTTAGCATGTGAGAGTGACACACGATAGGTGTATTTAGTGCTTTTGGATGGTGAAATAAACTATTGGAAAATGGCATGTGATAGGTACATGTCAGAAAAGAACACGTGGAAGAATCAAATTAGTTGTATAGGATGACATGTAACACATTTTGATTGGTATGTGTGGACTTGACTGGCAACTTTGGATGCCTTGAGATTCGCATCAAGGACTAATTTTTCAAGGGTTTCCAGTGTTAAATGTTTTTGGGGATTTTCGTGTTTATACGAAGGTGGGCCATCTATCATCACCCACTACCCATTGGAAAGGGAACACACATTGTAAACATTGTCCAATAACAGAGTAGCGAGTGGTGAGGCATCCCCATTAAAATGAAGTAGAGTCAATTGACAGTCCTATATATTGCCCACCATTCAGATACAAGAGTGAACTAGATGTGAATGTCATCCAACAATGAGCGGTTAGTGGTGAACAACACATAAGTGACAACAACCCCCGGCTGTAGGTGCTAGATGGGTAACAACCAAGGGGCATATCAGCCATTGGAGATCAAACTATGGCAAAGCATGTTGGAAAGGACGATAGTCTAACAAACCAATAACCACCTATGGATCTTAGGTCTAGGTTCTGATTTTTGGACATGCGGAGACATACACCAAAGAAAAGGAGTTGTAGAACCCTCGTGCCATTGACAAATTCAACTGTAACAGAATATAAGTTTTTGATACAATCAAATAACTTGGGTTGTTGATACAATCAAACATGATCATTTCCAGGGGTAAATAGCATGGATGTATACCCATGGTAATAAAAGGAAAAAATATGTTAAAGAAGAAGAAAATGATACATGATTGTTTGCTATTCTAATGAGGAATTAACATATGAGAAATTAAGGGTATTGGAATGTAGGATTTTGGTTGTAAGACATATGAATACAAAACTAAAGCATTATGTGATGTGTGCCCCACAAAGAACCAATGTGTGTGAACAACATGAGTGTCTGAGAGGATAATTCTATGGTTAACAATGAGAGGATGAATAAAGGAATTGCAAAGGGGAGAGAATAATCGATTTGTCGGTTTGAGCATGTTTATTTTACAATTGAACATCTAGTTGAGTGAGAGATGAAGGAATAAGAGTAGTGGATATCTAATGTTTTAAGCGAAAAGAATGTTCATGTGGGTTTGAGTTTGAAAATGAATGAAATAGGGATATGGGAGGAAAAGCAAATTGGTTCATGCATATCAGGGAGTGGGTGCTTCTATTGGTGCCTGTAGACATCAGGGGGTTGGTGCCTATTGCAAGTGGGTGCTTGAAAATTAGGGGATGGGTGTTTCCTTCTGGTTGGTGCCAATAAATTTGAAGTAATAGAAGGTTGGGAATTGCATTTGCATTAAGAGAAAAAAGAATATTTATTGTTTTCTCCCTTCATGGGTTTCCACGTAAATATCTAAGTCTCATATGTGTATTTTCTTGATTTATGGTACCATGGTGTAATTGATTAGTGATAGTGTAAATAATCTCAAAGATTGTTAAAAATTACATAATACTTATTAACACCCCCCTCGTCTAAATATTATCCCAGTCTCTAACACTAGAGGTAACACTTGCTGAAGTGTTGGATTTAGTGGTAGGAATTAAGGGAAAGTTCTAAGGATATTGGGGAAAACTTTTAAAGTCAAACATGAAAAGTGGATCCACATAAGCTATTAGTAAATATAAACCAATATGAGAATGGAAACCCTTTTGTATAAATACTACCATATTTGTGATACATCTTTCATGTAATTAATAAACTAAAATTACTTAAACTATTCTTATATGAATAGAATAAATTAAGCCTTGAGATATCAAATACCTACATTATGGACATTATTAACTAAGGAGAACGATCTATCTGATAGCTATATCTTACTTATTTAATGATTAAAATTATAATTCTCCCTCCCAGCCCATTAGATTCTTCTAGGTTAATGATAGGTGTTACTCTTAATTTACCCAACCTCAACAGTCTCATTATGAAGATGGGGTATTCTTCTTTCCCAAAGTTAGCATAATTAACTTTGGATCGTACCAATGCTTCCATCTCGCCAAGAGCTTCTCGATGATATAAATTTTATCTCGATCTAACCTCTGAATCAAGAGGTATACTCCTTTAAAGTTTGACTAGTCAAAAAGTTCCATGTGGCACCCAACAATAGTCCCCATGGACGGAGTTAAACCTCTTGCTATTTTCTCGCATTTTCCCATCTAGTGTGATACAGGAAAAACACATTGGAAGCCCACATTAATTCCCATCCCTCCTTTTGACCATTAACGAGGGGGGTTGACTATTTGTAATTCATACGACAATGGTCCCCATCGCACTTGCATGCTCATGTTATGTGGCACCACCTTGGAATCCACGTGACATCCTCATCACTAGGTCTCCACATGACCCTTCTGACCACACTTATTTATGTCATGGTGATGTCACCCTACCAAGTGGCATCCTTGATCTCATCATAGGATGATGGGATCATAAATAAAGTAGCTAACAAGGTCATACAAATAGATCACTACAAATCAAAACACTCAAATCACTACAATATTAATAATTAAATAAATTAATAGACGACACTACACTACAACCAAACTACTTAAAAAACAATAAAAACATCTCATCATAAACATCATCAATAAAGTCGTTAACAACATTATACAAATTTAACAACAAATCAAGACATCTCAACCACTAAAATATTAATAACTATAAATTATAAATTCACAAAACAATATTACAAGCAAACTACTTAAGATACAATAGATTTTTTAATCCCTTTTACTTGAAATTTTAAAAATTAAAAATTATCTAGATATTTCACATAACGATTAAAAAAAAATTCCCTTAGCTTTGATAATCAAATTTTTGGTGCCGCTTGGCTATGGCATAGGTTGCAAGGTGAGGAGAGCTCCATCTTATAACAATATTGTTACATGGAATAGGAAACATTCTTCCCCATGTCCTAAAAATTCAAACATTGGATTTGAAAAAAATTCCTCTCAACCGTTGAGTCAAGCTATGGGATTGAGTAATTGGACACATGTCGATCAAACCAAAATGCAAACGCAACAATATGACTCCAATCTAGCATGAAAACATAGGTTGTTGCTTACCAAAGGTAGTTGTTGATCCAAAATATGAAATCAAGTCTCGAAAAATAGGAGAATACATCCAATACATGTAGGATCATGCTTTAATTAAAAAAAAGATGGGTCTAAGGCCTACTAAGAAAGCCTTAATTTCATGGATCCAACACAAATGGAAGTTGAAAGGTTAAATAAATCTAGAACTAGGAGCAAAAGGGTCTTCATGGTTATGTTATCCAGCCTAGAGGATAAGGCAAGGATCTTCGAGAATCACACATACCTATTTAATTTGGAAATCCCATATCTCAAATTATGGACATAGTGTTTTATTCCAAAAAAGGAATACTTCAAGGAAACACTAGTAAGGAATCATCTATTTTCCCTTTTAAAATAATTCTTGGAGGAGGAGACACTAGAAGGCATTGGAAATTACCTAGGGGACTTTATGAAAATTTTGGAAGCCCAAAAATAGAGCAAATATATCTCTTATTCTAGGATTTATGTGTGCATGAATATCTCAACAACTCTACCAAAATCAATCAATATATCTTACCATGATACCATTTGGAAGAAATCCTTGGATTTATGAGCATATCCCTTTTAGGTGTATAATATGCCATGAATATGGTCACATGGATCATGATTTCCCCTTCATTATAGCTTCCACTATAACTTCTCCATAGATGAACAATATTTAGAGGGATTTGGAAAACCCCCAGCATGCAAGCATAACTAGAGAGCCCAATCCCTACTCCTTCAAGCAAGGGCCCCAAGAATAGTAACATTTTCAAATCTCTAGAAGTCACAAAATATCCCTTTAGTCAGGAATCATAACAGCTAGATCACCCTGATCATCCTTCAAGGAAGAAAGAAAAATAGTTTGATCCAAATCCTATTTAGGATTCAGGGGCAAATCTGAACCAAAGGAGTGCTTCAATAGAACTAGTCATCCAAGAAATTGTTATGAAGGAACCAAAGGTTGTGAAAGAAATAGAATAATTTGAGGTTATGGACCTAGATATGATAGACATTCCTATAATGGAGAAACGTTGGAAAGGAAAAGACCCACAAACGATCCCAGAACACCAGGTTCAAATACTTTGTAAAAAATTCCTCAAATATAGGCTATAGATTCAAGGAGAAATATTAGATATAAATATAGGTAATCCTAATCTAGGATTGCATACTCATTCCTCTAAAGATATTCCTAAATCCTATAAAGAGGGAAAATGGGTCGTAGAAGTAGCAATACACTTCTTCAAGAATTGGGAGAAATACTAGTCAACTCGGCTCATATAACATTCATGGTGGAGGCATTCTCCACCAGACATTCCAACCCTCATTGAAGATAATTTCATTCAATATTAGGGGTGCAAATTTTCAGGGTATGCAAATGCTTTAAAGAAATAGGTGTAGAAAGGACTAACCAACAATCATGATGATACAAGAAACTATAATTTCTATGAAAATCCTTCAATGATAATCCCCAAATGTTGGATTGGTTATTAGTCTATAGTAATCAATCAACAATGGTAGGTAGGAGGATTGAAATAATCTAGATCCTAAAAGAGGTGTAAGTCTCGAATATTTTTGCATCTTTTAGAATATTAATAGTGAATTTTCAACTTATAAGCTTAGCATAGGTTTTATTTCTATCCCACGTATATGGTACTTTGTTAACAAGAGATAAAATGATTTTCTTAAATGTATTTACAATATCAAACCCCTTATTAGGGATGTACCTTAGATCATTGATGGGAACTTCAACCTCATTAAACCATTGGAGGAAAATAAGGGAAGCATCAAGCACTTATATGGGGAAGCAAAATATTTTGGGCATATGATGAAACAACTACAACTTCTAGATCTAGACACTAGTAATGGGATTTACACTTGGAACAAAAAAAGAGGAGGGACTCAACAAATAAAATTGTTCCTAGATCACTTTCTAATCCAAGAGAATATGTTGGAAAAAGACTTATTCATGGAAGCCTCAATTTTGTCATGTGGGGTTTTCGATGACGAGCCCATTAGCTTGGAATTGGACCTCACAGTCGGCCCCAAGAATAGACATTTCAGGTTTGAAATCTTCTAGCATTCCCATCCAAATTTCATGGACCAATTCAAAGATTGGTGGAAGGAATCCAATAGTATTGAGGGATATGCCATGTATCACTTCCAATAAAAGATAAATTATGTCAAGGTAAACCTATAAAAGTGGAATCAAGAGAACCTTGGCAACATATTCCAAGCCCAATAGGATATGGAGAACCGAATAAGTCAAGTTTAGCAAGTAGTAATAAAAAAAAGAAGATCATAGGAATTATTTAAGGAGGAATCCCTTATATTATCACAATTAGAGGATAGGGGAAAGAAATAGGAGCTATTTTGAAAGAAAAAATCACATTTTTAATGGTTCAAGGAGGGTGAACGGAATACAAGCTTATTCCAAAAATACATGTTACAACATAGGCATCACAATCAAATATCATTGCTGAAAGATGTTGATGGTTGTAAGCTCCTACATCACAACGAGATGCAGGATGAGCTCATCCACTACTTTAGAGATTCATTCTTGAATCCCAGGCCAAATGGGTGGATGCCATAACTAGAATAACCAAGCATATCCCCACTTTTGTTTCACAAAATAAAAACAAAACCTTGATGTGCGGCATATTTTTAGTAGAAATGGAAGAAACCATTATGAAAATTCCTAAAAATAAGGCACTTTGGCTAAATGGATTCACAACATATTTCTAAAAGTCTGTTGGATGATCATAGGAGAATAAATTTGTGAAGTGGTTGATGAATCAAGGAGCAAAAAGTTAGTCCAACTCATAGTGCCCACTACCACCTTCTTCATCATGGTTCCCAAGCATGATCCAATGGATGATCTAGGTGGCTTCGTAAGTATTGCACTTTGTAATATGATTTATAGAATCATCACAAAAGTCATAGCCAATTGACTAAAATCTATTCTCCTCATCTAATCTGTCTATATGTAGAATAAATATATATCTTAGATGGGATATTGGTATCTCATAAAGTCATACACTCCCTCAAGAGCACCAGAAAACATAGTATGTTCATAAAGCTAGCTCTCTCGAAAGCATTTGATGGTTAAATTGGTCATGTTTTCTTCATATTTTCTTAACTACTATCTTTGAAAATGAATGGGTTAATTTAATTAAAGCACTAATATCAATAGCTTTCTTCTTCGTGCTACTAAATGGATCTCCCACAACTACCTTTACTCCATCGAGAAAAATTGTTAAGGTGATCCCATCTCCCCATTTATTTTCATCCTCATGGAATAAGGCCAAGGTAGAGACATCAAGATTGTTGTTTCAGAAGGAAAGGTGAAAGGCATTAGAATATTTAGGGAGGACATTCCGATCTCCTATCAACAATTCGTAAATGACACAATTTGTATGGGAGACACTACAATCAAAGAAGCAAGAACCCTCAACAAGGTGCTAGAAGAATTCATGGATGCACTAGGGCCATAATAAATCAATGCAAATTACAAAGGTATTTATTTAACACCCCACTAGCAGTTTAGAATAATGTTTCCAAACTATTAGGTTACAAACATAACGCCCTTCCTATAAAATATTAGGGGCTTTGTTGGCAGATAACTCCTTGAGAACAAGGCCAAGGTTAGACGTAGACAAAAAAATGAATGGGAGGTTGGCTAGTTGGAAATTCCATTCTCTTAAAATCACATGTCAGCTGGTGCTCCTCAAATTAGTTCTACGGGCCCTCATTTCTTTCATCTATTCAAAGGTGGCCCCAAAGAGCATCCTTAATTCATAGCTTTTAACATGTTTTTCTCTAAGTTAGAGTTTTGAAGAGAAAATATATGGACACTAGTGACCCGAGACAAGATATTCCTAACCAAAATTAAAGGGGGACTTGGGTTGAGAGACCCGAAACTATAAGCACAACAATGGGAGAACATTTATGGTGGCACTGAATCCAGGGATGAGAAGCACTTTGGAGACAAATATGGGATTGAAAAGATAGTAATGGATCTGAGGTAAGACTTTTACATGGGACAAAATCCTTAGGATGGGATTTCATGGCCCCTCTCTCTATCATATATTTCACTCAATAACTAAGGAAGCGGAGCACCTCTTCAACAAGTGTCCATATTCAGACTTCCTTTGGACACAAATGACAGTGCAAATGCATTAGTCAAAAAATGGTGAAAATCGACTTGTTTAAATCCCATTCTCAGTATAATTTGGAGTCTCCTCAAAAGTGTTACTGTAGTGTTCCAAACTTAAATAAATAATGATATGCAAAGCAAAAATGGTTCATACAAAGAAATTTTCAACAATTAGTAAATGCTCATAAAAACTCCAGAAGTAGAACGAGCTGAGCCATTTTATTAATTAATGGAAAAAGTACAATAGTATGGAGGAATGCACCTGGGATTGCCTCAATGGAAAGTGTGACAGAACCCAGGTGATGAGACAATGATATCAAGTACAGGAAACTGACTGCTCCTCTAATGCTCTGTGCTGCCTAGAAAACTACACTGTTGGCTAGAAAGGAACTACAAGAAACTCCACTTCTGCTGCTCAGAAAATGCTACAAAATCAGCCCCAAGCTCCTTGACCAAAACCCATAGAAACCCAGAAAGGGTTCGGTCTGAATCCAACCTCCAAAATTCGGCCTCCAATATGCCCTACGCCCTCCAAACTGCTCAAGGATACGACCTGCAAGGAATATGTTGTAACCTACTTTGTATTTTACATTTTATTTGTTTAAAAAATAAAATTATATATATATATATATATATATATATATATATATATATATATATATATATATATATATATATATATATATATAGATATATATTTATATTTATAAAGAAAAATAGAAAAATAGAAAAAGAAAAAGAGATATAAAAATATAGATAAAAAAAAGGAAAAATAAATAAATCCTGTGCAGAAGGCATTCTAATCTAAATGTTGCCATACATATATCATTAATTAGATTTAATTAGTTTAAACATTAATTAGCAACTAATTAAATCCTTTATAAAGCACGATTTGACTTTTTTTGTTTATTGTAATTATTGTGCTATAGTGGACTATCAGGATGTTCCCTGCCCACATCAACGGTTGGGGGAACATTTCACCCCCCCGACGCTTCAGACATTTAACCAAGGGGGGTAGAGTCTAAAAAGATAAATTCACAAACCTGTTGTCGCTAACGTGTCCTCCTCTCATTCATTTCAGACCCCGCCCCTCTCCAAAACCATTTACCATCCACCCCCTTGAAAACCACCAATTGCCATTTCTGCTCCAGCCAAAAAAAATAAAATGCCACTTCGCCTCTGCCATTTGTCCAACTCCAATTCATTCAATTATTAACCGTTATATTTTCAATCACTCCACCATGATCGTTGCCTTCTCGCAATAAATACCCTGCTCCTTTCAACGGTTATCCCTCAAACGATTTAATCCTTGTCTAATAAAAAAAACACATAAGTTTTTATCCATTCCTTTTGCTTATGTTCATCCAGGAGCTGTATGCACAAGCCCATTACAACTAGAACCAACGCTCAAGCATTCATCACTACATCAATCAACTAATAACCCAGTAAAACAATAGTCCTTACCTAATTACATCTTCAACATTTCTTCTTCTAAAGGAAAGTTTAAACTAGTTGAAGAAAACCTAATGCTACCCCATGTTGTAGACCTAGACAAATTACCCTTAGTTGACCAAAAATACAAAATTTTTGAAACCCGATGCAAGTTCGATCTTTATGAACAGCACAATTGGGCCAAACAAAAATTCTTTGATGCCAACGATGAATTGAGCATGTGGGACTCCTTCCTGCCTCAATTCATTTTCTCTCAGACTCGTTCCTTTCTAGAATTTGTAGCCTGGTGTCATTTTAGGTACATTCCAAGTCAAAGAGCCATTATTGCTCCAAAGAATGATATTCTATTTACAGTATCGCCTGAGTCTATATGCCAAATGCTTCAAGTTAAACCTTCAGCCCCTTTGCACCTTTTTTCTGTAGATTCCCTCATGGAAATCTATATAAAACTCACTTTCCCTCAAAGAGCTAAGATTTTTGAGATATTTTTACCTGAAAATGCAGAATTACCAAGAACAAATCCTCCATACCCTTCCTCAATGTTTCCAAAGATGACTAGGCAGGTTGTCTCAATGGTTTCTTGTCTATTAGGTTATCCAACTAATCAGTGGGTTGATGAAATTATTCTAGGATTTCTATCAATGTTTTTAGTAGGTGAAAAACCCTCAATTATCTTCAATTACAGTGAATTTCTGTCAGAAGCTATACATGATCAATTCTTGAAGTTTTCTACTGAAGGATCTTTTAAATACCAATTAGTTATTGTATACTTGTTCTTGTTTCATCAAGCAGATAAATTTCAGTTTCCATTACAGAAGTTAAATGAATAGGGTAATCCTCAATTTGTAATTCATTGGACTTCCTTGGTAAGTAAGAACACCAATTAATTTTCCTTCAGTGATTCTGAAAATTAGTTTCTATATATGATTTCATGCTTGCTCAGTAGTGATGTTGTTCCTAGGATTTCACGAAAAATAAAAAGAATTCTTCACCTCAATGAGCAAACAAAGACTGGAGATTGGTACATGTATCAAAACTACACAGAGATCAGAGTATATGGATGTGAGCTTCCTCCATATAAACTACCTAAGTTTGTGCCAATCAGGATTTTTGCATTAGAATATATCAGGCAGATGATGAACATGGATGAGTTGTATTTTGTGTCAGCTAAAAAGAAGTCTTAATTCAAGTTAAAAGCACAGATTGGGCCATTCATTTGTAATACCATAGCAACAATGAAGGTGGCAGATCTTCTTTTGAAACAAATGAAGTTCAAATTAAGTTTTACTTGGTCTTATGATCCCTTAGGGATTATTTCTAAGTTAAGGGTAGAACATAAAACTACTCCTTATGCACACACTCCTAGACTCTGAAATTGAACAATACATGAATCAAGAAGAGTGGCGGGAGAATACATTGCAGGAAGAAAAGGAGGAGGTCTTCATTTCAACAACATCACAAACTCCAGTTCCACAGGAGAAAAATGTTAATAGGACAAGGAAAGTTCTCCCCCTTCAGTTCCAGAAGTTCTAGATATAGAGTTCATAATGTACAAGAAGAAGAAAAAAATCAAATCCTCTTGAAGAACAATTTCAGGAAGAAAGTTTGTAGGAACAAACTACATTGGTTCTAACAGGTCCCCATGCTGCAACTTTTCCAAGGATTGAGGAAATTTTCTCAAGTTCTCCTGTATCCTCAATTTCTCAAGACCCATTAGAAACATCTCAGACAAGAGAGCTAACTCATAGTGCAAAAAAACCAAGTATCTTTTCTGGATATAGGGAAATCAAAAAGAAAAATGAAGCACTAAAAGCTACCACCTATTTTGAATTTTGGAAGCAGACCCTAGTTTCTCAGCACAAGCTTCTTTCTGCACTAGATACTAAGAAAAGACAATTTCAGATGGCCCTCGTGGAGCCTAAAGTTCCCTTCCCTAGGACTGTAGAAGATTAAAAAATATATATTTTTTCTTTTGATACCAAATAGATTCATCCTATTGACCAGATTGACTTACACAAGCAAGATGGAGAAATGATTTACTCCACTTTGACTAGTTCAACAATGGAAACATCTAAGTTGTAGGTTTCATTAAACAATATTCAGTCACAGTTAAAGTTAGAAAAAATATCATCTTTGGCTAAGGATACCAAGATAAAATATTTAGAAGATCTGGTGATTAAATTGGGATATGATCCTAGTAATGTGAAGGTTGCTGAAGAAATGATTAGGAGGAAAAATGTTGATATCCTAGCATTAAGAAAACAACTAAAACTCCCTACCACAGAAGATCCACAAACCAAAGAATTTGGTGAATTGGAGAAAGAGAAAGAAAGAATGTTTAAAATTATTGTTGAACATAATTTGTAGATATAGAAGATGGAGACTGATTTAGAGAAATTATTAGAGGAAAAAGAATAGCAAGCTGATGTAGCAACAACTATTCCTATAGCAAAAAATTCTATTGCAGATACTTCAACAACAAGGACTTCTATTATAGCAGCCATAACAGTGGAAACAAAATCCACAGATTCAACAACCGATCTAGCTAAAGCTATGGGAGATTTATCCTTAAAGGGTCAAGAATTTGAAAATCTAACTCAACAATCTTCAGGAGAAAAAATCAAAACAGATAATGCTTACTTGGCAGAGCTTCAGAAAAGCCATAGGCTAACTCAGAGAATATAGACCCTTGAAAATGAGACTGTTATTGCTCAAACTATTGCACAAGCCAAAGAGAATATTTGGCTGGATATAAATGAATCCATAACTAACTTATGTCCTTCAATTGAAATCATTTTTGAGTAGGAAGAATTATTGGAGAAGTCAAAGGAGGTAATAGAAGAAGTAAAGAAATATTTGGGTCATAAACCAGGAGATGCAACATCATTGATTAGAATTTTGAATTCAAAAACAAGGGAAGAGTTGGAAGACTATGAATTGAAGACATAAATGAAACTATTCTGGAAGTCAAAAGGATACTTACCAAAAGAAATTTAGTGCTGCAATTAGAAAATAAGTGTCACAATTTAGAAGCTAGCATCCAGAAGTTTCATAAAAAGTTTAATGTGCTTCATCAGAAAGTGTTGAAGAATCTAGGGCTAATGTAGTTATTGTGATTGTTCTTAGCATGATAACTATTTGTGAGGTATTTTTAACTTTTTCTTATTAGCACAATCTTCTCTTGATATCATTAGTGTGTGTATTTCTTACTTCATCAAATAGTTACCAAAATACAAGAGACAAGAACACAAGATGTTGGATTTCTGCTAGGAACCAAAACCTCTCCCTCATGGAGAGGAAAACCCACACAAAATTCTTCTTATAGAGATTCCAATTGACGAATACCAAGATCATAACCCTAGATCTATGAGGCCATTCCAAGACCAAGACACCAATCCTCTTCTTTGACATTGTTGAGATCATCATCATTGCTGCACCATCATCGAGGTCTTCATGAATGAGATATTCATTATATGAGAGCTGTATGTAGATCTACCGATATCATGATAGTCTCATCATGATTGTTCCTTCACCGAGATCATAACGTTTGTGACTATATCTTCATCAAGAACGAAATTGTGACTGCACCTTAATGTATGTCGAGATAATGTGTCACTATGAGGCCCTTCCATCATAATCATGCTGAGACTGTGAGTGGTATTGTAGGATTCTTGAGATCATCCCTATCACTATGATTATGACAACACTGAGATTTGTATCAAGAATGAGATTGTGTTATCTTGATAGCTAGTCAATGTTATGCTGAGAATATCTCACTGTATTACCCATCCGAAATCATAGTGATACTTCTCCATCCAAGGTACTGAACTGCTGCCTTAATCTGAGATTCCTGCACCTCCTGTACCCATCCGAAGTTCAAAGAAGAATCCAAGTTTCTTGCTTTTATGTTGTGACCCTAACTGTGTATATATAGTAGTTATGTCTTTGTATTTGAGCCGAAATGATAGTGTGAAGCATTATGTCCTTTTATTGAGCTGACATGACTTTATTTAGTTTATTTAGTTCAATTTGAGGCCAACATGACTGCTCTCTTGATCGTTTTTCTTGCTGCCTTCTTCAAGAGGATTGTGCTTGTCTGGCAGGGCTGTTTTAGACCTTTATATAGACTTGTATACATTACATATAGGCTCAATAAGAGCATGACATTAACTCTTTGACATATTGAGGCTCTCAATGGGAGCCATCTATAAAATAAACCTCTTTCTCATGAAACCCATGCAGCAAGGAATAATAATAAATTCATTTTCTTGTTTTACAAAAATCATAATTACAATGTCATTGTTGGGTTGTGTTAAATTCTTTCCACGACTAGCCCCGGTAGTGTAACGGGGGCAAAGCCCCCCCTATCGGGGGGTTTGAGGGGGGCAGTATCCCCCCTCTACGAGGTTTGGGGCAGTGCCCCGAGAAATTTTTTTTGGACCCTATATTAGGTGGGAAGACCTACCTATGGTTTTGTGCATGGGTTTTGCACATGGTTTTGGGAGTGATGGTTTTCAGTCCATGGTATTTTGTAGATTTGGTCAAGGGAACTACTGTTATGTTCTAATCTAGGGTTAATGGATTGGGGTTTATGGATGCTTCGGCATGTATACATATTTATTGTAACATTGAAAGGAACATAATGAAAAGTCAATCTGGTAGTCCCGGTTTTGGGATCCAGGGGAAAATCTCTGTGTATATTTGTTTTATGTGTTATGCTCTCGCCATTGTTTATTTTCTATTTCTTAGAATTCTTATGTAGGTAATTTCTGTACGGGGTTATAACCTATAGTCATAAATACCGAACCTAGTTACACTTTCTTCAACACTCCCTCTTAACTAGGGAGGTATTCATGATGGTACTTATTCATTATCAATCTGAAGAATTTCTCATAAGAAGAATCACATTGGAAACCCATCTGTATAGCATCATAGTAACCCACATTGTTACCACATCAAGGCCTTGACTGACAACTCTATCTCTCATTAGATTAGAGCATAATGTTGGCTAGCCTAATGATTATAGACACCTTCATCATTGTCTCTCAAGGTACATACCCACTCGGGTGTTCACTGAGTGTGACCTTCTAGGAATATTATTTTCTTGGGTTCCCAACCCTCAAAGAATGTCAATCCTCGTGGCTACTCTTATCTTGGATGCCCTACACATCCTCAAGGAGAATCAGATGCCAAATGATTACCCAATCCTTCATTCTTTCTTCCCAGATGAAGACAATAATGTTGTGTCTTTCTCTCCCTCTCAATTATGGAGGATATGCCCATTCCTGTAAAGGAATGTACCCAAGCTCCCTCTGACCAGGGACTTGTCCAAGCTCCCTCTTAATTAGGGACTTGTCAGAGCTCCCTCTTAACTAGGGACTCTCCTTTTACATCAACAGGTTCTTCTTTGTGGGTCCTTCAGCTGCTTGATCAATTTCTTTCCTTGATTTCATGAAATTCAGTCAAGATTCTTCCTTGTAAGGCATTAGCCATCCATCACTTTCCTTCTTAGTTCATCATGTCATTCCTTTCTTCATGGAAAGTAGCCTTCTTTATACATATCTAGAACCTTCGTCATATGGATACTTCTTCCTCATCAGGTTTCTTTCAGGGATTTCCATCCACCACATGAATGCTAGTTGTACTTGTACTTACAACTCTTGTTCCAGTAGCCCCGCATGAACTCATCCAGATATTATTTAAGAAATCAAAACATAACATTAAATCAAATAGTATCTTACGAGATGGATCTTCATCATGAAATCTTCTTGTAGGTATCAACATACTGCATACATGTTGACACATCTCCCAAAAATATCCATTGTCAAGGGTCTTCATCTTTTTTAGACTTCCATCAGAGTCTTCATATCTTTACGGGACATTTCCTAGTAAAATATTCTTGGTCTTTTGGATGTTGATTGCCTTCATCATGGTTGCATATCTCATGATCTCTTCCTTCCTCACACATTCCATTCCCAAGAGCTTTCAATCCGATTTTCTTGATTGTAGTCAACCACCTCATACTTCATATGAGGACATATTATTTTGATTTCATCTAGTGTGATTTATGCCTTCGTGCATCCTTTTAGAGGAGGAGATCCTTTTTCTCTTGATCATTCTTCTCAAGATAGAAGTAGTGATCCATGTTACCTACAACCATACAACATTAATTTATAATATTAAATACAATCATACATACCTCATTTTACCTTTAGGTCATCTAGGCTTCTTCCAGCAGCTTCCTTGATTGAAAATATATTCAATCCCTTTATATGCTTCATTTCTCATGTAATCATACCATCATCTCATGAATTTCATAAGTTTGATTTCCTAATGAAACACTTGCTTCCTCTCTAGATTAGTGAAGCCTCTGTTGAGGTTTCCATCAGAGAATCTTGAGGATCTTACATATCCCAATTTGGCGGATGTTTCCCTTTTTACTTGATGTATGATGAGCCTTGTCCTGGATGACTTATTTGTTTCCTTTAATGTCCAATGAGATTCCCAAGAGCTATATCCTTCATGTTCGATTGTCATGGATTTTTTCCTTCATGATTGCCATGGTGATGTCACAAGCTCTTGTTTCTAATGCTTCCATGATGCCACAATACATCTTATTATCATGGTCATATCTGTAACAAAATATTTAGGATCTTATGATAGGATCCTTTTGTGAGGGATATCATCTTAATCATAGTAGAGATTTGTTACTCCCTCTTTTTCTTTGTCCTTTTCTTCAACTTCCTCCATCCTTTCGACTATATGAGTTTTCTTTCCATTATCTTTCCATAACATTGAATCTTAGCTATACTATTTGATGATCAAAATTCCCTTTCCTTTCTGCACATGTTTGAGTCCTTTAACCTTCAATACTTTTGCCACCAACTTTTCTCTATCTAGCATAGAGACCACAAATTGTTGAATGAGGTAGAATTCTTGTTCATGGACATTTGTTACCTTGCCTATCAGTTAGAACAATGATGATTATCTTCATATCCCAATTGAGGTCTTATGGAGATATTCCTTCACTCTTTGATACCTTCAATCAGGTCTAAGTGATATGACCTTCTTCACTGTATTTAAAAGAGTATATCTTCTAGCATTTTATATCTCTCTTTTATGTCATCTCTCCTACTACATAGGGATGAGAGGACCTAGGACTGATTTCATATGACTTCTCTTCTGGGGACTATATCTATCCTCCTTTCTTATGCAAGGAATATTGATGACCCAACCAATTTATAGATCTCCTTGCAAATACAAAGTCATTTAACCAAACTTGACTAGAGAATGACAAGATACTTACTTGACATGTGAAGATGAAATATTAACCTTAATTGCTTTAATGGTGGTTGAAGAAGATATATTAGAGCTTCTTCTTACATGATCTTCTTTCAAATGAAAAAGTCTTTCAATAGAAAAGGTTTCTCCTTTTGATGAGGATGATTTATTGCTTCCTCAGATGATCTTCTTCTAAGGCAAGAAGATGATCTTTTGAAGATGTCCATGCCTTATTGCCTTCAATATGATTTGCCTTCTTTTGTAGTGTAGATAAAGACTGCTTCTAGGGTTTCAACCCTTTTCAATATGACGTGATCTTCGATTTTGAGGTCCTTTGAGCTTCATTTCTTTGTAGACATCATGATGAGAGTCTTGGTGGCCTTTTGATGATGACCGTGGAGTCTAAATTTCTTGCTGTTGTAGACTATATCCTTGATTATGTAGACAAAAACCCTTGTTGTTGTAGACTGATTGTTATAGGCTAATATTTCAATCTTGACAAATCCCTTCAACTTGCTTTGATGCCCTTCTTGAAAATTGATCCTTGTATGTCTCTTTTTTATGCCCTTCCTTTTACTTCAACACCTTAGTTCCGATTCCATGTTTAAGAATCTAGGGCTAATGTACTTAATGTGATTCATCTTAGCATGATAACTATTTGTGAGGTATTTTTAACTTTTGCTTATTAACACAATATTCTCTTGATAATATTAGTGTGTGTATTTCTTACTTCATCAAACAATTACCAAAATACAAGAGACAAGAACACAAGATGTTGACTTTCTTCCAGGGCCAAAACCTCTCCCTCTTAGAGAGGAAAACCCACACAAAATTCTTCTTATAGAGATTCCAATTGATGAATACCAAGACCATGAACCTTGACCTATGAGGCCAATCCAAGACCAAGACACCAATACTCTTCTTTGACATTGTTGAGATCATCATCATTGTTGCACCATCATTGAGGTCTTCATCAACGATATCTTCATATTGAGATATGTATAGGAGAGTTGCATGTAGATCCATCGATATCATGATAGTCTCATCATGATTGTTCCTTCACCAAGATCATAACATTTGTGACTATATCTTCATCAAGAATGAGATTGTGATTGCACCCTAATGTATGTCGAGATAGTGTGTCACTATGAAGTCCTTCCATCATAATCACGCAGAGATTGTGAGTGGTATTGTAGGATTCCTGAGATCATCCGTATCATTATGGTTATGACAACACTGAGATTTGTACCGAGAATAAGGCTGTGTTCCCTTGACACCTAGTCACTGTTATGCCAAGAATATCTCACTATATTACCCATCCAAAATCATAGTGATCATTCTCCATCTGAGGTATTGAATTGTTGCTTTCATCCAAGATTCCTGCACCTCCTGTACCCATCCGAAGTTCAGAGAAGAATCTGAGTTTCTTTCTTTTTTTGTGGTGAACCTAACTACATATATATAGTAGTTATGTCTCTGTATTTGAGCTGACATGACAATGTGAAGTGTTGTGTCCTTTTATTGAGCCAACATGACTTTATTTAGTTTGTTTAATTCAATTTGAGGCTGACATGATTGCTCTCTTCATCGTTTTTCTTGCTGCCTTCTTCAAGAGGGTTGTGCTTGTCTTGGAGGGTTGTTCTAGACCTTTATATATACTTGTATACATTACATATAGGCTCAATAAGAGCATGAAATTGACCCTTTGACATCCTAAGGCTCTCAATGGGAGGGATCTATAAGATAAACCTCTTTCTCATGAAACCCATGCAACAAGGAATAATAATAAATTCGTTTTCTTGTTTTACAAAAATCATAATTATAATGTCATGAAGATCGAACCTAGTTACACTTTCTTCAATAGAAAGAACTTCTAGGTTTGAGAGGAATGGGAGACAAACTAGTTCCCCCTGAAGAATACCAGCGTAGAATGCATTTTATAGCTATGGACAAATCAATATTTTCAAAGATCAAGGGAACCATTACAGGGAAGGATTTTATTAAAGGTTTGAGTTTTGATTTGTTAATCCAACATGAAATCAAACATTTGTTCATAGTCAAATCCACCTTTCAGAAATACACTGAAGTGGATGAGACTTACAGAAAATTAATAAAATATTCCATTCCTGATGAAGAAAGATGGGAAAAGATATGTCAGCTCATTGACTGAACTGTTTTTTCTATGCAATTTTTATCCTCTGATTTTTTCCAGGGTTTGAACATGAGACCTCGCTTGAAAAAGATAGCAATTTAGACGGGTGACGCACATATATCTGGCCATTACCAGAAGCAACAAAAGAAAAAACAAGAACATGCCTACACCCGTTGGCTATGGACAACCTGTGCACAGTGGCTAACTTTCCTCATTCACCTCATGGTGGCCTTCATTCAACAAAATACACCAAGCATTGCCTGCCTTATTTCATTCTTCGGCTTCAAATCGTTGCTTTTTGCCTCCCCTGCTTCTCCTCCATTCCGCTCTTTAGTCGCCCCTAAGGGACAACAACAACAACTTGAAGAGCAACAACAAGAGTACCAATATTTGCTTTCGCCTCATACCATCCATGAGGAGGCTATGTTGAAGATACACATCTCGTACAAGGTTTATATTATGCAAGGAGTGAGATTGACAAAAAAAATTGAGAATGCAAAAAAAAAATGAAGATATTGTAGATGGGAAGTCAAGAGTACAGAAGGAAGACTAACCAGTATCATTCTGCACCACCACAAAAAAGTTGATTTATCAATGGATGATAAATCCCGAGGGCATGAAGAGCCTAATGAAATGCCTCTTCCAGGTTGAACAACTTTTGTCTACATAGAAGTAAATTTGATTTCCCACTTCCACAGGAATTTGTCATAATTGGAGTGGATGCATACGTGCTTGAGCATATTGCTAAGATAATGTCTTATCTTCACTTAGGCTCCTCTAGAAAGGTTTTGAAGAAGAAAAGGAAGGAAAAATTGAAAGGCAGAGGCAAGGCACTTCAATACTTGGCCAGTGAAGATGGAAATGATTATGAAAAACAACCAAATGTTGCAGATGGGAATTCTAAGAGGCACCCGAGTAAAGAAATGTTGCCTCCTCCTCCTCCTCGCAAAGGTCACACAGAAGAAAAGGAGCAACAACAACTTTATGTGAATGTCAATAACGAGAAAGATGACATATTTGAAGGTGTTGGCACTGATTACGTTGTTCGTGGTAGAAATGAAAGCCAGAGTCCCCTCTTAGAAGACATGGAAGAATCACCCAGGGACGTGAAGAGGTGACCATTTTTCAATGATCCTGTGTATGGTCTAGCACCACCTACAGACATGACGGGTCAAGATTGGTAGCAAAAAGGTGGTTATGATACTATTCAAGGACTAGCGTACCAGAAATGGCAAGGATATCCTCCACCACCACCTAAAAAAGTTGGACAATGGGCTCCAAAAGAATTAGATTATACGTATCATTATATTCATAGTCAGATACTGCATTATAGTGTGGAAGCAATAATAACTTTACATAAAGATCCTTGATTTCTCGCTCAAGAGGAGAAGGATTGTGGTCTTGGGTAGTATTCAAATGTGACAATCACAGGATTCTGTAGCGGAGGGAGAAGGATGCTTGGGAAAAGGATCCAAACTTCATTTCTCTCTGAGTGTTATCGAGGTTATTAGGAGTACAATCAAGAGATTGTAGACAATGATGATGAGGATGACCTAACAAAAATGGATATGGGTGGCAGGGCCAAGGGCGGTCTCTAAGGTTGGGACTTTGAGATAGAAGAAGAATGGGCAAAATATAATGAACAAAGTGAAGCAATGCCTAAAGCTACCTTTCAGTGTTGGGTGAAGACCCAAGATGGTTGTAAAATGAGGAAGGAAAATAAAGACCATAAGCTAAATAACAAGTTACATAAAATCGACAAAATTTTGGATAGAAAGAAATAAGAGAAGACAAATGCCTATGATGATCTATTGCTTCTGCCAAAAAAAATTCTTATGAGTGCTTAGATGTAAAGCTTCCCTCTTAGATGGGTATTGTAAGACAAATGTTCCATGGAAGCATGTGATTCATGTATGTAAAATGATAGTATTTTGGATGTTATTACTGTAACTTGTATGCTTTTCTAGGATATCTTGTTTGCGTCTATTTGAAATACAACAAGTAGAACATGACGAAGCTTGTTTTCTTTTGATTGAATTTCAAATATAACATGTAGAACAACATGAAGCCTTTTTATTTTACTTATTTTGTTATGCACATAATAAACACGTAGAACATCATGAAGCATTTTTATTATACTTCTTTAATGTGTTTGATGGCAGATAGCCTGCACTCCAGCTATTAGTGATTTTGTTGCAGAAAACGTGTCGCCTCCATTTCATATTTTTCTTTGAGTAGTAGCCCCACCATAATGATTAGGCTGGATTTGGATAAGCTTGCAGCTCCATATAATCCCATCGTCTACCCTCTGCTCTACCCTGATGATTGCCATGGATGGTATTGGTAGCAACTTCGATGATGGCACAGACGGGATTTGAAACCATGAGGCTTGGCCTCGAACGTACCAAGGCATTCAGTGTTGGAGCTGGGGGAAGTGGGTATCCAAGATTCGCGAGTCGGAAGAGAAAGCACATATGGCTGGGATCTTTTGAAATGACACTAGGTAATGGATTGTTGTGTTCAATGCCTCTGCCATCTATGTATGTGTGTTGATACACGTTAATGAAAGAATGCTATATTAATATTATCTCACCACCCCAAATGAACTGGTAATATTTACTTATTTATGACCTAAACTATAATTGAGTCAAAAGAATGAAAAACACACTTAGCCTAGTCAAAAAGTGAAAAACCCACTACATTCATCTACATTTCTATCGACATGTCTTTGCACCATTTTGGTGCGCATGTTAGTTTTAAAAATTATCAATCCATCATGACTTATGATCTACAAGATGATAAATAAATACACATATAGAATAAAAATAAAAATATAAGATTTAATAAAAGAAATATGGGTTATAACTTATTAGAATGAGATAATTATTTGGTGAACACAAAATTCTAATTAAATTGTTTAATATATATGTGTGTATGCATGTGTGTAATTAGAGGGGTAAATAAATATGTTGAATTAGTTATTACATTTCTAGTGAAACATTGGGTCATGGAAAATAGAGATTTTTATTTTTTATTTTTATTAAAATGGAAAAAATAATATTTATAAAAACAATTTCAATATGGTAATGAAATTTTTACATGAAATACATTTTGATTAAAAATTATTACAATTAAAAAAAAAACCTAAATATTGATAAATTTTAAGCTTCTTGATAATTAGTGTAATTTTCTATGTTTTGATAGAAAATTATAATTTAAAAACTTTAGATGGAAAATTATAAATCAAAGAGTAATGTGTCCATAAGGCCAGTATCCAATATATTGAAATGTTCAAGATTGTAGAACTTGAACCCAATGAGTATAGATATTACAAGACATAGGTTTTCAATGGCATTGTTTACTTTCATTATTGATTATCAAATCAACATTGTTTATTATCTTTTGATAATTGAAATTGAAATATTTTATTATTATTTTTTCAATTTATTTGATTATTTTAAATAAATTTTGGGAAAAAAATATTTGAACAGAAAATTTAAATTATACATCTATATATAATTTCAAATTCATTTATATATTAAGAAAAAAAAGTATATATAACAATTAAAAAAATTACAATAAATTTATGAGAAAAATAAATAACCCATAAAGCAGTGAACACATGTGAAAATATAAATATTCCACGATATTGAATACCTCACCTAAAACTCCAAAACAGATTTATATTTTAGAATATAACATATACAATGGCAAAGCACAGCAGATCTATATTTAAGAATATACCATACACCATGGCAATGCACATTTTCATGATCAAATTTGTCAACCTTGCTTCCCTCTAAACCTAGAAAATAAAAAGTTGCTCAATCGTCCCTAGACTGTCTTTCACCAAATCAAGAGGTGACGGCAGTGTGATAAAGATCATGGCTGCCACCCTCGCTCTGCTGGCTTGTATGGTGTACAATCTTATCACATAATGTAAATACAAGACTAAAATATACCCTCTGAACCACATGTGAAGACTGTGCATTACTGTTTCCATTTGTGACATCATGGAGAAAGTTGCCCTCAGCGCCATTTCGATTTCGTCTCTCCACTGTAAAACCTGCTTCAAGTTTTCATTCCAAAAACAGAGCCCAAAAATGATTTAACAATACCTCTATATATATATATATATATATCACCGGAGAGAAGAAAACAATACCAATCAACTGTTGGGCTCTGCTTTGTCGAACATACTAAATCCAAAAATCTAGAATCAAATTATGCTTAAACATACTAAACCCAAAACATAATGGGAATCAAAACCTTCACTTCAAAATGACTCGGAAAAAAAAAACATATTCTAAAATCTACGATGAAAATATATACTCAAACATACCAAACCCAAAACATAATGCAAATCAAAACGTTCACATGACTCACAGGAAGCGGACGGAGAAGAGGCTGCAGTTGGTGAAGATGGCGGACGCAGAGCTTTCAATGGATAGCGAGCGTTGAATATAGAATTTGGGCGGCTTTCCTTTCACATTTATCAGAATCATGTAACTGTAACCATATTGTTTGCGATTAATATTAATAATAATAAAAAATTAAAATATTTAAGGGTTTTGGATTTATTACGATAGGGTGTTGTGTTAAGGTACTTTTTAATGTGAAGTCTTATTTTCAATTCTCTTCTGTGATATATTGGATATGATGAAGATGGAGTTTGCCAAGTTTACAATAGTTTATGGGATTTTTGTTATTAATATTAATAATAAAAATTTTGTTATTAATATTAACAATAGAAATCGCTCACTAAGTAAGATTAGTTTAATTGGTTATTACTGTGTTACCAAGTATATGAGATTCAAAATTCATATTTCTTTCTAGGTAAGGGTAGTTTAATTGGCTATTATTGTGTTACTAAATATATGAGATTCAAAATCAAATCTCTTTTCAGATAAAAAGTAGTTTAATTAGCTATCACCGTGTGTGTTACTAAATATATGTGATTCAAAATTCAATTTTTGTAAAATAAAATCAAGTAAAAACAATAACAATAAATCCTAATTAAGTGAGATTTAGATATTTCTACTTTATTAAATTATTTGGATATATCCTAGAGTGTCATCCCATATCTTACCCAACATTATTGCTTCACTTTCTTAGTGTCCCCCAATCTAATTTTTAATTTTCGGCCTGAGTGGGGAGCGCCAAGTGGAGAGCACTGCGGATTGACGTATCAGAATTGAACGTTTGCCATTTTCCATCCAATAGCAGTAAGACCTGAAGCTACAACAATCGAAGGGCAGATGCATGAAGGCTACGTGCATAGTAAAAGTCGAAGCTTGGGTTTGTAGCCTCAAATGTGTCACCCTCTCAGAAACGGAGGTGCTTCAAGACGAAAGGCTACGTGCACAGACATGGTTGATGCTTGGTTTGTAGGCTTAGACGTGTTATCCTCTCAGAAAATGTTTTTGTCCAAGGTAACACGGGGTTTGCAAGTTTCGGACATTCCCTTTCTCGCCAGTTTCCACTAACGCTGTGGATTTTAGTCAGCTCAAACTCTCAACTTATCTTTTACTTTTCCTGCTTAGCCAACTTTCTTTGTCTTGAGTCTGTAGTTTTGGTTTGGAAAGTTTAGAGACGTTATCCTCACAGATACTGCATCTCCCTGAACCTTTGACCCGTTTTGTTACAAGTCCCCTGCTTAGTTTTCGTCCCATCTCATCCTTTGGCAAAGTGCACTGGGAGGAACTCAGCATTTTGGTTGGCGAGGTCTATAGTTTCCTTTCTGAGTGAGAGTAATGGCCATTAAGTGCTGAATTTTATGTTTTTTGCGGGGTATCGCACATCTTAGTCTTTTTGCTCGGTTTGGAGGTGCTCTTCACTCGGACAAACGCTCGTTGCTCAACAGGTCAGTATTTTTTACCATAATATATCATAAAATGATAGACTTTTTGTCTGTATGGAATCTGTAAATTTTAAAAAGGATTTTTAGACTTCATATGAGTTATGAGCTCTGAATTACTGGTTCAATCTTTTGTCTGACTTCCTTTTCTGCTAAAAGACTGAATTTACCTTCCTACAACCTGTTATTTTCCTGGTTTTACGCTCAAATCCTTATGTTAAGGTCTGTAAATTTGGTCTGGTCATGGTTTTCCATTGATAGATTAAAGAATTGTTTTGGAATATACAAACCCTGTCAAGACATCCGTTTCAAATTTGGTTCCTGGTGGTGTGTTTTTGAGATATATTGCTGTTGCACTAGATGCTCTGAGGTTTCATTCTGAAACTTTCAAAAAACAAAGATAAGCCTTGTTTCTCCTGCCTCCTGGTTATTCCGGCCAGGCTTCATCTTTCCGAGAACCGGAAAAATTTTCGGTTTACTTTCCTTTCTTCTCTGAATCTGTCTCGGGCAGAGAAGTTCAGCCTCAAATCTTTTGGAGGAAAGAATTGGTACCTTATGGGTTAATGTCTGACATCTTGGGTTGACAGAAGCCGCCATTTTTTAAATCTTCCTACCTTTCCGTTGCTTACTACCTCATGTAATCGTCATCCTTCCTTAAATTCAGAAGACAGCTGGACTCTTCGAAATTTATTCTCTTCTGGGAAAACGAAAATTTTGATTCCCGAGACTTCCTGTTGTCAGTCATCTAGTTAGCAAAGTCCTTGTTTTCTGGTTTGGGTATTTACTCTCTGGGTATTTTATTCAGAAAGGGACAAGTGTACATTCACTGCATGATTTATTACCTGATCTAGAAGATCCTAATTAGGACTTTCTCAGTACAACCATTAGGACAGAAGGGGATTTTGAAATGATGGATCCCGCGTCAGACGCATCGGTCACGGAGGCCATGATCCTAGCTGCCATTCAAGCCGAAAACCGTCATAGTGTTGCCATGTTGTCAAACGACTGGAAAGACACGTTGGATGACGTGGTTGTACATCCGTCCTTACCTTCTAAGGACGTGGATAGTGGTGGCCTATCAAAGGCTGGAAAAATTAGAAAAGGCAAACAAAAGGTTTTTCAGCAAAAAGACTTTCGGCAAAAGAAATATGTCGATTTCAAGGCCTCAAACTACTATAATAAGAATACAAAACCTGTTAAAACCGCCCCTCCTCCAGCAGCGATCAAGCTGGACAGTATCCACCTGTCTGATCGCATCGAAAGTTTGTAGGATTTAGCCCTCGTTGGCTGATGGCACTTTCCAGAAATGGACGATTCAGAGATGCGGAAGTGGATAGAGATTAAATGGAAACCTCTGATCGGCTATTCTCCCATTATAGCGAAACTGATGAAAGAATGGTATTGTTTCCATTTTTTGAGTGCAAGCGACCTGGCAGCCATCCAAAACCGTCCATGGGTACAGGGAAGGAGTTTTCTTGCACTTTATAAGTGGTATATTGGCTACAACCTGCTAAAGAACACCCCCTCTAATAACTTAATTTGGGTCAAACTTCCTGGCCTACCACTGGAGCTGTGGTCGAATGAGACCTTAACAAAAATAGGAAATGCAATAGGTAAATGTGTTTATGTCGATCCCAGATGCTTAGGGGAAAAGGACAAACGTGTAGCCTAGGTACTCATAGAAAAAGCCTACAGAGGAGGATTTCCTGACAATATAGAGATATCTTGGAGGGACTTAAAAATTAACCAGAGACTAGACTTCTGGGAAGTCCCATTTAGATGCTCAACATGTCATAGGACGGGGCACCTAATCAAAAACTGCCCTCGGCGCCCTGTTCTTTTATATAATCTACATCATGGAAAATCAAATTTTGGATTAAATAATCATAGGAAAGAGATTCCATCCCCTGCAATAAGTTTATCTTCATCAGAATATAGTGATCTGCAAGGAGCTATTAATCCAGAAGAAAACCTTTGTATAATTTCTTCATCTATACACCCTCAGAGTCAGAGCATCATCCCGGAAATTGCAGAAAAGTAAAAAACCCCATCTGATAAAATGGCTAACTATCTCCCTTCCATTCCTCCCCAGGACCCCGCTATTGATAAAGAAGCTCCCTCCCCCCGTTCGGTTCCTCAGCCATGCAAAGTTGCAAACCTGGACCCTCATATCACCTTTATTCCTTCCTCCTCATCATCTCCATCAAATTCAATTGGCAACGATCTGGACTGTCTCTTAAGTAAAAAATCACTTGAATTTGAACCCTTAACTATACATAAGCCCGGAAAACCATCCTCTCCTCATATAAGTCCAAATTCTGCGAAAAACATTACAGTGAGAAGGAAAAACAATAGGGGAAGTAGACATTTCAGGGGAAGAGAGGATGTAGCTGGCAGAGCAGTCCGGAATCTTTCCCTCGTTGATGTACCCATAATTGATATGTCACAAGAAGGGCCTCTTAGAGCAAGCATGGCCGAAAAGACACCTAAATGACTTTCATCATATCCATGAACGTAAGGGGTCTCGGGGCAGGCTGAAATTTTTTGGAACTAAAGAATCTTTTCTATTCAAAACAACCAAGAATAATTTTAATCCAAGAAACCATGCATAACTCTCAAGTATCTATCTCCTATTTCAGGAAAATGTTCCCCTATTGGCATATGTCTGCTTTGAATGCAAATGGCCTTTTTGGGGGCCTGGTGGTCTTATGGAATCTTGATTGGATCAAAGCAAAGGCGTATAGATATTTTGCAGGCATTCTTATATCAGCTTCACTTAGAGGGAAAGGATGCCCAATCAACATTCTAAACATTTATGCTCCTTACAAAAATAGAATACCATTTTGGGAAAAACTTTTTGCATTAGAAATTTTAGAAATTGAGTTTCTAATGATTGCAGGAGATCTAAATGCTACTTTAAATGCTGATGAATCTTGGGGAATCAGCAGGAAGAAAGACCCTCTAGCAGACCGTATAAGATTTGAATTATTACACAGAAATCTTGTTGACATTAGACCGTCCAAAATGCTCCCGACATGGGATAATGGAAGGATTGATGGGGCATATATAGCAAAAAGACTTGACAGGTTCATTCTACATGTCAGCATAATAGATAAATTGGGCATGCCATTCTCAACAATTGGAAATGTGTTTATCTCAGACCATAGGCCGATTCTATTAAGTTGGAGAGAAAAGGCATTTAGAAGGGGGTACTCTTTCAAATTTAATAGGTCTTGGCTAGAAGAATCAGATTTCAATGATGTTGTGAAAAGAACTTGGAAAGAACTGTCTGCAACTGGTAATAGACCCCTGTTTTTGACCTTCAGGGAAAAAATTTGTCATATGCAAAAGGTTGTCAAAGAATGGCAGATCAAAAAAAGGATTCAAAATAGAATAAACCTTACGGAGATTCAAAGGGAGCTGAACAACTTTTCTGTAGAAATGGCTACACATTCACTTCCTTTCAATACAAGATGCCGCATAAGTGAGCTTAAAAGACAAAAACAAAAAATCCTGGAGCAGGAAGAAGCTTTTTGGAGACTAAAGAGCAGGGCTATCTGGTTAGAGGAAGGGGACAGGAATACAAAATTCTTCCACAGGTTTGCAAGCTCAAGACGTGAAAAAAACTCAATTTGGAAGATCAGTGATGGAAAAGGGGGTTATCTATACTCTCAACAAGACATTTCAGATGAGGCTGTGAAATACTTTCAAAATCATTATAAGAGATCAGAGGATTGCAGAATCCAGGACATCTTATGGGGCATCGACTTATTTCCAAAGATGTTTGATGATGAAAAAATGAGCATCTCTTTCAGCCAATCACGGAGGAAGAACTGTTAGAAACAATGAAATCTTTCAAGAGGGATAAATCTCCAGGCCCAGATGGCTAGACGATTGAGTTATTCATCCACTTTTTTGATCTCATAAAACACGATTTGCTAAGGATGGTAGAAGGTACCAGAATATCAGGAAGCATTCACCAGAATATCTCCTCAACTCTAATTGCCCTCATCCCAAAAAAAGGGGAAGCAGAATCTTTTCAAGATTTCAGGCCGATATCCCTCTGTAACATTTCTTTCAAAATCATCTCAAAAATTATTGCTGAAAGAATCAAGGTAACTTTATCAAATTTTCTAACAAAGGATCAACATGGATTTTTAAAAGGAAGAAATATCTTGGACGCTGTTGCAAACACACAAGAAAGCTTATTTTCCATGCAGTCTAAAAAAAGTGAAGCAGTTATCCTCAAAATTGATCTCCGAAAGGCATACGATTGCCTGGATTGGGGCTTCATCAGATGCTTACTTGCAAAGATTGGTCTCAATGCAAAAATAATAGAGTGGATCATGGCATGTGTTGAGAAGGTGAACTATGCAGTGATTATAAATGGGATACCATCCTCTTATTTTCCAACTGAAAGGGGACTGCGTCAAGGATGGCCACTTTCCCCTCTATTGTTTATATTGGCAATGAATACTCTTAGTCTCCACATAAACAGGGCAGTTAGTGATAAAAGGTGCCAACCTCTGAGGATCTGTAGAAGCAATTATATCTCACACAACCTTTTCGTGGATGATATACTCATTTTTGCAATGTTATGCAGACTCACCTGGACATGCTTATATGACATCTTAAGACGTTTTCAAAAGGCCACAAGAATGCAAATTAATGAACACAAGTCAGTCTTTCTCCATAATGATGTCTGCATGGATTTAGTAGATTGGTTATCTTCTCTCTTTGGAATAGAGGCGTGCTCCATAAAGCATGGAATAAAATATTTAGGATTCTAGTTAAAAGCAAAGGGTTACTCAAAATTGGACTGGCAATGGCTAATAGATAGGTACTACAAAAGGATATCGTTATGGGAATTTAAATGCCTATCAATGGTTAGAAGAGTTGTTTTATCTCAGTCAGTTCTAACGCAACTAGTTGTTTTTTGGGCCCATTTATTCTTTCTTCCTGCAAGAATTATAAAGAAGAGGAACAAGTTAACTACTAACTTCATATGGGGCGGCCAAACAGAAAAAGGAAATTTCATTTATCTAAATTGTTTGATATTTCATGGCCAAAGAAGTTAGGTGGATGGGGCCTGTTGGACCTGCGAAGTTTTGGTAAGGCGCTGCTATGCAAATCACTGTGGAGAGGGATTTATGGAGAAGGCCCCTGGAGCAACACAATAAAAAAGAAATACATGGCAAGCAAAGATATCTCTTACTGGTATAGACTGGGAAGGATTGGATCCAGTTATGGGTCAGCAATATGGCTGAGTTTTCGTAAGGTTGAAAAGTATTTTTTAAGCAACTTAACTTGGAGCTTTCAATATGGTAGCCGGATTCTCATTGGAGTTGATCCATTCCTAGGTGGATAGGAGGAAATCATCCCGCCAGAATCCCTCCTAAGTTTTTTCCATAGAAACGGAATTTTCACTTGGGACAAGCTGATAGCTAAATGTCAGGGTCCTTTCCCTCTTTGGAAAGAGGCGGACAGTATGGGGATGTCGGATCTCTTAGCTCGGCAATGGAGAAATCTCAAAACTTCTTTGAGGAACTGTGGCATATACGTACACGGGATGCTGATGTCCTTATTTGGAAGGATTTAAAAGGAGTCTCCCTGATTCATGTTAAGGATATATATCAGAATCTGATTGGGATAAAGAATGATCCACCAAGACCAATTTTCTCACCAGCCTTTTGGAAATCGGGATGTCCTTCCAAGGCAATTATATTCTCCTAGCTCGTATTCCACAATAAAAATTTAACATGGGAGAATCTGAAAAAGAGGAGTTGGCATGGCTCGGTCTCTGTCTAATATGCAAGTCCGAAGAGGAAAGCAATTTCCACATGTTCTTCAATTGCCGTATAACTCAACAAATATGGAAAGATCTGGCAAAGTTATATAAATTTCCTCATATCTCTCATGTTTCTACTAAAGAAGCTTTCCTATGGTGGAATGGGCAAAAGGAATCCTGGAGGCCTCTTATTATCATTGCTCTATGGTGTATTTGGAAATGGAGAAACAAAATTATCTTTAATGACAGTAAAGAGCCTTTTATGGGAAATCTTCAAAACATTATTGCTCTTTATGATTCTTTACCACAAAAACCACAAAAGCAAAAAAAGTGTAATCAGAAGGAGCAAGCATAAAATCACTCAATGCTTCCAAGAGCGTATTTCGATGCCGCTGCTCAGAATGGCTCATGTGGTTGTGGCATTCACATTATTATGAATGAAAAAGATCAATATCTCATTGCATGGAATGGAGGAAAGGGCACGAATAGTAAAGCCGAGGCGATGGCCCTTGCAGGCCTTTTATCCTTTTGCCTTTTCTTTAACATTCAGTTTGTGTCAATTTTTGGAGATTCAAAAGTCATGGTTGATTTTGTAGTAGGAAAGAGCCACATCAGTAGCCCTCAACTTACAGGTTGGCTGGACAGAATTAGGTTCCTTTGGAAGAAATTGGAAGGATGCTCCATCCAGCGCATTTTCAGACAGAATCAGCATGCAGATACCTTATCAAAGGAAGGTCTCCTTTTGGAGCAAGGTATATGGTACATGAAGGTAAAATCTAGCCAGGAAATTTTCTCTATCCAGGACTTTTCCTTGCCAACTCTTAATTTCAAATCTTTTTGTTTTTTAGTGTTGCATCTGCCTTTAGTTTTTTGGTCTTTTTTTCCATACAACTCTGATTATGGCTGAAGCAAATTTGGAATCTCTTGAACAAGTTTCTGAACACTGTTTCTCTCTTTGGAGAGATCTTTATGCTTCTATTTTAGCAATATATCTGGTTATCATGCTTTTTTTGACAGCAACTTGTGTCACCGCAATGAGCTGGTCAATTTTTGAAAATCCAAAATCAACTAAAATAGCCCTATGAAGATCTATCTGTAAAATGTATCTGTTCATTATATATCTTATATAATACATCATGCTTTTTCTTTCTGAAAAAAATATATAGTCCAGAAGTTCAGAGATCGGTGAAGGAAAGGGATTAAATATTGATTTACGGAGGGAGATGAAGATGACAACCCTTCGAGAAGGGCAGTAGGTCACGGCAAATGGGTCGTGCAACTTTGGCGCGCAGGAAACCAGTAGTGATGTGACATAAGCTGCCATTGTTAGATCAGACAGGTGGAGGTAGCACTCTTCTTTTTACCGAACCTAAAACCTTATCCAAATCGTACGTATTTTACAAATATATATATATATTATTATGCCTGTCCCGTCTGAATCAGATCACCTCACCTCCTGGCTTGAATCTGTGGGCTTCACTGAAATGGCCTTCTCTGTGGGCTGTGTCATGGAAGTGTCTCGAAATTCTTATTATATTCGGATGCGTTGAATCTTGATCCAATGCATTTCGGATTACTTTATCATCCCCTCTGGTTAAACCGATACAGCTTTATCCATATGGTTAGCAATGGAAAAATAACACTTTATGATATGGAGAGTAATTTAATCGTAAATTTTGGAATATCAAATTTTAATAAATATAAATAATAATTTTGTTAATATTTTTTACATATTTTAAATTAAATTTCAATATCAATTTAATTAAAATATATTTTTCCTAAAAGAAAATTTTATAATTGGATGGAATAAAAAGAAAATATCATTAATTAATATCTAGTTTTGATGATGAATAGGTTAGCTGGTGTAAAATTTTGTGGGCAAAATTTTCTCCGATGGGATTTTTACCTAAAAGACTTTTTTTATATAATAATTATCTTGGTTTAATTTAAAACACTCAAAAAAAATTCCTATTTATCATATGAAAAGGCTCTTACATAAGTTATCATATATGTATTTATTAGTCCGTGCCTTAAGCACTATAGCTCTCACCTAGCTGTCAAAGCCTCTTAACTATGCATTAGTTTGCCAATTTTTTGTAATTTTAACTAAGTTTCCCGAAAATGTTGATTATTTATATTTTTCCATAAATTCGAAAATTCATTTCTAATTTTTTAAACTCTTATTTCTAATTTTCCATAGGCTAAGGGAGCATTCATGTGACATAATTCACCCTGGTGGAGGGAAATTTAATTTCAGTATTTGTTGGATATTAGAGAACAATTTTAAAATAGGAAAAAAGAGAATTACGTGATTAGTTGTTGTAGGGCTTTGATATTGACTATCATGATTGATTTGTAGTGGACATTATAGTCTATGCTAATGCTTTGATGACAATGATCGACAACAGAGGTTTCATGACATAGATTGATGGATGGTGGGACATTGTGTCACTTAAGTAAGCAAGGGTGGGGCATCCGTAGTCACGGTTCCAACATCTTACATGAAAGGCTTCGCACATGGTCAGATGTCTAAATCAATGGTGGAAAATGTATATTGGTTGTGAAATAAAGGGGGGCGATTAACTGCGCAAAGTGACTCAATTGGTGGGTTGGTTGCCACCACAATGTTGGCATGGGCTCGCCCTATTTGATATCTGGTTCCAAAGGAGCTACGCCAAAATCACTTAGCAGAGGGTCCAATACATTTAATTGACTTTAACTTAAAAAATTATCACTTTAATTTTTCTCGAAGAGAGTTTGGGCTATCTCCTTATGAGTAAAAACCTTAATTGTTGGAAGCACAAACCAACTTACCAATTATTTTTTGTTAAATTTTATAATTTATAAGGTTTTTTATTCTATGTAACTATAGCATTGAATTATCAACACTACTAAAAAAATTGGAGTTCAATCTGAGTAACAACTAACTACTCTAGGAAAAAGAAAAAATGCAAACTAAAATAAGAGCCCATAGTGGTGATCAATAATGGTAGTAATATTCGAGTGACACCTTGAAATAATGAAAGATTGAGGCTATGCACACATTTAATTCAATCCATATCAATATCACAAATTGAAATTTGAAACATATACAAGTTATATAGAATGAAGAGCAAAGAAGTGCGTGTGAAAGGAAATATTCAAATAAGATAAAAAAATACCATCATTAAAGTAATTGATTGGGTATGGTCATTGAAAACTAGGGTGGAAAGCTAGGTGTCTCAATGCATCTCTCCGAAGCTGAAACAATGGGCAAATTTGGTAAAATTGGAAAGTGCAAGTATCATGGGAAAGAGGATCCATTTGGCTAATTTGCATCAGTTCAGAAAATCAAATTGTTGACAATGGAATTTGTATAAGAGGGCAAAGTTCTGAGGAGGTAGTGAAACCATGATTGTGACCCCACCCCCATCCCAGTGAGGTCATGGGGTCCCCCCCTGAAATGTATAATAATTGTAGATATCTGCAAGTGAAACTTTCGTTGTTAGATTGAGGTGGGAAAATTTTGTTGTTGAACCCAGAGTGTGGCTCCCCCCATCCCTCATTTCTAATGTCACGGGGGTGATGCCCCGCAATTGTTATGGGTAGTGGATTTTGACGAGCAATCACAATTGTTAAGTCAGTGGTGATTTACATTGAGATAAGGTAAAGAGACCAAATTTAAAAGAAATTTATAAATACATATTTGTATATATTATGTCTCAAGAAATCAAATAAATTAATATACACATTGGTGTGATGATAAAGTGGCAGTTGCACATGAGAGGCTAGGTGGCATAGTGTTATTTTAGTTAGTGTTAATTATCGAGTAGGTTGGAGTCCAATAGGTGATGGTGGTTGTTAATCGTGATTAACAAGGGCCGATGGATTTGATTGAGGGTGCAAGTTTGTTTTAGCATTTGTGTTGGTTGGGGAACAACATGTTGTTGGGTCATTGGATCAAATATATCGTGGTTGTTTGATGTCATCAGAGCACAAATCCATTTTAAAACTATTTTCTAGAGGGAATCTGATGTGGGGGTGGGTCATTAGATCAAAAAAGTTTGGGTCGTTGGATCTGGAAGGGATGTTGGTGTAATAAAAGATGGAAAGTGGTACTATTAGTAACACGATGACATTAATTTAATGCCAAAATGCATAGTGTGTTGTAAATGTGGCATGATGTGAACATTAAATGACAAGTATACACCATAATTGAGGTTATTAGGTTATCAATTCTCGTTTTCCTGCTTTCTATGATCCTTAGTGTATCATTACAACCAAAGGAATTAAGTTTCAATCTCTAGTTTGAGCTTAAAGTGAATGTAGAAGCCTACCATTCCCATCTCTAGGAAACAGGTAAGATTTCCAAAGCCTTGTCATAGTACATTAATAGTATCCCATAAGGTTTTCATTACTATGTTAGCGCAAATTAGTAACACCCACATATAGAACATTGACATGCATGTCGCTAGAGCTCAATTAGAGGTGAATGGAAAATCAGTTAGCTCAGACAATTATTTGTTAAATACTCATTTACTTAAAGTTGCATTGCTAGGTGTTCATTTCAACCTTAATATAATTATTCTTTTAGCTAATGATCCGTTAACTCAACATATTGTTCATCCAGCAAATGGATGTAGTTTATTGGAAGTGTCAGAGGAAACTATGGATAAAATGTTGAGGTTACCTGTGAAAGTAAAGAATATTGGTCATAAGGAATTGAATGAGGAATTTTTAACTTTGGATGAAAATAAGAAATTGAGCTTTTCACAAAGGCTAGTTGAAAACCCTAGTGAAGTAGTGAATTACTAGTCACTAGTAAGGTATTGAATCCACAATTTAAGGCGATGGTCTCTTTACTGAGTGTTATTTTAGGATATCACAATGACTTGGTTATGGATGAAGTTGTCCTTATGTGCTTAAGGGAAATAATGACAAATCTCAATGAAATTAGGATTAATTTTCCAGGTTATCTAGCTTAGAGTATACATTTTCACCTTGGTGGTATGCCATTTTTTGAGTTATCCACACATGTTACATATCTCATGCATCTAGTCTTGTTTTGTTATTCATAATATTTTGACACTAAAGGACTATTGTCAAGAATTAAAGTTGTGTATAAATGAGTGAAAGAAATTGACAAGTGGACTAAAGTTTTATACTCAGTGAGGATACAAAGAGGTTATGTTAAATTTTTAGATTGTTTCCTATATCACATTCAAGAAAAATTGCTTGATGAAGCCCCCAAAAGAATGCCAAAGGATTTCAGGAAGAATTTACAGTTGACAAATGAAACCAGTATAGGGGAATGCTATCTTTTTTAGAATTACACTGTCATAAGAATCTATGGGTTTGAAGGTTAGCCCCACTGTTTACCAAAATTTGTTACCCCACAACTTTTTGATTCAGAAGTAGCTAGATATAGGCTATATGTCGATGATGTTTACTTTGTGTCTAAAAGTACAAAGTTGATGATTGCAATGGCATTTGAAATTTTATCTTTACTGATTAGAAATAGGTCTAAATTAGAAATCATTGAAAAGGATTTAATTTCATATGGTTTGGAAAAAGCTTGTGCTTGGAAATATGATCCATTGCATATTATTTATGACATATGAAGAAAGGTTGGTTTATCTGCTTATATCCATATGTCTGATCCCGAGGTTGAAAAGTTGGCCAATATCGATACACGGCTTGAAAAAAATTATAAAAAAACAAGTTTGCAAGTATCCAAAGAAGTTATAGCTAGGAGATTGGACATTGAAATTGAACTAGTTAAATAAAATTTACCGAGAACACAAAAGTAGCAAAGTTAGCTAATGGACAGGTGTCAGATGTTGTAGATAATGCTTTATTTACAAACTGCAACTATTAGCAACTACCAACCTAGATCCATCTTAACTCTGGATCTATCAAGCGCCGAGAGGGATCAAATCTCTAGAGGTGTAAACCTCTTTTCTAAGTGCAAAACTTCAAGAAAGGTTTGCACCTCAAGAGATTTGATCCCTCTCAGAGCTTGATAGATCCAAATTTAAGACAGATCTAGGTTGGTTTAATTATTAATTTTATTTTTTTAATTTAATTTTTATTTCTATGTAATTTTTCTAAGCCAAAATGTTTTAGTTGATAATTTTATTTTTTATTTTTATTTTTATTTATATGCAATTTGAGTGGGTCAAAATGTTTAGATAACATAATATAATAGGACATTACAACATCTCTTCCATACTGGGATGGAGAGTGTCTCTCTACCCAAAAATGCAATAAAATTAAATTAAAAAAATTATTTATAAAAAATGTTAATTGTGAAATGATAGGTGGTTTTTGAGCATGTGATATTGATAAACCATGGCATTGGCCCATAGCATGGTATGGTTAATAATATCCATACTAAATTGGGGCCAATATCCATTGTTAAAAATCTTTTTATATTGTAAGTATTATTTTGATTATGAAATCAGATATGGTTTTTGAGCATGTGGTACTGATGAGTCATCGTATTTGCCCATGGTATGCTATCGTTAATAATATCCATGGTAAAGTGGGCGTGAATATCCATGGTTTAAAATATTGTTATATTGTAAGTATTAAGTTTTTATTTTAATTTATATAGTAAAATGAATCTTAATTTATAGTCATTGTTTATATTTTATATATTTTAATGCGTTAGAGGTGTAGATATATCTCAAAAGTGATTACAATTTTTTTTTTCTTTTGGATTTAATAAAAAAATATATAAAATTAAATTCAAATTAAATATTTATAAAATATGTTGATTGTGAAATGAGAGATGGTTTTTGGACATGTTGTATTGATAAGCCATGGTATTGTAACAAAATATATTTACAAATTAACAAAATCTATGGCAAATTGGACCTGAACATCCATGGTTAAACATATTGTTATATTGTAAGTATTAAAAATTTTATGTGCTTATTAATTAAATTTAAATATGGTTACAAAATTATTATTCTATTTCGTAAGGTAGAATAGATCTTAAATTATTAGTGCTACTTATATATTTTAATGCAATATGTATATTATGATTTTATTTTATCTAAAAAATTATTCATAATTTTATTAATAAAAACAAAATTACAATGTAACAAATTGAATTTTATTATTTTTATTACTTTTAAATTTTTACAAACACAACAACATCTCTCTCTATATTAATTTTAACTAACATGTAAATGTTTACCAATCATTTAGGTATTATTAATTGGACATATTAATATAAATTCAACATATTAAGTCGACATGTAAAAATGTTGACAAAATTTATTACATTACACCTAACATCACACCTGGGCTCTAGAGCACCTCTCGATGCAATCATTGAAAATAGTGTAGCTAATACATAGTACGATGAATAGAGTCACATGGTTAAGAGAAAACAAGAAGATGATGAGGATATTTTTTTCCAAAATACTAATGAAAAATTATCAAAGTAGGTGCAAGGTTTCTTGAAAGAAATGCAACCTAAAGAATATGTAAGTCCAGTTGTGTTCATTTCCATGAATGTAAATACTAAAACATTTACAAGGGAAAAGGATAAGCAATTGATAATGATTGCAACAAAAACATGGGTTACATAAGAATCAGCCAGTGAAGCAATGATTTATAATATAGGTCCTAGATTCCTGTTGTCCACTAATTATGATTAGAATACCTTTAATTTAACTATTATTCAACTAAAAATCAGGTTTAGAAAAGATCTCATTGGTTCAAGAACTATTTCAATTAATGTTGATTTAGGTCAAGTGCTAGAGACAGATATGGTGGAAGGACATAAGCAAAGAATAGAAGTGGTTTCTCAAAGGCTAATAGAGTCTACCACTAGTAACAAAAGGTTACAAACTCTATTATCTAGGGTTGAAGTACAATTGAATAATGCTAAAATATTTGTAAAAATAAAAACAAATAAGGTTAAAGATTTGGAAATTAAGATAGTTATCTTATCAAGGTTTCCTAAGGATGACATTGTTATCAAACACTTATTGGAATCAAAGGATAAAGAAATCAGAGATATGAAAGTAGATTTAAAGTCTTCTGATTTTGAGCTCTTGTTGCAACTGCTGCAACCACCCTCTAATTTTTTCCCATGCTTTAATTTTCGAGCCTCACTTCTGTCCACAAGAGCTTATCATTTACTATCATCAAGTATTCATGCTATGATCAAGACTTACCTTTTCATTCTTTGCTAGTGATTTTATGTTTTGATCCCGGTTTGATACCTTTCAGACACAAGCTATCTCTTCACTTGACTTTGTAGCATTGTCAGTCTTCCCTCCAGAAACTATACAATCCAGACAGGCAAGCCAATTTTGAGCTCAAAAACTACGCAATTCTGGGAGACAACTTGACCTTGAGCTCAGAAATTGTGCAAAGTTTCCCTTGACCTCAGAAATTGTGTGATTCATTGAGTCAAGGAGTTTCCTAGTGGTTGGGAATTGCACAATCCTTCTCGGCAATGTGAATGGATGGCTTCGTGAAAAAGAAAAAAATAAAAAGAAAAAATCAATCCCTAGAAAATAAGGAGTGGATAATTAGTTTCCCCAAGGATGACACAAGTTGCTACTTTTGTACTTTTGCAAGTGTCGTTTTTTCCTTGATTTTAGACATGCACATCATGAATCATAACCAACCTAGATCTATATAATAGTGTTGATGCCTTGAAATTCACTGCACCAACATGGGGGAAAACCACCCAGTCCAGACCTTAAAGCAGCTCCTTTTCTGTTTTGGGTAGTGGCTCCAACTGGTTAAATTAGGTCCTGTTACCTTTTCCCAATCTCTATTAGCTTTAAATCTTCCTTTAATTTCTAATAGCTAGGGACATCAGATTGATTCTTCTAGTTGATCAGGAAAAAGGAATGAAGCTTAAGTTGATTTTGTGGAACAACCAAACCAATCTTAAAGCATTGCCTCGAAAAGAGGACTTCTATAGATAACATGTGCAAGATTTAGCTAGCATGAAATTTCAAATTATTCTACCCTATAATGCAAACATAATCTATCTTGGCCAAGGTAAGAATAGTCTTATTCTTAACCAAGAGAAAAACTATTAATGAGAAAGGGAAGAGAATGTATTTGAATTTGGATTTAAAATATTTGCAAGATACTAAAATAGTTCAATATCTTACAAATGATGAAGACAAATACACAATGAAAAGATGTTAACAAATAGTTGTATAAAATATTTTCATTCATATATCCAAATTCTTAACTTAGCATGAATTCATTATGTGATTTATATCGAGTGAGGGAAATAGTTCTTCAAACTCAAGATAAGTTAAATCAAGATAGATTTGTAAACAATTAATAAATAGTTATTTATTGTTACAAATAAATCTCCATGAATTCTCCATAATCTTGTTTAAACCAGTGAGATTCCTACAAAGATAACTTCACAAAAATAAACAATTTAGCATAAATCGAGTAAAATTAACAAAAGTGCTAACAATACTCATTCATACCGATTGTACTAAACAGATTAAGTAAAAAAAATAATAAATCTGTAAAATGATTACAATAGTGCAACTGAAAAACAAACTTATCATTTATTGAAATTTCTTTTATAGTCCTTGATGCCTAGAATTTATTTGAAGAGAAAACTTCTACAATAGTGTAAGAAAATCTCCCCCGTAAATAATCTTTGACTCTCGGCTATTCTTCAGGGCTCTCCTCCTTCCTCCTCCTTTTCTTCATCTCAAAGCTCTCCATATGTGCAGAAGTGCTACTATTCGAAGCCTCTTTAAGTAAAAGAAAAAGAATTCAGATCCTATCATTCTATTAAAAAGACTAAGAGGTACAATAGTGCAAGCCTCAAAGGCTTTCTTTTTCGAATTCTAGACCCTTTATTCGATCCATTAAGTGGGTTTAAATAGCAATACAAATTTTTTAAAAATGACTAGTCTTCATACAACACTGAGGAAATTAACAAAATCCCTCAAATCTTGAAAAAATAAAAATAGTTTTCAAAGATAATCTTTTGAAATGTCATTCTGGCTTATTGGCCTCGTATTTTGATCAAAGGATCCTCGCATTTGCAGATTCTATGGAACTGATCTACTTCTTTCTCTGCACAACTTTTTCCTCTTCATTTTCTTCACTATCGAATTCTTCATTTATACCTGGAAAATGATAAACCATGGATAAGAAAACATAAATCAAAACTGTGTTTTTAAGAAAAAAGATAAGATCAAATGAAAATATATGGGCCATTTATTTAAATCGCAATCGCATTGGAATCGGGGATAGAGTCTAGCATCGTAGTCAGAATCGGGGGTGTTCCAATCAGAATTGCAATCAAACAGAGAACATTCCAATTGGAATTGTGAAAAGGAATCAAATCGTAATCACTATTTGGAAGCATCCCTATCAGAATCAAATCACAATCATAACGAAAGGGATCGAATTGAAATCGCAATTAAGCCAGGAGCAGAAATGGCGTGAGGCCCATGAATCTCACAATTGTGATATCGCAATCGCGGAAGGCCGGGGATAGCACTGACCGCAATCGCATCAACGGAGCGACATAACATTAACAGTCCCAAAAGACTTGCGATTGTGATTTGTGAAATGACGTGGGGGATGACATGACTAGTGACATCACTAATTACGTGGCAGATCATAATTGCAGTCAGTATGATCCAGGAATCATGGCTTTTGATAGCCGCAGATGTGATATATTTTAGACTCTGGTTTATAACCTTGACGGGTCTGGAACTGATCGCAAATCGCATCATGGAGGGGCAGAGAGGGGTCAAGCCTGTGGTTCTTGCGATTGCGCAGATGCGGGGGAACTATGAAATGGAGTGTATGACTTGTCGAGTCAAGGTGATCGCAATCACAAAAGGGATAGACTATGAGACTTGGGTTATGGGATTTGTGATCTCCATGGATGAGAGATCTTTATGAAGTGGATTTCATGACCTCGTTGGGTCCGGCCTTATAAAATTTCAATCGCATATAATCAAAGGCAGGGGCATTTTATATTGGCGATGTGCGGTATGTCCAAGGTTTAAATTTTTGAAGAAAAAAAAACAATTCTAACAACCAATGTTTAATACTTGGGTTTTTATTTTAAAAAACTAAGTATTAAACTTTGTTTTAAGAGGTTATTTAAATTTTTTGTTGATTTTTATTATATTTTCTGTTAAATAAAATCGAATTATTTTTAAAACTAAGAATGTTTTATTTAAAAAAATGAAAATGTTTATAAAAAAGAAATATTCTTTCTTATTTTTCGTGTTTTTTAAATATAAAAGGGTCCCTATTTTAATATAATAAATTTCATGGGAAATTTATAATATATTAAAATGGGGGTTGTTGAAGAGTACAAGAATTAGCGATTCACTGGATGAACTAGTTATCTCTGATAAATGATAATGAAATTTCAAAAATTCAGTAAAAATAATTTAGGAAGGTGTTGATGCCTCTAAAATCGTTGCATCAACATCGGGGAAAACCACCCAGTCCAGACCTTAGTGCAGCTCCTTTTCCGTTTGGTGTGGTGGCTCCGACTGGATGTAATGGAACCAGTTTCCCTGTGATATATGAGTTGATGGATGATTGGTTTATAATGTATAACGGGAGTGATAAGTGCTCTATTCTAAAGTGCAAAAAATATACAAAGGTAACTAATCTATCCCAGGAATTCTTCTAACAATGCGATTCTTGATTGTTTCTATTGACAAATAAACATGAAGATGACTTATTCATAAATAAAAATATGCATTCATATGATAATTACTTTGTTCAATTAATTGAACAAAGTAATAATTAAAACATTATCGCACTGATCGTAATATATCACTGACATATATATGTTTAAAAGATGACAACTCAGAAACATTCAAAAGTGACAAGTTAAAGAATTGTTGTAGACACACACACACACACACACACACACGTATATATAACAACAAAGTTGATAAATGCCAATTCACATAGAAAAATAAAGCAAAAACATAGATAGTAGTACCGTATGCATTTGGATCTCCTCCGATGTGAATCACATTCAAATTCTGCCTTCTAATTTGGAAATACTTTCATAGGAAGCAAAAGTGCATATCTCATAAAAGCCTTCTTTGTCAAAATTCAGAATTCTGGTCCAGTCTTTTATAAAAAATATATATCGGAAGTACAATAGTGCAACCTCCGATTTAAGTCTTAATACAAAATTAAGGACCCTTTCTAAAAACATGAAAGGGTCTATAAATACTACAAAAAATAACAAACTAAGAAAGAAAGTCACTATGAGTTGGTATAACCAAAAACACAAAAATATGGGATTTATCTTGAAATAGTAGTGTTGCAGTCAGTCGAAAGGATTCATTGTATTGGCTTATCTTCTTGTGATCGCAGTTGACAAATGGCAAGCATTGGCTGGACCTTTGGTGGCTGACTCATACAAGAGTGTAACTGAGCTGTAAATGTGGCATCGAAAAGTTCAGGGATCATGTGGTTGATCGCATCTGTGAGACACTTCATTGCCATTTGCTGACTATGTGGTTTTACAAGGAAAACCCAAAACGTTTGCCATGTTAGGCTGTGAATGCCCCTGATCAATTTTTCTCTTTGCATCAGCTCTTGTTTCCATTGTTGTTCTAATGATTTTACCTTTGGGAGTTTTCCTGGAGAGCATTCTGTTATTAGATTAGATAAATACAAACTATTGTTGATTAATTCAATTAGATTATTTGTTGCTGATTTGCATCTGGATGTAGCTCTCTCAGCTTTCATTAACTAAGACTCCCATTCGGAAAATAGAATTTCTTTATGTGACTCCTGTATCTTTGGCAGATTGGTAGCTTTTCCTTCATTTGAATCTTGCCAAGATAGAAAATTAGTTAAGCTTTCATCTGCCTTCTCTAACTCAAGCCTTGCATCCACTGATTTTTCGATCATAGCTGCTGAGATATCACATAAAGGAACGACCAATGATATATTATGACACAGAAGGTCCAATTGCTAGGATAAAGCCTTGGTCATCTCCAGGGCTTCAGTTCTGAATTCATCCACCTGGGGATATCCTTTAAATCACTCTATTTGATCTTTCATTTGGGCGATTTGCTCTTCTTTTGATTTCTTCACCTGCTCATTCAATAGTTGTAGTTTGCTCAATGCTTGAGACAACTCTTGTTGCTTATGGATGGCCTATTCATCAATTCTCTGCTTTTCATTAATTAATTTCTCATTCAATTGTTCATTAAGTTGTCTCTGTTCCACCAACTGTTGTTCAAGCTGCTCTATTTTTTGTTGTCATTCTACCGATTGTGCCTCTAGCTGAATGATCGCTTGGTCTTTTTCCTTCAACAAATGACTAACCTCTAAAGCCTTATCTATTGTTGCTACTGTATATGCTCTGACATATTGAGAAAGTTTGGTTAAATCTTTGGAGGGATTTATTTCCTCCCTCCATACCACATTCATCATTTCCATCTGAGGAGTCAAAAGAGGAGAGTGATCAATTTTCCTCTTCTTCCTCTGTCTTTTGACTACAACCCTATGCTTAGGGCTGTAGAAGACATCCAGTGGTGGTATTTCTTCTATATGCAAAACAATTTTATCAGTGGAATTTTCAGGGATGTCTCTATGTCTTTATGAAGCTTGGGTGGGCTTCTTGTTCCTACAATCGGAACTGTGTTGACTACTGATTTCTGTGCTATAGACAACTCTGGTGTAGTGAACCCTTGGGTGTTCTCTGGATTACTGATAATATAATCAAATTGTTCCCATTCCTTGATTAACTTAGGGTCAACATTAATGTGTGTATCAAGGGGTTCACTAATTGTTACCTGCTTCTGCTCCTGTTCTGGTGTCTTTATCTTCTCAGGAATGTTTTCACTTTTGGGAGCATTCTCAGTAATTTTCTCCTCAACCTAGCCTTGAGGTCGTACCATAGATGTCATTTTTAATAAATCTAGGGGTAGGGTTTCCAATCTTTGGGCCCTGAGCCTATTGAATTTTTCTAATCCTTGTGTTCCCAATTTAGTCTTAGCCATTTCTTTGACCTGGGAAAATATTTCTGCTAAAGCAAACAAGTCGTCAAAGCTATCCTCTTCGTGATCAAATCAGGCGATTTTTAGCCTAAGAGGTAACATTGTAGGCAACCTTTCTAGGGTCATACTGCCTTTTTGGAATAGTTGCAAGTTTTAACAACTTGATTTTCTCGGCCTCTTTCTCTGCATGTTTAAAATCGTGCAAGGTAAAGGCACCAAACTGAAGGAGAAATGTAGGCCACATGTGTTTCTTAGAATCCCTAAGGGTCTTTGACATCCCTGCCACTGTTATCTGATATGCTAATTCCCAGGCCAGTAGTTTATCGGGGATGTATAGAGGAAGAACATGAGGATCAGTAAGACTGCCGAAAAGCCTTATATAGGTGAATTTCTCTTCTCCAAACCAACTGCCAACTGCTGTTAAGTCGACCATTGCCTCCTCGGATAACCTAGGAGCAGGCTTATTGAACATGGCATAATGTGCAGGAAGAATAAAACCATGACAAATTCTATACAAGTGGTTCTTATAATGGGCTTTCCATAGCTCCTTGTGATAGATGTGAACGGGATTGGGATCTTGGGGAGTCCATTTCCATCCAAGAATGGGGTATTCGGAATTAAAACAGATGGTGTCCATAATATAGGCATTGAAGTAAAAGGGAGGTATCACCTGGGAAGTCACAGACCTCTTTCTTCTATATTCAAGTATCTCGGTGGCCATTTTATCAAACAAAATGTTTGCCCAGTCCATGATATAGCCATGAATTGTAGCCTCCATTAAAGGAACCATATCTATAGAGAACTTAGCAGAATTATGGACTTCGAAGAGTCTGCACATCATTGCACTAGCATAACAATAAGGAGAGGCTAATGAATCTACAGAGTACATACCCGATGTCTCGTGCTTGTGTTTGGTCGGGAAATGTCTCCATTGCCTGATAGGGTCTGATTCAATGTCGTTTTCCTTGGAAAAAGCTTCTAAGAATGCTTTATTATACTGCTTCTCTGGCTTGGGTAAATGGTACATTTGTCTGAGATCCTCTGCTCTAAACGACCTGAACACTTTTCCTTCTGCTGTAGTAAATGTCTTGTCTGTGGTTGCAATGCTCTCAACAATCCATCTGACCACGTCATTATATGGCAAAACCTTGGCATGCACTGTTATTCTGTGTAGGTATGAGCAGGCCAATTCTTTCAACGTATTCTCTGATTTGCTTGTAGAATTTGCTGTAGCTTCTTCTTCGAGTTCTTCGGGCTCTTTTGCTTCGAGTAAATTATAGATACTCTCCCAGCTTACTTTTCCTAAACTGAGGCAAGTCGTATCTGATATCAATCCTTTCTTATTCGGCTTTGGTTCTTTAACTGCGACAGGGGCCTTGGCTTTCTTTACCTTCTTTCCCATTTTTTTTGGGTTCATGAGCTCAGAGTAGTTCTGCATAGACAATGGAAAATGTAACAGAGAAATATTTCTGCTGAAAGCTAATACGGAATGAAAACAGTTAAGGTAATTTACATATGATAAACCAAATGTAATTAAGTATCACCACGGGTGAAATCCTCGAAGGATTCAACCTTAACTACGAAATTAATGACCATCATAACTGCCAATAAAATGTAATAATTATCTGTCGCATCAGACATATGCTTGATGATCCTTTCAAACGTGTCTTTGGATTTTCCCGATTAGCGATCAGTGATAAATCACGAATCACAATCGGGAGATTGAATGGGTCATGCTTAACATTTTTTACTGATAGCTCCGATCACAATAAAGGAATATAATAAGGCAGAGGGGTAATCAGCTCATTGTTTGATTTATTACCTTTTCGTCTATTACTACTTTGATGGTTTTCACCTACCAATAAAACCTTTTGGCGGTCCTTGAAACATGTGCCTTACTTTATGCTATTGCAATCAGGGAATTTGAAATTGCTTTCGCTATGTGTTCTGTGATACCTCTGATTTCCGATTGCGATTACATTATCGAATCAAAGGTTTAGAAAAGAGTGTTTAGGAAGCATTGTGGCTTAACTTATCGATATGCGATCTCCGATTGCATTATTGCATGGAAGATTTACTTATGTTGGCTTTCTAAAAGGATATTTCATATTTTATCAAAAGTTTTTGGATAATAGCTCTATTGCATCGGGCCTTTTGATAAGGATTTTTATGTGTGATATGATTAATGCTAGGCAAGCGATTTTATTAAATCACTAATTTTACTAAGTTTATTAAAAAGGGACCCATTGCTAATTAAAGTTTTGTAATTTTTTTTTTAAGAAATAGGGGGTTGTTGTATAGCACAACAATTGGCGATTCACTGGAAGAAACAATTATCTCTGAGAATATAATGCAATATTCTGACTTTCTTAATTTGGAAACCTTTGAATGTAGAAAAAATAAGTTAAGAATAATTAGATAATCACTAACTCTGAATATAATGAAAAATGTTTCTGCAATTCCTTTGCTATCTTAAAAATAAAAACATTCTAAGTTTATTTAAGCCTTGATTGGTTGATAAAGATAAAACAAGAAGATTTCTCCAACTTAGCTTATATAATGACTCCGTTGTCATAGGTAGAGCCTTTGCTACCAGCAAACGTTTATAGTCTCGGCAAGGTTACCTTTTAACCATTTAATCATTCATTGTCCCATCCATTTCAGAGTATAATTTCTAAGGGTAAATCCCAAAAGATATGTTTCCACATATTTTCTTTATTGTATTTTCCATCTTCTTTATTTCTTATTTTAAAAGATAAAAAGCCATTGTCCTAGTTTGGTGGCCAGCTATTGACAATGCCATTCACTGGTTGTAATTGAACTGAACAAGCTGGCTCGTGATGAGACCCCTTGTCTTATAATTATAAGCCATTACCCTATTTTTATATACAGTATTGGTAATGTCAGTTTAATTAGTTCCCTAAGATCATGGTAAGCACGCTCGTAAAGAGACCTCTTATCTTTTATATCAAGTATATTTTAGAATTACACTCTGAAAAATCACAATCTTTGTGGATGGGGTGAATGATTTACTCCTTAAGAGAATACAAATGATGATGTAAGAGTTGTAGATGCTAAGTTTGGATAGGCCTTTTCTTTTTATAGATAACCTCATTCGGGTTTTAACAACTTGGAATGATTCACAATATTTTCAAGTTTTGAAAAGATCTTACAAAAATAAAAGAGTTTTTCAGAGTTTAATTGTATCTTTTTCCCTAGAACTTCCTTCTTTTCCTCTAAGGCTTCCATTTATCAAAAGTAAATATTAACATTATTTTCTTTAAGCAACCTTCAAAACAGTAAAGGCCAATAGAGGGCTATTTACAATATTATTTTCTAGCAAACAAACAAAACTGCAAATTCACACAAATACGACTACAAATTGAATATTTACAAATAAGAAGGGGTTACCTCCTTAAGCAAAGAATTTTTTCAAGATAATCCCATTGAAAGGAAGAGAATCTCTTTTTCCTGATAGATCTTGCAATATGAATGTTGATAAGCCTATCTTCTCGATGATTTGAAACAGTCCTAGCCACTTTTTTTGAAATTTAGTGTGTTTACCTTTATCTTCGTGAGCTTTGTCCCATTTCAAAACAAGATCACCAATCTATAAAAATTTTGGGCCCGTGGAAGTTGTATCAAAATAAGACTTAATAACCCGTTGATGCTTTGCATGTGTAATTCTAGCTTTTTTCCTTTCTTCTTCTAATTTAAGGATTTGATTATATCTTAATTGAATAGAAGATGAAGGATTTTCTTCAATAAACTGCACTAAGGCTAGAGATGGGAGTGCTAAGTTTGTTGGTATGACAACTTCCTTTCCATACACTAAATTGAATGGAGAAGTGCCTATTGAGGCCTTCTGCGTTATGCGATCTGCCCATAATGAAAATACTAAAGACTTGTGCCAATTCTTTTGATTCTAATCAATAGTTCTCTTAATGATTTTGATGAGATTTTTATTGGTCGATTCTGCTAAACCATTACCCTAAGGGTAGTAGTTTGTAGAGTATTTCAATTTAAACCCTCTTTTAATAGCAAATTCAAGTATGGTATTTCCAGAGAAATAAGATGCATTATTGAAAATGAGAGCATTAGGTACGCCAAACCTGGTAATGATGAACTAATCTATAAAGTCAATAATTTCCTCAGAGTTGGCTACCTTCAAAGGAATTGCTTCTATCCACTTTGTAAAGTAATCTGTGGCTGTAAAGATATATCTGTGCTATTTGGAAGAATGTGGAATAATCTCTCCAATGATATCCAGTCTCCAATGATATCCAGTCCCCATTGTTCAAATGGTTGTTCAATGTTGACTGGTTGCAAAGGAAAGGCTAGCTTTCTTTGTCTTCCACTGGCAGTCTAACACATTTTGCATTTCCTTACGTATTCATGGGCATCTTTAAATAATGTGGGCCAATAATAACTAGCATGTATAATTTTGTGAGCTGTTGTATCACCTCCAAAATGTCCACCTACTGGACCATCAATTAATTACTGCAAGACCTTCTGTGCTTCAGTTTTTTCAAGGCATATTAATAAAACCAAATCATAATTCCTTCTAAACAACACATCATCAATAATCTCGAAGTTTTTAGCTTTCAGTCTTATGGCACGTTTATTTTTATAGGAAAGATTAGAAGGAGCATATCCATTTTTCAAATAAAATATCAAATCCGCATATTGAGATTCAGGGTTGATGGTACTTATCTCATTGATTTCCTCAATATTATTTGAACCTTCATGTTCCTGAATGTTAGAAGCTCCAGCTAACAACCTGCAAAAACCTTGACCTTTGACAATTTTCGCTGGTTTAATGTCCAAATCATATTCTTGTAATGTTGTAACCCAGTTTGCCCTCTTTTCTCCTAACTCCCTTTGGACTAGTAATTGTCTCACTGCTGAAAATGGGACTATTACTTTCGTATGAGTTTTTAAGAGGAAAGGCCTAAAGTGTTTAATAGATTTGAACATAGCGAAAGCTTGTTTTTCTACTTCAGAATAATTAAGCTCAGCACCTTGGAGATTTGAACTAAAAAATGATATGGGTGCTTCCATGTTTTGATCATTGATTTGTGTCAACACAACTGCATAGGAAGTATCGGATGCCAAAGTGTATAAAATAAAATGATTGGAAAAATTTGGAGTGTTTAATGCAGGAGCATTTATGATTGCCTGTTTGATTGAATCAAAAGCTTCCTTTTCTTTATGCCCCCATTTGAACACTGAATTTTTCTTGATCATGGTTTGTAATGGTAAAACAATCTGTGAAAAATCTAGAACAAACCTTTTTACAAAATTTATTTGACCTAAAAATGATTGCATTGATTTTTTATTGTGTGGAAGTGGAATATCAGAAATCTCCTTGATCCTTTCTGGATCGATATAAATACCATATTTTGAGACAATAAACCCCAAGAGTTTACCTTGGTCAAGAGAAAAAAATGATTTCTTGGGATTCAATGAAATCCCATACCTTTTACAGCATTCAAAGATTTGTTTCAAATCATGTAAATGATTTGCTCTTTTCTTGGAGAAGACAGTAATGTCATCCAAATAGACAACAACTGACTTATTAATTAAACCTTTGAATGCTATATCCATTGCTCTTTGGAAGATAGCCCCAGCATTAATCAAACTAAAAGGCATTTTTTGTAGGCATATGTTCCCCACTTTGATCTGAAAGTAGTCTTGAGTATGTCATCTGGATGCACCAATATTTGGTTATATCCAGAAAAACCATCTAAGAAAGACATTAATTCAGAACCAGCTATTGAATGAAGAGTTTTCTCCATTGTTGGTAGTGGGAAGTTATCCTTTTGACTAGCTTTATTAAGATTTCTGAAATCAATGTAAATTCTAATGTCACCGTTCTTCTTCCTAACAGGCGCTAAGTTAGAAACCCACTTTGAATGTCTAACAGGGAAAATTATCTTAGCCTTTAAGAGTTTGTTTAATTCTGCTTTAATCTGACTTTCTAGGTTCGGATGAATTTCTTCAATTTTTGTTGTATTGGTTTCTCCTTAGATATCATTGGAATTGTATGTTGTATGATAGAAGTATCATATGTTTCTAAGTCATCATAATTCCAAACGAAGACATTTTTATATCTATGCAATAGTATGATAAAGGCAAATCTTTCTTCTGAAGTAAGTCCTAATCCCAGATTGATATTTTGTGGTTTGGCCTCAGTGCCAAGATTTATTAATTCAAATCTCAAAGTAGAACTTTGAAGTTTTGAATTAGTAACTTGCTTAAACCTATCCTTGATGTCATATAGATCCTCAAGCTTGACTACTAATTTAGGTATGGAATTTTCCTCAAGTCTTTGCTTCATTTGAAGATCATGATCACTCTCATCAATAATCTGGTCATCATAGGATTTATCAGAAGTTAAGAAATTCAAAATGTCATTGTCATGATTGAATACTTGCCAGTTAGTGACATTGTATGGAACCGATGGTCTAAAAATTAATTCAATTGAAAATCTATGAGGGTTGTAATCCTCGGATTGGAGGAGCTTAGAAGCAACATTGGCTAGTAAATCAGTTGTTGCATTCTAAGATGTAGGAATGGGAGAAATTTTAAACGCTAGAAAATGAGATATAAGGTCTTGAACCAAGGACTGATAATGTTTAAGATGACCAGAAAGGCAATGTATAGTATTTCTTACTTGCTTAATAACAATTTCAGAGTCACTGAATACTTTAAGATATTGCACTTTCAGGCCTATTTCTTTGTAAAGTCCTTGGATCAATGCCTCATATTCAGCAGTATTATTTGTACACTCAAATTCTAGTCTACAGGATAACATAGTTTTTTCTCCCTCAGGACTAACTAAAATACATCCTACTCCTGCACCGTCATTGGATTTTGACCCATCAAAATATAAAGACCAAAATACAGGCTTATCTACAGTTTTATTTACAATTTCCTCAACAATATTAACACACCTTGATGTATCTGTATGAGAAAATTTTTCTATTTGAGATGTGAAACTATTAACTGAGAAAGGTGATGATTGAGCATTAAAATTACCAAAGAATGATTCAGATGAATAGTTGCCAAGAATATTATTATTGAATGCTATGGACTGGTTTTCTTGCTCAAATTCTATTACAGTATGAGTCATATGCTTCTCCCAATCAATCTTAATCTGATTTGGCTTTCCTTTATAGGGAAGCCACATATGAGACCAATTGGTAGAAATGTAACCATGGAGTTTCTCAGACCAATCCCTGCTTAGAATTAAGCCATAAAACTCAAGAATGTCAGCAATCAATATATCAATTCTCTGAACTACCCTTGGATCAGCTGATAACCTAATGGTAACTGAATTGATTTCTCCCAATACTTGAACCTTAGTTCTATCCAACTGAACAATATGCACTGCAGATTTTTGAGGCTCAATATTCAATTTTGAACAGACTGAAGCTGGCATTATATTTGATGAAGCCCCTGAATCTATCAAGAAATTATGCAAGTTTCTATTGTAGATTTCATAGGTCAAGAGAAAAGGAGGGGTATGAGAATTAGATTTGTCTCTGATCAACACAACATCAGTAGCTTCTACTCTATCGGATGGTGGCTTACCCATTCCATTAGCTACCTTGGACAATACAGCATTTGGAAGAGGAGAAGAAGGTACTGCATTTAATTCTTTGAGTAGCAATTTCTGTTGATGTTTGAGCTTGCTAAGCTCAAATATAGAGATATTTGCTCTAGTCTTCTTCATGTCTTCGATGATGTTGTAATCCATAGAGTCAGCAACTACTAATGTCTTGGATGATGAGGGTGGATTGGAAGATGATGGCTGATTTTGAGTAGGCACTGTTGTAGATTTCTTTGTGGGAACCTTATCTTTGGTAGTAGGACCCATATTTTTCTTCTTTTGAGTTGGTTGAACAGGTTCTGCGGCTGCTTTACTCTTGGTACTTACTGGGAAAACTTCCTATTCATATTTAGTATCTGAGTTGGGTAATATGAAGTCCCACATACCATGGCATTCAATAACCTCTTCTTCCTCATTTTCCTCTAATGATAGGATTGTATCTTCATCTTCATCGTTATCAAATCTGATTCTGCATTAGATATAGCATTAGGTGGTTTTGATTCAAGCCTTTTGAAGTTTCTAAATGGCTTCTTAGTGGAGGTCTCGGCTACTTGTTTTTTAATTTCTACCATCTCATTTGACATAGTATTTAAATCCTTTTGCAGACCTTCCATATCATATGGATCTTTAGCCACTTTCTTCTTTGAATCATCATTAAAAGTAACTTTTTTGGACTTTCGTTCTTCAAGGGAAGTGTTATTTTCTAACCTAATGATACATTTTTCCACAACAATTGCTTCCTTCATATTCTCTGCTAAAGTGGGCTTTGCAGCTCTATCAACAAAGATTGATATATTTGAAGGTAAGGCCGATATGTACCATTCACTTCGGACCTCTTCACTAGGTTTAGATGCAGTAAGAATCCTATTTAAGAGTTTATTAAATCGCGAGTTGAAATCTTTGACTAGTTCTCTTGATTCAGTTTTGAGATTTGAGAGAATGTTGATTAATGTCGTTGTAGACCTATCATCACCGAATTTAGTCAAGAACTTCTCTTGGAAAATGTTCCAACTAGTAATGGATCCTGATAGTAATGAAAAATACTAGGACCCACTTCTCCTTATAAGGTATATGGGAAAAGCCTAACAACAACGCCTTCTTCAGTAACTTCATTTAAGTTTACTCACAACATAAAGTTATTTATGTGTTCTTCTGTCAGTATGCCTATATCTGGGTTAAACTTTGGCAACCATTTTTCGGGATGAGCCAGCAATTGACTCAAGGGTGCAGGCATTGTGACTGCCCTTGGATTGTTCCATGGTCTCTGAGCCATTGTTGAGCTACTAACAGAGGAAAGCATAGATGAAGTTACAAGTGGTTGGGAAGATGATGTTGAAGTTCTAGTACCCTGTTGAACAACAATATGGAGTGGAGGAGTGGATGGTTGACTTTGCAATGGAGTAGATGAAATGGATGATGATGATGAAAGAGTCTCACTATCAGACTCTTCAGGTGTCTTCCTTGCTCTTTTTCTTTTAGGCAGAGGGAATTATGTAGGTTCAATACCAAGCTTTTCACTCTGTAGTCTGGTAAGAGGATGGGAAGGAATGTATTGTGAAGTCACACTGCCTTGAGATAACTCAGATTTCTGTGGTGATATTGAAAATCCTTGAAGTTTATGAATTAGAGACTGAACTTTAGGAGGTTCAAGAGTGGATTTATTTGAGATGTTTTGGGGTTCAGTAGTGGTTGTTGTTTTCTCAACTTCTCGCTTAGAAATTGGAGATTGAGAATGCGAGGGAGAAGTCGGGGGTGATGTGGAGGGAGATTTACTCTCAGAATGGACTATGGATTTGGATTTGCTTGCCATTCACAGTTCATGCCCTCCTTCTAGCGCCAAAAATGTTGATGCCTCTAAAATCGCTGCATCAACATCGGGGAAAATCACCTGGTCGGGACCTTAGTGCAGTTCATTTTCTGTTTGGTGTGGTGGCTCCGACTGGATGTAATGGGACCAGTTTCCCTGTGATATATGAGTTGATGGATGATTGGTTTATAATGTATAATGGGAGCGATAAATGATCTATTCTAAAGTGAAAAAAATATACAAATGTAACTAATCTATCCTGGGAATTCTTCTAACAATGCGATTATTGATTGTTTCTATTGACAAATAAACATGAAGATGACTTATTCATAAACAAAAATATTCATTCATATGATAATTACTTTGTTCAATTAATTGAAAAAAGTAATAATTAAAACATTATCGCTCTGATCGTAATATATCACTAACATATATATGTTTAAAAGATGACAACTCAGAAACATTCAAAAGTGACAAGTTAAAGAATTGTTGTAGACACACACACACACACACACACACACACACACACATATATATATAACAAATTAGTTAATGCGATTATTGATTGTTTCTATTGACAAATAAACATGAAGATGACTTATTCATAAACAAAAATATTCATTCATATGATAATTACTTTGTTCAATTAATTGAAAAAAGTAATAATTAAAACATTATCGCTCTGATCGTAATATATCACTAACATATATATGTTTAAAAGATGACAACTTAGAAACATTCAAAAGTGACAAGTTAAAGAATTGTTGTAGACACACACACACACACACACACACACACACATATATATAACAAATTAGTTAAAGCCTTGCATCCACTGATTTTTCGATCATAGCTACTGAGATATCACATAAAGGAACGGCCAATGATATATTATGACACAGAAGGTCCAATTGCCAGGATAAAGCCTTGGTCATCTCCAGGGCTTTAGCTCTAAATTCATCCACCTGGGGATATCCTTTAAATCGCTCTATGGGCGATTTGCTCTTCTTTTGATTTCTTCACCTGCCTGTTCAATAGCTGTAGTTTACTCAATGCTTGAGACAACTCTTGCTGCTTATGGATGGCCTGTTCATCAATTCTCTGCTTTTCATTAATTAATTTCTCATTCAATTGTTCATTAAGCTGTCTCTGTTCCGCCAACTACTGTTCAAGTTGCTTATTTTTTGTTGTCATTCTACCGATTGTGCCTCTAGCTAAATGATCACCTGGTATTTTTCCTTCAAGAAATGACTAACCTCTAAAGCCTTATCAATTGTTGTTGCTGTATATGCTCCGACATATTGAGAAAGTTTGGTTAAATCTTCGGAGATATTTATTTCCTCCCTCCATACCACATTCATCATTTCCATCTGAGGAGTCAAAAGAGGAGAGTGATCAATTTTCCTGTTCTTACTCTGTCTTTTGACTACAACCGTATGCTTAGGGCTGTAGAAGATATCCAGTGGTGGTATTCCTTCTATATGCAAAACAATTTCATCAGTGGAATTTTCAGGGATGATCTCTATGTCTTTATGAAGCTTGGGTGGGCCGCTTGTTCCTGCAATCAGAACTGTGTTGACTACTGATTTCCGTGCTATAGACACCTCTGGTGTAGTGAACCCTTGGGTGTTCTCTGGATTACTGATAATAGAATCAAATTGTTCCCATTCCTTGATTAACTTTGGGTCAACATTAATGTGTGTATCAAGGGGTTCACTAACTGTTACTTGCTTCTGCTCCTGTTCTGGTGTCTTTATCTTCTCAGGAACCTTGTCACTTTCGGGAGAATTCTCGGTAATTTTCTCCTCAACGTAGCCTTGAGGTCGTACCATAGATGTCATTTTTAATAAATCTAGGGGTAGGGTTTCCAATCTTTGGGCCTTGAGCCTATTGAATTTTTCTAATCCTTGTGTTCCCAATTTAGTCTTAGCCATTTCTTTGACCTCGAAAAATATTTTTGCTAAAGCAAACAAGTCGTCAAAGCTATCCTCTTCGTGATCAAATCGAGCGATTTTAGCCTAAGAGGTAACATTGTAGGCAACTTTTCTAGGGTCATACTGCCTTTTTGGAATAGTTGCAAGTTTTAACAACTTGATTTTCTCGGCCTCTTTCTCTGCATGTTTAAAATCGTGCAAGGTAAAGGCACCAAACTGAAGGAGAAATGTAGGCCACATGTGTTTCTTAGAATCCCTAAGGGTCTTTGACATCCCTGCCACTGTTATCTGACATGCTAATTCCCAGGCCAGTAGTTTATCGGGGATGTACAAAGGAAGAACATGAGGATCAGTAAGACTGCCGAAAAGCCTTATATAGGTGAATTTCTCTTCTCCAAACCAACTGCCAACTACTGTTAAGTCGACCATTGCCTCATCAGATAGCCTAGGAGCAGGCTTATTGAACATGGAATAATGTGCAGGAAGAATAAAACCATGATAGATTCTATACAAGTGGTTCTTATAATGGGCTTTCCATAGCTCCTTGTGATAGATGTGAACAGGATTGGGATCTTGGGGAGTCCGTTTCCATCCGATAATGGGGCATTCAGAATTAAAACAAATGGTGTCCATAATATAGGCACTGAAGTAAAAGGGAGGTATCACCCGAGAAGTCACATACGTCTTTCTTCTATATCCAAGTATCTCGGTGGCCATCAGACATAATGTTTGCACGGTCCATGATATAGCCATTAATTGTAGCCTCCATTAAAGGAACCATATCTATAGAGAACTTAGCAGAATTATGGACTCCAAAGAGTCTGCACATCATTGCACCAGCATAACAATAAGAAGAGGCTAATGAATCTACAGAGTACATAGCCGATGTCTCGTGCTTGTGTTTAGTCGGTAAATGTCTCCATTGCCTGAGAGGGTCTGATTCAATGTTGTTTTCCTTGGCAAAAGCTTCTAAGAATGCTTTATTATATTGCTTCTCTGGCTTGGGTAAATGGTACATTTGTCTGAGATCCTCTGCTCTAAACGACCCGAACACTTTTCCTTCCGCTGTAGTAAATGTCTTGTCTATGGTTGCAATGCTCTCAACAATCCATCTGACCACGTCATTATATGGCAAAACCTTGGCACGTGCTGCTATTCTGTGTAGGTATGAGCAGGCCAATTCTTTCAACGTATTCTCTGATTTGCTTGTAGAATCTGTTGTAGCTTCTTCTTCAAGTTCTTCGGGCTCTTCTGCTTCTAGTAAATTATAGATACTCTCTCAGCTTGCTTTTCCTAAACTGAGGCAAGTCGTATCTGATATCAATCCTTTCTTATTCAGCTCTGGTTCTTTAATTGCGACAAGGGCCTTGGCTTTCTTTACCTTCTTTCCCATTTTTTCTGGGTTCATGAGCTCAGAGTAGTTCTTCATAGATAATGGAAAACGTAACAGAGAAATATTTCTGCTGAAAGCTAATACAGAATGAAAACAGTTAAGGTAATTTGCATATGATAAACCAAATGTAATTAAGTATCACCACGGGTGAAATCCTCAAAGGATTCACCCTTAATTGTGAAATTAATGACCATCATAACCACCAATAAAATGTAATAATTATCCATCGCATAGGACATATGCTTGATGATCCTTTCAAACGTGTCTTTGGATTTTTCTGATCAACGATCAACGATAAATCGCGAATTAAAATCGGGAGGTTGAATGGGTCAAGATTAACGTTTCAGAGTGATAGCTCTGATCGCAATAAAGGAATATAATAAGGCAGAGGAGTAATCAACGCATTGCTTGATTTATTACCTTTTCGTCTATTACTACTTTTATGGTTTCCGCCTGCCAATAAAACCTTTTGGCGGTTCTTGAAACATGTGCCTTACTTTATGATATCGCAATCAGGGGATTTTAAATTGCTTTCGCTATGTGTCGTGTGATACCTCCTATTGCTGATTGCGATTACATTATCGGATCAGAGGTTTAGAAAAGAGCGTTTAGGAATCAATGTGGCTTAACTTAGCAATATGCGATCTTCGATCGCATTATTACATCAAAGATTTACTTATGATGGCTTTCTAAAAGGATATTTCATATTTTATCAAAAGGTTTTGGATAATAACTCTATTGCATTGGGCCTTTTGATAAGGATTTTTATGTGTGATATGATTAATTCTAGGCAAGCGATCTTATTAAATCACTAATTTTACTAAGTTTATTAAAAAGGGACCCATTTCTAATTAAAGTTTCGTAAAAAAAAATTAAGAAATGGGGGGTTGTTGTACAACACAACAGAAGGGGAAACTACTTATTGAAGCATTTAGATAGATGAAATTACTCTGATCATAAAAGTCTCATTAAATTTCAATTTCTTAAAAACCTTCATAGATGAAAACACCTGTTTATCCATATCAGTCATTAGTCGGTTATAAAGATAAATTAGGGGGCCTTTTACAACTTAGCTTTTGATGTACTCATTTGTCATAGGTAGAGCCACTGCTGCCAGCAAGCATTCATAGCTTCGACAGGGTTACCTTTTAACCACCAATAATTCAGTATCCCATCCATTTAATAGCACATTAGTTAGAGATAATTTTTTTTCTTTTATTTTAAATTAGTACCTAAAATCCATTGTCCTGGTTTAGTGACCAGATAGTGACAATGCCATTCATGGGTGGTAATTAAACTGAACAAGTTGGCTCATGATGAGACCCATTGTCTTATAACTGAAATAATCATAAGCCATTACCCTAAATTGGTGTTCAGTATTGGTAATGTTAGTTTCATTATTTCACTATAATCATAGTAAGCAGGCTCATGATGCGACCTCTTATCTTTTAGATTTATTATATTTTTGAATTACACTCTAAAAATTATGTTTTAATGGATGGGGAGAATCATTGACTCCTTAAGAGTTTTGGATGACAATTAGAGTTGAATATGCTTAGTCATAATACAGTCTTTACTTTTTAAAGATAACATTTCTTAACTAATAATAGAGTAAAAAGGATCTTATAATTTCGAGGTTTAAAAGATTTTTCAACTTAATGGAATTTTTTTTTTTTTACATAGTTATATAGCTTTTATCTAATTTTTCAATTTTCATAACCACTTCCTTAAAAATTCCTACTTTCAAATTGAAAAAAACATAAAATGGTTTCAAGAGATGTTTGTGAAAATCCAAAGGTATCCTATTAACATCATTATCTAAAATAAAAATGTAAATGTGATATGATAACATAATTTTGTCAACATATGACCATTCACAAGTATGATAGTAAAATCACCAAAACCAAATCAAAAGGAAAACTCCACAAGATTTTTTATATAAATTTCTTAACAAACATAAAAGAAGATAATCAAGTAAACATTCTTTCTTATGTTGAAATTTAGATAAATTTTAACTTGTAAAGTTATAAGCATTTAGTAATAATAAAATTTAGTTCAAATGAGGAAGAATCTTAACCATTTTTTAATCAAAGTAATTCTTTTAAATAAAAATATTAAAGGTTTAGAGATCCCCCATTTTGGATGATTCGATGAGAATCATTACTTCTTCCTTTAAAAACTTAAAGGAAATCAAGAAAATGAGCTCAAAGTTTGATATGGTGGAGGTGTGAAAATTCTTGTGAAGAGTTGCAAAAGAGAGTTACATATCAACAAAAATAAAAACAAAATTGAATCTAAAAAGTAAAGAAATGAATGAAAGTGAGTATATGAGACTTACCATTGAAGAATTTTATTTAATATTACCTGAGAGATATGACTTTCTCCAATGCAAGGTAACTAACTCAAAATCATTATTTAATAAATCTAAAATGCTAAGTAATGAATTTTAGGATTACATTCACCTCGATTTCACATAGGATGACAATAGTAGTGACTATAACCTTCTTAGAAGTACTTGTGAATCAAAGATTGCCAAAACATAGAAATTCTCCACACATGTTTTCTAAAAGCGTTATTGTCAGTGTGATGGAGTTTTGCAAAATAAAGACAATCATGCGATTTAAAAGTCTCTGATATGTTTTATGCCAAAAATGAAAAATAGATGTTGTAAATATTAGATTCATTACTTGCTTATTGAAATCTGCAATGAAAACAGAAATAATCTAATCTAAATTAATCTACTCCTAATTACTAACTGAATGGAGGGAAAACGACTAGGTATAGTCATACTTCCAATGTAACCATGTAAGCATTTTAATTCTTGCATGTATGTATAGATTAAACATTATTAATAATAATGTAATTAAATAAACAAGTTAAATTTGAATGCATAATATAAATTTATTACTAAAATATTTATAGGCAACATCCTTTCCAATTGAATTTCGATTGGATCATAGAAATATGGATGAATTTCTATTAATGATTGGAAGTGATTCAAAAGAGAAGATAACAAGCCAGGTTGTAAAAATGAACTTTTTGATTCAAAGGCCTATATAAAATCGTTAGTGCTATGTGCAAGTGTTAAACTATTAACATTCTTCCATGAAGGAAAAATTTCCAATTATATTTCAAATGGATTTATTAGAGATCAGTGAAATTCTATTAGATACAATGGAATATTATTAATTGAATTATATCGCTAGTCATATTGTGAAAATGCACTCTCTTGTTGACACTTCTTTCGAAAAGAAAGAGGTAATTGATAAGAGGTGAGCATCAATTGGAATTGGGAAAGAACTGACTTTTGATGTTCACAATTAAAATGTAAAACTTCATTGTTCCATTCAGGCAATGCACCAATTGAGTTTTCAATGTTAAATTGCTCGATATGCTAGCACAAAGTATCTATAAAATTAAAAATTGAAAACAAAAGAAAAAAAATCTGAAATCAATTTGTAGTTTACACTAGAGTTATAATTATTGTTACAACATAATTGGGATTGATTTAAAACGATTTCCTTTTCACAAGAGTTGGAGTTTGAATGAATAACAAATTGCGAATTAGAAAGAGAATTATGACTATGAATAGGAATGAGACCTTGATCATTATATAAATCATAGATTGGAATGGTTTCTTGAATGCTGAAATCATGAATACCATTAGTTGTTTGAAAATGAGAACTTTTTGAATTAAAGTGTTCTTCATTTTCATCTGTGATCTGACTTTGATCATGAGGATTTAATCGTGAAGAAGACAAATCAACATCTTCAATGTCAAAGTAATTATCATAAATGACTTTACCACATTCATTAGAATTCTCTTCGATCTTATCCATTGTATCAAAACAAGGAGAAATATGAAGCACATGTTCATTGATGTGAGAAGAATGATCAATAATCAATTCTCTATCTTGATAAAAGCTAATTGGCAATTCATTAAGATCAACCTCTTTATTTTTTGAAATGTCATTAATGTTAAGAGGGGATAGATTGCTATGAGAAAAAATATCAGGATAAAGTGAAAAATGAGAATCATAAGCAATGGATTTTAAAATGTCTCTATTTGAGAATTCTTGCACATTTTCTTCATCACAAATTTCAGATTTATGATCATTTACTTGGTTAATTTTATTTTCTTGAACAATGTTGCGTGTATATTCTTGTGGTTGATTTGTGAAATTTTGCAATCTTTGTGATTTTGGTTTATTAACATGATTACTGTGAGAGGTGTGTACTCATGTTAAGAATTTATCATACATGGCCGAAGCCACTTCATCATGATTTGTAAGTACCTCTATGATAGAATTTGAAGGGGATTGATCAAAGCTTGTAATAATTTCACATGGATTATGAATGGGAGGAAGAAAACAAATATGTTCAAACCAATCTAATAATTCTTCTTTAGAAGGTTTATCTTCAATTTTAAATTTCAAGCAATTTAAATGAAATCAAATGGTAAAATCAATCAACGATTCAAACTCAAATCTTCGCAAATATTCAATTTCATTGCATACCTGTTTGTAGTCATAGCCATAAAATTTACAAAGGAACGTTGTAACAAATTGATCCCAACTGTGAATTGAGGCAACTGGAAGTGATTGACACCAACTTCTGGCTTTTTCCAAGAATGTAAGAGTAAAAATCCTGCATAAAATACCTTTGTCAATTCCTTGAAAAGGTGATTTTGAAAATTTTTGAATGAATTGTAGAACATGGTTAAATGCAGAAGTATTTTTCTTACCATTAAATTTTACCTGAGACAAGAGTCTTACCACTTCTGGTGGAGTATTGGAAGATGCATGTCCAGAAATAATTCTCCAAATTGGAAGTTTAGGAGGCGTCATTGTGAAAAAATAAAATGTTATAAAACAAAGACTCCAAACGACAAAAAGCTTCAGGCCAGGCCCTGCTTCGAGCGCCAAAATGTTTATGCCTTGAAATTTGATACACCAACATGGGGAAAACCACCCAGTCTAGACCTTGAAGCAACTCATTTTTCTGTTTGGGGTAGTGGCTCCAACTGGTTAAATTAGTTCTAGTTACATTTTCCCAATCACTATCAACTTTAAATATGCCTTTAATTGCTAATAGCTAGGGACATCAGATCGATTCTTACAGTTAATCAAGCAAAAATAATGACCCTTAAGTTTTTTTTGTGGAACAACCAAACCAATCTTAAAGCATTGCCTCGAAAAGACGAGTTACATAGATGATCAAGTGCTTAGTATTTAGCTCAAAAATCAAAGTGCTTGAAATCACTCAAAACCTAAACGAACGCGTCTGTCTCGGTGAAATGCTCCCAATGCAACTTATTTCACTCAAAACCGAGTTTGTATGAAGAAGATATCGTGTTCTGTCCGCTTTTCCAAACAAAGGAATTTTTGTAAAAAAACGTACAGTCACTGCATAGTCAACAGTCCGTACTAATCACATGGTAGGTGACTGGGTAGGTCAACGGGATGGTCAATGATCAATTAGGACTTGCCAAGTGGCACATTGCTATTGGTTTGTAGGTTGGTGAATTAGCTCGATTTTATTAGTTTAGGATGGACCAATGAGGAGGGGACATGTGGCAAGCCCGGAGGCCACCACGTCTCCCTCCCCAAAGGCCGGGTTATCAGCACGTAGTGAAGCAAAATATTGGGTAGGTTGACAGAGTTGAAACTATGACCTCATCTGTATAAACCACATGACATGCCGTTCTACCACCACTACAGTTCTCAGCATTCAATGATCATAACATATATTTAACATTTAATGACTTTACAGTTGTGGGAAGGAGGGAGCCAACCCAGTGGGCCAGCCCCCTCCCATGTGAAAACGACACAGAACTGGTGGCCAACATAACCATGGAATCATAACCATGGAATTTAATGCCATCATGTGACCACACCTTACTCTCCGGTGCCCAACGCAAACCATAACCGCACAATTAACACTAATCCAAATTAATTCCTAATTAATCTGGCATATCCATAATTAAATGTGCAGTTACTTTGGCAGAGTTTTTTGTGGTCCCTCCAATTTCGGCGTTAACTCCAGTTAGTGGAGTTAACTGGAGTTCCTCCAATTTTAGTGGAGTTTTACTAGGAGAAATTGTTTTGACCATAACTTTGGAAAAATTCAACCAAATGGAGATCAGAAAAAGGTGTTCCTAGATGATTTTGATGTTCTGAGCACATTGAAAACAAGCATTGTAAACAACACTTTTTCCATTATTGAACTAATACAAAGGCCCAAGCCATGGAAGATGGACCAATGAGATGTAGCCTAGGAGGGGTGAACTCTTTCATCAAAACATTGTGTTAAGTGTTCATTTTGATGGCTTGTTGTACATTTGATTATTGTTGTTTAACACTTGATTTTCATGTTATTTTTCTCATGAACTTAACATAAAACTTAACATAAATTTACCTGTTTTCATTCACAAACACCATAAGGGAACCTATGTACATGAAGCAAAAGATAAGCATTTGTTTTTAAATCCGAAGTTGAAATTAGCACAGAAAAAATAACATTCAACAACATATCAAGTTGGTATCAGAGCAAAGGTTATTTTCTTGATTGCTTGAGTTTTGTGCAAGTAGGGTTTTAATGGTTTCAAATTTGTGATGCTTACAAGGTTAAAGTTGCAGATAGGAGAAAGGAAACTATTGGTTGCAACTCCTGAGGTAATTCCCAGAATAAGAATAGCCACAAGGCCACAATATCCACCCAAAGTTCCAATCACAACTGCACTTGAAACTCCTCAAGTTTTACCTTCAATTGAGATTGAGGAGGTACAAGCAGTACCATAAGCTAAGCTTGAATCCAAAGACAACATGTCTAGAGAAAGAGAGACTGAAGTTCTTTCAAAAGAGGAAGCATTCAAGAAAGCTTTCTATGACTTAACTGACATGGTTAGAGTCCTCTATGAAGAGAGGAATACTAGAATGGCTGGAGAGAGTTTTAAGCGCCCACATGGAGAGGGAAGCTCAGGAGATAAAAAAGATGAAAAGAAGGATTGAAAGGGTAATGGAGGAAAGTTCCTCCATCTCTACCATCTTCGTCTTCCTCATCATCTTCATCATCCTCATCATCTCAAACAACATCATCTTCCACTTCCACCACAAAAAAATGTTCATACTCATTCAAAAACCTTAAAGGAAAAAACTCCTTTACTCAAATTGGACATTAAGTTTGAACTTCCCATGTACATGGTGAGGTGAATGCAGAAAAGTTAGACAATTGGATTTGGCAATTGGAGGTTTATTGCAAAATTCAGAACCTTCAAGAAGATGACATAAAAATCTAGGTGGCTTCGTTGCGGCTAGAAGGAGAAACACTAGTCTAGTGGGAAGAAAAGACTCAAGGGGAAATGTGAATTCATGGTAAGATATCCATTTCTTGGGTTGAATTTGTTTCTAAAATTAAAAGACAGTTTCATCCTTTAGCCTATATGAAAAAATTCATTATGAGTTGGAAACGTTTTAAGCAACTCAAGGGCCAAACAGTTCAAGACTATACCCAGGAGTTTAGGAAGAGGGCTTTTTTGTTAGGAGTAAACTTGAATTCCCAAGATACACTGTTGAAATATATTGGGGGTTTACATTCCCACTTAAAAAATACTATCCTTATGTTCAATCCAAGCAATTTGGATGAGGTATGTGTGCAATCCATGCACTTTGAAGCAAGAGGAAAGAACATTCAAGAAGAGGGTAGTAAGAATAATCCATTCAAGGGTAAGGAGAAGGAGAAGGGTGGAAAATGGAAGGGAATAAAGAATGCAAGTGTGAAGAAAGAAGGGGAGAAAACTATATGCCAACATTGTTCCAAAGCGGGGCATGATGAAACCTGTTGTTGGAAATTCCATCCCGAACTAAGGTCTAAGAAACCAAACAATAAGGGAAAACAAAAGATGACTGCTACCACACAACATGATCTTGGATCAGATTCTGGTGATGAGACCAAGATTCAGCCATGGTCACAAAAGGAAAAGAAGCTATTGCAAGCACTAGTTCCTCACATAGTCACAATAACACTCCAAATGAAGAATCAAGGATAGAGTTGTTCCATGTGAGGGTAATTTCAAATCATACAAAGATTGATGCATTAATTGATAGTGGGTCACAATCAAACTTAATTTCAGAAGACTTGGTCAAACATATTAACCTTGAAACTATACCTCATCATAAGCCATATCCCTTGGGTTGTGTTAGTGCTTTAAATTTCACCTCAGGTTGAGAAAGGTAAACCTCAAGGCAACATCAAACCACTTAGCCTCGTAGCTAGCCCTACGGGGCTGGAGAGGGCTCTCTCCGGACAATCTCAGTAAAGATCTTCAATGGGCGAGATGACCAATAGGGTAACACTGATTTTAGGCTAGTAAACTGATCAAAAGGGTTGATTTGGGGTTTTTTAGGGTTTTTGGTGGCAAATTGAGGGGATGGCAATTTTGGGTGTGGGGATTGGACACAGTTTCTACAGGGGGTTCTTTGGGGCGAGGTAGGAGACAGTATTGATGCCTTTGATTGAAGTGGATGGTCAGGAATGACAGGTGAGGAGCTAAGGAGAGCAAAAAATAACTTTGAATTCTCCTTAAACAGTAGAAAACATTGAAATTAAACAAACTTAAAAGCAAAGCATGGCAGTCATGAATTCTTACTTTAACACTTCGTTTGCTTAATGTGCAGAAGGAAAAGAAAGGAAATGATTCACATAACACACTTACAGGTACATAAGAAAACACACCATCAATACATGTAACCACAAGAATCCCAAAGAGGACTGCAAAACCCTGGTCTTCCTTAGCCAAAAATTGCAGAGATACAGTGAATAATACAATGATAGCTTCTCCCTCAAGAGTCCAACCATGAAAATGAGAAAGAAAGTACATAATATAGATCATCTAACCTCTTTCCCTGCCTCCATGGGTCGAGCTCACTATCCTAGGAGCTGTTTCAACCACTTCTAAACTAAGCACTACAAATTAGGCAGTCAAAACAACTTGCCTCTATAAGCTAGGAAACCAATTCATTCATTTAATTTTCACCTTTTTCATGAATGAATCTTCTAGAAGAGGTACATAAGAGTAAAAGTGTCATAAAAGTACATTAATTACATCAAAGAGCATAATAATCCACCCCAAAAAGTCAAACAGGGTCAAACTGCGTTTTTCTGAGCTGTACAGTGAAATCTGGAGAAGTTTGTCTGACGGGTCGCACGCCTCTGCCTGACGGGTCACGCACCTTTGGGACCACATTTGGGGCACTTCCAGGTGGCCAAATTGAGCAAGAGTAGGCTTGTTGGAAAGGTATGTGAGTCTACTTTCCAACCCAACTGGAATTTTTGAATTTGGTGGTCATTTGCCCCTCCAAAATTGCAATCTCCCAAGACTGCTTTCTGCAACTCAAAAATGTGGCAGAAAGTCAATTTTTGCTCCTTTTTTGACCTTCTGGAGGCCCAAAACTTCATAAAATCTCAAGTCCATTGATGAGCATATGTAACTTCTCATAAAAAATTTGGAAATGCTGAGTTTTTGCAAAATGGAGTTGCCATGATGTAGGGTCGCGCGGGGGGTGAGACCCGTTAATGGACCAAAACTTGTAAATTGCCTGAAAAATCAAAATTGACCCAAAATGTTCAAAATTTCTTGGGATTTGTGCTGTGGCTAGGCTATTTAGTGCCTTGGTCCTTCAGTGAAGCCTCGGCCAAGATATGGAGGGGATCGGGCCTCTTTCTCCTTTTTTGTGCCTTGGCCAACCGCCTTTGGAACATTTTCACCTTTGCCTTGCACACATGCATTCTTGCCCAATAATGGTTCTTCATGTTCCTCAGCAATTTCTTCTCTTGGTTGGCCTTAGCCAACAGCCTCTCCAAGTGTGCATTTACCCGGATGAGCATGGACTCTCGCTCAACGGGCAATGGATCACCGGGTCTTCTTCGATTCAAGTTGCGGTCACTACAAATCCTCCACAACTCATCAAGAGCTTGTTCATCCTTCAACTGTTTGTTGCGCTGCTCCAGGTATGAGATTTTCCATTGTGCCCCCTCTAATCTCCTCTGCAAGGCATCATTTTCAGCTCTAAGGTGCTGAATGATCTCCTTTGACTCTCGGCAAGGAGAACTGACATCAAGATCAATAAACTCTATATCCGGAACACCTGATGGTCCCTCATCAATCTTGGGCTGTTTTCCCCTCCCTGGTACCTGTGCTGCTGAAGAAAGTGAGGCCCCTTCCACCTGATGTGGAGATAACACTTGCTGAGTCGATGAAGAAGGCGAGACCCCTTCCACATGCTGTGGAGAAAGTACTCGCCGAGCTGCTGCAAATAAGGCCCTCTGGCCTCTCTGATAAGTAACCAAAGGTGAGGAGCTGACATGTGTAGTGACGGGGATGTCATGCTGCTATGATGGCCCTCCCTCCTCGTGAACAACCTTAGGGGGTGATGATGGCGCTGTGAAAAACTCACGAGAGATAAACTCCTCCCATGGGATGCCCTGCTGTTTTCACTGTTTGAGATGTTGTTTCAAGGGGACAAATAACACAAGGGAGAAGTTAGGGAGGGGTCTTTTGAGGGGACTTAGGGAAATTATATGTAAGAGGGAATTTAGGGAAGAAATTATGACATATACAACATCACATAATCATAATATGCAAGGGTTTTATGGGAAGTAGGGTTTAGGGTTAGGTTATTGATTTTTAGGGGTAGGGGTAGGGTTTTAGGGCTTTTGGTATTTTTGGTAGGGAGATTGGGTAAAAATGATAAGGGAGGTGGTAATGGGATGTGGGGAAAAAGTGGGGATGAAAAGGATGACCTTGAGCATAGCAAAACAAAACCCTAGCTTTACTTGCACTTTGACCTTTTTAAGCACAATACACATGAATTTCCCATTTCATCTTGATGGCATTTGACACATCTTCCATGCTCATTTTTTCTTTACCAAGCAAAATCACGATGATTTAGAGGCCTAACTGAAGAAATTTAGGAGAAAGAAGTTGATTTATGGCTCACTGGAAAATTTCTGTGGAGAAATCCCCAACGGGTCGCGCCAGTGTAATTTTTGCACTGGCAAATGTGTCCTGATGGGTCGCGCACTTTTGCAGGAGGCTTTTGGAGGCCTTTCCGATGTCAGAATCGGGTGCAGGATAGCTCCTTGGAAAGGTCTTTGGGTCTACTTTCCAACCCAACTAGAATTTTTCAATTTGGAGTTTATTTGACCTGTCAAAAATCAAATCTCCCAAGACTGGTCAAAAAGTGCCAAATGAGGCTGCCTCAAGGAAGAATGTTGTTGCAGTCAACTTTTGAATGCCTTTCTCAACCCCAAATTGATCTCATGATAGCTCATTGGAAATATATTTGTGTCTAGTTATCATTTTACCCATCGAGAAAATCATTTGGCCAACCAAGCTATAAGAAAACTTGATTTTCCCAAGGTCACTTCAGAGGTGTCTTTGATTCTCCTAAAGCAACGGTATTCTTGACATTTCTCTCAAACAATGACACCTGTGTAAAACGTGAAGGAGGTTTTTCTTCCTTGGAATTTTTTAAACAAAAACCTCTCTCAAGTTTCCAAAATTCATCTTTTATTACTCTGGAACATCATTTGAGTGCGACTTGTCCCGATGTGTGAAACAAGGAATTTTGTCGAAATGGAGCGAAATGAAGGGGATAGGGGGCTTCCTAATTCTTGGGGAAATTCTTGGGAGTGGGGAGGGATGTTAGGAAGTAGGGGAAAGTGGAATCTCAGAGATTGAGCGAGGGGAAGCGGTCCAAAAGGGCAAAACACAGGCCAAACCTAGAAAATTGCCAAGTTGTAGCTAGAAACTAGGGTTTGTGTAAAAATGAGGAATTTGGCGGATCTAAGGGATGGGAAGCATTTAATAAGGTACATAAAGGATAGGGGAAGGTGTATGAACATCAGGATACGAGTTTTGCCGATGATTATACCGTCCAAGAGAAATTGCCTTCAAAACCCTAGGAGAGGGAAATGACCTTGCCTGGGCGCAACTGAAGCATGAACAAGATGTAAAATGACTCATTAGACACTGACATGATAATGAAAACCCAATGAATTATGATAGACTCAGCTGAATAGTGACATAGACCAACATTTGGACAACTTTAGAAGGAGTGAAAGCAAACCCTGGACCTAATGCCTAGTGACCAAATTTTGCTTGAAAACTCTTTGAAATGACAAAATTTGACCTTGACACTCTGAGATCACTTTGTAAGAGCATATTTGATCATTGGAGGAAGGCTGGAAAGACTGAAACTAACAGGTTGGATAGTCAATAATGAAATTTACAGGTTACAAGGAAATTCTTATTCAGGTTTGCCATTATTGAAAAACTCATTGATGAAGTTGAGTTAGATGTAGTTCCACTTGACATCTCAAGAATAATTTTGGGAAGTCCTTATTTTTATGATAGGACATGAGTATTTTATCTCCATGAGAACAAATATCTATTGATCAAGGATGGAGTGGAGTACATTTCGAGATCCCATTGCAAAAAGTTAAACATTTCTTTGGTTAATGCAGGGCAAATGAAGAGACTAGTAAATGCAAGTAAATATTTTGTGCTTCTCATGATCAAGAAAAAGAATGATGTTGATTATGAATATTTTGAAGGTTGTGATGATAACTTAAAATCAGATTTGTTTGATGTGGTAAGAAAGCATGGTGAGATGTTTTAGGAACCAAAGGGGTTACCTCCCAAGAGGGGAATTCAACATGAGATACAACTGCAGCAGGATGTTCCACTTCCAAACATTGGCATGTATCACATGTAAATTATGGAGAGGATGGAAATCAAGAAGAAAATTCAAGAATTTCTGAACAAAGGTATCATACGCCCATCTACTTCATCATGTGGTTCACCCATTGTCTTGGGGCCAAAGAAGGATGAGACTTGGTGCATGTGTGTGGATTTTCATGCACTGAATAAAATAACAGTAAAGAATCATTATCCACTCCCAAGAACTGATTATTTTCTTGATCAATTGAGGTATGAAAAGTATTTCAATAAGTTAGACTTACGAAGTGGTTATCATCAAGTTAGAATAGTTGAAGAGGACATTTGGAAAACCTCATTTAAAACTAAACAAGGACTGTCTAAGTGGCTTGTTATGCCTTTCGATCTTATAAATGCTCCAGCTACTTTCATGAGAGTTATGAACGATGTATTGAGACCATTTCTAGATGAATTTGTCATTGTTTACTTAGATGATATTCTCATGTTCAACAGATCCAGAGATGAACATGCCATGCATGTGAACAAAGTACTTGATGTCTTGAGAAAATAACAATTGTTTTTAAATATGTCAAAGTGTGAATTTGGCAAGACTTATTTAGTGTATTTGGGACACATTGTTGGAGGAGGTCAGCTGAAGATAGACCCCTCTAAGGTTGAGTTCATTCTGAATTGGCCCAAGCCCAATACAATTACGGAGGTAAGAAGCTTTCTAGGGACAACACAATATTGGAGGAAATTTATTGCTAATTTTTCTTCCATTGCAACACCACTACATGCATTGACTAGTGTTAAGAAAGTCTTCCATTTGGGAGATGTACATCAGAAAGCATTTGATGCTTTAAAACAAAATATTAGTTCAACACCGGTATTGGCTCTTCTAGATCTTAGACAACCATTTGAGATTCAAACAGATGCTAGTGATTATGCCATGGGAGCATTTCTTATGCAACATGGTAAGCCCATTTCATTTCATTCTGAAATTTTTATTGGTGTTGTGACTAACTATCCCACTTATGACAAACAAATTTATGCATTGGTACAAAGTGTCAAAAAAATGGAAACACTACTTGATGGGCAAAGAGACCATTATCCATACCGACCATCAACCATTGCAGTACTTACAGTCATAGTCAAAGTTGCAGAAATCACGACACTTCATATGGATGCGTTTTCTACAACAGTTTCATTTGGTTATCAGGTACAAAAAGGGAATCTACAATAAGGTAGTTGATATGCTTTCTAGGCCTATTGTGAATTCATCTATTTTACTCAAGCACAATTCTGTTTTACATGAAAGTTACATTGAGCAATATGCATATGATAACGACTTTCAAGATGTGTATGCAAGCTTGAGGCAAGGAAACCAAATTGAAGAGTTAGATTACCATGTACATAATAATTTTTTTTATCACTTGGGCAAGTTATGTATTCCATAGGGAGAAAGAAACAATATCATAAGGGAGGCGCACACTTCATTGATTGCTAGTCACTTTGGTGTAGGCAAGATAGTAGTGAATATCCAAAGGTATTGTTATTGGCCACACATGTTTGATAATGTATATTGTTTCATTAGAGGATGTTTTTTGTGTGCAACAAGTAATCATGGCAATAGGAAACTAGGATTGCACACTCCACTTCTGGTACCTTCACGTCCATGGGAGAGTATCTCAATGGACTTTGTAGGAGGTCTTTCATTGTCAAGGAAAGGTCATGATTACTTGTATGTAGTTGTAGAAAGGTTCAGCAAGATGTGTATTCTAACGTCATGCAAAAAGAAAATTACAGTTGAACAAACAACTCATCTTTTATTTCAAAATATTTGGGTTCATTTTGGTCTTCCTACTTCCATTATAAGTGATTGAGATTCTCGATTTGTTGGGGTTTTTGGTCAAATTTGTAGGACATGATGGAAACTAAGTTGAAGAAGAGTACAACTTTTCATCTGTAAACAGATGGAAAAACTGAGGTGGTCAACAGGACAATCATTCATGTTCTTAGAGGATATTGCAACAAACATCCCAAGTTATGGGATGAACAATTGAATTACATACAACATGCATACAATAGGGAAGAGCATTCTTCTACAAATACATCTCCATTTGAGGCATGTTTTGGGTACTAGCCGAGATCGCCATTGGAGTTCATCTTTGAGAAAGATGTCGCAATCGATGGTCATAACGACATCGATAAGGAAAGGAAGTTCATTGAGAAAATTCAGTTGATTCATCACACAATGAAAGAAAAACTTGGAAGAAGTCAAAGAAGATACAAGGCAAGGCATGAAAAACATCGTGTCGATCATAAATTTCAAGTTGGAGATGAAGTTTGGTTATATATTAGCAAAGAGAGACTTCAAGGGGAAGGTAAAAAACTTAATCCAATCCGTTATGGTCCTTTTAAAATTCTAGAAAATATTGGTAATAATGCACTTACTGTGTAGTTGTGAGGTGTTTCAAGTGCAGCTATGATTGGAACTTTGGCAAGTTACCAACTGGGGCTGAACACGCACTTTGGAAAGTTGATGTGCATGACCACCAAAACACACTTGAAGATCAACACGGACATTATGCATTAGTGTGTTGCTGGTTCAACCGTACCCAAGAATACCATGTACATGTTAGCAAATGAGTTGGATGAAGGGACCGAACCAATGCATCGGTTGCAACGGAGGCAAGAGTTCACTTCCGCAAGATGTCACCATGAGGTGCATGCACACCATCACGGAAAACCAAGCTTGGCATTAGCCCACTAGCTTCACCATCACAGGCATGTCAAAGAATTGGTCTCACCACAGCGGACTCAGTGTCATTGATGTCTTGCAGGTCTTGCTCAAGCCATGTTGTCTCACATGAGAAATGTGCATTGTAATGTTGAGTCATGTCAAGTGTAAGTCGAGTGTCAACAGTTGGATATAACAGTCATAGAGTAGGTGAAGAGTCATGAGGGTAGTTGAACTGTCACAAAGGTGAATGTCAAGGGTCACCCCACCCTTTGCTATAAATAGTCCCTTATAACTCACTGTAGGGGATTTTTTTCAGCCAAGCTTCTACTAAGACTATCTTGAAGAAGACTTGGACAGTATTGTAATGCGCCTTAGCTTCTCCACTTCACAGAGCTAGTTCATCTCTTTGGAGGAGCAGGTGGATGTAGCTGTAACATTCCACTGATGGGGTTAGCAGGTTTACATGGTGTATTGTATGATTGTGACTTACACTTCTTTATATAAAAAAATCTAGCACATGTTCATGCATATGTTGTTAATGTAGTTGCACTGCTCCGGTTGCCATAATGATATATGTTCTTTAACTTACGTACTTGTATATGAACGGATTTGTATGCAATTATATGAATCTTGTTGTTAATGTGTTGCATATGTTGTTAATGTTGTCACCGTCCGTGTCGACTGCTCTACCGAACATCAGACATACCTTTCTCTGAACCTTGTTATATCAACCGTCACACTCATCTCGGACTGATCCATGAGTGTTGTTCGTGTTATCTTACCTTTTATGTTGTGACTGTCGCATCCGTGTCGACTTCTCTGGTAGAAGCTATGCATATCCTTTGTGTTGTGTGTTCCTAGCCAAGTTGGGACTGATCCCTTTCAACCTGGAAATCACCTTCACCTTCCTCTCCTTTTGAAGTGTTAGAACCTCTCATACTCATTCCTTGACTCATTGCATCAGTCACACCCTTGCTACTGACAGAGTTATCTTACTTGCCTCTGTGCAACATCGATGTCAAGGCATTACGTTATGACCCACTGCTAGGACTCTACACCAAACGGTCTAAGGTCTAATTGGGACTTCTTACCAGGGAGATCCCCTTGACATGTTGGCAGGTCCAACACTGTCAACATTAACAAAAGTGCCAACAATACTCATTCATACCAATTGTACTCATTAAAAACAGATTAAGTAAAACAAATAATAAATATGTAAAATGATTACAATAGTGCAACTGAAAAACAAACTTATCATTTATTAAAATTGCTTTTACAGTCCTTGATGCCTAGAATTTCTTTGAAGAGAAAACTTCTACAATAGTGTAAGAAAATATCCCCCGTAAAGAATATTTGAATCTTGGCTATTCTTCATGGATCTCCTTCCTCCATCTCCTTTTCTTCATCTCAAAGCTCTCCATATGTGCAGAAATGCTATTATTCGAAGCCTCTTTAAGTAAAAGAAAAAGAATTCAGATCCTATCATTCTATTAAAAAGACTAAGAGGTACAATAGTGCAAGCCTCAAAGGCTTTCTTTTTCGAATTCTAGACCCTTTATTCAATTCACTAAGTGGGTTTAAATAGAAATACATTTTTTTTTTTAATAACAAGTATGCGCACAATGTTGAGGAAATTAATGGAATCCCTCAAATCTTGAAAAAATAAAAACAGTTTTCAAACATAATCTTTTGAAATTCCATTCTGGCTTATTGGTCGTGTATTTTGATCAAAGGATCCTCGCATTTGCAGATTTTGTGGAACTGATCTACTTCTTTCTCTGCGCAACTTTCTCCTCTTTATTTTCTTCGCTGTCGAATTCTTCGTTTATACCTAGAAAACGATAAACCATGGATAAGAAAACATAAATCAAAACTGTGTTTTTCGGAAAAAGATAATATCAAATGAAAATATATGGGTCATTTATTTAAATTGCAATCGCATTGGAATCGATGACAGAGTCCAGCATCATAGTTAGAATCGAGGGTGTTCCAATCGGAATTGCAATCAAATGGAGAACATTCCAATCGGAATTGTGAAAAGGAATCAAATCACAATCTCTATTTGGAAGCATCCCTATCATAATCAAATCACAATCACAACGAAAGGGATTGAATTTCAATCGCAATTAAGCCGAGAGAAAAAAGAACATGAGGCCCATGAATCTCGCAATTGCAATACTGCAATCATGGAAGGCCGGGGATAGGGCTGATTACAATTGCATCAACGGAGCGACACACCACTAACACTCTTGAAAGACTTGCGATTCAGATTTGTGAAATGAAGAGGAGGATGACATGACTGGTGACATCACTAATGACATGGCAAGTCACAATCGTAGTCGGTATGGGCCAGGAGTCATGGCTTTTGATAGCCGCATATGAGATATATTTTAGACAGTGGTTTATAACCTGACAGGTCCGGAACTAATTGCAAATCGCATCACAGAGGGGCGGAGAGGGGTCAAGCATGTGGTTCTTGCGATTGTGTGGATGTGGGGGAACTATGAAATGGAGTGTATGACCCGTTGGGTCCGGGCAATCACAATCGCAAAAGGGATAGGCTCCGGGACTTAGGCTATGGGATTTGTGATCTCTGTGGATGTGAGATATTGATGAAGTAGTGTTCACGACCCCAGCTGGACTAGCCTTATCAAATTGCAATAACATATTAAAAAAGGCAGGGGCATGTTATATTGGCAATGCGGGGTATGTCTAAGGTTTAAATTTTTGCAAAAAAAAAAAAAAAACAATTCTAATAACCAATGTTTAATACTTGGGTTTTTATTTTAAAAGCCTAAGTATTAAACTTTGTTTTCGAGGGTTATTTAATTTTTTTTTGATTTTTATTATATTTTTTGTTAAATAAAATCGAAGGATTTTTAAAACTAAGAATGTTTTATTAAAAAAAAATGAATTTTTTTATAAAAAAGTTTTTTGTTTTTTGTTTTGTTTTGTTTTTTTTTAAATATAAAATGGTCCCTATTTTAATATAATAAATTTCATAGGAAATTTATAATATATTAAAATGGTGGTTGTTGAACATTACAACAAATAGACACCCCTAAGCTCATTTGAAGATCTTATCTTGGAGCTCTAGCCTCGCCAAGAATATCAGGGAGACTTTGGCAGATTTTGCAACACTTTTCTAGGTGAGTTTTTCTTTTGTCACCTTTTGTATCTTTTTTTGTTGCTTTTTGTCATTTCACTTCTCTGAGTGTTGTTTTTATTGTTTCTTTTCATGTATGATGACATTTTAACTTATATTAGCTTGTAAAAGTGTTGGTTTAGTCCTTTGTTCGTATTTTACAAGTTTCACCTCAACTTTCTTGTTTTTTCCCATTAGTGGTTGTCATTTTGGTGACTCCCTATGCATGTTTGTTTTTCCCTTTGCATGTTGATCTTCTGAATTTTATTTTCATTGATCTATCCTTCCTTAGTCATATCTACACTCTAACTTGCACTATCACTCAGATCTTCCACTTTCCCATCCTCTTTCCGGGAAGATCTGTGCTTCACTTGGCCAGTAGTTTCCTTGCTCAACTAGGAATTGTGCAAGTCCAAGGCTCAAGATTCATGATTAGCCTCTAGTACTATGCAATTCATAGTACCTTGCTTTCCCAACTATGTATTGCGTAGTTCCAGGGCTCAAGTATCACCCTTGGCCACTAATACCGCGTAATGTGCATTGTATCCCTTATTCTGCCTAGAATGAGACTACACATTACATAGAATAAAGCCTTAAGCTTCTCCCCTAGTTGTTGAGACTGAGCAATACATAGTTCTTGGAGCCAGTCCCTTCCCTCAACTCAGGAATTGTGCAATTTTTCCCTTGATTCTTGTGGTTTCTGTCTTGATCTTTCTTTGTGAGTCATTTTGTTGAAGTTAATTCATGTTTCCCATGAGTGCTTTTTCCTCCTACAAGTATTGTAGTTGTTGAGCACTTCTATTGATCAATCACTATTATCATTCCCCTCCAAGAGATATGCCGCAAAAGAAACTACAAAAAGTAGCATCGGGGAGGCAGTTGAGTGTAAGCCAATGAACTTCCTAGTTTTCACATATATTCAATTGTTTATAGAGAGAGAGTCCGACATCACATGACACAAAGTAAATGAGGCATTCTCAGCAAGAAGCTTCAAATCAGATCTTGAAGACTGATAAGTGTATATCAATGTCTAAAGGTTAGGGTTACAAAACATTGCTTGTAGTACATGGCTTTTCCATGTGCAGACATTGTCATCTGAATAATTTATCATATAGATTCCAAGACTATGACTCTTAACAGTGCCAATGTATAAAGGCTTTCCTCTTTTCTAGCACCAGATTACCAACTCATGTACCATTTGTTGGAGCCATAATCACTCATGGATTCTTACTTCTATGCAGCCACCAACTACTTAAGCACAAAGGAGGTTTTCAAAGGCTAGGTGAAAGAGCGAACAAAGTTTCATCAGACACCCACCAACACCTATAAGACAACCTATCTTAGGAAGGCTTATCAATACTTGATAATTCTATGTTTCAGGATCTATGGTCAACATAGTACTAAGACCTTCCCCAAAGGGTGGGAATTCTTGTTGAATCAGATTGTGAACAAAGGAAAACCATTCAATTGGTCATACTTGTTGGCTTAACAACTGAAGATCCATGTAGATAATTACAAGAATCCCCCAAAGGGTAAGATATCTATATTTTACATGTATGTCTACCTAATGGATGCAACATGTGCTCACAATTCATTTCCTGTCATGAATTGGACATGGACACCAAGGAAGTTTGTCGTGCATATCTACTACAAGCTATATTCAGAGTGCAGCCACAAAGGAGTAATGGAAAAGTTTATTTATCACTTCCTCATTTTGTTATACAAATTAATATTTAAGGAAGAGCCAGTTTGGATGTCACATGGGGAAATGGAAGCAGTGTCAAAAAAAGTAGATTGGTTTGCCTCACCGGATGTCACTTTCCTTAAAGTGTTTGGTAGACAAAATTCATCACATCATTTATCAAGGTATCTCACTGATAAGTTAGTCATGCAAGAAGCTTCTTACCACCTTTCCACAAGTTTATTAGTAGTTCTACAAAGGAAGAATAAATAACCTTAACCTACTCTTCCTTTGCAGATTGGATTGTAGGAAATCAATAATTCAAAAGTTGCAGACACCGAAGGAAAGGAGATAGAAAAATTCACATTCGGTCATTTGGACTTCAATCCTTATGATCCTAGGAAATTTTGTAAAGACCATTGTGAAATGATGCATTTTCAGTGGTCAAGAGGGACATTTCGCATGCCTAAGGGGAAAGATATGAGGAATTGTTATAATGCCTCCAAGTCTTCTAAACCAGTCAATTTCGCAAGGACATCATAGGTTACTCCGCAGAAAGAAGTCACTCCAGAGGCAATACCAGTAGAAAGGCGCAACCCATTGCACAAAAATGGTAAGAGGAAAGTTATGCACAGTCCACTGGAAGAGCAGAGCTCCAAGATGAAGGAAAACCCAATTATCCTGAAAGTGGCCATAGCAGCATAGAAGAGGAGGAACCAAAGGAAGCGAGATGAAGATATGAAGCAGAGGGAAGAATAAGAGTAAAGGGGATTGGAAGAAGAAAGGAAAAGACAAGAAGAAGAAGAAAGGCAAAGAATGGAAGAAGAAGAAGCAACAAAAAAACATGCCGAGCAACAAGAGAAAAAACAACTACTAGGAGAGGAGAGCGAAAAGTGGCAAGACAAGGAGCTTGCTCAAGAAATTGAGGAGTTGGTTGTGATTTAAGACATGGAGGTGGAACTAGAGCCATTGAACCAAGATGTTGACATGATTCCAAGCACTTAGCAGGTCACCATTCAGTCTCTCCCTCCTCCGACAGGAGAGAAAGTTGCAAGAGAGGAAGAGGAAATTTTTCATCTTGATGAGGGTCTGGTCATGGACAAATAGAATCTGACTTACGATGAGCTTCAGAAGAAGATTGTACAAGCAAGGAATAAATTTTTTTCGAATGCTCTCACATCTCCCGCATTCATCAGAGAAAGGGTGATTGTAAGAGAGACCAAAAGGAATCCAAATGCTATTGCTACAACTAACTTGGCCTTCGTAGGTACTACAAAGTCAAACAAAGAGTATTTGATAGATGAGAGAAAACAGTTGGCAAAAAACTTACAGGCTGCATGGCAAGAAGTTGAACAAATTTGAGCAGAGGTCCAAAACACAACACCCCCATGAGTGTATCTAGAAGAACTTAAGGCAACCATACTTGGTGAACTATCGACATTGGGAAAAGCCATTCAGAGCCTTTATGAGGAGCTTGTCATCGTGCATAAAGCAATTGTCCACTTGCACCACATGAAACAAAAGTGTAATGATAATTTCAAATCCCTTAAGGTTGTCCATACAGCCAATGTTGTCATGCATGAGTGGTCAATAAAATACAAAGGGGCATTGTCCAAATTGGTGAAGAAAAGAAGGCAACAAGAAGAGTTGGAAAAAGCACAGGTGCAGATGATCATTCATAGTAAAAAAATTCTCGCCTCATTTACTGCCACTACTCATGACTCATATGCACAATTGTACAATAGCGTGGATTTCATGGTGAAATCTCACAAGATTCCATCAATTGGCTCACTCACTATGGCCAAACGCAGGAATCAGGACAGGAAGGATATTGAAGAATACTTGGATCTGTTCAGATAAATCTCTACCAAAGAAGATCATTAGGGGAATTTTGAGGTCTAAAATGGGCCTCCTAAGGAAATTATAAAATAATAGTGGAGAAAATAAAATAATATTATATTACATCATCAAGCTTTAGAGGGAAAAAATAATAACTAATTTTTCAACTCGTATTTTCAACTTATCTCCCTATGGGTTTACAAAAATTTCAAGCGAAAACACTCGTTGGATGCAGAATTTGATTCGTCATCCAAGGAGTACCCATGTTACATACTTTCGATAGACCCTGCTACACAAAAAATGAGAAATACATGAAAATCATGATTGCAATCACGTTTTTTCATGTATTTCTCATTTTTCGTGTAGTAGGGTCCATCAAAAGTATGCAAAATGGGTACTCCTTGGATGAGGAATTAAATTTTTCATACAACGAGTACTCCCGCTCAAAATTTGATTAAAGCCTTAGGGAGATAAGTTGAAAATATGAGTTGAGAAAGTAGTTTTATTATTTTATTAGTTTTTAATCTTTTTACCTTTTTACTCCAAAAATGGTGAATCATCCCCCATGGTTGACATCATCATCTTGAATCCTATTGGTTCTTATAAAATTTATTTTTGTTGTACATTTTTCTTAGGAGGCCCATTTTAGACATCAAAATTCCCCTAATGCTTGAAGTGAATAGGAATAATATGCAGAAATACATTGGTGGCCTTGTCCATATCAATACCATGTTGCTCCTACTCAATAAGGAAACTGGGACTGGTTTCAAATTAGGGTACTTGGATGCCATGGGGGATAAATTCCATTTTTAGTCTGATCTTATTGCACAATTTGGGGAAGTCATCATGAAATACAAATCTTAGTACCGCCATGTGATCGAGAACCTAAAAGTTGAAGTTGGTGAGCTGGAGTTTCTCCAAAATCAAGCTTAACTTGCTTTGTCTTATTAGGTGATCTAGTTGGTTGTACCCAATTTTGTCCTATATGGGTACAAGTATATTGTAATATTCTTTTGTAATTAATTTGTAAGTGGAATTCTTCATCTGAACTTAAACAGGAATGTAAAAAATCACATATATAACCATAAATACCGAGATGCCGTAAAAATACACTTCATTTCATAAATAACAAATATTGAAATACGCTTACAAACATAATGGAAATAAACTAGCTCAAGTGATGGTAGCTTATCTCTAAGAAGAGATGTGGTAGCTACATGCCTCTAAACTGTGTTACAATGAGGCTCAAGGACCTATTTATTATTGAACAACAAGGGAAAACCCTAACCCTAGGATATGGAATGCCAAGAGTTTGTGGGCCCTGTTAACACTCTGTAATTTTCCTAGGGTGAAAAGGAAACTGTAGACGTAACCACAAACCACTTTTAAAGTTGGCATCTAGCCCTTCCAGCTTCATAGATGGCTCTCTCTATATTATTTAATTTTCTATTTTCAAGATCTTAGGCTAGATGTTAAAGTTCAAGATAAATTTTTCAAAAATTTGGTTGTAAAATGAAAAAAAAGTCCATTGGGCATGGAGTCATTAAAATTATCAGTAATTAGTTACAAATTAATAGAGTAGATGTAACAGAGCAAGGTATGCAAACTCCTGGATCTTAAGATTTTTTATGTTATGGCTGAGTTGATAAAGCAAACGATCAATTAAATATAAAGCATATTTAAATGAATTTTATATTTAATATCAGAAGGAAAACATTAAGATTGTTTAAACATGCTAGAGCAGAGTAAAATTAGGTAAATTTAGCTCTTAATCTTCTTGTAAATGACTTAAGAAGGAAAACATTCATGTGAAACTTTGAAAGTAAAACATATTTACAAAGAGGGAAACATCACCATTTGTTTGACACAAGAATCCTGGAACAAAACAACCTCTTTATTTATGAAATTGATTACTTTGAGTACAATTCATAGCTTACATCAAGGTAGAGCTCTTCTATTCATATAATCCAATGCTTACTAAGTCTTTTTACAAAATATTTATAGAATTTGTCCCAAATAAATTATAACTTCAAATAAAATTTATTACAAAATAATATCTACTAAAAATATGTAGATATTTCTGTTAACACCCAGGTTGTTCCCTATGACTCCCAAGGGAATACGGCCGGGGTAACCACTAACCAATCTTTGGGTTACAGTTCCTAGCCTAACTGCAACCAAAGAGGGCTCTCTCTTTATGATTTGTCTCTGTTATGATGGTGTTTTAGGCTAGCTATTATGCTCAGGTTTTGGTTTATGTTTTGGTTGAAGGATTTCTTTCAGGTCTTATGATGTAGTGTTTAGATAGTATAATACCATTGGGCAATGGAGTCTGGAGTTGTGAAATGATCTGATACGCTGGATTGGTGGTGTTCAAACTGCAGGGCCTATTGTGTATTTTAGACAGACAAAACTAGATCAAATGGTGATGTATGTCAACCAACAGAAAGCAATTAAGAATTTTCTATTAAGCTGGTGGGTGAAGGTGAGCACACTGCACAGGAGCAAAACTTGAATTCCTGTGACAAAGGTCACTGTGATAGATGTATTCTGAAAGTGCAGCAATTAAGAATTACACTTATCTAGATTACAGCTGAAGAAAACATTGATAAACAACACAGATTGAACTCAGGGTACTCAGTGAATAAATCCTGAAAGCTATTCTTTTTCCTTGTTGCTTAGTATTGAAAACAGATAACATATATGGATTTTAACAAAACAACTAATTAACAGAGAGAGATACAGAGACTTATTGTATGATGAAATACACGGGGATCCAGTAGTTATCAACAGACACCAGAACGCATCCAACACCTCAGGAATCCGAGAAATCCCATTGCTTTCTCTATTAACTTCTGAAAGGATTACAGCATAAGAACTTCTTCAGGAGAAATCAACAACAACCCTTGCAATCTTATGCGAAGGGGACTTTACAGAAATGCGTATACAAAATATCTCAGGCATTGAGTCATCTGAGAGAGAAAATATCTTCATTATTACGTTCAGAAAGTAGGCAAGGAGTTATTACAATTTTGAATGCAGCGTAAATGCCCTTTATGTCTGTCAGAGGATTGTTTTGACTTTTGAGAGTCACTGAGTCGGTTGCATTACTCTGTTTTAATTCTGGAAATACGCATTTACTTTTGGCTGCGCAGTGCATTCTCGGGTTTGCCAGCTGTGGTCTTCTATTTCTGCTTGGTTGGCCGCTACATCCGCTGAGTTGGCTCAGCTTTGATTTATGCTGCATGCTGACTTTGCTGAACTGTGCTTTTTATAAAAATTTGTAATAAAACAGAAATTTGGTGAATGCCTTACTGATTACAAAATTCTCTGTATTGCATCTGTCCACCATTCCTGTGTAGGGAGCTGATGCCTGAGGATGGCCTCCATTGTCTCTTCAGCTTCTGTATATTTGAAAAAATTTGGGGCCACATCAAACAAGTGATTAATTTCGTTCATTATAAAAAATAGATTTTCTATCTTACTATAGAAAACCTGTCCTGTAATAGGCCCTGTGTCTTCTGAAGTGCTGGCCCTCTCATTGATCTGTGCTGAGGCAAAAACATTTACTCTTTTAGCATACTGTTCATGGGTGAATAATTTCCCTCCGCTGTTCAGTAAGCTAGGGAGTCCTCTACTCTGCAATACCTGAAATTTCTCCATGAACCTATTTACCTCTGTCTGCATATCCTGGGTTCTTTTGTCCAATGTCTGCACCAGATTTCTAAGAGTAAGAACCCTCTTGATCATTTGAATAGTCTCAGTTCTATTTGTGATTCCAATGGTGGCTAACTGAGAACTTGTTTTGTGGTTAAGCACATTGATCATTCTTGTAGCAACTTCAGGCATATTTCCTAATAAGGCCCTTGATGTTCGGATTTCCTTCTGTGCCTTTGGGATGAGCTCTAGTTGCTCATGGATTGTCTCGATATATGGCCATTGGTTGGTGATGGATTGGCCAATATTGGACCATATCATTGCTCTGATCTCAGATATGATTTTATCTAGCCTGAGCTCATTCTCAAGCTCCTTGATCCTATCTTTAAGGGCTTTGATTTCCCTGGCCTTTTCTCCCACCTCTCTTTTTGTCTTATCATGCCTTTCATTGACCTTGGCCAGCTTATCTCTGGTTTCATGCAGCTCTGTCATCTGAGCTTCCAAGATTTGTATTTCATTCTTTAATTTCTGCATGTCTAGGCTCTGTGCCTGTTCTGTACTTGTAGGTGCTGCTGAAGTGGATGTAGCTGTTTGTTCAGTTTGTTGAGGTGGAGGCACAGTGGTAGGGGCAGCATCCTCAAGATTGATGACTTGAGGAGGAGGCTGAGAAGTCTGACCCTCTTGTCTTTGCTTTAGTGCTGCTTGTAAGGCCGCTTGAGTAGCCTCAGACTCTCCTAATTTCTCTTGTGTCTGCAGGAGCTGCTTATATATAGATATTAGCAGATCTGTGGCATCCTTTTCCATCCTTTGTTGGGCTACCTCATCTGTTTGGGGGTGAATGGTAGCTGGGAGCTTGACTTTCTTCCTTAATGCAGCCATGTCAGCATCCCTTAGTTTCAAGATCTCCTGTATCCCTTTGATGTCATTGGGGTTATGCCCAATTTCCACGATGATGTCCTCTAGGGATTTTATCCTGTTGTCTTTGGCCTGAGATGAAGCCCTCTCCAATTCTAGTTGAGAGGCTGTAGCATTGAGGCTGCTTGTTAATTTGTAATTCTCCAATGTTTTGTCTGCCAAGGAGGCATACACCATTTCACCAGTTTGCTTGTGCAGCTCAATTTTATCCATTGGGTGGATGTCCTTGGCCAGGACCTCTAGATTAGTCCTAAGATAATCTGCAGTAGATTGTGGCTGGAGTGCGGTGGGTATGAAGTGACTCATAGTCAACTTGCCTTCGTCCACATCAAAGGCAGCCATTAATCTTTGTTGGTTGGAGGGGGCCATTTTCAACAAATGGTTATATAATTTGATTTTCATGGGTTCACTCCTTCTTTTGATGTCTATAAACTGCTGTTTGATGCCTACCTCTCCTTCCCTCTTCTGGCTGGAGGAAGTGACCTCCCCTCCCATGATTCTGTCTTGTTCTTGGTGGAAGGAACTGACCGAGGCTTCCCTGCTGGGTGGGCCCATACCCATTGCTTGTCCAATTGCCTCATCATCCTCTGAGAAGTTTAATCACTGTCTCTTCTCCCCTTGGTTGATGGATGAAGTCATGGGTGTTTCTCTGTCCCTTTTCCTACTTAGGTCCTCCTTCTGTGGAGTTTGAAGGACCGAGGCATCAGTAATGTTTTCAGGCCTTGAGTGTTCTACATTTTGGGCCTGCTGCTCAGTGGTAATTGGGGCATCTACCACTCTTTCTTGCTGTAAGGGCTGCTGTGTTTCAGATTGCCCTTCTCCTTGCTGCTGTTGTTGTTTTTGTTGTTGCTGCTGCTCTGCCTGTTCTTTCTCTCGCTGCTCTGGCTCTATCTCCATCACCTGTTCTTTTCCCTTCTCTGATATATTTCCAGCAACTCTTGTAGCTTGCTGTTGGGCGGTTGAAGAGGATGCTGCTGCTCCAATTTGTGTGCTCGGCAGTGAGCTGACCTGTAGAATCTGGTCGGTTAGAACTTGCTAGCACTTTGAGGGATGGACGTTCTAGCGGTCCGGAAGTCTTTTCCACGGCTGGTGCAGGTTTGGACGTGAATTTACATGCAGAACAAACAACAAAGCTTGCGCCCAAAAATAGCAAAAAACACGATTTTTGGCATAAATATAACTTTTGGTGATTTTGGCGCGTTTTCGTGCTGACGTTAGCATGACGTCACTGGTGGGGTCAGGGTCGGATGAAGTCAGCAGGACGTCATCCAGCCAGGTGGCGGCCTCTGGTTGGTCCACGGGGAGAGTGAGATGGCAGGACAAGTGGACCAGTGGTTGAGCGGAGAAATGATGCGACGGCGTACCTGGGGGTGACGTGGGGTGACGGAGCAGTGACGTGGCGGTGAGGTAATACAAGCGGGAATGATAAAACCGGAAACCGGGGCGGTTTCATATCGCACCGCCTACGGTACGGTGGCGGTATGCGTCAGTGGTACCTCCGATGGGCTGTGGAGTGGACGCGTGGCTGCCGCATGACGTAGCCAAAATACGGCCGTCGGGAGATATCGTTCGGGCAGCGGATCGGCTCCGATGCTGTAGTGGCCGTCGGATCTGGAGGAGCAAGATCTAACGGTTGTCGGGAGCTTGACGTGACAGGAGGATAGTACAGTTAATGATCGGGCGTCGGAAGGGGTCCGATGTGATAAGGGCCGTCGGATCTGGAGTTGCTTGATCGGACGGTCATCGGGAAGGTGAAGCGATAACCAAGTACGGGGAAAGGCAGAGGCCTATTTTAATATTGTCCTGGGGATCTGTGCACTGGCGGAAGCTTTGGAACAGTGGGTTTTCATGATTTTTGTTTGAAAATAGACCCGCCCTTTAGACTTAGGATAAGAGAAAAATGTTGGTTTTTTGATGTTTTTAGCCATTTTGAAGCGGGTAAGGGTAGAAATTGGGCTTTTAGGGGGTTTTCATGTGCAAATGGGGGTCAAAAATGAGGGAATGAATTTGCAGAGGACAAAGGAGATTTAGCTTAGGTTTATCAAGATGACCAGGTGCCATCTGATCCCTGACATGGGACTATATGGCTATAATGCCAAGGGGGAGGGATATTTATACAAAATTTGGGGTTTATACACCATGGTGTTAGTAATATTAGGGAAAAGGTGATATAAGGGATCTATATAATAGAGTTAGTGTTAGCATGGATGATGGAAGTGAATGGGGAACAAACACTAAGTTCATTTGAAACTTACTTAGTTTAGGGAGTAGATCAAAATGAAAAGATCTTTAGACAAGAAATGTGGCTTTGGATAAACAAGAATCATTATGAAACCATGATCTTCCTCCCTGAATCTCAGCTCATAGAGGGATGTTAGCAAATGAAAATGAAAGGGGGAAGGAGGGAGGTTAGTTATGGTCCTTGCTGCAACTTTGATGAATATGCACACCTTGTCACTTGATAGACTTTGCCTTGGTAATCATAGTCACCATGCCTGCAATGGTGAAGGTAGCCTTTTTCTACAACCACCACTACCTACCCAACTATTTGCCTAGCATTTTTTGTTTCTTCTTGGAGGGTGCACTTGGACTTGCAGACCCTTACTTGCCTTTTCTTTTCTTTGGCTTTTTCTTTGTTATTTCTATCTACTTCTAACCTTATTGCTTCCAAGGTCCCAGATTAAGCAGTTGGGAGCCTTATTTTCTCTACCTAAGCTATTTGTCTGCCAAGATTAAACAGTTTGGACAGACTTCTTTCTCTAGTCTACAACAGGAAATTGAAATCAAGGCCTGATCCAGATTAGACTGTTGGATCATCCATCAGAATGGAAACAAAGCCATCAAAATTGAAATAAGGAGAAAATTTTTATATGCCTTGTGTTTCTAGGAAATATGGGATCTTTGCATAATCAAAGCAGAGCATATTTGGACTTTCCCTAGCCCATCATGAAATATGAAACCTATTGGTATAGGTATCCAACAGTGGCTCCACATGGGGATGGTTTTTCACTTGAAAGACCAAGGACAGCAGGTCAGATTGCCTTGCTCCATTGCTGCCCATATCATCCTTAAAGTTTGCTGCTTTGAAGTACCAAATTTCGTGCTTCCCTTCTTGGTAGACTTCTGATTTTATTTGCCTTTTGCTGGTTGGTGAATAACTTGGAAAACTGCATTTTTACAATCTAAACAGAAAATAATATGTACATCTGTATATATACAAGGGAACCTCAGGTTGCACTCATGGGAAATAATCAAAATAATGCTTCAGCATCCTGCCATTGACAGGACCTTCATCCAAGTCAGTTTCAGTTAGACTTTTGAGGAAGTAAGTGTTGTTACCTTGTACTGCTTGGATAGCAAATGGTCCCCTCCATAAGGAATCAAATTTTCCATGCTTTCCCTTTTCTTCTCTTCTTGCATCCCACTTGAGGACTTTGTCTCCCACATTGAAATCTTCTGCTTTGGTTCTCCTGTCAAAGGCCTTCTTTAATTTTTTTTGTAACCCTTGAACTCTGCTGAACACCTGATCTCTAGTTTGCTGCAGACATATAATTTGATTTATCCTTCTTTGCATATCATTTGGTTCGGCTTGGTTTTCTTGAAGAAGCTTCATAACAGGTACTCCTATTGATGAGGGAAATTTGGCTTCTAGTCCATAAACCAACTCATATGGGCTGGTGCCAATTGATCTTTTGGTTGTTAGTCTATCTGCCCATAAGGCATTGACTAGTTTCTTGTGCCAATTCTTTTTGTTTTCTTCCAGCACCTTTTTTATGATGTTCACCAGGCTCTTGTTAGATGATTCAGCTAGGCCATTTCCTTGGGGATAGTATGCAGTAGAGTGACCCAAAGTAATATGATATTTGTGGCAGAAGTTTACCATTTTCTTGGATCTGAAAGCAGCAGCATTGTCTGTTATTATTTTGTCAGGACAGCCAAACCTAGCCAGTATGTTGTTTTCCAAAAACTGAATGATTACTGAGTCATTTGATTGTCTGCATGGGGCAGCTTCAATCCATTTGGTGAAGTAGTCTGTGGCTGTCAAAATCCATCTATGTTGACCTGAAGATGAGGGATGAATTTCCCCAATGAAATCCAAGCCCCATTGTTGAAAAGGTCTCTCTGTTGCAATGGGTCTTAGGGGAAGTGGCAACAACTGTCTTTTGCCCTCAAACACTTGGCATTTGTGGCATGAGGTAGTGAATTTCTTGACATCAGAGAACATGGTGGGCCAGTAGTAACCAGCCCTCAGTATTTTGTCCACAGTGGATTTCCAGTACAAATGTCCACCACAGTCTCCTGCATGAAAATCTTGCATGATATTGTCAGTTTCATTTTCCATTAAACAGTGCAGCAATATACCTTCATGGTTTTTCCAAAGTAAATTTCCATCCATCACACAAAATCTAGATGTTTTCATTTTTAAGAACCTACACTTAGTTCTGGACAGTCCTGGGGGAGCACACAGGTTTTGTAACACATAACAGATGTCAGAGTACCAAGGGGATTGTTCAAAGGCTACATTGATCTTTGGAGTCGCCAGCTCTGTTTCACTGTCCAGCTGATTGATATCTAAGGCTTGAAAATTTGTTTCTGTCATTAATTTGGCCAAGCCTTGCCCTTTTATTAGTTTTGTAGGTTTTATCTCAATGTCAAATTCCAAGATACTGGCTATCCATTTTCCTCTTCTGCCTTCTAAGTTTTCTTGGGTGAGAATGTCTTTGACAATAGGACTTGGCACATATGCTATGACATGGGAATAAAGGATATAAATCCTAAAATCCTTAATTGCTTTGACCAAAGCATAAGCTTGCTTTTCCATGATTTGGTATTTCAGAGGTGCGTCTCTAAGGGCTTTACTAAAGAAAGCAATAGGTTTCTCATTTCCTTGGTCATCTTTTTGCAGCAAAACAACAGCAATAGTATACTGGGAGGCGAAAGAGAAAATGATAAAGTCTCTGTCAAACTGAGGATTGGTTAACACTGGGGTTTGAGTCAAGGCCAATTTTATACCTTCAAAGGCTTGTTTTGCTTCAACAGTCCACTTTACTTTTGAATCCTTTTTTAACATGTTGTTTAATAATCTGATTAGTTCTGCTAAGTTTGGGATAAACCTTCTTAAAAAATTGATTTTTCCTAAGAATCCCTGCAACTCCTTGACATTCCTTGGGTGGGGCATTTGTAGGATAGCTTGTATCCTATCTGGATCAATTCTTATGCCATCTTTTGAAATAATGTGTCCTAAGAGTTTACCTTCTTCCAAGCCAAATAATGACTTCTTGGGATTTAAGGAAATGCCATATTTCCTGCAGGTTAGGAAAATCTGTCTCAAATGTTTCAGATGTTCTTGGTCAGATTTTGAAAAGGGTGTAAGATCATCTAAGTAAATGACTAGGAAGTCATGAATCTCTTTTGCAAAAGCAATATCCATTGCTCTTTGAAATGTTGCCCCTGCATTTTTCAATCCAAAGGGCATCTTTACATATTTGAAAGTTCCCCATGGGGTTGTGAATGCAGTTTTGTCTTGGTCATCAGGGTGTACCAAGATTTGATTAAAGCCTGAGAATCCATCAAGCAATGACATCCTTGAAGCCCCCACCACTCTTTGGAGAATGTGATCCATTTTGGGTAAAGGGTAGTTATCTTTGAGTGATACTTGATTTAGATTCCTTAAGTCTACACAAAGTCTAATCTCACCAGTCTTTTTTCTTGTAGGGACTAAGTTGGAAATCCATTCAGAGAATCTGATTGGTGCTATGATGCCAGCTTTGAACATTTTTTGCAATTCCTTTTCAATGGAAGGAAGGAGTATAGGATTGATCCTTCTCAACTTCTGCTTGAATGGTTTTTGATTAGGCTTGAGGGGAATGGTATGCTGAATGACAGAAGTATCATAGGACTTTAGATCCTCATAGCCCCATGCAAAAACATCTTGGAACTCTTTGAAGAGGTCAATGTACTTGGGTTTTTGATCAGGGGGCAAAGAAGCCGACAGCTTTATTATTTTGGGCTTGTCAATGGTACCAATATTGCATTCTTCAATGGCTGTATCTAATGGCTGCATTTTTGGCTTCCTAGGGATGTCATTTGAATCAAAAATGTCCTCTAGCGGGGTAAGGCCTGTTGGAAGGAAATTGTCTTTGAGTTCTATGATTTCAGCTTCAGCGCTGGTCACCTCTTCACAGTCAATTTGGTGAATTTGCTGAATGTTTTCGTTGTTGAAAATGGTTGGATTCAGTAATTGTTTAGCTGTTCTAGGCGATATTGGATGAACCATTTGTTGAAACAGTATTTGTGATTGACTTGCTGACTCAAGTATTTGTGATTGACTTGCTCTGTCAGTGTCAATATTTAATCCTGCAAACTCTTGTTGTAAGGTTAGAAAATTGTTTATTTGCATATCATCCTCAAACACTTGCCATTCTTTGACATTGTTTGGAATGGAGGGTCTGTACTTGACCTCGGCTGTGAAGCAGTTGTTGGTTTCCAGTGGAAATTTGAAAGTGCTGGCAAATGTTGCCAAACTGTGTGCATGGAGATTGTGGCCCCTTGAAATTTTTGTGATAAGGAACTCAGAGAAAGTGTCCAATATTTCAATTACAGCAGACCTGTAAGACCTCAACCTTTTGTCATTGGTGACAAAACTTCCTTTCACTTGTTGAATCACTAGATCAGAGTCTCCCATGATCGAAACCGTAGGAGCTTGTAATGCCTTTACTAGCTTGAGACCTAGTAACAGAGCTTCATACTCTGCCATGTTATTAGTGCATCTAAAGTTTAATCTACAAGCTCTGCCTTCTGCATGGGTTTTCTCTTTTTTATGTATCCAAACTCCAGCTCCTGCCCCTAACTTGTTGACTGAGCCATCAAATTCTAAGACCCACAGGATATCTTGCTTGACAGGAGATTTAAAGATCTGTTCATGGGATGGCAATGTAAGCAGGAGTTGGGGTTTCTTCTCTAGCTTGTGTTCTAGGAGAGTTTCATCACTTGATTGAAAATCTTTGATAACTAGAGGAGGGGTAGTGTCCAGTGCTTGACTGATCGATGTTTTATGGGTGGTACTTCCTTGATTAATGTTTTGTTCTTGCATGAGTGTTTTGGTCCTAATGTCATTGTTTTTGAGGCTTGTGTTGTCATTGAAGAGAATGAACGAATCTATGTCTGAATGGACAGCATATACAGGAAAGTTTTGAGGCTTTTCCTCACTGCTGACCATGTATTTCATGAGTGTTTCTCTGTAGAGTCTCTTTGGTTGCCCAAAGACAGAGATGGTGGCATATGACATATCTAATTGCAGGGAGCCTTGGAGTTTAGCTCCCCATGATCTTGATAACAGCATCCCATATTTAGGTGGGATATCAGCGACTACAACATCCATTAGAATGGTTTTGTTGGGGTATTGAACCAGAGACACACATAAATCTTTTATTAGACCTAAACACTTGACTTGGCTGGAGTCAAAGGAAAACAGGTCCTTGTATGGTCTTGTTATATCCAAATTCAATCTTTCCATGACTGCTTTTGGCATGAGGTTATGAGAGGCACCTGAGTCAAACATCGCATTATGCAGTATTTTGTCATGAATATGCAAGCTGACATAAAAAGGTAATATCCCTGTAACTACTGTTTTTCCATCTACCTCTGGGCCAAACAGTAATTCCAGAGTGTCATCTAACACATTTACATCATCTTTGCTATTAGTGAGTTGAAGGGATTTCTTAATCTGTTGCTTATAGATGTCATGCTTGGCTAGCTCCGAGAGGGGAATTGCTATCTTTAGCTTGCCAATCTCTGTGCCTAAGTCAAAAGGTTTATCAGCTTGGGTTTTGGAGTTATGGATAGCAACCCTTTCTTTGCTCATTAAATCTTCTTGTTGGTTTTCATCTTGACTTTGAGACCTGCCCCTTTCACTCATGTCTTGAGGGGTAATATTTAAATCAGGGTGAGAGGACGACGTTGCCATAGGCTGATGTAGTGGTGACAAAAGTTTGGTGACCTCTTCAACCACTACTTCTTCTGTAGGCAAGTTTGTTTTGTCATTAGGTTCTGTGACTATGGTTCCTTTAGACTGCTGTTTATCCTTTATCTTTTCAGGCTGATTTACATTTACAGTCCTACTCCTTAGCTTGTACTGTTTATGAACTTCATAGACAGCACTATCATATCCTTGTTTAAAATCAAAGGATTCTCCTGATTTAGTTTGGAATATTTTGATTTCATCATCCTCATGATCCTCTTGTGTTAAGAAAACTTGGCTTTTACCATCTAGACCCATTAGATTAATCTCAGGGTCTTCATTGGGTTCAGTTGATGTTGAAGTTTCTGCATAATTTTCTTGGAAAGGGGTTCTTATGTCTTGGTCAGCACTTGTCCTACCAATGTTTTGGTTTTGAGTTCTCCTAAAATTCGGATTTCTAGGAGGGTTGTTTTGTGGTGCTTCCCATGATGACTTTCTTTCAACCGATTCCACTCTTTCACCCAATCTCTTCATGCTATTTAGTATTGCATCCAGCTTTTGATCAAAGCCCGAGGGTTCTTCTTTGAAGGCAGTCCTTTTTTCCAACTTTGCCCTGTTTCTTTTGGCAATTAGGTTAGCTTCCACTGTGACAGCAACCCTTTGAGCTTCTTCAAGGGTTGGAGGATCTCTTTCCTTCAACTGATAGGCCATATCAGGGTCAAAACCATCAGGGAATTTATACAGGGCTAAATCAGGAGGGGGCCTTAAGTTCTGTGGGATAGCATTATATACATTGTTAAACCTAGCACAATATTCCAAAACTGTCTCCTGGGGACCTCTCTTAATAGTGTCATATTCACCAAGTACGTGGAGAGGATCTTTCTTCTTCTCCCATCTGTCAGTAAAAGCTTCGTAAAGCTGATCAGGAGTTGTAATGGAGTTTGCATTCAGGGATCTGAACCAAGTTCTAACATCCCCAGTTAAGCTTTGAACAAAAATTCTCATTCTGACACTGTCATCATCTATTTCATAGGTCTCAAAGTGGTCTTGCATCTTCTTAGCATGCTGGATAGCTGTTAGAGAGCCATTTGAGTCAAAATATGAGATTTTGCTTTGATAATCTTGAGGTAAAGCCGCAGCATTAGCTGGTATCTGCAGAGGTGCATACCTGTTAGCCATATTTATGAGGTTTAGAGGGTTAATAGGAACAAACGGGACAGCAGGGATCACTGGTATAACAGGGTTAATGGGATGAGTAGCTAGTGGGAGACTGGTTAAAGGAGTATGTGCAGTGGATGAAGATGTGAGAGGAGGACTTTGCGATGTTGATGATGAACTAGGGGAACTAGGGGTGGACCGGAAAAGAACTTTGCAAGGAGTGGGAATGAGGCTGGGATGATCCGAACTTATATTTGCATCAGCAGGCTTCTCCTGCTTTTGCTGTCTCCTGATGTTTTTTCGGATGGTATTTGGATTATCAACAATGATGGGTGGATTAGGGTCAGGATTTGCCCTAGTATGCTGTGGATTTTTCTTAGGAGCCAGCTTCCAACCTGTTTTTTGGGATTTTGTAGGAAGTTTTTATATCTGCAAGGACTGGATGAAGATTTTGGAATGGCTATATATTCTCAGAGCTAAGACGAAGATTCCCCAAACAAGCTCCTCCTTAAAGCTGTTAATGTGATGCAAAAACAGTTCTAAGGCCTCTTGGCTGGTTTCAGGCTTGATGCTAGCTTTGTAAGACAGATAGTAATTGAAAAAATCCTAAGAAATCCCCAGTGGAGTCGCCAATTATGTTAACACCCAGGTTGTTCCCTATGACTCCCAAGGGAATACGGCCGGGGTAACCACTAACCAATCTTTGGGTTACAGTTCCTAGCCTAACTGCAACCAGAGAGGGCTCTCTCTTTATGATTTGTCTCTGTTATGATGGTGTTTTAGGCTAGCTATTATGCTCAGGTTTTGGTTTATGTTTTGGTTGAAGGATTTCTTTCAGGTCTTATGATGTAGTGTTTAGATAGTATAATACCATTGGGCAATGGAGTCTGGAGTTGTGAAATGATCTGATACGCTGGATTGGTGGTGTTCAAACTGCAGGGCCTATTGTGTATTTTAGACAGACAAAACTAGATCAAATGGTGATGTATGTCAACCAACAGAAAGCAATTAAGAATTTTCTATTAAGCTGGTGGGTGAAGGTGAGCACACTGCACAGGAGAAAAACTTGAATTCCTGTGACAAAGGTCACTGTGATAGATGTATTCTGAAAGTGCAGCAATTAAGAATTACACTTATCTAGATTACAGCTGAAGAAAACATTGATAAACAACACAGATTGAACTCAGGGTACTCAGTGAATAAATCCTGAAAGCTATTCTTTTTCCTTGTTGCTTAGTATTGAAAACAGATAACATATATGGATTTTAACAAAACAACTAATTAACAGAGAGAGATACAGAGACTTATTGTATGATGAAATACACGGGGATCCAGTAGTTATCAACAGACACCAGAACGCATCCAACACCTCAGGAATCCGAGAAATCCCATTGCTTGCTCTATTAACTTCTGAAAGGATTACATCATAAGAACTTCTTCAAGAGAAATCAACAACAACCCTTGCAATCTTATGCGAAGGGGACTTTACAGAAATGCGTATACAAAATATCTCAGGCATTGAGTCATCTGAGAGAGAAAATATCTTCATTATTACGTTCAGAAAGTAGGCAAGGAGTTATTACAATTTTGAATGCAGCGTAAATGCCCTTTATGTCTGTCAGAGGATTGTTTTGACTTTTGAGAGTCACTGAGTCGGTTGCATTACTCTGTTTTAATTCTGGAAATACGCATTTACTTTTGGCTGTGCAGTGCATTCTCAGGTTTGCCAGCTGTGGTCTTCTATTTCTGCTTGGTTGGCCGCTACATCCGCTGAGTTGGCTCAACTTTGATTTATGCTGCATGCTCACTTTGCTGAACCGTGCTTTTTATAAAAATTTGTAATAAAACAGAAATTTGGTGAATGCCTTACTGATTACAAAATTCTCTGTATTGCATCTGTCCACCATTCCTGTGTAGGGAGCTGATGCCTGAGGATGGCCTCCATTGTCTCTTCAGCTTCTGTATATTTGAAAAAATTTGGGGCCACATCAAACAAGTGATTAATTTCATTCATTATAAAAAATAGATTTTCTATCTTACTATAGAAAACCTGTCCTGTAATAGGCCCTGTGTCTTCTGAAGTGCTGGCCCTCTCATTGATCTGTGCTGAGGCAAAAACATTTACTCTTTTAGCATACTGTTCATGGGTGAATAATTTCCCTCCACTGTTCAGTAAGCTAGGGAGTCCTCTACTCTGCAATACCTGAAATTTCTCCATGAACCTATTTACCTCTGTCTGCATATCCTGGGTTCTTCTGTCCAATGTCTGCACCAGATTTCTAAGAGTAAGAACCCTCTTGATCATTTGAATAGTCTCAGTTCTATTTGTGATTCCAATGGTGGCTAACTGAGAACTTGTTTTGTGGTTAAGCACATTGATCATTCTTGTAGCAACTTCAGGCATATTTCCTAATAAGGCCCTTGATGTTCGGATTTCCTTCTGTGCCTTTGGGATGAGCTCTAGTTGCTCATGGATTGTCTCGATATATGGCCATTGGTTGGTGATGGGTTGGCCAATATTGGACCATATCATTGCTCTGATCTCAGATATGATTTTATCTAGCTTGAGCTCATTCTCAAGCTCCTTGATCCTATCTTTAAGGGCTTTGATTTCCCTGGCCTTTTCTCCCACCTCTCTTTTTGTCTTATCATGCCTTTCATTGACCTTGGCCAGCTTATCTCTGGTTTCATGCAGCTCTGTCATCTGAGCTTCCAAGATTTGTATTTCATTCTTTAATTTCTGCATGTCTAGGCTCTGTGCCTGTTCTGTACTTGTAGGTGCTGCTGAAGTGGATGTAGCTGTTTGTTCAGTTTGTTGAGGTGGAGGCACAGTGGTAGGGGCAGCATCCTCAAGATTGATGACTTGAGGAGGAGGCTGAGAAGTCTGACCCTCTTGTCTTTGCTTTAGTGCTGCTTGTAAGGCCGCTTGAGTAGCCTCAGACTCTCCTAATTTCTCTTGTGTCTGCAGGAGCTGCTTATATATAGATATTAGCAGATCTGTGGCATCCTTTTCCATCCTTTGTTGGGCTACCTCATCTGTTTGGGGGTGAATGGTAGCTGGGAGCTTGACTTTCTTCCTTAATGCAGCCATGTCAGCATCCCTTAGTTTCAAGATCTCCTGTATCCCTTTGATGTCATTGGGGTTATGCCCAATTTCCACGATGATGTCCTCTAGGGATTTTATCCTGTTGTCTTTGGCCTGAGATGAAGCCCTCTCCAATTCTAGTTGAGAGGCTGTAGCATTGAGGCTGCTTGTTAATTTGTAATTCTCCAATGTTTTGTCTGCCAAGGAGGCATACACCATTTCACCAGTTTGCTTGTGCAGCTCAATTTTATCCATTGGGTGGATGTCCTTGGCCAGGACCTCTAGATTAGTCCTGAGATAATCTGCAGTAGATTGTGGCTGGAGTGCGGTGGGTATGAAGTGACTCATAGTCAACTTGCCTTCATCCACATCAAAGGCAGCCATTAATCTTTGTTGGTTGGAGGGGGCCATTTTCAACAAATGGTTATATAATTTGATTTTCATGGGTTCACTCCTTTTGATGTCTATAAACTGTTGTTTGATGCCTACCTCTCCTTCCCTCTGCTGGCTGGAGGAAGTGACCTCCCCTCCCATGATTCTGTCTTGTTCTTGGTGGAAGGAACTGACCGAGGCTTCCCTGCTAGGTGGGCCCATACCCATTGCTTGTCTAATTGCCTCATCATCCTCTGAGAAGTCATTTAATCTCTGTCTCTTCTCCCCTTGGTTGATGGATGAAGTCATGGGTGTTTCTCTGTCCCTTTTCCTACTTAGGTCCTCCTTCTGTGGAGTTTGAAGGACCGAGGCATCAGTAATGTTTTCAGGCCTTGAGTGTTCTACATTTTGGGCCTGCTGCTCAGTGGTAATTGGGGCATCTACCACTCTTTCTTGCTGTAAGGGCTGCTGTGTTTCAGATTGCCCTTCTCCTTGCTGCTGTTGTTGTTTTTGTTGTTGCTGCTGCTCTGCCTGTTCTTTCTCTCGCTGCTCTGGCTCTATCTCCATCACCTGTTCTTTTCCCTTCTCTGATATATTTCCAGCAACTCTTGTAGCTTGCTGTTGGGCGGTTGAAGAGGATGCTGCTGCTCCAATTTGTGTGCTCGGCAGCGAGCTGACCTGTAGAATTTGGTCGGTTAGAACTTGCTAGCACTTTGAGGGATGGACGTTCTAGCGGTCCGGAAGTCTTTTCCATGGCTGGTGCAGGTTTGGACGTGAATTTACATGCAGAACAAACAACAAAGCTTGCGCCCAAAAATAGAAAAAAACACGATTTTTGGCATAAATATAACTTTTGGTGATTTTGGCGCGTTTTCGCGCTGACGTCAGCATGACGTCACTGGTGGGGTCAGGGTCGGATGAAGTCAGCAGGACGTCATCCGGCCAGGTGGCGGCCTCTGGGTGGTCCACGGGGACAGTGAGATGGCAGGACAAGTGGACCAGTGGTTGAGCGGAGAAATGATGCGACGGCGTACCTGGGGGTGACGGAGCAGTGACGTGGCGGTGAGGTAATACAAGCGGGAATGATAAAACCGGAAACCGGGGCAGTTTCATATCGCACTGCCTACGGTACGGTGGCGGTATGCGTCAGTGGTACCTCCGATGGGCTGTGGAGTGGACGCGTGGCTGCCGCATGACGTAGCCAAAATACGGCCGTCGGGAGATATCGTTCGGGCAGCGGATCGGCTTCGATGCTGTAGTGGCCGTCGGATCTGGAGGAGCAAGATCTAACGGTTGTCGGGAGCTTGACGTGACAGGAGGATAGTACAGTTAATGATCGGGCGTCGGAAGGGGTCCGATGTGATAAGGGTCGTCGGATCTGGAGTTGCTTGATCGGACGGTCATCGGGAAGGTGAAGCGATAACCAAGTACGGGGAAAGGCAGAGGCCTATTTTAATATTGTCCTGGGGATCTGTGCACTGGCGGAAGCTTTGGAACAGTGGGTTTTCATGATTTTTGTTTGAAAATAGACCCGCCCTTTAGACTTAGGATAAGAGAAAAATGTTGGTTTTTTGATGTTTTTAGCCATTTTGAAGCGGGTAAGGGTAGAAATTGGGCTTTTAGGGGGTTTTCATGTGCAAATGGGGGTCAAAAATGAGGGAATGAATTTGTAGAGGACAAAGGAGATTTAGCTTAGGTTTATCAAGATGACCAGGTGCCATCTGATCCCTGACATGGGACTATATGGCTATAATGCCAAGGGGGAGGGATATTTATACAAAATTTGGGGTTTATATACCATGGTGTTAGTAATATTAGGGAAAAGGTGATATAAGGGATCTATATAATAGAGTTAGTGTTAGCATGGATGATGGAAGTGAATGGGGAACAAACACTAAGTTCATTTGAAACTTACTTAGTTTAGGGAGTAGATCAAAATGAAAAGATCTTTAGACAAGAAATGTGGCTTTGGATAAACAAGAATCATTATGAAACCATGATCTTCCTCCCTGAATCTCAGCTCATAGAGGGATGTTAGCAAATGAAAATGAAAGGGGGAAGGAGGGAGGTTAGTTATGGTCCTTGCTGCAACTTTGATGAATATGCACACCTTGTCACTTGATAGACTTTGCCTTGGTAATCATAGTCACCATGCCTGCAATGGTGAAGGTATCCTTTTTCTGCAACCACCACTACCTACCCAACTATTTGCCTAGCATTTTTTGTTTCTTCTTGGAGGGTGCACTTGGACTTGCAGACCCTTACTTGCCTTTTCTTTTCTTTGGCTTTTTCTTTGTTATTTCTATCTACTTCTAACCTTATTGCTTCCAAGGTCCCAGATTAAGCAGTTGGGAGCCTTATTTTCTCTACCTAGGCTATTTGTCTGCCAAGATTAAACAGTTTGGACAGACTTCTTTCTCTAGTCTACAACAGGAAATTGAAATCAAGGCCTGATCCAGATTAGACTGTTGGATCATCCATCAGAATGGAAACAAAGCCATCAAAATTGAAATAAGGAGAAACTTTTTACATGCCTTGTGTTTCTAGGAAATATGGGATCTTTGCATAATCAAAGCAGAGCATATTTGGACTTTCCCTAGCCCATCATGAAATATGAAACCTATTGGTATAGGTATCCAACAATTTCCAAATAGAACTAAGCAATAGGAAATCTAGACTATTTCTGATTTTCTGTCCAGACTTTGAGGTGAATTGTTGCTGACTGTAGCTACTTTTTCGCTTCTTCTATTTGTCTGCTGCCAAAACTGTAGGATTTTTGTTTATCTTTATTCAACCAGCTCTAGTAACTTATCCCATCGCTCTTCACTTGGAATGGAAAATTTTACCATGCTCCTAAATCTCTCATCTACTTCTGTGTATGTTTGAAAAGTTGGCTTGTTCAGAAATAGATGATGGATTTCATGTTGAATAAAGAGATCATGTTGTAGGCCTTCCATGAAAGCTTCTCCACTTATAGTTCCTCTGAATTTAGAAAATTTATATGCATCTACAACAATATAACATAATTGATATTGATATTTTTCTAATGGGATCAATTTTCCATTAGAATCTCTTAAGGTTGGGAGCTCTTTCTCCTACAATACACTAAATTTTTTGTGGAATATTTTTACCTATATCTCGAATTCTTTTCACTTATTTTCTAATTGCACCATAAAATTGTATTTGTCAACACTCTTTTGACTTCCATAATTGCATCTATTCTATATTGAATGTTGACCTGTTCAATCTCATCTTTAGTTTTGGAATTCAACATTTTTATAATCATGTGTGCTTCTGCTAGACTATGCTCAATTTCAACTTTTGTTCAACTACTGTCTTAACCTTATGCACCATCTCTTCTTGCTAAAAAATGATCTGAATAGATGGCCACAATTCTATAACATTTGCATTAATATTGTGCCAAATTCCGTGCTTAGCTTCTGCTAACATTTGAGTTGTAAGGGATTGATCTTCATATTTTTGAATTTGCTGAATTAATTTAAAATTCTTTTGTACCTTTGCTAGGTATGCATTGTCTACTTTGATCTTGATTTCCTCCATCTTTGTAAGTGATGTTGTTAACTTCTCCTTTTCCTTATTTGTTAATGATAATTCTCCTAAAGCTTGGGCTAGCTTCTCAGAAGAATCTAAAGTTGATGCTTGTGTTGTTTGTTGTGCTTCATGTTGTGTTGATGTACTTGCTTCTTCCAATTGTTCCTTTTATTTCAAAAGTTATTCCATGTCTTATTCCATCTTCTGGATTTGAACATTTTGTTCAATTATTATTTTGAATAGTTTTTCTTTTTCCATTTCCAGATTGGTTACTTCTTTAGCCTGAGGGTGCTCTGTTGTTGGAAGTTTAAGTTGTTTCCCAAGGGCTTGAATATCTGCATTTTTGTTCTTAATTATCTCCTCGACTGCCTTGACATCACTAGGATCATATCCTAGTTTGATAATTAAATCTTCTAAAGTTTTAATTCTGGTGTCTTTGGCCAGAGAAGACATTCTTTCTATCTTCAACTATGAGTGCATATTATTTAGAGATGTTTGTAACTTGGAGGCAGCCATGGCTGAACTAGTCAGTGTTGAGTAAATCATTTCACTTGCTTGCTTATGCAAATTGATTTGATCAATTGCATGAACCTTTTTGGTATCAACAGAAAATATTGAAGCCTTGTAATCTTCTACACTTTTGGGGGATGGAACTGTAGGTTCCAAAAAGGCCATTTGGAACTACCCCTTTTCTGTGTCAAATATAGATAGAAACCTATGTTGGGTGGTGGTAGTTTGTATCCAAAACTCTGAATATACTAAAGCCTTCAAAGCTTCATTCTTTAACTTGATCTCCCTGTATCTTGAAAAAATGATCTGTTGTGCTGGAATCTAAAATGTAGAAGATATAGGGGACTCAATTGTCTCCTCTACATATGGGAAAGAAGTGGTAGGAGTACATTTCAAAACCATTGTACTTTTCTCTTGTGAATCCTTTTCTTCTGAGGATTCTTCTTGAATATTTATTGCCTAAGGATCTGTCTTAGTATTAATCTTTGGATCTTTCTTTCTCCTCTTAAAGACATGAAACTCTATAGCCTAAGCTTCTGAATCAGTAGGGGACATAATTTCCCTTGGCTCTTAATTTCTTTGTCTTTTGGGATAATATTTTTCAGAAATGATTGACTGACTATTTTCTCTTCAACCTCATGTAGTGTTTTTTCTATCCACTACTCCTTCTTAGCATATTGCTCTATATTTGACCTAGGTGTATGTGCATATGGAGTAGATTTCTGCTCAACTCTCAAATTTTAAATTATCACTAATGGATCATAAGACCAAGTGAAGCTTGGATTAAATTTCATCTGCTTTAATATTTCCTCCACTTCCTTTTTTGTTGCTATGGTATTTTAAATATAAGGCCCAACATTTGTCTTCAATTTAAATTGTACCTTCTTTTCATTTGATACAAATGAAATTCATCCATGTTTAACATCTGTCTAGTGTATTCAAGGGAAAAGACTCTCACTGACACAAACACAAGAAATTTATAGGGAGGAAGCTCACACCCATAGATGCTAATTTCTGTATAATTCTGGTATAGATACCAGTCTCCAACTTTTGACTTCTCTGAAAGATGAAAAACCTTCTTGATCTCTGGTGAAATCCTTGGTTTAACATTACTGCTGAATAGACACAAGGATGTATGTAGAAACTTATCCACAAAATCGGTGAATGAATAATATTGTGAATTTATTCTAACTAATGAGGTCTAGTGAATGAATGCTAATGGACTTCCTTGATCATCCATCTTCTGTAATTGGAACTTAAACCTATCTTCCTGGTAAAATATCATCAGATATACTAAAATTGATTAGTGTTTGAACACACCTTCAACTTTAAACTCACGAAACTGCTCATGTATAACATCTGATAAGAACTGATTGTAATTAAAAAAGAATTGAAGGCTTCTGACCAACTGAAAATACTGATAAAAACCCTAACACTACCTCATCTACCCACTCGTCTGTATGATAATCTAGTAAACAGGTAACCATGTAAATTAGTTGTCTTGACATCTCAGGGAAAATAGAAGTAGAGTATGGAGGATTTGTTCTAGGCAATTTAGAATTCTCGGGTAGAAAAAAATAAAAAATATGGCCTCCCTGGGGGAAAGTAATCTTTTTATATATGTCCATGAGTGCATCAATGGAAAATGGGTGCAGAGAGGCCCGTGGATTTGTCTGAAGAGCTCGAAAAATTATTTCTCGAGAAATTTAAAATAAGACTTCATTGTTTTGGGCGATTACTGCTTTCTGGCTAGGAAGGTACCTGAGATGAAACCAGGTAGCGAATTCTGGGAAAACATGAATATGGGGAAAGGTGAATTTAGGTAGAAGTGATTCCCAGATATTTAAATCATCACTATGGTCTAAATACTTCTGCTTTTCCCAATTATGCAACTCATTCAGATCAAACTCACATTGAGTTTTTGCTATCTTGTATTGAGTATCAATTAAAGGGGTCCTATCTAAATCAAGGATGGGGGGTACCATAGGATTCTCATCAGGCATATTTTCCTTTCCTTCATGCAAATACATCTTAATTTTAATGGGAATTTTGGGGAAATAGAGTTACCTAGTTGTAGTTAACTGAGATTTGTAGAAGGAGATCACTTTGCAAAGGGCACTGGTATGCTTTAGATATACTTCAGGCTGAACCTACATAAATCATACAAATGTCGAAAGGGAAATTTGTAGGTTGAGGTGGAATTTTTATAATAAAATTTGAGTGCGTTTAACAAGGTTGTTACAATTTTTGGAGCGTGCCATTAATGGGAAATTCATACGTTAGCAGGATAAATTTATTATCCAACATTTACACAGCTGTTGGTGGGTGATTTGAATGGTAATGGTCATATTATGTGGATAGTAGGTCACGTGGACAGATGGATGAGTGACAAATGGTGTGGGTGGATAGCGAGGAATGAACGGGCGGAAGGGAATGTCAAATGGTGGTTTTCAGGTGGGGGTTGGAGCGGTAAATGGTATTGGGAGGGGACCCCCTGAAAACACTATGGAGATGACACATAAATTGGTTGGTTTATTTTGAAACCACATTTCAGCGCCCCCGCCCACCCCGCGCCCGCGCGCCCGCCCCCCCCCCCCTCCCCTTTCTTTAAGTCCTGAAAGGGGGGGCTGAGGTCCAAACGTCGTCCCATGCCGTTGACCTGGGCGGGGACGATCACAACCGTTGGAAAGTGAAATTTATTTATACAAGATGACAAAATGTTGTGTCGAATTTATTTCAAACTTTTAAAACAAATTTTGATAAAAAAAATTCAATCAGCAACATTTGAACTAGCGTGCCCTTCTGGGTTTTATTCCTATTTTTATTTTCTTTCTTTTTTATATTTTTCTTTTCTTTTATATTTTTCTTTTTTTAAAGACTAAAAAATTAAAATGAAAAATAATTTACAATATCCCTGTGGGATAAATTTCTAAATAACCATACCTGGACTACTATATTTATAGGACCCTAACAGGTCCCGTTGGGGTTAGTTGGGTAGCCAACTTCCGAGCTCGTAAATTGGTCATATTATCTCTATTTGGCATGTACAATACCTTGTTGGAAATATATATCTTAGTGCTATATGATTTGCAGCAGACCCCTGCCTACAGTGATGTGCTTGCTGACAGTTATGGGCCTACTACAAACCTAAAAAAAACATCGTTTAGGGGGTCAAAACGGCTCTTGAATTTCATCACCTGAAAACTGCTAAAAATAATAAATGTTGCAATAAACAAGGAAACGGATGAAACCAACTCGAGGTCTAGTTGGAATAGGTTGGTGTCCACCAATATCCACCTGGATCAATCCTCCCTCCTTAGGAAGGAATGGTCCCCATTGTGTGCAAAGCCTCCATGATGTGAGTAAATTTCTGTTGAACCTGGTCATTAGTGAACCACTTGCCCCGGTGAAGATGTTGGCCTACTATGGCAACTCGATATAGCTGGATCCTCTGTTGGAGAGTGTTCTTGATCTGTGTGTCCATGATCTGATTAGTTGTGGCCCATTCAATGTAGTCTGGGTTGAGCTTTTTTTGTGTGAGTTGTTCTGCAATGTCGGATGTGTCCAACAATGGTGGAAACTATGGTCGAAGGCGATCTACATTGAACACTGGGTGTAGACCAAGGAATGGTGGAATCTTGAGCTTGTCACTGACAACCTTGGTGATGGTGTATTTCCCATATCGAAGAATGTGAAGCTTTTGGTGGGGTCCAGCGAGACACTCCTTCTGCAAATGTAGCCAAACTTTGTTGCCTACCTGAAACTTGTGCGACACCCAATGTTAATCATGGCGTTGCTTGTACTTAGCATTGGCTCTATCCAATATATCATGGATATGCTGGTAGATGTGTTGAATGCACCTAATGAAGTTGTTAGCCTTGTCGTATTTGGACTAGACGTGAGCCGAATTTTCTTGAGTAGATGGAAATGGTATGGCCACATTAATGGGACATAATGGATGAAATACCAACCGTACCTGAAAGGGGTTGTGGCCTGTTGAGCTGTGGAGAGATCTGTAATAGCTGTACTGGACATAGAGGAGGCTTTCATCCCATGTGCGTGGATGCTTCGAGTTGTACATGCACATATTGTGTATGATCATCCTACTGAGAACCTCTGTTTGGCCATCAGTTTGGGGATAGAAAGTTGTGGACTTCGTAAGTTTGGTATCTAGCATCGACCAAAGATTTGACCAAAATTAACTTAGGAATTTGATGTCCCTATTTGAGACAAAGGACTATGGGATTCCAAACTGGACCCGCACTTGCTCAAAGAAGAGTGTAGCAGTGGCTTCTACTATGATACTCTTCTTCTAGGTCACCATAATGGCCATCTTAAAGAATATATATACGACCATGAAAATGTAGTCATTGTACTTCGTAGAAGGAAGGCCCAACATGTAATCCATGGAGATGGATCCCCAAGGTCGACTAGGAGTAGGCAGAGGGGTATATATGCCTTTCTTCTTGATGGTTGGTTTGGAAATGATGCATGCAATGTAGGATTTAATGTACCTCCCAACATCTTTATGAAGGTTTGGCCAATAAAAATAATTTTGCAGTACTGCCACTGTTTTCTCTACTCCAAAATTTCCAGCGACCTGACTATAGTGCACCTCCCAAATCATCTAGGCACACTTGCTTGAAGGAACACAGATGTTTCCTAGGTTTCATAACAATGCATCCTAGAGGTGAAAATTTGGAACTTTCTTACCTTCCAAGAGTGTCTGGTATACATTGTCGAATTTTGGATTGTTCTTATAAAGATGTGGCCACCCCGAAGCCTTGTGTGCAAAGGAGTCGAGAAAAATGATCAACGCCATCACTGGTGGTCGGCTGAGGCAGTCTGCAACATTATTAGTTCTTCCCTTCTTTTACTTAATGTTCAAATGGTATTGTTGCAGGTATGAGAACCATTTCTAGTGGGGATAACTTCCCTTAGTTCTATATAAATTGTAGGGGTCGGTGGTCTATGCAAATCATTGTTTCCTTCCCTAGGAAGTAATGTTTCCATTGATGGCAGGGCTACACAATGGAATACATTTCTTTGTCATAGGTGGGATAATTTCAAACTGTCTAAAAGTGTCTCACTATGATAAGCCACTGGATACCCCTGCTAAGTAAGAACTGCACCAATAACATATTCAGAGGCATCTGTCTCAATCTCAAATGGTTGGTGCAGGTATGGTACTGTGAGCACAAGTTTAGAGAAGAGGTGCTACTTCAACTCGGAAAACACATTATGTTGGGTTTTGGACCAAAATAAACTTGCTTTCACTCTTCCCTTGGTAACTTGACTTAGAGGCCAAGTGATATGAGAGAACCCCAACATGAACCTACAGTAGAAATTGGAAAGGACTAGAAAGATATGGAGATCTATTAGAGTGGTTGGGGCTGTCCAATATTATATGACTTATATCTTGGTTGGGTTCACATGCAAACCCTGCTCATTAATGATGTGCCCCAAATATTGAACCTAGGTCATGCCAAAAGTGGATTTCTCTAGATTAGCACACAAATTGTGTTGTTGCAGGGTTTGGAGGACTTGTCGAATATGGTGGAGGTGCTCTTCCCAACTCTGGCTAAAGATAAATATTTCATCTAAATACACCACCATGAATGCATTGGTGAAGGGTCACAATATTTCATCCATCAACCTCATGAAGGTTGTGGGGGAATTCGTCAACCTGAAAGGCATGACCAACCATTCAAAAAACCCCTCCTTAGATTTGAAGGCAATCTTCCACACATCGGAGGGTTCGATAGGTACCTAGTGATAACCAGACTTCAAGTGAATCTTACTGAAATATTCCCCCCCTTGAGCTGGTCCAGAAGGTCATCAATCCGTGGGATTGGGTACCTATTCAAGATATTGATCTTGTTAAGCACCCGATAGTCAATACAAAGTCTCTAGGTCCCTTCATTCTTCTATACAAATACAATCGGGTACCCACAGGGTGATGATCTTGGTCTGATGTGCCCTTTTTGCAATGAATCCTGAATCTGCCTCTTGATCTCATCATTCTCTAGAACAAACCATCAATATATTGGTCTATTGGGTAGTGGAGTGCTCAGGGTCAGGTTGATGGAGTGCTTGACATGACAGTGTAGAGGTACCCATGTAGGTGAGGTGAAAATGTACCTGTAATCCTCCAAGACCTTGTCCATCTGATGATGTTGTGTGAATGAGCCCTATTTGTAAGTCATGGCAACAATATTTTTCTTTCCCTGAGACAAAATCATAAGGAAAACAAATTTCCTAGTCTGTGAAATGATCTTACTGCATTGCTTTGCAGAGATTAAAGAGATGGTAGTAGGCGAGGCTACCTCTCGTATCCTGCACAACTTATTGCCCAAAGTAATAATCATAGAGTGAGGTCTAGACCCATATACAACATGTCGCTTCCACAAGTATGGTATTCATAATAATACATCACAAACTTCAAGAGGAGAACCATCACACAGTACCTCGTCCATGAAGGGCTTGATGTTGTAGGGAAGACGACACTACTAGCTGATGCAGAGATCTCATCCTTGGTGAAGCCACTTGATGGTGTATGATTGTAGATGTGTTGTAGTCGGTAGACCCAACCACTTCATGACGTCTGTTGAAATGAGGTTCTTTTAGCTCTTGCTATCAACAATAAACTACAGTGGAGAACCCTTCACCCAAATCTACCAGTGGAAGAAGTGTTCCCCCTCCTCTTGATCTTCAGTCTCCTTATTCTGGATCTTGGTGGTGGTCACTGTTAGCCCTAAGGTGCAGCGCTGCTAGTTTGAAGATTAAAGGAAGAAGATGGTCTGCTTTGCCGTCCTGGAAAGGGCCCCCACACTGGCCATCACTCCACTTTCCCCACTCTTCCACTTACATTCTATCCCGCTCATATCTTAACCCGACCCTCACTTCATAACGAAACCCTCTTTCACCTTAGCCTTAAATAAATTAACCCAAAAACCCCGAAAAACCTTACCTTTTCGTCATAAGCGCCCTCCGCACATTGCCCGAGAACACCACATACCTCCGTGTCCCTCCACCATCGATCTATCCCCACTGATCTTTCGGCCCATGTTTCACCCGATCAATGAAATATGCTCGATCGATCTCTGCCGTTAGATCACTCCCACTAGATCTAACGGCTATTGCTCTTATTGTGCGGGCAACTAGCGAGAGGATTACCCACCCGATAAAGGTGGTTTTTCTCTCTCCTCCTCTGCTACGTGGCGTACAATAAGTGGCATTAGGCCGACTCCATCCTTTATCATTTACCACCCGATGAGTGCTCGATAGAGACCATAACCACCCAAAAAAAACCACCCCCAGGCGTTATCATCCGAGAACCTCCTCTGCTCGATGGCCATCTAATTTGACCACGCGAGATCCAACTGCTCAGACTTTTTTGCTGCCACCAAAGACTGCAAGCCTCATGCAATCGATCTCCCTCATTCATGATCACTCCTGCTTGTCCTTTGCCACCCTGCCATTACTCTATCCATCCGATTTAATTCATCCAATAGCTACCCGCTTGTCCTCCACCATCCTGCCATTACTCTATTTTTCCTAATTAGCATGTCCAGCCACCCATGCACAACATACCCTACTTCCTATCAGTTACCCGAGGAGGAAGGTGGTTGACTCTGTCAGTGTCATGACAATCAGGCCGCTGAACAAAATTAATAGAAAGTATGGCCGAAAGAGAAAGGACACAACACAATAAAAGAAAACAAAATTAAACAGTCATGGAGCCTCACTAGCACAATCAAGTCAGCCACCTAACGGGGCAGTGTTGTACTAGAATTAATTACCATTTTCGTGATGGAAGGAGAATTGTGTCCTTGTACATCATTAGGCAGTTAAAGACAGTGGGGATAGATTAAGACACCTCAAGCCCTAAAAATCTCGAGAGCATTGTAAAGAGCTATAAATAGCTGAAAGTAAGATGTAATCAGGGTTCAACTTCTGGAGACTGTTAAGACTCTGCTACTCAAGCTTCTCATCTTCATTCATCAGTAATACAAGCTTCTTTTGTTGTTATATGTTCAATATCCCAATTTCCCTTCTGCTCTAAGCTTTCACTTGAACATGCTATTCAGGTTTCTTTTGTGTCTAATTCCAGATAACTGTCATCTTATCTCTGCGTTGATGTATTAGATTTGCAAGTTTCATTTACTTTCTGTAGATGGCCATCATATGTTTATGTATGTATCTACTAGTATAGTTAGGATTCTCCATTCATTCACTGAATCTACAAACTATTGAGCATTAGTAGTCTAAAGCCTTGTACGCTGAGGGTGTTCATGCATGCCTTGAGTTAAATAGAGCCGAAATGGTTATCTGGCTTGATCCAAACCATCATCCATTCTGATAGTTCTGAGAACAATATCGAAGATTACATGTTACCAGGCATCTCCGAGCCACAACCATAGGAGAGTTTCCTAGAGTGATAACATAAATTGGCACCGTTGCCGGGGAGAGGAGATTGAAGCTCAGCTTCCCTAGGAGACGACACAGATCTAACTTTGATGATAGACAAATTTTGGACATTCTTTTGGTTTTAATCATCTATCTGGCAACTCTACTAGAGGACAAACCTCTTGGTGACTCCATTGCATAATTTTGGCTTAGTTTGGAAGGCATACTCGAAGAAATCCTCAGAAGTCGCAAGTTGACCCAATATCTGACCCTGAAAAGATAATCAAAGAAAGAAGGGATTTCAAGAAGGGATCATTGGGTTCAGGTAAACCTAAACAATATTCTATACATATTCAAGAAAATCCTGCAATAGAACAAACACATGTCGAGAGTATAGCATCTAATACTAGCAGTGAAGAAAAAATCTCAGAGATACATAAAGCTCCCAATTCTTTAGGTTCTCCTTTTTTTGTAAGCCAAAAGGGAACCTCACCTCCTATCCATCATATCCCCTTAGTATTATCAGTCACTCCTCAGCCCTCTTTCATTCAGATCTCCAGTACCCTTTTAGCCACCACAGCTATGGCAGGTCCACAGGCACCCACCAAAATGGAGAGAATTATAGCTGCTAGGTATGGACCTCTAGTACTGCCTGTTCCTTTGAATGCTATGTCTGTTGGAGAATATCAGAAATACATGCCTAATTTTACTGGGACAAAAGGGGTTACAGCTGAAGAACATCCTGAATCATTCTATAGCTATGCTGATAATCTAGACATTAGTGAAGATGATGTATGGATAAGAGTATTTGTCCAAAACCTAGATGGAGAGGCTAGAAACTGGTCCAGGGAATTGACCTCGAGGTATATAACAGATATTGAAGCCTTAGATGATGCATTACTAAAGCATTGGGGGGACAATAAATATCTTCTCTACTACCATACTGAGTTTGGGAACCTGAAAAGGGAAAATGGTGAGTCACTGTCTGATTTCAATAAAAGGTTTAACCACATGTACAGTAAGATACCAGCTGAAGTGAAACCCACTCCTACCTCTGCTAAACTCACCTATGCCAATGCTTTTGATTCTGACTTTTACCTACTATTGAGGGATAGAAGATGTGCTATTTTAACTGAGATGCAGGATGCAGCCTTGGAGGTAGAATCTAACATCATGGCCGCAGAGAAACTCAAGGGACATGTTGATTGAAGGAAGCAAAGGGGCGAATCTTCATCATCTTCAGATCCCAAGTTAGATAAGATGACCAAGATAATAGAGTCATTAGCCTCTGAAATCTATAAGCTAAAGATGGAACAACACTCTGGGAAAGGAAGAGCTCCTAATGCCTTTGCTTTTAGGAATCCGAACCCATACAGAAGAACTAATGAGAAGTTGCAGGTTCCTCAAAGAAGCAAAGATGCAACTGAAGACCAAAGGATGAAGACCCCCTTGCAGAATGTAGTCATGGATGAATATTAGTATGAGGCAGACGATGAGATCCATTTTCTAGAAGACAAGGGCAATGCCTCTTTTTTGACCCTAGCTGCATATGAAGAGTCACTATCCGAGGACCAAAACAACCAAGAGTGGGATGGTGGGGCTGTTCTGCAAACTGATGACCAACACATATACAATATAAGGTCCAAGGTGAATACTTCCTAGCAAACCCCTGTTCAAAGCGTTACCGTCCCTGCAATGCAGCAAACTAACAAGCAAAAACGACCAGCAATTGATCCCATCATTCTCAAAGCTCCAGCTCAAGAGGTAAGAGGCCCTGACAAGTCCCCTTCTCCCTTCAGTTTTGAACCAGAAATCCAAAAGCTAAAAATATCTATACCTCTTATGGAATTAGTGAAGAATGAATCTTTTAAGAAGCCCATCCTTGAGGCCCTTGAGCTTAAATCCACACAAGCATCCCATGACTATGTGAATCTGCAAGATGACAAGCTAGCCATTGCCCTCAGCCCAATGATTGAGCATTCTGATGACAATTCCCCATCATTCTATGTTTCCTTGCCTATTCATGACAAAATCCTTCACAATTGTCTTCTAGACACAGGTTCCAACCATAATCTAATGTCCAAGATTGTCATGGAAGAGTTGGGCCTGGACATCATTAGGCCGTATCATGACTTGTTTTCTTTTGACTCTAGAAAGGTGAAATGTTTGGGGTTAATCAAAGACCTAGCCATCACCTTGTCTCAGCTGCCCATGAAGAGCATGATGATGGATATTGTGGTAGAAGATGTCCCCCCTAAGTTTGGCATGCTACTTTCCAGAGGATGGATTAAGAGATTAGGTGGGACATTGCAGAATGACCTGTCCTATGCCACTGTCCCAATTTTTGGAGGTGAAAGCAGGAGATTATACAGAGAGGCTCAGTTGGCTTATATCATCAACGATGAAAGGAATACTACTAATCATCCCATCTATGTTGTTGATACTGATTTTGGGTCCTGTATTCTTCAAGTAGAAAAATCACAGTTGGCCTCCATGCAGCTTAGAAATCTGGTCTGCCATAGAAAAGAGGAGGAAGGCTCACAAATATGGGAAATGTTCTTTGATGGAGCTTGGTCTAAAGAAGCTGCAGGAGCAGGTGTAGTTCTTGTATCTCCCACACAAGAATACATACATTTGTCTTTCAAGCTAACATTTCAGGTCACCAATAACATAGCAGAATACGAAGCCTTGATGTTAGGCTTAAACACTGCTAAAGAAATGGGCATCAAAGATTTGAAAGCATTTAGAGATGCAAATCTGATTATTCAATAGGTGAACAAGACATTCCAAGCAAAGCACCCCAGGCTGAAGGCATACAAAGATGAGGTATGGAAGCTCAAGGATTCTTTCAATAGCTTTAGTATTTCATACATCCCTAGAGCTAAGAATCATCTTGTTGATTCCTTTGCTATGTCTGCTAGCACTTTTGCCCCTCCTTTGCCCCCTAAATTGACTTATGAAGTCCAAGTGAAATATAGACCATCTTTGCCTGACAATGTCAAGTATTGGAAAGTTTTTGAAGACGATGATGAAGTCAATAGGTCTCTACAAGTCATTGATGAATTCTCTGAAATGCAAATTAACCAAGAGAACGAAGCCATTGAGAAATGCAATCAGCCCAAGTTGAGAGACAAAATTGGCTAGAATAGCATTGTGCAGCTGCCTAGTAACCATATACCCAAAGGGTTGGTGCCCTTAGAGAGGTTGTTTGACCATAACGATGTACCTTATAAACCTGCTAAAAACTAAAGTGAATCTGCAGTTCATGAACATAAAATAGGGAGTCCAACCCATCCAAAGTACATAAATTTGTCCACTCACTTGTCTATTACCTAGAGCTTTGAGTATTGTACCCTGATGAAACAATTTTCTGATGTATTCACTTGGGAATGCAACGACCTTAGAACCTATGACACCAATATTATTCAGCATAAGATTCCACTGGAGAAGAACACCATCCCCTTCAAGCAGAAATTGAGGCCGATTAACCCTCTCTTGTTACCTTTGATTGAAAAGGAGATCAAGAAGTTGCTAAATGCCAAGATCATAGTTCCCCTAAGGTACTCGAAGTGGATAGCTAACCTTGTGATAGTGAGGGAGAAGAATGGAGAAATTAGGCTTTGTGTTGATTTCGGGAATCTGAACAAGTTATCTTAAAAAGACAACTACCCCCTGCCCAAGATGGAACATTTGCTGCAAAAAGTTTCAAGGGCTAGAGTCATGTCTTTCTTGGATGGATTTTCAGGCTACAATCAGATTGTCATACACCTAGAAGACCAAGAAAAGACTGCATTCACTACTCCTTGGGGCACTTTCATGTACTCCAAGATGCCTTTTGGACCGATGAATGCTGGGGCTACTTTTCAAAGGGCCATGGACATAGCCTTCATGGGTGAGAAGGACAAGTTTGTCCTTATCTATCTTGATGACATAACAGTTTTCTCCAGCAGTCACAAGGATCATTTACAACATTTGAGGAAGGTGTTTCTAAAGTGTAGGAGGTTTGGAATCTCAGTAAATCCAAATAAGTCACAGTTTTCTCTAGAAGAAGGCATACGTTTAACACATATTGTTTCTGCTACAGGCGTAAACATTGATCCAGAAAGAGTTCAAGAAATACAGACATTGTCCATCCCAAGGTCAAAGAGGGACATTCAATCCTTTCTGGGTAGAATTAACTTTGTAAGGAGATTTATTCCAAACTTTGCAGAGCTAGTGAAGCAAATCACTTCCATGCTAAAAAGGGGGTCAGAAATAAAATGGACAGAGGATGCAAGAATATCTTTTGAAGCCATCAAAACAGCTATCATGGAAGCTCCCACTTTAATCAACCCAAACTACACCAAGGAGTTTTATATCTTCTCTTTTGCCTGTTATGATACACTGGCAACGATCTTATTGCAGAAGAATGGTGAAGATGTAGAGCACCCAGTCGCCTTCTTCAGCAATTTATTGAGAGATGATGAGTTAAGGTATGACCTTATTGAAAAGCAGGTGCATGCTTTTATAAAGTCCTTAAAGGCGTTCCGAATTTACATTCTGCACTCCAAGGTGGCTGCCTATGTGCCTTCAGCTTTAATAAAGGATGTCCTAACCCAGCCAGATGTCGGTGGAAGAAGAGCCAAATGGATTGCAAAACTCATAGAATTTGATATAGAGGTGAAGGCCACCAAGCTTGTTAAAGGCCAAGGCTTGGCTAAGCTTATGGCTGAGGAAAATTTCAGTCTAGTGGACATAAATTGCATAAGCTTAAATTCAGATGGAGAACAAACAGAGGAAGAAGCAGGAAAGCATGAACAGAACCAGTCCTTGGCTGAGAATTTGGTCACTTGTGAGTGGTATTCTAGTATAGCTCATTTCTTGTTAAAGCTAGAAGTCCCTCCAAGGCTTAGCTCAAGTCAGGCCAGGACCATTAAGCTCAGATCAGCTAAGTTTTGTATTAATAAGGACTTTCTCTATTGGAGGGACCCATCTGGAATCCTCTTGAGCTATCTCGACAAAGAACAATCTATGGAAGTTATGCACCAGTTTCATTCTAACATCTGTGGAGGGCATCATTATTGGAAAACCACAGCCCACAAGATCTCGAGGGTTGGGTATTATTGGCCTTCTCTGTTCTCTGATGTGTTTTCATTTGTGAAATATTGTGACAAATGACAGAGGTTTACAGGAAGACAACAACTGAAATCACTACCCTTGAAGCCAATACACACCAATGGTCCCTTCCATCAGTGGGGTTTAGATTTCATAGGAGAGATTAATGCACATTCCAGTGGCCAGCACAAGTGGATTTTAGTAGCCACTGACTATTTTACCAAATGGATTGAAGTTGTACCCACTAAGAAGGCTGATCACCAGGTTGTCATGAAGTTCCTCACCGAGAATATCTTCACCAGATTTAGTTGCCCAACCAAACTAGTCATTGATAATGCAGCAACTTTCATAGCGAAGGAATTGGTGGACATGTGTGAATCAATGGGCATTCAATTGGTGCATTCTACCTCATACTATCCTCAAGGCAATGGATTAGCTGAGTCATCAAATAAGAGCCTGGTAAGGATAATCAAAAAACTGCTGCAAGACAACAAAAGAAGCTAGGATTCCAAGCTGAAGTTTGCATTGTGGGCTGATAGAGTTACCACCAAGAAATCCATAGGGAACCCTCTATTCAAGCTGGTGTATGGTACTGAGGCTATTTTTCCTATCCAATTGACCCTCCCTGTGGCCAAGTTCTTACAAGAGGAGCAGGATGAAGAAAATTACATGGCAAGGAGGATGAGTGACTTGGTTGAAGTCCAGCAGATCAGGGAACAACTGATTGAGAAGTCAGCAATGCATCAAAAGAAGATCAAGGAAGTCTTTGATAAAAAGGCAATGATGGACAGTTTTTAGGTTGTTGATTGGGTCCTCAAGTGGGATGCATTCAAAGAAAAGAAGGGTAATCATGGCCAATTCGATGCTTTGTGGACAAGACCTTTTGTCATTACCCAAGCTCACACAAACAACAACTTCATCCTCCACAATCTAGAGGGGGAAATTGTTTTCGATGGTCCAATCAATGGGCATTTTCTCAAGCTTTATTTTGTTTAAGGTTGTAAAGGCCTTAGCTTTGTAAATATGTTTTTGTCTCAGTTTTTATTTTTATGCAAAATTGACTCCATGCCCAATGGAACACTAGGAGGAAGATTTGATTTTGGTTTTACTGGAAAGGCAGTGATCTACAGTTCTTGAAACCTCACAGGGAGGCTTTCATCCCCAGAAGGAGCCAGTGTTAGCCCTGAGGTGCAGCGCTGCTAGTTTGAAGATTAAAGGAAGAAGATGGTCTGCTTTGCTATCCTGGAAAGGGCCCCCACACGGGCCATCACTCCACTTTCCCCACTCTTCCACTTACATTCTATCCCGCTCATATCTTAACCTGACCCTCACTTCATAACAAAACCCTCTTTCGCCTTATAATTAGTTAAATTAACCCAAAAACCCCCGAAAAACCTTACCTTTCCATCATACGCGCCCTTCGCACGTTGCGCAAGAACACCCCGTATCTCTGTGTCCCTCCGCCGTTGATCTCTCCCCACCGATCTAACGGCCCATGTTTCACCCGATCGATGAAATATGCTTGATCGATCTCCGTCATTAAATCACTCTCGCTAGATCTAATAGATGTTGCTCTTATCGCGCGGGCAACTAGCAAGAGGATTACCCGCCCGATAAAGGCAGTTTTTCTCTCTCCTCCTCCTCTACGTGGCATGCAATAAGTGGCATCAGGCGGACTCCATCCTTTACTGCTTACCGCCCGATGAGTGCCCGATAGAGAGCATAACCACCCAAACAAAACCACCCTCGGGCATTATCGTCCGAGCACCTCCTTCGCCCGATGGATGTCCGATCTCACCACCCGAGATCCAATGGCTCAGACTTTTCCGCTACCACCAAAGACTGCAAGCCTCATGCAATCGATCTCCCCCATTCATGATCACTCCTGCTTGTCCTTCGCCACCCTGCCATTACTCTATCCGTCTGATTTAATTCATCCAACACCTACCCGCTTATCCTCTGCCATCCTTCCATTACTCTGTTCTTCTTAATTAGCACGTCCAGCCGCCCATGCACCTCATACCCTACTTCTTATCAATTACCCAAGGAGGAAGGTGGTTGACTCTATCAGTGTCATGACAGTCAGGCCGCTGAACTGAATTAACAGAAAGTATGGCCGAAAGAGGAAGGACGCAGCATGATACAAGCAAATAGAATTAAACAGTCATGGAGCCTCACTGGCACAATCAAGTCAGCCACCGAATGGGGAAGCACTGTACCAAAATTAATTACTATTTTCGTGATGGAAGGAGAATTGTGTCCTTGTATGCATCAAGCAGTTAAAGACAATGGGGATATATTAAGACACCTCAAGCCCTAAAAAGCTTGAGAGCATTGTAAAGAGCTATAAATAGCTTAAAGTAAGATGTAATCAGGGTTCAACTTCTGGAGACTATTAAGACTCTGCTACTCAAGCTTCTCATCTTCATTCATTAGTAATACAAGCTTCTTTTGTTGTTACATGTTCAATATCCCAATTTCCCTTCTGCTCTAAGCTTGCACTTGAATAGGTTGTTCAGGTTTCTTTTGTGTCTAATGCCAGATAATTGTCATCTTATCTCTGCATTGATGTATTAGATTTGCAAGTTTCATTTACTTTCTGTAGTTGGCCATCATATGTTTATGTCTGTATAGTTAGTATTCTCCATTCATTCATGGAATCTACAAACTATTGAGCATTAGTGGTCTAAAGCCTTGTAGGCTGAGGGTGTTCATGCATGTCTTGAGTTAAACAGAGCCGAAATGGTTATCTGGCTTGATCCAAACCATCATCCATTCTGATAGTTCCGAGAAAAATATCGAATATTACATGTTACCAGGTGTCAGAGCCTAGATTGACCTCAGGCTGAAGGAAGGCAATCCTAGGATAACCACAAACCAAGCTTAACATGGTAGCTAGCCCTACTAGGTTGAGAGAGGGCTCTCTCCTTTATAGAACTCAGTCAAAGTGACTGGATTAGATGTGATTTTAGGTTAGGTATAGTAGCTCAGGGGATTTTGATTGAATTTGTTGGTTTTTGTGCTGGGTCAGATGGAGCTAGGCAAGCCGGGTCTGGGAAATTAGGTCAGAGTACAGGGTCTTCTATGGGGCAAGGTAGGTATAGGATTTTACACTTGAAATTGAGTAACATGAGAGGTCTAAGACTGGTGAGGAGCTGAGGAGGGCATGTAAAGAGCATGTATCCTTCTCAAATAGTAGAAAACATAGAATACTAAATGGCTTCCCAAGGCAGAGCACATTAAACAATGAATTCTACCAATCTATCTTGATATCATTCAGCTAGAAGCAATTAATTAGATTGTGGCATACATAAAACATGTGAAAAACTGATAACAGAAGAAGAAACTATGCAAAATCACCATAGCACAAGTATCCCATAAAAATAGCTACAACTCCTATTAATTTCCTTGCTAGCTGCTTTCAAATGATGTACAATATTGTTCAAAGCATCCAAGTGTATCCAACCTTGCAAATGAAGAAGAAAATATATAATATAGATAACCAAACCACTCATCCTAACCATCAAGGTTCGAATCCATGAGAAGAGGGGCTGTCACAACCATTTCCAAACATGGAATAGGAATATAGACAGTCAAACTACTTGCCTCTATAAGCATGGAAACTTATTCAATAGCCTCAAAACCACCCCTAACTAATGAATCTACCCTATAACACTGTTTTACCATCATAATTACATACTATGTCATAAATTACATCATAAAAACAACCATGAGGAGAGAGAAAGTGAATCCATAGTGAAAACAGGTGAAATTTTGGATTTCTTGACAAATTGGTCAAAAGCGCAGCACCACTTTCTACCTGCCTTTGGAGGCCTTCCCCTTAACCAAATTGAGCCCAAGATAGCTCAGTGGAAAGGTCTTCGGGTATAACTTCTATAACAACTTGAATTTTTGAATTTTCAGGTCATTTGCCCCCTCAAAACTTGAATCTCCCAAGACTGCTTCTGTGTGTCCAAAATGAGGCAGAAAGGTCATTTTTTAGTAGTTTCTGGACCTTTTGTTGAACTATATTTGCTTCAAAACTTTTGAAAATTTATAGGGTGCATGTTCTCATCCTCCTGAATCCAAATATGCAAGCCTTTTGTTCATCTGATGCTCCAGGGAAAAGCGCAACGCCACCGGCCAGTTTCCTGTGTTGAAAATTTCAAAATTTGGAAAAAAAACAAAAAATCTTCAAAACTTGCCCAGATTTGGCATGGGACACCACCATCAGCTGCTTTGATGTGCTAGTGAGGCTTCAGCTAATATTTTCAACTTATCTTTCTCCTTTTTTCTCTTTAAAGCCTTCCTCAACCTAGCTTTAAGCTTCCTAATCCTCATGTTACAGATTTTGTTGCAGGTCATGTAATGGTAGGCCATGTGGCGGATCATCTTCTTATCCCTGTTGGCCTTCTCAATCAGCCCTTCAAGATGTATGTTTACCCTCTCAAGCCATGTTTCCATATCATTCACAATCTCTTGCTCAATAAGAGTCAACTTGACATGAGCCTCTTTGGCCTTTTGCCTGTTTTCTTTGATCATTTGCAGCTCCATGAGGAGTTGCTTGTCACTCAATTGTTTGTTTTCCTGCTCTAAATATCTAATGATGAACTTGGCTCTTTTTAAGCTATTAGCCAAGGATTGTATTTGAGTTTCTCTCTCTTGAATAATGATGTCTTTGACAGTTTCTTCATCCTGAGCTTCCAAGTCAATGATGTCAACTCCATAATGAGTAAAGTGTTGTTGTGGCTTCTCATGCTCACTGAGATCAAAATCTCTTTCCTCCTCATCACCTGGTGAAGGGATCTATGGACCTTTGAACACCTCATGAGCAATGAAACTCTCCCATGGAATGTTAAGAAGGCTAAGTTGGTGTAGAACAATGATTTTAAGCAAAGAGTAATGGTATATGCTATTCAACTGTTGGGGGTATGATTTCCTTTGTATAATATGTATCATTTTCTCAATGTTTCTAAACATTAAGTAAGGGAGACTCAACATCTTTACTCTAGTGAAATGCATGAGGAGTCTAATATGATAGGCATACAACCGGGAGAACCTACCTTCACAAGTGAAGTACTTGATAATAATCCTCATTAAAGGCACATACATGTTTTCCAAAAACTTAAAGGGGAATAACTTCTTCACTTGATTTCTGTATTTAGCCTTGATTTAAGGCTCATAGTAATCCTCATCAAGATCATGAACCTTGTACCATTTTTCACCCACATTAGGAATTCTAGTGGCCTCTGAAATGACAGCTGATGAAATTGTGAAGGTTACTTCAGCAAGTGTCACCTCATTGTTATGCAAATGAGTGACAAAAAGTTTGACCAACTCATGGTGAAACTGAACTCTCTCCACCATCTCACAAAATTCAAAACATGCCAAGTGTTTAAAATAAGAAACTGCAAGTGAACAAGCCTGTAACTCTGTCAAACTAGTGGGCTCCTCTCTGATGATTTTTCCTCCTTTATGAGGCTTCCTATGTTATATGTTTCTCTCCCTGGAGTTGTCACTAAATGTCTCTTCCTCATACTCATAATCACTGTCTCTTTCCATTGTTTTCCTTTGGTTTTGACAATGTGGTTGTATACGGATAATTGTATATAATAGTGTAGAAATAGGGTGGAGGAATGGAATGGGCAGAATGTATGGGAGGAGGGAGTGTGAAAATGTATGTGTGAACAGGGTTTAGGGATGTGAGTAGGGTTTCGGAATATGAGTAGGGTTTAGGGATGTGAGTAGGGTTTAGGGATGAGAGATTGTAGGGTTTGTGAAATTGTATGTGGGAATGGGATTTAGGGAAAAATATATGTGGAAATGGGGTTTAGGGAACAATATATGTGGGAATGGGGTTTAGGGAACAATAGAAAATCGATAATATAGGAAAACACTAGTGGAGTGAGGAAAACTAGGGTTTTGAATTTGGGAGTGAAAAACACCAAAACTTGACAAGTAAAACCCAAACCACAAGAGATGAGTGATATACTTACTTGCAATATAGGAGAATTGGATGATTTGAGGTGAATTTGGCGATTTGGAGTGATTTGAGGCTCTGCTAGGCAAAGCGGAGCGCTACCTACAGGAGTGCAGCGCCAGCTTGTATGCGCACCGCCCATGTATTTTTGCATTGGGAAATGCTGCTAGAAGCACATCGCCACCTTGAAAGCACAACGCCTTCCTCAGAAGTGCAACACTGACCAAAATCTTGAAAAATGCAGCAACTTCACTGTATTTGCTTAACGACACTTGAAACTCGAGCTTTGATCTCCTTAAGGCACTTTGATCTTCAACAATAACACAATGGGATGAAAAATAGGAGGATGGCTTTATATAGCTTCACCTTTTTTATTTTTGTTTATGAAAACCCACTTTTATAATGTCTAATTGTTTTTTACAATGCTCTATTTTCCATTTTTGTTTCTTTTTACATGGCAAGTGGATTGATGCTTAGAATCACTTGATTTTGCAGTGGCAGGTACTTGGCAGCATTACAAGTTTTAGGAGGAGATTGGGAACAAATATTACATATAGAAACAATAAAATTACATCATGATGAAGAATAAAAACATAATACTCTATTTTCACCTCAAAACAAGATTTGAGGTGAGAACTACATTCAGCTTATCAACTGATAAATTATGATTTTAACCATTATTATTGACCTCCTCATGTGCTTGATGACCCTTATTAACATATAATCACTGAAATTTGACCATGGAGGAAACCCTAAGACCTAATGAGACAAAAACCCTATGTAATTGATGAAATGGACTGAAAATGAGCATGAATATTGACTGAAAGGTATGAAAGAAGATCAGAAAGTACATATCATGAGGGAAAAACTGAATTAGACCCTACCATCAGTAGATCCATGACCTAATGGAATGCAACCTCATCAGAATGAGACTCCTAGTATGAAATGCAAAAGAGTAGATTTTGTTCACTGATGGCAGTGCGAGACATTGACACTAACATTGACTCCAATGGGGATGGTAGCTTCTTGGAGGTGCCAAGAACCATAGATCTCTGGGAACATGTAGATTAGTGCCTCATCGATTGGGCAATAGGGTCAAGACACTTCAAAGACTGAAAATGACACTATGAAAACTGACTCAAGACTCAAATTGTGACTAGAAACTGAATTAAACACACAAACTCACACAAATCACTCAACTTTATAGCCTTCACCTCAGGCCCCAAGCTGAAATGACTGTGTACCTTTGAAATCTTGCAATGAAAAGGAAAATGGTATATACAATGATCATATCATGATTTCAGAAATCACCTTAGAAGAAGTAGCGCTTCAGGAGCCTACCATTGACTGGCCCTCCTGAACAATCCTGTCCATCCATTTCCTTTAGCAGGAATGCATTTTGTCCTCTATATGCAACAATCTTATAGGGTCCTTTCCATAATTTTTCAAACTTACCATGCTTGCCTTTATCTTCATTCCTAGCATCCCACCGCAACACTACATCCTCAAGCTGGAATTTATCTGCTTTTGTTTTCCGGTCATAGATCTTTTTGATCTTTTCCTGCAATTTGAAAGTGTTTTGGAAAACTTCCTCCCTTGTTTGCTGTAAATGAATCATCTAATTTATTCTTCTCTGAAAGTCATCCTCCTCACTACCAGCCTCCTGTAAAAGTATCACAGCCGGAACTGCAAGAGATGTTGGAAAAACTGTGTCAATGCCATAAACTAACTCAAATGGAGGCATACCTATGGACTTCTTCTGGCTCACTCTGTCATCGCACAAGGCATTAACTAACTTTCTGTGCCAACCTTTCTTATTTGTTTCCAGCATCTTCTTGATGGTTTTCACCAATGACTTATTGGATGATTCAGCCAGACCATTTCCCTGCGAGTAATATGCTGTAGAATGACCCAAAGTAATCTTATACTTGTTGTAAAAATCGATCATCTTCTTTGATTTGAATGCGGCTGCATTATCTGCGATGATTTTACTAGGACAACCGAAACGAGATAAAATATTTGATTCTAAAAATTGGATGATTACCGTATCTGTGGCTTGTCTGGTTGGAATTGCTTCAATCCACTTGGTAAAGTAGTCGGTTGCTGTTAGGATCCATTTGTGTTGCACCGACGATGTTGGATGGATTTCCCCGATAAAGTTGAGTCCCCACTGCTAAAATGGTGCATTGAATTCAACCGGTTTCAGAGGAAGAGGCAACAGTTTTCTTTTCCCCTGAAATACCTGACATTCATGACAACTCATGACGGTTTTGTACACATCTAAAAGTAAAGTTGGACAGTAATAGCCTGCTCTCAACACCTTGTTTATTGTTGTCTTCCAGAATAAGTGACCACCATAATCACCCTTGTGAAAGTCACTCATCACCTGCTGAGCCTCATCTTCTACAAGACAATTAAGTAATACTCCTCCTAGATCTTTCCAATAAAGGGCATTATTCAAAATGCAGAATTTGGCAGCTTTAAGTTTGAGAGATCTACCTTTGTTCTTTGTCATCCCCAGAGGTGGTGAGAGGTGTTGAAGTACATACACTATATCTGAATACCATGGTGACTGAAGGAACATTTCAGACACTTGAATCAGAGAGCCTTCTTCTTCATCTTCTAACATGGCTGTGATAAGATTTATATCTAAAGCATGCAGATTTGATTCCGCCATTAACCTTGTCAGGCCTTGTCCTTTGATCAGCTTTGTAGGCTTGATCTCCAAATCATATTCCAACATTGCTGCAATCCATTTTCCCCGCCTTCCTTCTGGATCGGTTTGTATCAACACATCCTTGACTGTTGCATTAGAAACATATGCTATGATGTGTGAGTGTAGAATATACACTCTAAAGTGCTTCAAATCTTTGACAAGAGCAAGAGCCCATTTTTCAATTATGTTGTACCACAAAGTAGCATCTCTAATGGTCCTACTGAAAAATGCAATGGGCTTTTCCAACTGATCTCTTTTTTGCATCAAAACTACTGCCATGGTTTGCTCAGATGCAAATGAGAATAAAATGAAATCTCGCGTATAATCGGTACTAATCAAAATCGGGGCTGTAGATAAAGCATAATTTACCAGATTCAATGACTTCATAGCATCCTCCGTCCATTTTACCACGCTGTCCTTCTTTAACATATTAGTAATTTCTCTTAAATGCTCAGCTAGATTGGGTACAAATCTATGTAAGAAATTCATCTTACCATTAAAAGCTTGTATCTCTTTTTTGTTCCTGGGAAAATATATTTGTTGAATTGCTTCCACCCTTGAAGGATCAATGCAAATTCCTTCCTTTGAGATAATATGACCAAGCAGCTTCCCTTCATCCATGGCAAAGAGACTTTTCTTCGGATTGAGTGATATCCCAAATTTCCTACATCGCTGAAACACAATCCTTAAATGGTGAAGATGCTCATCATCTGAACCTAAAAACACTGTCAAATCATCTAAATATACAACCAGAAATACATCCTTTTCATTGGCAAAAGCAATGTCCATTGCACGCTGAAATGTGGCTCCAACATTTTTCAAACCAAATGGAATTTTAGCATAATGAAAAGTTCCCCAAGGGGTGGTAAATGCAGTCTTATCTCAGTCATCTTCATGCACTAGGTTCTAATTATACCCTGAATATCCATCGAGTAGTGACAAACGTGATTCTCCAACCACTCTTTGGAGGATATGATCCATCTTTGGTAGTGGGTAGTTGTCCTTCAATGATACCTTATTGACATTTCGGAAATCGATACACAATATTATTTCGCAGGTCTTCTTGTGTACAGGAACCAGATTCGAAATCCAATCAGAAAATCTGATTGGGACAATTATACTAGCTTTGTATAACTTGTTTACCTCTTTTTAAATGGAAGGCAGCAACTTGGGAATAATTCTTCTTAGCTTCTGTCTGAACGGCTTCTGATTTGGCTTGATGGGAATAGTGTACTGAATTATATCTTTGTCATACACCTTCAGATCTGAATAATCCCAGGCAAACACATCAGAATTTTCAGATAACAATCTAACATATTTAGACTTTAGCTTTGGAGACAATGTTTTGGACAATTTCACAAACTTGGGCTTATCTGTTGTTCCAAGATTAACATCCTCAACACCTTTGTCTGTAGGCACCAAACTTGGATTTCTAGCCACATCATCTTGATCGAAAATTTCTTCTAAAGGTATAAGACCTTTAGGGATAATGTTGTCTTTTAGCTGCAATATTTCCATTTGATTCACCTCAATTTCCGTTCATCAGTATCATAGTCAACATCTATGGAAGCATCCTTGTAGTTTCCTTCATTCTGCAAAAAGGTATTGATCTCATTATCATCCCAAAACACCTGCGAATACCTTAAATTGTCCGGAACAGTAGGGCGATGTTTGACATGGATCTCAAACTTGTTGTTGGAATTCATCGGAATCTTCAAATTACTTGCAGCATTGGCAAGTGAATCTGCAATAACATTTTGAGCATGAGGTACTTCTGTCAAAGTATAATCTGGAAACACTCGTGAGATATCTAAAAATACATTTTCGTAGGGTCTCATCCACAGGTGTTTAGCTTAATATTCTCCCTTGACTTGCTTGATTATCAGCACCGAATCTCCATAGACTGATATCCTTTTTGCATTCAGCTTTTTCAAAATTTTCAAACCTGCAATCAACGCTTCATACTCGGCTTCATTGTTAGAATAGTTAAAGGCCAATTTATATGAACATATTCTAACATTACTAGGAAATTTATTTGGCTGGAAAGCAGGGCTATGAATCCAAATCCCTATGCCGGCACCATCCTTACCCACGGCTCTGTCAAAATCCATGCTCCATAGGCCTGCTTCTTCTTCTAAATGCTGAAATTTTGTTTCCTTCTCTTTCTTACTTTGACTGATCTCTTCATTTTTCTGTTGTTCACTGTCTTTTTGCTGCTGGTATGTAGACTGCTTAGAAGTATTTGCAATTTTATGTCTTTCTTGATTAAGGTCTACTCTAAAATTTTCTGAAATCTCCGGAACATCTTCTACTTCAACTAACTGACTATCAACATCATTCAAACCACTATCTGAATATAGTACAAATGACTCTAAATCTGTATGTACAACATTAATTGGATGATTAAGTGATTTCTCCTCACTTGTAATCATATATTTCATTTTATTCTCCCTGTATAGTTTTCTCAATTGGCCAAACACGGAAATGGTAGCATAGGAGAAATCTAGTTGTAAAGTCCCTTTAACCTTTGCACCCCATGATCTGGACAAAAGCATACCAAACCGTGGTGGAATGTCTACCACAACCACATCTATCAGAATATTCTTGGCTAGGATTTGGTCTAAATTTACCACCAGGTCTTTGATAAGACCAATACAACGGACCCTACTGGAATCAAAAGAGTACAGGTCATGATATTTTCGAGTAATGTCAAGGCCTAGTTTCTCCATAATGGCTTTTGGCATCAGATTATGGGAAGCTCCGGAGTCAAACATGGCATTGTGGAGGACATACTCATGCAGTCTAAGGCTTATATAAAATGGAGGAACTTCACTATCCTCAGACTGACCTTCTAAGGCAAGGCCAAAAATGAGCTCAGGGTGATCATCTTCTACATTGACCATATCAGATAAAGGATCTATATGCAAAATTTTGGACACCTGGTGTTTATAGCTGTTGTTCTTAATCAACTCAGTCAAAGGAATTGAAACTTTTAATTTAGCAATCTCATTTTCTAAACTAAAAGCTGAAACTTTATCTACCTCTTTGACTGGAAGGTCCTTCTTTTCGGCTCTTTCTTTTGCTGCACTTTGCTGATTGTTCTTCTTGTTTGCAATGCTATTTGCAGATGGTCCTTTGCTGGAAGTTGGATCAGCAGGCTCTTTCCCTTTCTTCTGAATGTTTGAGGAGTCATTTTTGGGTTGTGCTTCCTTTCTCTTTTGAATTGGACTGACTGGTACATCCCTGCTTCTCAATGAATATTGCTTCTGTTGTGCTATCAATGCATTCATATATCCTCGCTGATAATCATCCGACTCATCCTCCAAAACTGCCTCATTTTCTAGTATGTAGTCTTCATCCCTTTGGGCATCTGGGACCTCCAAATATTCCTCATCTTCTGTGAGAAAGATGAGCAAACCATCAGTAGTAAAGAAATGATTTGCCTCAACCATCAAATCATCATCATCCTCATCCTCTATTCCATGCACATAGTTTTGCTGCAAAGGAGTTCTGACCTGCTGTTGTTGTGATGACTGATCTTGTGCCTTTTTCTCCCTTTGTTTAATCCTGAATTGGGGCTGCTGCTGTCCTCTGAAGTTTGGATTTCTGATTGTTGTTTCAAGCTTATCTACAACTATTAATCGATCAAACATCTTCTCAATTTCCCGGAGTAAATTATCTACCTTAACATCTAAGGAAGATGTCTCTTCCTTTATAGTCACCTTCTTTTTAGTTTTCATCCTTGCTCTTTTGGCCAGTAGATTTGCTTCTACACTCACAGCGTTCTTCTGCATATCCTCAAGTGTGGTAGGATCTCTTTCTCACAACTTATGTAGGAATTTACAGGGTAAGTTCCTCAAACAGAACACCAAAGGACACCGCTCACAAACAGATCACAGATCAATACACCAATATTTTGACGTGGTTAAAACCCTCAAAGAGAGAAACAGTCCACGGCCTGAGCCAACGCGGCCACTTCAGGCAATTTATTAATAAAAGAATGAAAATTTACATATGCTTCTCTCATAGACGGATTACCCTACAAATGACCCTCCATGCGCTTTAAATAGAAATCATGGACCAATCGGGTATTAAGCCACGGATCAAGTGTTGGTAATACTGAGGAGAGAATGAACCGTCGGATCACTACATATCGTGACCATCAGATTGTATGTTACAAAATGTACATAGTAAAGAAACACCTTTACCTAACTCTATACTAGACCAAGTTGTACTTAACTATTTCCTATGTGTCGGAATATCCTAACATCCCCCCTTAAGAACAACTTGGGATAGGATTGAAGGATTTACAAATATGACACAATAGGAGAAGGAAGGAGGCACTAGAGCCTATCCCCCCTTAGTGACAACTTCCTGAACTCCAACCATAAATCGACGTTTAGTGAACTTCGCATCTGTGAGAGCCTTTGTAAAGATGTCTGCAACTTGATCATCTGTTGAACAATATTGCACTTCAAGAACATGATCGTGAATGAGCTTTCTGTTGAATTGCATGTGCAGTTCAATTTGTTTGCTGCGCTGATGTTGGACTAGATCTTTGCATAGCTGAATGGAACTTTGATTATCACACCAAAGTGTAGTCGGATGCCGCTGCTGAAGGCCAAACTCTAACAGGATCTGACGAAGCCACAAGGCTTCCTTACTAGCTTCTATGACACCACGATATTCTGCTTCTGCTGAAGAAAGAGAAATGGTACCTTGTTTCTTGCAAGCCCATGTAATAGGTCCTGAACCAAGAGTGAACACATAACCTGCAGTAGACTTCCGATCATCAGGGTCACTAGCCCAATCGGAATCAGTGAAACCAACCAATAGAGGAGCTGCTTCGGCACTGTAATGAATCCCAAACTGAACTGTACCTCAAACATAACGAAGTATTCTTTTAGCTGCTTTCCAATGACTTTCACATGGGTTTTGCATAAACCGAGCAACAAGGCCAACAACAAAGGAAAGGTCAGGATGAGTATGGGTTAGATACAAAAGTTTTCCTACAAGTTGACGGTATAAGGTAGCATCAACTTTAGGAGAAGTACAAGTGACTGAAAGTTTGACTCCAGACTGAAAGGGAGAAGGGGCTGGCTTACAGTCTTCCATGTGAAAATGGCGTAGAATATCACAGGCATACTTGGATTGGGAAACGGAAATACCTTCCTTGGATTGCAAGACTTGAAGACCAAGAAAATAATGTAAGTGTCCTAAGTCTGTCATTTCAAACTTCCTTTTAAGGCTAGACTTCACATGGTTTATAAGGTTGGGATCACTACCAGTCAGGATAAGATCATCAACATAAAGAACAAGAATGATAAGAGACTTGCCCACTTTCTTGGTGTAGACAGTATTGTCAGAATGACACCTAGAGAAGCCATATTCTAAAAGAAAGTTATCCATTTTGGCATACCAAGCTCGAGGAGCTTGCTTGAGACCATAAAGGGATTTCTTAAGCCGACATACAAGGCTGGAGTCTGTTTGTATAAAGCCAATAGGTTGTTCCATATAGATTTATTCATGCAAGTCCCCGTGCAAGAAGGCAGATTTAACATCCATCTGATGGAATTCCCATTTCAAAGAGGTGGCAAGGGAAAGAACAAGGCAGATAGAGTTCATTTTTAATTCCAAAGACTTTAGTAATCTGTTGCAGTGCTTCATCAGGAGTATCAAGTTCTGCAATATGGAATCTAAGATTTGGAGAAATAGACATCCCTATCAACTCACGTGCTTGGTCTTGCCTATTTCCCATTTAGCTGCCTTATCTTCATCTTTTGGTTTGGTCTCTTGGTCTGTGGCTATTCTGTAAAGACCTTTACTTCTAAGTAAATCCACAATGTAGGACCACCATTGGAAGTAGTTAGTGCTATCAAGAATGACTTGGCATGGAATTTCCATTTTTAATAGAAACTAAAGCTGTATATGCTGAAACTAAGTGTACCAATGGAAAGATCTCAAAAAATTAGGCCGTTTAAAAAAAAACAGTTCCGAAAACGGCTTCCGGATGAAGAAGTTATGGCTTTTTGAAAAAAAATGATGAAGTCGTCGACGATGTGCGGGAATGTGCGGAAATGAAAAAGTCCGTCCCCACAAAATGGAGACTTGAACCCAAGACCTCTTTTCTCATAAATTAGCTTTGCACCAAGTGACCTATACAAAAAGTTTGAGAGAGAGAGAGAGAGAGGGGGGGGGGGGGTTGATGCTTTGGGTTGCGTGCTTGCTTTGAGAAAGCTCTTTTTCCCTACAAAACAAAAAACACAAAACCCAACACGGAAATACAAAAAAAACGAACCTTAAGGCTCGAAGTTAGCTTTAGCCAGAAACTAAATATTTTCAAAAACGAACCTTGCGGCTCGAAGTTAGCTTTAGCTGGAAACTAAATATTTTTCTCAATGTTTCTGATTTTCCGAGATCACACTAAGGCGCAGCGGAAAAGAGCATACGCATGAGAAAAATCCTTCCTTTCTGTTTCTGATTTGCCCAGATCGCATAGAGTCACAGGGCAAAGAGCATATGCAGAAATGAAAGGTATAGATCCGGTAATAAAAAAGGCTAAATAAACCGAAACCGAAATAAACAGAGAGAAAATAACTGTAAACTGCAAATAAACACTGTATACCTCCAGATCTTAAAAATGACGCAGCTAGGGCTACCGAAAACCTTTTCGCGTGAAACGAAAGGGGTTCCTCACTGGAACAGATGCTCCCAACACAACAGAGTAGTCCTCTCGACCCGAAAGCAGTCAAAAACAGTAGATCTAAGAAACGGCAGTCGAATGCAGTTCTACAGGCTTCAGATTTGGATCACCAACGGACGTGGCCCTCAAATGGCTCTGATACCATGTAGGAATTTACAGGGTAAGTTTCTCAGACAGAACACCAAAGGACACCGTTCACAAACAGATCACAGATCAATACACCAGTATTTTGATGTGGTTAAAACCCTCAAAGAGGGAAACAGTCCACGGCCTGAGCCAACGCGGCCACTTTAGGCAATTTATTAATAAAAGAATGAAAATTTACATATGCTTCTCTCATAGACAGATTACCCTACAAATGACCCTCCATGTGCTTTAAATAGAAATCATGGACCAATCGGGTGTCAAGCCACGGATCAAGTGTCGGTAATACCGAGGAGAGAATGAACCGTCGGATCACTACATATCGTGACCGTCAGATTGTAAGTTACAAAATGTACATAGTAAAGAAACACACTTTACCTAACTCTATACTAGACCAAGTTGTACTTAACTGTTTCCTATGTGTCAGAATATCCTAACTATTTCCTATGCACTTAACTATTTCCTATTTCGGAGTAAATTATCTACCTTAACATCTAAGGAAGATGTCTCTTCCTTTATAGTCACCTTCTTTTCATTTTTCATCCTTGCTCTTTTGGCCAGCAGATTTGCTTCTACACTCACAACGTTCTTCTGCATATCCTCAAGTGTGGTAGGATCTCTTTCTCACAACTTATATGCCATATCAGCATCGAAACTGTCTGGAAATTTGATCAATGCTAACCCCATCGGTGGTTTAATGTCAGCCGAAATAGCATTATAAACTGCATTGAACCTTACACAGTAATCTTGCACACTTTCACCCACATTCCTTTTGATATTTTCATACTCAGATAGAATTTGAAGTGGGTTCTTCTTTACCTCCCATTGGTCTAGGAATTGTCTATGCAGAACTGGTAAAGTATTAATAGAGGCTGCTGGTAATGCTCTGAACCACTTTCAAACCTCGCCTCCAAAACTTTGTACAAGTAATCTCATGGACACATTTTCTACATCTACCTCATGAAGGTCAAAGAAGTCATTCATCTTGTCAACATGTTGTTGCGCTTTAATACTTTGAGTGGCATCGAAAATAGGTATTTTACTTTGGTAATCAGCAGGCATATCATCCAGATTCTAAGGCAGAATGAGGGGTGCATATCTGGCAACCATGACTCGAGGTGGATTTGAAACTGGTGTTGGGGTAACTGGTGTATTAATAAGGGGAGTTGATGTAACAAAGGTGATGGGTGTTTGAGGGGTAGTGATAAGCTGATGAGGGAGTGAAGGTATGAATGGAGATAAAGGATGATCTTTAGAAATATGGGGAATTGATGGTGAGGTAAAAGATGTTGAGGCTGTTTCAGAGAGTTCAGGGAGTCTATCAGTGGTGAGGGATGACTGAGGGGAATTCCGAAGGTTTCGGTTACTAGACAAGTTGGCTCATTGGATTTCAAATTCTCTGGTGAATTCTGGATCCGAGACTATGTCCAGCAGTTCACTCTCAGATGTGGTTCTAAATAGAGAGAGACCAAAATACTCATCAAAATGGAGATCTTCAAGGAAAAACCACTCAGCAGGGCATGAATGAGATCTAAAAACATGTCTAGGACTTGGTGAAATTTCTTGTCTGAGTATCCGCAAAATGAGATTAGGATTTTCAAATACAGGAGGAGGATCAGGATCAAGATTGGACCTCGTGTATCTTCTTGAAGCCAGTGTGTTCAGAGTTCTCAAGATTTTTATATTGCTTTACAACTTTCCACTTTTTAGCCTAATGAATTCTAAACCTATCATCCAAAGTTCAGAACTTCTTAGTAGTACTAGGGTATAATGAGATTTTCTTCCCTAGTATGGTCGCCACTATGTTAGAGCCTATATTGACTCGGGCTGAAGGAAGGCAATCCTAGGATAACCACAAACCAAGCTTAACCTGGTAGCTAGCCCTACCAGGTTGGGAGAGGGCTCTCTCCTTTATAGATCTCAGTCAAAATGACTGGATCAGATGGGAGCTCAGGGGATTTTGATTGAATTTGTTGATTTTTGTGCTGGATCAGATGGAGCTAGGCAATTTCAGTCTTGGAAATTAGGTCAGAGTACAGGGTGTTCTATGGGGAAAGATAGGTATAGACTTTTACACTTGAAATTGAGTAAGGTGAGAGGTCTAAGACTAGTGAGGAGCTGAGGAGGGCATGTAAAGAGCATGTATCCTTCTCAAACAGTAGAAAACATAGAATACTAAATGGCTTCCCAAGGCAGAGCACTGTAAACAATGAATTCTACCTATCTATCTTGATATCATTCAGCTAGAAGCAATGAATTAGATTGTGGCATACATAAAACATGTGAAAAATTGATAACAGAAGAAGAAACTATGAAAAAGCACCATACCACAAGTATCCCATAAAAATAGCTACAACTCCTATTAATTTCCTTGCCAACTGCTTACAAATGATGTACAATATTGTTCAGAGCATCCAAGTGTATCCAACCATTGCAAATGAGGAAGATAATACATAATATAGACAACCAAACCACTCATCCTGACCATCAGGGGTCGAATCCATGAGAAGAGGGGTTGTTACGACCATTTCTAAACATGGACCAGGAATATAGACACTCAAACTACTTGCCTCTATAAGCATGGAAACTGATTCATTAACCTCAAAACCACCTCTAACTAATGAATCTACTCCCTAAAACTATTTTTTCCATCATAATTACATACCATGTCATCAATTAAATAAAAAAAACAACCATGAGGAGAGATAAAGTGAATCTATAGTGAAAATAGGCGAAATTTTGGATTTCTGGACAAAATGGTCAAAAGCGTAGTGCCACTGGTCAAAAGCGCAACGCCACTTTCGACCTGATTTTGGAGGCTCCCCCTTGACCAAATTGAGCCCAAGATAGCTCAATGGAAAGGCCTTCAAGTATAGTTTCTCGAAAAACTTGAATTGTTGAATTTGGAGGTCATTTGTCCCCTCAAAACTTGAATCTCCCAAGACTGCTTCTGTGTGTCCAAAATGAGGCAGAAAGGTCATTTTTTAGTAGTTTTTGGACCTTTTGGTGACCCAGATTTGCTTCAAAACTTCTGAAAATTTCCAGGGTGCATGTTATCATCCTCCTGAATCCAAATATGCAAGCATTTTGTTCATCTGATGCTCTAGGGAAAAGCGCAGTGCCGGTGGCGCTGCGCTTCTAGGCCAGTTTCCTGTGTTGAAAATTTCAAAATTTGAAAAAAAAAACAAAAAATCTTCAAAACTTGCCCAGATTTGGCATGGGACACCACCATCAGCTGCTTTGATGGGCTAGTGAGGCTTCAGCTAATATTTTCAACTTATCTTTCTCCTTTTTTCTCTTTAAAGCCTTCCTCAACCTAGCTTTAAGCTTCTTGATCCTCATGTTACAGATTTTGTTGCGGGTCATGTAATGGTAGGCCATGTGGCGGAGCATCTTCTTATCCCTATTGGCCTTCTCAATCAGCCCTTCAAGATGTATGTTGACCCTCTCAAGCCATGTTTCCCTATCATTCTCAATCTCTTGCTCAATAGGAGTCAACTTGACATGAGCCTCTTTGGCCTTTTGCCTATTTTTTTTGATCATTTGTAGCTCCATGAGGAGTTGCTTGTCACTCAATTGTTTGTTTTCCTGCTCTAAATATCTGATGATGAAATTGGCTCTTTCTAAGTTATCATCCAAGGATTGTATTTGAGCTTCCCTCTCTTGAATAATGATGTCCTTGACAGTTTCTTCATCCTGAGCTTCCAAGTCAATGATGTCAACTCCATGATGAGTAAAGTGCTGTTGTGGCTCCTCATGCTCAATGAGATCAAAATCTCTTTCCTCCTCATCACCAAGATCTTCCTCCTGCACTTTTTCCTTGCCTTTGCTCAATTGCTCAACCTTTACCTGTTTTGTTGATGACAAAGGCAAAGCCCCTTCCACACCTTGTGGAGCAAACATTTTCCTGTGGACTGATGATGAAGGCAAGGCCCCTTCCACAGCTTGTGGAGCAAGCACTTGCCTAGTAGCTGCAAAAAGTCTCCTTGTGCCTCTCTAATAAGTTACATACACTGGCACCTTAGCAGTTTTGGTTTCCTTGGATTCTTCCCTTGTTTCTCCATGGCTAGAAGGCCCACCTTCTTCTTGATGCACTGGTGAAGGGATCTGTGGACCTTTGAACATCTCATGAGCAATGAAAGTCTCCCATGGAATGTTAAGAAGGCTAAGCTGGTGTAGAACAATGATTTTAATCAAAGAGTAATGGTATATGCTATTCAACTGCTGGGGGTATGATTTCCTCTATACAATATGTGCCATTTTCTCAATGTTTCTAAACATGAAGTAAGGGAGATTCAACATCTTTACTCTAGTGAAATGCATGAGGAGTCTAATATGATAGGCATACAACTGGGAGAACCTACCTTCACAAGTGAAGTACTTGATAATAATCCTCATCAAAGGCACATACATGTTTTCCAAAAACTTAAAGGGGAATAACTTCTTCACTTGATTTCTGTATTTAGCCTTGATATAAGGCTCATAGTAATCCTCATCAAGATCATGACCCTTGTACCATTTTTCACCCACATTAGGAATTCTAGTGGCCTCTGAAATGACAGCTGATGAAATTGTGAAGGTTACTTTGGCAAGTGTCACCTCATTGTTATGCAAATGAGTGACAAAAAGTCTGGCCAACTCATGGTGAAACTGAACTCTCTCCACCATCTCACAAAATTCAAAACATGCCAAGTGTTTAAAATACGAAACTGCAAGTCAACAAGCCTGTAACTCTGTCAAACTAGCGGGCTCTTCTCTGATGATTTTTCCTCCTTTATGAGGCTTTCTTTTTTGTATGTTTCTCTCCCTGGAGCTGTCACTAAATGTCCCTTCCTCTTACTCATAATCAGTCTCTTTCCATTGTTTTCCTTTGGTTTTGACAATGTGGTTGTATATGGATAATTGTGGATAATAGTGTGGAAATAGGGTGGAGGAATGGAATGGGTAGAGTGTATGGGAGGAGGGACTGTGAAAATGTATGTGTGAACAGGGTTTAGGGATGTGAGTAGGGTTTAGGAATATGAGTAGGGTTTATGGATGTGAGTAGCGTTTAGGGATGAGAGAGTGTAGGGTTTGGGAAATTGTATGTGGGAATGGGATTTAGGGAGAAATATATGTGGAAATGGGGTTTAGGGAACAATATATGTGGGAATGGGGTTTAGGGAACAATAGAAAATGGATAAGATAGGAAAACACTAATGGAGTGAGGAAAACTAGGGTTTTGAATTTGGGAGTGAAAAACACCAAAACTTGACAAGTAAAACCCTAAACCACAAGAGATGAGTGATATACTTACTTGCAAGAGAGGAGAATTTGATGATTTGAGGTGAATTTGACGATTTGGAGTGATTTGAGGCTTTGCTGGGCAAAGCACAGCGCTACCTACAGGAGCGCAGCGTTGGCATGTAAGCGCAGCGCCCGTGTATTTTTGCACTGGGAAATGCTGCTAGAAGTGCAATGCCACCTTGAAAGCGAAGCCCTTCCTCAGAAGCGTAGCACCAGCCAAAATCTTGAAAAACACAACAACTTCACTGTATTTGCTTAACGACACTTGAAACTCGAGCTTTGATCTCCTTATGGCACTTTGATCTTCAACAATAACACAATGAGATGAAAAATAGGAGGATGGCTTTATATAGCTTCACCTTTTTTATTTTTGTTTATGAAAACCCACTTTTATAATTTCTAATTGTTTTTTACAATGCTCTCTTTTTCATTTTTTTTTCTTTTTACATGGCAAGTGGACTGATGCTCAGAATCACTTGATTTTGTAGTGGCAGGTACATGGCAGCATTACAAGTTTTAGGAGGAGCTTGGGAACAAATATTACATATAGAAACAATAAAATTACATCATGATGAAGAACAAAAACATAATACTTTGTTTTCACCTCAAAACAAGTTTTGAGGTGAGAACTACATTCAACTTATCAACTGATAAATTATGATTTTAACCATGATTATTGACCTCCTCATGTGCTTGCTGACCCTTATTAACATATAGTCACTGAAATTTGACCATGGAGGAATCCCTAAGACCTAATGAGACAAAAACCCTGTGTAATTGATGAAATGGACTGAAAATGAGCATGAATCATGACTGAAAGGTATGAAAGAAGATCAACAAGTACATATCATGAGGGAAAAACTGAAGTAAACCCTACTATCAGTAGATCCATGACCTAATGGAATGCAACCTCATCAGAATGAGACTCCTAGTATGAAATGCAAAAGAGTAGATTTTGATCACTGATGGTAGTGTGAAGACACTGACACTAACACCAGGCATCTTTGAGCCACAACCATAGGAGAGTTTCCTAGAGTGATAACAGTCCCCATGGCACTGGGCTCCGCATCAATGATATGCTTCCCTTTATCATTCCCTTTATCGGGTGATGACTCAGATGTAGAACATGCATCTGATTCAGAAGCCTTTAGCTCGGTCACCAGTGGCTGCTTTGCCTGACACTCACTTATGTTGTGAGTGAAGCTCTTATGAAACTCACACCATTTTCTTGTGTCCTTATTTGTCTTCAAGGTGTTTTTATTTCCTTGCAGCTTTGGCAAGTTATATTGGGTCGCCCTGCCTTGGCTTTGTCCTTTCCTCTACGGTTTGGGGGTACATTTCCCTTGCTTCAGATTCACAAATCCAAGGTCTCACTTCTTCTCTTTAAACTCCTGCTCAATCTTAATAGTGTATCGATAAGTCGTGCTGAGTGAGGATATGTCTAGGAACTCCATCTCGTCCTGGATGTATCTGTGTAGATAGTCGCAATACTTGAGTACCAAATGTCACTTAGAATCCTTGATACCCAACTTTGTGTGAAGGGTATGAAAAAATTTGGTAAACTTCGACACGTCTTGGTCCCTTCCTTTCCGTAGTGTGGTCCACTTTATGTATTTATCCTCATAGCTCCTGACAAAGTAGTACTTCTCCTTGATGGTGTCCCAAAACAAATTCCAAGTGGGTGCAGATGAAAATAGTGAGGGTGTACTTTCATTCTTATTCTCACAGTAGGTTTCCCACCAGTCCTTGATGTGGGGGGCGGCTTTGAGAAGTGCAAAAGTAATATTTTTCAGGCTAGAAAAATCATGAATAGAAAAATATGCTTCTATCAAATTTAACCATTTGTCTATGACGTCTACATCTATCTGATCTTCAAATATGAGGATATCAAAGTTAACCTGAACCTTAAAGGGTGTGGAGATTCCAGAGTGGCTGCTGGAAGAAGATGCACCACCTTTGGGTAGCCACTAAAGGATCTAGGAAAATTTGTCCATCATCGTGTTCCTATGTAGCTCAAGGGCTTCTTCGAGCAACATTTTGAAAGGATCTCCTTCCCCCTCGTCTTTCTTCTCTTCCTCCATGGGAGTCTATCTCGCAAATGTAAAAATAAGATAGTGTCAAACTAGAGTTACATTCTATATGAAACAATAAAATGAGTATTATATATTTGATACAATGCAAAGAGAGATACACCTATTACATTAGATATCAAAAAAAAAATTAAATAAGTGTGAACCTAATTTTCAATTAATAGTAAGCACTCACTGAAAGAAAACTAGCCACAATACTAAACTTGATTTCATTCTCCCCATAGTGCATGGTAAAAATAATAAAAGGAAATCTTGTTGCAACATATTACTTGTAAGACAATGTTATTATACCATAATATGCGATAAATTAAAAAATATTCTTAAATAAAAGTAAGTCATCCAATCGAAAAAAGTTCCTAAAATCTTGCAATTACTTATTTTATCTTAAAAAAATATCTAAGGATTTTTCTTTTAAACACAATCCTTGGTGAATATGAATTGAAATTTCTCTTCTCCCTATTGGGAAGGGTGTCATACACCTTGCAATGTTGCTGAGAATATCTACAACATTATTGAGAACATCACAATGTTGTGGAGAATTTATGCAGTACTATTGAGATCATCACAATGTCGTGAACTTCTATGGTGCTACTAAGACCCTTATGGTGCCGAAAAGAATTTCTATAGTACTGTAGAAAACTTTTGTAGTGTTTCTAAGCAATTTAGTAATTGTGTACAGAATATTTCAATAGTTATATATGGAAATTTTCAACAATGAGCAGTGGCAAAGAATAACCTATTATTGTTTTTCTTTATGCAAAAATAGAAAAAATAAACAAATGTTTTATTGTTTTACTATGCATTATAACTAAAATGCTTAGGTAGAGAAAAATGTGAGAGTGTTTTTTACTTTATTGTTATGATTCTGTTGAGGGCCCCGAGATCGGGTCAACAACAAGGGGGATACCCACCCGGTCCGGAACCTGGTTGGCGGCTCCTTGCCCGTTTGGTGTAGCGGGTCCGACTGGGGATAATGGGACCAGCTTCCCAATCTAAAGGTTATGTGTGTGTGTGTAGATTTTGATTATGCTGATTTTGAAAGTATTTGAAAGCTGACTCAAATCTAACTAGTAAACAGATGCTATACTATTGCAATATAATGAAAACAACACATATAATCTACGCTAACCCGAGACATGTCTCTTATATTATGCGATCTAAAAAGATTTCGAACAATAACTGGTAATAAAGATCATTCAGTTATCATAAGAATATGAACCATTTAAGATAAACCATTCTGCATAAGAAGTTAGGCAGAACAGTTGTGAACAACATATCGCATAATAAATCATTCATATGTCAAGCACAAACAAATGATTCCACCGTACAGAAGTGCCAAATGGTAACCCAAACATTCATACATTAACATATAAACAAATCAACTGTATATCACTCTAAGAATATGAGCAGAAATTAATCAAGAGATAAAAGTACCATTTATGACTGATTTCACTCACAAACTTCAAGCAATAACGATTTACCTCTACTTACTTCTAACATCTACTAAGAGTACAGAAGTGCAACATCAGTAGCAGACATTAAAATGCAAACATAAGTAAATCTCGATCCTTCCATTCATCAAAACCTCCTCTGAGGGTGCAGAAGTGCATGTTCCGAGGACAAGTTTTTTGACAAATTTCTGGACCCTTCTCCAATGCAATGAGAAGGGTTAAAATACTAATTCCTAATTCTAATAATAGTATTATTACAAAATTTTAGGATACGGTTTTCAAATGACCGTCCTTTTTCTAATCTAGTTAAAAGAGAAAAAACAACATTCTAAATGAAATCATTTGTGAACTTGGTCTTTGAAGTTGCAAGTATCCAGCATAGGCTTGAGAAGAGTCGGCTGGATGATTTCTGCGCTGAGCTGGGCTGCAAAAACGACATCTATGAGAGCTGGCGCTACCTTCTCGGCTGCGTTCGTAATGCACTTCACCGTCATCCATTGGCTGTGTGGTTTAACCAAGTACGTCCAGTAACCTTCCCAATTCAGCCTAGCCAATGCTTGGATTGCCTTCCCTTTTGCCTGTGCTTTCTGCCTCCATTCTGTCTCCAGTTGCAACTTGCTTGGTAGGTACCCCAGGGTAGTCTCTGTAATTAAATTGGCCCTGTGTAAATTTTCATTTACACAGTCGATAAGAATGCTCGCATGTGTCGCCGCTGTCTCTGCTGCTTGCTCCGCCTGCGTGATTTGTTTGTCCCATTTATTAAAGAGCAGCTCCTTATGATTTTCATTAATCCTGGGTGCTCCTACTCTTTTCCCTTCCTCATCATCTTTCCAATTTAGATATTCTGTCACCTTCTTGTCATTCTGATCATAGTCGCTCCGCAATTCCAACACCTGACTGGTGATTTTATCGCTTAGCTCACAAAAGTGCCTCCACTGTGATATTTTACATCCCAACTCTTCCTGTTGCTACAGTAGTTGCTCGTTCAAGCCGATGGACTCTGAAATAAACTCTGGCAGTTTAGGCTCATCTTTATGCATTTATTGCACTGTCTGCAGTTGTTTTTCTTTTTCTTCAAGAATTTTCTGGTAGCCTATCTGCATCTGTTGAAAATCTTCCTGTAGCTTTTCTAGCTGTCTGGAAGCTTCAGTGTTCGCGTTGGCTTGTTGCAACTGTTGTTGTAGCAGTTGTATATGATTTTCTTGTTCCTTTAAGAGTTGCTGAACTTCGGAGGCCTTGTCAATGGTCGCAGAAGCATACGCTCCTGCAATCTGAGACAGCTTCGTGAGATTTTCGGTCGGATTATTATTTGGGTCTTTCCACAAGACGTCCAGATGTTCAGTACTTTGAGACAGTGTATTCTCAAGCTTTCTCTTCTTTCTCTGTCTCCTCACGACTGCTTTGTGCTGGGGACTATAGAATACATCCAGTGGGGGAATTTCTTCTACGTTAAGTAGAAGTTCTGAGGCTGGAGCGATAGGAAGGTGTTCAGCTTCTGTGGCGCTACTGACCATGGTTGAAACGACTTCCTGCACCACCTGTGTATTGCTCACAGGTGTCTTCGGGACTTGCCCTTCAAGATTAATTAATTCATTGAAGGTTTCCCACTCTTTATCTAGCTCTGTTGTGACAAGGGGTGCTTCGATGACAGGAGGGGGGACATCTCTTGGTGGTGAGGCGATAACTTGCTGCTGAGACATTGCACTCGACTGAGCTGTGTCTTTGGTCGTTTCTTCGTTTTTTTCTTGTTCGTGACCAGACTCTTCAGGATGCTCAGATACTTCTTGTACGACGTTGGACTTAGACTTGGAAGTGCTGGTGTTTTCACTCAGGCTGATGCTCGGAGTCGGTTCTCTAGTAGATATTCGCAGCCTCTCTAGTGGAATACTAGCCAGTCTTCTTTCTCTGTATAACGTGAATTTCTGGAGGTCACCTGAAAACAACCTCGACTGAGCTTCCTGCAAAATTTCTTTGAGCGAGCTCTTACTCTGAAAGAGATCATCAAACAGATCTTTCTTTCCAGAGAACACTCTTATCTTGACATTCATTGTGAATTCTTGGGCCACACTATTTGGGTCGAATGGCCTCGCTGGGAACTTAAATAATTGAAGACACGTCACATTCTCCACCTCGCCAAAAGCGTGTCCTACATCGAACAAAGAGAAGGCCCCACAAGTGACGGGAAATTGAGGCCAAATGGCCTTCTTCTTGTCCTTTAGATCCTTGGTTAAACCGCCTTCAGAACAGGTTTGATAAGCGATTTCCCGGGCCAAAAGTTTATCAGGGATATATAGGGGTAGGACATGTGGAGGTACAGTGCTTCCAAAAAATCTAATGTAGGTAAACCATTCTTCCCCAAACCATCTTGCGACGGGGATGATGTCAATTTGGGCCTCAGAGGAGCACCTTGGGGGGTCTTTATCGTATATCATTTTATATAGGGGCAAAATAACCCCATGGCAAATCTAGTAAAAATGAGGGGCAAACTGGGAATCCCATAAGATCTTGTGATAAACATGGATGGGCAATGGGTCTTGGGTAGTCCATTTCCAACCCATAACAGGAAAATTAGATACAAGACAAACAGAATCCATAATATAGGCAGACAGATAAAAAGGAGGATAGACCCTTTGAGAAAAGGATCTCTTAGACCGATAACTGACAACGGCCGTGTATAGAGTATCAGAAAGGATTTTGGCCCAATCTAGGATTTCGGCATTAGTGGCAGCATCAATTAATGGCAGCCATTCAGATGAAAACTTGTTGATGTCTGGCATCCCAAATAACCTACAGAGCATAGCCGCAGCAAAACAATATGGGGAGGTGAGGGAACCAGTGCTGTACATACCGTTTTTATCCTTCTTTAGCGGCTCATCTCTTCTAGACCATTCTTTAGTGGTGTCTGATAGATCTGGATTCTCCACCGCGAACTTCCTAACGAATTCCGCATTATAGGTCGCTTGAGGTTCAGGAAGATGATACATAAGTTTCAAATCTTGCGCAGCAAACGATCCTACAAGCCCATGTCCATGAACTTTGAATTGTCTGCCCTTCAATTCTGCATCATCCAATATCCATTTGATCATATCTGTGTATGGTAGAATTTTGGGTCTTGCAGCTATTCTGTGGAGGAATGAACATGCTAGGTCCTCCAAGGTCAACTCAGAAGAGCGTGGAGCGCCCGCGACAGCAGTCACCTTCATTATTCTAGGCTTTTCTTCTTCTAGCAGCCTGTACATACCGTCCCATGTTGATATCCCTGCGTCTTTGTTGCAGGCTGTGTCTGTGTACAGGGGTGCCATCTCCTTGGTCTTCTCCCTTGCTTCGGAGCTTTGAGCTTTGTTCTTCTTTCCCATTTCGCTTTGCGTTTCTGTCTGATTCGTCTTCGCGTTTTGTCCCTGCAGGTTACGAGTGAAATGGAAATGACTGATCCAGAAAGGTGATGGGAGAGTTTTAAATGCAAGAGATAAATCAAATACGCCACCTTACGTGAAACAAATCTCTACCAAGGCACGCGTCTTTAATCCACTTAATAACTGACAACTAATTCATTTACTATCATTAAAAATGCATGATTTCGGGTCAGATTATAGAAAGTGGCTTTTTCTTTGAATGGCGCACCCGAAGGATTCATACTGAAGTGGTTTATGATTTGCTGACGTAACCTCGCATGTCGCGCGATCGCTAATCGCATCATCGCAAATCGCATAGATGTGGCATCGCAGTGATCGCAATATCGCAGATCGCTGGAATTTGATATTCACAAAATCTTGCCTGGCTCATTTCTGCGATATGCGATTTAGCGATCGGCGTTATCGCAGATCGGGGGATCTTTAAATTTTCTTCCTGAGCGTTACCAATTTGCGACACGATGCCATTATTAACATGAGGATCTTGCGCATAAAAAGGGAAATGATGGTGTTTCATACTTTTTGCAATGCGACCTTAAGGTTTTCTCTTTTATCATAGACTTAGGTTTTTAAGAGGATTTTTCCGAGCGTATGATTGTGATTTCAAAAAGAAACTCTTGTTTTTCCAAAACAAAAATTTAACTAAGGGTCCCCATTCATCCAGTATCATGACTGATACTAAATTGAATAAGGGGGGGTGTTGCTGGCTACAACAGATTCCAACTCCAAAATTGAACCCCCACTAAACAATCTTGAACATAACACATAAATTTTGTATTGTAACCATGAGTTTCTAAATAATACAATGAATGTTCTTTAGTGTGTGGGGATTTTCTCTTGGAAGGATTTTCCCCAAGATATATTTATTTGATTGGTTTGTTGTTCATTTCATATGTTCAAAACTATTTTAATTTTAATTTTATACACATTATTCTCTCATGTATTAGTGTAGGAACTGTATTCTACACCTCAACATTGTTTCATTTGGTATGAAATCCTAAACATCTCAAATCCATGTTCTTAGCGATAAAGTTTTTTGATCTAATATTTGCTTGATTTTGAGTTTGTGTAGAAGGAATTATTGGTGTAGGGAAATGGTGAGCACTTGTAGAATATAAAGGGAGAATTTTAATGGCATTAATTTTGATCATTGGAAGCGCATGATGGAATATATTCTTGTATACAGAGGTCTATGGACTAAAATATTAGGAACCCAACCAATTGGTATGATAGATGAAGAGTGGGTGGCATTGAAGAGAAAGGCAAGGAGCCTTATAAATATTTTGTTGGCCAATTCAATATTATTGAATGTTTCTAAAGAAAAAATGTAGCTAGACTCTAGAAGAAATTGGGGGATTTGTATCGAGATAAATCCCTAGTAAATAAACCTTTTCTATGGAAATATTTGTTTTCCTTGATAATGGGTTATGGTGATTCTATAGCTAAGCACCTAAATGCATTTAATACCATTGTGAGTGGAGTAAATATGGATGAATAGGATCATTGTATGACTCTTTTGCATTTTAACCAACTTCATGGGATAATCTAGTAATGGCCATTGACTGAAGGTTGGGCATTTCAAAAGGTAATTCAAGAAAGAGGAGAAGAAGAAGAAAGAAAAGAAGGATTCTAATAATGAGTAAGGAAAATATTCTTAATAAGATGATGGGAATGAATTTTGTGTGGTCTTGGAAACCATAAACTCCATAGTGCATGGCTGATAGGATTTGGAGCCTTCTATCATATGACTTCTCATCGACACCATCTTTCGATATATGAGAAATATGATGGTGGGTTTGTATATGTTGGCAGTGACTCTCCTCTAAACGTAGTTTTCCATGGTAGAGTCTTTATTAGGTTCCCTTATGGAAAATTAAATGGGACCAATGGAGTTTTGCACATTTTAAGTTTAGCATGAAATTTACTATCAATCGGCACACTTAATGATGCATATGTGAAAATTGTTTTCTCTAACAAAGGGTGCAAGATGGTTCATGGAGCTATGGTACTTATTAAGGGTGTTCATGCGGGAATCTTGTTTCGGCATGATGCATAAACTATCGAGCATAATTTTTTTATTTATGTAGTCGAGAGATCTATAAGATCTACTCCTTCACAATCAAAACCTCCGTAAAAGGATCTCAGTTCAAAAATCAAGTTACCTGCAAAGAATACAATGATATGGAACAATAGATTAGGCCATATAAGTGATAACAACCTATAGGAATTGAAAAAAAAATGTTTTTTATGGATTAAATGATTTTTCTCTTGAATTTGATTTTTATGAGCATCGCATATATGGAAAATAGAACTGTGCTTAGTTTTGTTATGGTTCTCATAAATCTTTTGGGCTATTGTATTTAATCCATTATGACATATTAGGTATGGTTAGAGTTCCTTCAATTTATAATTCTTTATATTATGTGTCATTTACTAATGATTATTCTAGAAGGGCATGGGTATATTTCCTTAGAACTAAATTTGAGGTTTTTTTATTATTTAAGGATCTTAAAGCTCCGTTTAAAAATTATATTAGTAGGAATATCTAATTATGATGGTGAGTTTTATTATATAGAGCTTGATAATTTTTGCAAGGAGAATGGCATTGAAAGGCATAAGACAACTCATATACCCCTTGACAAAATGGAGTTTCAAAATGGATGAATAGAACACTGATGGAGAGAGATAGCAGTATGCTTCGTGGAATTGGTCTGGATAAGTAGTTTTTGAATGAAGTGATTTCTATTGTGTTTTAATTGATTAATAGGTCTTATATATCATTTCTTTTCGATAAGACACCTATGGAGGTTCGGACAAGAAATAATACCTCTCTTTAGAATATTCATGTTTTTGGTTGCTAGGCATATGCTCATTTACCTAAGGATAAGTAGTCTAAGTTGGTAACAACGTAGTGAAATGTATTCTCATTGGCTATAGTGTCATTGTGAAAGGATATACAAATTGGGATTATATGGATATAAAATTTTTGTATAATAGTAATGTTATTTTTAAAGAATTTAAGCATTCTCCCATAGTGATATAGGAAATAGAGGATGGGAAGAGGTTTTTGTTCACCTACCACCAAATATCAAGAAATTTGAATTAGAAAGTGAACAAGAATTTCATGAAGGACCTGGTGAGGAGTATGGTTCAACGAGTTTAGTAAAGGAGGAAAAAAATCCACCTCAAACTTTGAGGAGGTCCACTCAACAAAGAAGAAAACCTAATAGGTATAATTATAATCCTAATTTCGTATGTATATCTTCTTTATCTACTAACATTGATGAGCCTAGAACTATGAAGTAGGCAATGGACATTAAAGATAAGGAGTCTTGGATACTGACCAAGTATGAGGAAATGGTTGTCCTTAGAAAAAATGATACATGGGACTTTTCCTAATGGATGGAAACCCATTGGCTATAAATGGGTGTTCAAGAAGAAGATCAATTTGGATGGAAATGTTGAAAATCATAAAGCAAGATTAGTTGCAAAATGATACTTCCAAATTGAGGGAGTAGATTTTGGTGAGGTCTTCTTTTCATTTGCTAAGTTAACATTTATTAGGTTTTTATTATTCATTGCAGTAACCTTTGATTTATATATAGAATATATGGATATGAAAATACTTCATGGTGACATGAAATAGGAGATATCTATGACACAACTAAGGAGCCATGTTGAAAAGGGTAAAGAGTCATTAGTTTGCAAATTAAAAAAAGTATTTCTATGGTCTCAAATACTCTCCTAGAATGTTTTATAAAATGTTTGATTCCCTTATATTAATATTAGGATTTAATAGATACAAATTGGATCACTATGTATATTACAAACAAGATGGTGATCATTTTCTTATTATCATCTTATATATTGAGGATATGTTATTATTTGGTAATAATAAGGATGTGATTTATGATTTGAAATCTCATATTTTCAATTCAATTTGAAATGAAGAAATTAGGGTCTATAAAATGTATATTGGGAATGGATATTAGGAAAAAACTAACAAATAAAATAAGTTAGTTAAGCTAGAGTAAGTATATAAAATCTGTGCTGCAACTTTTTCAGATGGAAAATTGGAAACCATTGAGTATTCAAATTTATATGGGAACCAAGCTTACAATTAAGTAGTGTTTTACATCACTCATAGAGATGGGTAATATCGGGTGTATCTCTTCCTTATGAAAGTGTAGTTAGTAGTTTTATGTATGTGATGGCATGTACTAGACCATACATTACCCAAATAGTGGGAGTCTTGAGTTGGTTCATGGCTAATATTGTTTGTTAACATTGGGTTGTAGTGAATTCCATTTTCTATCATAGTGACATTTTAGGGGACCTACACCCAATTGATATGGAGGGTTACGTGATCACTAATTGGGCAAGGGTTGTAGATAGAAGGAGATCTACAAGTGGTTATGTGTTTTAGTTATTTGGCGGAGCAATGACTTGGATGAGCAAGTGACAAATTGTGGTCATATTCTTTACTGTAAAGGTTGATTATAATGCAGCTACTCATTTCTATAAGGAGGGTACCTACACTATGAAACTTTCCTTAGAAGTAAGGCTAAATTATAAAACTATCATGATTCATTGTGATAGTAATAGTTCCATTTGTATAGCAAAAAATCCAACCTTTCATGCAAAGCCAAATCATATAGATATCTAATACTAGTTTTTAGGGACATGGTAGAGTATGGAAAGGTGGTACTTGAGAAATTTGACACGTTGTAGAATGTTGTAGATGCATTGAAAACTTGTGAACATAGATAAATCCAAGTGGTGATATGATTCCATGGGCCTTAGGGGCCCTAACAATTTGCTTTCAATTTTATTTATTCTCCCCTTTTCTCTTGCAAGGTATATGACAAGTGGGAGAATGTTGGGAAAAGTGTCCTACACCTTACAATACTACAAAGAACTTCTGCAACATTGTTAAGAACATGAAAGTCTTGCAGAGAACTTTTTTAGAGTTGTTGAGAACATTGCAATGTTGCAGAGAACTTCTATAGTTTTGTTGAGAACCTTTTAGTGTTATAGAGAATTTTTTCAGTGTCATGGAGAACTTCTACAATGATAATAAGAAATTCAAAAACTATGTAGATAATATTTCAACAACAATGTAATGAATAGTTCAGAAGTGAGTAGTGATAGAGAATAACCTAATGGTGGTTTTCTTTATGTAGAAATAAAAAACCATAGACAATTTGTGGTTTTATTATGGATTATAAATTAAGTGTTGGAGTGGAGGAAAATGTGAGAGTATTTTTACCTTACCATTATACTATCAAATTTTCTCTAGAATTAAGCTACTACTGAACACTCTTTTAGAAAGCATATAAAATTTGTATTGCAACCATTAGTTGTAGAATAATAAAATGAATGTTCTTTAGAGTGTTGGGTTTTTCTCCTAGAAGGGTCTTCCCTGGAATATCTTGTTGTTAATTGTTTGTTGATCATTTCATATCTTTGCAACTATTTTAATTTCAATTTTTTGCATATTCTTATCTCATGGATTAGTGTAGGAAGTGTATTCCATGGTTCATCTTCCTTTTGGTCCCCTTGAAAATGGGTGAATATGATTCCTCATTTGATATATTGTTTGACTATTTATATCTGAAAATAGTAACATGGTTTTAAGATAAGGTCAAATATAACATATTTAAACAATATAAAATATTCTCCAACCTTAAAAAGTTACCCTAATTTTGTCTTGCTATAATTCACCCCTAAAAATCTCTTTGTATTTTATTATTATATGTCAAAGAGGGTTTTCCTCTTTATGAATTTTAGGTTTCCAGTAGAATATCATGGTTTGGGAGTTATGAGTAATAATTTGTTTTTGCACTAATGTATCTAAATAAAAGTATTAGTAAGTAAGTGATGGTGGTGATTTGGTTCTTGGATAGATTTCTATATGAAGGAGAGGAAAGAAGGTATAGAATTTTGGATTCATAGTCAAAGGTACTCATAACAATGGTTACACTGCCTCTAGAATTCTTTAGAATAATGAGATTGGTGTTATTTCTAAGCATGAAAATGGAATGAAACTTGTTTTTATGAAGGCTTGGTTTGGGATGTTTTGAAAGGTGAAAACTCTTGCTACTTGTTGTATCTATTTAGCTTCATGGGGGGGAGAAGATGATGCATAATGGATTCAACTGAGAAAATAATGTTTTCATAAGGAATGTGATGGGGACCCAAGGCAAACTTGAAACCCTTTTTCAAAAGATCAATGTAAGAAGGATCAAGGTTAACCAAAGATAAATTAATGATAATTTTATTTTCCTTAGAGAGTTTAGGGTTAAGCATGGGATTATCAACCACTTTTTTATGTGATAGGATAGTGGGTCGATTATGAGATTCCATTTGGTCAAACACTTATGGTCATTAGTTAAGGTAAGTGCATAAAGAGAGGTACAAATATGAGGATTATAAGGATGGGTAATCCATGACCTAGGTTGTGAGGAGGATGATTGGGGCAATGAGGGGGTCATTGCATTAGCTAGATTAATTTGAATATGTCCTTCATTTGAGGGGAAATAATTTAGGGCATGAGTTAAGAGGGGTGAATGAAGAGAGGGAAAATCAATTCTTCAAGTTTTGAGTCTTTAGTAGGTTAAGTGACTAAGGTGTAGGATGAAAGAATGAGAGAATGTTGAGAGAAGGAAAGATTTTTCATTGTTGTGTAAGGTTTAGAAATGTGGGAGAATGCAATTAGCTCTGAATTTGAGGAAAAGAATGGGGAAGTTTGGGAAGACACGGTGGAAGTTTTTGTACCCACTATTAAAGAGGTAAAAAGAGTAATCCATGAGTTATATTCATAAGAGGAGAGCGATGGAATAAAATTTTGTTTGGTTTGGGTGCCATTGTTTTGATTTATCTAGGCACCAACAAAGATTATAGTGGAATAAGTGTCGAAAGTGAGGATGATAATAAGGTGAGTTGGGGAAGGACAAAAATAAATGGATTGAGGAGAATGTTGATGATGAGAGGATTGTTTGTTTGAAATTTGGTTATTAAATGTCTTAATTTGTTTTAGAGACATTAAATCAATTAATTAGAAGAAGAAATGTAAGATCTACACTCGATGGTGGACCAAACATCAAAATGAATAATAAAGGAAATTTTAAGATGAAGCTTAAAAGCTTTGCCAAATAAATGGATGAGATCTGACTTGGTCAAACGGTTTTAGCTCAAAGAATAACATGCTAGTTTTGGTAAAGATCTAATTGAGAACAAGTTTTAATTGATGATGATGAATCCAAGTGAATGACTAAAGGTTAAAAAAGTGACAACATTGTTTTAGGAATGTAAGATTCATATTGTATAATTTTGACTCTAATATTTCCAAAGGTGCTAATCTCTTTGAGACAATCCTCTCCATAAAGGTTTAAAATCTAAGTGTGTATTTTTTCACAATTATTTAACATTTGCTTAATCTTTTTGAAAGTAAGCAATGCCAATTTATGAAACACCTAATGTTTTTGAGTAGATAATCCACCCATTATCATGGAAAAAAATATCATAATAATAAATAAAAATTGACAAGAAAATTTAAAAAATAAAATTAAAAGATAATTATTGGAAAAATTATTAAATATATAAATAAACATTAGTAAATAAAATTAAGGATATTCTATTTAAATAAATAGTGAAAAATAAGATTAAAATAATAATAATATATTTACTTAAATCACTAAAAATTCTTAATATTAAAGTAATAAAAGAACTACTAAATATCTGTATTAATGTAATAATAAAAATCACAAAATATTAAAAAAATACTAAATTAATGATTAAGAAAATTAAAATATCTATATGATAAATAGGGCTTCAAACCTAAATAAGAAAATTAAAATAATTAGTATGTAAAGAAGAACGAGGAAATAAATATCAAAATAATGCCCTCAAAGTTAAGGATATTTCATGAATATATAAAGAAAAAGAAATAAAAAATAAAGAAAAAGAAAAAAAATAAACTATGCTAAAATATTTTAAGATTAAGAATGGAAGTTAAAAATTCACGATAGGGAAATCAATAAATTTGAGAAAGTTTCTTGGAAGTACTAGGATTAAGTACTAATTTAGAGTAATAATAATGTTTTTTTAAGATAATATTTAAATGATTAATGAAATAATAATAACAAAAGATAATGGCCTTAGTTTTGATGATGAGTTTGGGTGTAGAATCGAAACTTTTTTGATAATAAAATAATTATTGTGGATCAATTTTTCACACCGCAATAATAATAGATTAAGTTATGAAATAGATTAAATTTATTTACAAAATTAATAAGAAAATTAAAATGAGATAAAATAATTAAAAATAATAAAAGTTAAAAGAATTAAAAAAAGAGTAAAGAAAAAAATTGATATGTTTATGGTGCTTTAGATTGATGACGAATGAGTGCATTATTAAGACATTCTTTGCTACTCATTCAAATCCCTGTGGGTTTTATCCAAAAAAAGAAAGAAAGAAGAAAATTGACAAATGAAAAAATTGTAATTAGAGAATAGTGTTAGAAGTGATAAGAGATCTCAAACAAAAATGTAATGTAAAATATCTTGGCTAACATGAGGGACACTAGACCCCACATGGGGTGTTATGTGGGTAAGAAGAGCTAGTGTTAATCCATGTGTAACCTCTCCTTATTATACAAGTGATGTGGAGAAGGGAGCATGGACACATGCATAAGACAATGCTTATAATCAATCCATTGCATGCATTCCAAACACAGGTGATCAACCAAACAAGACCTCAAAATCATGGTGCACATAGAACCAAACCTACATGGTTGTAGGACCAAATAATGAGTGAACTATGAAGGTTACACCCATGCATGTGAAGTCTTAATGCCACTCGCAAACCATCACTTCGAATAATGAGATTAGATATCTAGGAACTCCCAAAATTAGGGGAATCTCAAATCATAATTACCCCACATTCATTTGCGTCATTAGTCATTCACCTTCGAAAATTACTGAAGTTTACTAATTAGCTTTATTGTTAGTTTGTCTTTGAGATAGTTTGGTCACATATATGACTCCCCACCATGAAGGAACGAAGGCAAGGCCTCAATTACAGGGCTACTCCACAACTCAAAAGCAGAGAGAGATATGTGATGACAAATATTTCATTTCACGTTTCCAGCTCCTCCGAGTAGAGGTTTTGCATTCAAGAATTATAATGGCACACTAGAGTCTCTACAATGCTAATAGAGAAAGGGCAGATGGAATTTGAAACCACTAGCTTCGTGATAGACTCGAGCATTAAAGACACCAAATTTCTAGCGAACTTGGGAGCTTTATTGGCACACAAAGGACCTCATCGCTCAGGCACCATCATTCCAAGAGGAAAAAAATACTAAGCATTAGTAAGAAGTTGGATATGTTTTCTGAATAAAGATTTATGTGAGTAGAGTTAATTTGAGATATATCTTTGAGATCCATCCCATAAATATTTTAATTTTGGATGTTTCGAACCAACTGATATAGTTCATATTCAGAGTAAATAAATTGATCTAATCAAAAGAATAAATGGATAAAAACCCTAAAAACTAGAGAAATAAAAAAAAAGCAAAAAAAATCATTAAAAAAAATCATAATAATATAGTAAAAAAAATCATAATAATAAATAATAAATATTAAGTCTAAGGAAAATTATAATATAAGATTTAATATAATAATTAATAATTAAAAATATTATGAAAAATTAATAATAACTCATAAATAATAAAATTAGTATAACAAATAATACTAAGGTTAGTATAACTATTATTATAGTAGAAAAACGTGCTTCTTATTACTCTTGTTTCTTGGATTGTTAAAAAGAAGGGAGAGAAAATTGTGTAGGCACCAAAGTGCCTTCAAAGACACTCCCATTTATCTTTCGGTGTGGAAAAGTTTGGTGACGAGCACTAACCTCCTTAGTATCTTTTATAAGTGAATTATATAAATTTTCTTTCGTTTCTTCATGCATGTTCGTACTAGTAGTACTTATGACCTAGTTTCCTTTTATGGGAAGGTCCGGTTTTTGTTATGTTGACTTTTCTAGTTTTGTTATGTTTGTTAGGTTGAGTATTTAGGTCTTGGTTTCTTTTGAGAGGCAAGATCTAATATATTTATTTTTATAAATGGACAAATTGATATTAGTTTTTTCATCAACGTTTTGTTTTTAATAGAAATAATTATTATAATGTTTTTAATAGAAATAATTATTATAAAATATGGAAAAAATATATTTGTTATTTTGTTTTGATGATGAATTATATTGGATGGTTTGAAAATGTTGGTAAAAATTTTCTGATGTAATTTTTATTGTTTTTTTCTTAAACCCTAACTTGTTAAAAAATTATGGATTTTGCACTCTCAAAATTGAATTAGTTTATATTCATCTCCAGAATTAAAATGATACAAATTGATACAGGAATTATAATTTATTAGATATAAGCTCCTAAGCTAGAATTTCTTCAAATTGATACAAGCATTATAGTTTATTAGATATAAGCTCCTAAGCTAAAATTTCTTCAGTTTAACAATGTAATACCACAAGAAAATGAAAATTTATAAGTTTCTTTAGGAAAAGATAGGATTGCGTTTATCATTTATGAATAATTGCTTAAGAATTTTATAAGGTTTTAAGTATGGGTGTTAATCTTTTTTCTATAAATCTTATGAGTAAAAAAGTCATAGAATCAATAAGAAAATATATCTATATATGTATGCGGTGAGTATTTTTTTGAATAATTTAAAATAAATAATTGATTTGAATTATTTATAAATTTTTAAGTTATATGATATATACATCATAATTAGGTGTTAATAATTTATTAATTTAAATAATATAACAATAATTATTGATTTTTTACAAAATAATTATTTATAAATGTGGTGCCAAAAGAAACTCATAATTAATTTTTGAAATATTTTTAAATAATATAAAAAAATAATTAAAATAGTCTATACTTTAAATATTTATTTGTGAATTTATTTTGTTTATGATTTTATTTATAACAAGAGTAAAAATTCTCACCATTACTCACTAATTCAACATTACAAAAGTATAGATGTTGTTAATTTAGTAGAGGGGATTTTTCTAGGCAGTGTGAAGGTGATGTGTATGTATGTCTTTAACTTGGAGCTGACATATGTCCCTATTAAAATAAAAATAAAAATTCTCTAAATAAATCCATTTATGTGAATATCAACTTCATTTATATTTATATTTAGAAAAAAAATGTTAAAATAAAATATTTAATATGAATTAGTATAGACTTATACTTAAAAATATATAATATTCAAGAATATAATTTAAACAATGAAAAATTACACATGATTTTTTTTACTCCAAAATAAGTTTCCACTTGAAGAAATTTGATTTCTCTCGAATCATATTAGATTTGTGCTTAAAATAAATATTTAGTGATACTAATCTATTAATAATATGTAATATATTTTATATTAATTTATAATATTAAAAAATAATTTTTTTTGGTTATACTATATATATTTATAAAATATTAATTTTTTTCCCTTAATTTATGTGAACATGAAATTAAGTGACACACCTAAAAAGGAAAACAAATCGACAAGGAGAGGCCAGGAGACAACATTGTATAAAAATGAAAAAATATGAAATTAAATGACACACCTAAAAAGGAAAACAAATCGACAAGGAGAGGCCAGGAGACAACATTGTATAAAAATGAAAAAATTAGAAATAGTTAGCAACAGTTTGAGCGCAAAAATATGTAACGATTACTCATTAAGTACATCCAATTCAGACATCAATTTTGGAACTTCTCAGAGGACCTTTTATTTAATTACCAATGTGTTTCTTATTGAGTTTGGTTTGAATTTCTCATAATTTTTTATAGCATTATATATTATTTTAATCAATTTTTCTAAATTGAATATGATAATATATTTAAGATTTATTGTAAGATTTGTTGTTTGGATGAGGGTGTTAATTCTTTCATTAAATGTTAATCTAGTTTTCTAGGAATGATGAGATAGAGTTTGTGAAGAGGAGGGGAGGGGAGGGGAGGCGAGGGATACCATTTGTCTGGGCTTCGAGTTGAGAGCACCCGAGGGAGTTGAAAAAATGAACTCGTAGTATGGGCGCACATAGATGTGCGACAAGCACCCACATTTGGTTAAAGACAATTCAGGTGGAGCATTTGATTATAGATGACTATGAGGCGAGACATTCGGTTATGTGTCGCCACACCATCTGTTAAAGGCAACTAAGTCAATTATGTGCAACTGGTGGGTGAACACGTATAGCGAGCGCGCAAGCGGGTGGGCGCCTGCCCATTACGACGAGAGGCCATGTGGAGGCGACCGATGGGCGAATTGTGTGATGAGAAATTTGTGACCAAGGCGACCGGTGGATGAGTCGTGCGACATAGGAGTCGTGACGGGTGAGTCAGGTTGCGGGCGAATTGGTCGGCTCACGTGAGCTAAGTGTGAAGTGTGAAAGTTGTGTTGGGGTCGGCTGAATGATGGGCAAGCCAACCCGTGAGGTGGACATGACGGTTCACATTGCAAATGGGAGTGTTTTGTTGATGGGCAGGTCGACTACAGATTGGGGCAACCCATGCGCAACACCAAACGATTCATCCCATGAAGAGCATATGTATTGAGGGGAGTTAGTTGGAACACATGGACAAGTGCGAAGAGGAGAGAAGGAACAAAACCACAGGGTGAGGAGGCCGAGAGTTTGGCAGACTGCAGGGAAGATTCAAGGCAAATTTTGGCAAGTAGGTTGGGTAGCGCATTTAGGCAGGCCACAATCAGAACAAGAAGCATTGCACGACGTATTGAACTGGGCAAACTATTGAACGGAGTTTTTCTGAAGGAGTTTAGAGGTCTGGGTGGTGAGGCCGGCATGCAGTGAGGTTGGGCCGTAGTATGACAAAATGGTGCGACAAGCAAACAGTGCTACGCGGGCAAAAACGACAGAACAACCAGGGTTCCAAACACAGACAACGTTCTGAGCAGAGGTGTTGCATGCTTGGTAGAGTTGGAAGATTATTTGCACGACATATTGGGCAGCATGATTTTTGGGTTTCTGGGTAGGCACTGTGGACCGGTGGCAGCAACATCATGATGGGCAGCGCTGCATGACCCGAGCACGATTGTTGGGCGAAATCAGCAAAGTGTGCAGGCTGACCTTGGGTGGTTGCATGAACTTATGTAAAGTTGTAAAATATTGTAATTGAAGTAAATTACATTTTTATATTATAGTTGGGCAATCTTAACCGAGAGGTTCCCCTCCCATATAAATGTGTGTAACTTGTGTTATTGATGGTTTATGATTTCGCTGCATATATGAAAGATAATTGAAGAAGATAAATTATGAATGTTATTTTTGCTAAATTTTGAACACTTAGAGAAAATTGGTTAAGTGTTGAGGTAGGTGTAGTTTGAGTACTTGAGTAGTAGTGAAAAGAAAAAGTAGGGCGGTGCCGCACCCACCTATGTGTGGTTGAAAGACTACCACCGAGATAGGGGTGTGAGAGATAGTATAAGAGCGAGCCCACCATTGGTTAAAGGTGACTCGGTTGGTTATTTGCGATGGGTGGGCGAGCATGTATAAAAAACACGTCAGTGGGTGGGCGCTCGCCCATTGTGTTGAGCGACTATCTGGAGGAGACTGATGGGTGAATCACGTGAAGGGTGAGTTGTGATCAAGGAGACTGATGGACGATTCATGCGATAGGTGAGTCGTGACCGAGAGATGACAAGCGAGTCAGGTTGTAGACAATTTGGTCGGCTAGAGTAAGCGAAGTGCAAAGTGTGGAAGTCGTGTTAGAGTCGGTTGAATGATGGGCAAGCTGACCCCTGAGGTGGACAAGATGGTTCACATTATGGATTGGAAATGCCAAATAACACATCCCTTGATGACAAGGTATTCGATGAACAACGTATATATTGAGGGGACTTGGATGGAGTTCGACCATCAACTCATCCACTCGCTCAACACTTGGACAAGTGCAAAGAGGAGAGAATGAATAGAACCACAAGGCGAGGAGGCCGAGAGCTGGGAATACCGCAGGTAGGAGGCAAGGCAAATTTCGACAGGAAACTCAAGTAGCGTGTTCAGGCAGGCTGCAGGTGGGCCGTGGGTAGACAGTGTCGCTGACACTATGTTGGGCGATACGCCCAATCGGCGAGCAAACCAGGCAGCACTGCACAATGTATTGAACTAGGCGAACTGTTGAACAAAGTTGTGTCGAAGGAGTTTAGAGGTCTAGGTGGTGAGGCCGTCGTGCATTGAGGTTGGGTGATATTGCGGAAAAACGGTGCAACAGGAAGATAGTGCTATAGCGGGCATAAACGAAAGAACAACAGAAGTGTCAAACACAAGCAACGTTCCGGGCAGAGGTGTTACATGCTGGGTAGAGTTGGAAGAGTGTTGAATGACGTATTGGGCAACACAATTTTGGGGTTTTTGGGTAGGCAATGCGAACGGGTGGTAGTGACAGCACGATGGGCAGCGCTGCATGACCCTCGCACGATTGCTGGGCGAAATCGGTAAAGTGTGCAGACCGACCTTGGATGGCTACACAGACTTATGTAAAGTTGTAAAATAATGTAATTGAAATAAATTACATATTTATATTATAGTTGGGCAGAATTAACTAGGAGTTTCCCCTCCCATATAAATGTCTGTAACTTGTGTTATTGATGATTTATGATTCTGCTACATATATGAAAGATAATTGAAGAAGATAAATGATGAATGTTATTTTTGCTGCATTGTGAAAACTTAAAGATAATTGGTTAAGTGTTGAAGTAGGCATAGTCTGGCTATTTGAGTATTGGTGAAAAGAAAAAGTACAGTGGTGTCACACCTGCCTATGTGTGGTTGAAAGACTACCACTAGGATAGGGGCATGACACCATTAGTTACCATGGACCCCTCTCAAGCTCATTTATTTGAGGATAACAGTTAGAGTGACATGCATCATTGGATGGTAACCATAAATAGCGAGTTGGGAGGCTCGCTCTACAATGAGCCACTTTTCCTTGATTGTGTATTAACACTATCTACTCGAATGTTGACCCTCATTCAATTCACTCTATTTTCCAAAATGGACACAAGGGGGATATTTACATAATTTTCCCATTTAAACATATCATAATGGAGATTCAACCCGGGACATAATTGTCACTCTCTTGGATCGATGGGTGATTTTCCTTCTATTGACCATTTACAAGTTGGTGGAAGGACCAAGCCCTCCCGACCTTGCTCCTTCCTTCCTCTTTCTTCATTACTTCTGGTTGTGGTCCTACTTGCAAGCCTGCCTTTCTTTGGCTATTCTTTGCTTCAAGGGAGGTAATGCACTAGGTAGCTTTAGCAAGTTGCGGGTTACTTCAATTTTGCGTTTTTCCCTTCCCTATTTTTATAGGTCTTATACTAGTTTGCAAGCTATATTTCATGATTATATCTCTTTCCACCATCCATATGATTCCTTCACTGCACTATATTTCCACACAGTGAATTTCTAGTCTCAATGAATATGCCATGTCAAAGAGGCCGGTCTCGCAGAGGTGCAGGAGGTCACGATGGCCTCAGAAATGTACGAGCTCAAGCTTGAGCATATGAAATCGTAAAGTGCTATAGGGAGCACACTCCATTGGTTGTGTAACAAGAGATTGAGGATATCAAACATGAGGTGGTAGGAAAGCAAGTGGATTATTTCAATTATGTAGTTCTTTAGGCCATTGTTGAGTGGAAACCTAACTTGGGCACTGAGAGAGGAAGGAATAACCAGTATCTTCTCACTATGGAGCTACATTCGAGGCTCAAAAAATGCTGGGGAAATTCATGTTTGAAAGAAATTCCAATAAAGAGGAGCTCCGCCTAGCTCCTCCTTGGGATGGAGGAGCAACATTTACTATACAAAATTATGGAGCAAAAAGTTCAATGCATTGAGAAAATACTTCTACAAGATCGCAAACTTCCTCCCCCTGATGATCTTTCTCCTCCAACACAGGGGATCTAATTATCTAAGTTTATTCACTTGCATAGTTTCTAATGTTGATGTTATCTAGTTATGTCATCTTGTCTCAGCCTGTAGGCCTTGGTTTTATGTTTCGTATTAAGTTAGTCTATAGGGCAAAGCAACCCAAACTCTGGTTTTGTTTTGGAAGACTTCTTATGGATATTTTGATAATTTTGATGGAGCTATGTTCAAGCCTCAAATTATGTCATTGGTTTGATTTCCTCACTAGGAAGGCACAATAGTCCAAGAAGATTGTTATGCGATGTAAATTCATATATGAACTTATTAGAAAATTGGATAAATTAATTATTTTTCTTTTTATCTGAAATTTAATTTTTATAAATAATAAATAATAATAATCAATAAATTATTAATTCACATGATTTGAAAAAAAGAACATCATAATATATTGCATGTTGTTTCTAATAAAATGAGTTAGTTTCAATAAAAAATGAGTGTGAGCATAATTTATTTACCCAAGAGGCGTACTCTACAACTCAGTTAGTGCTCAAAGTGGAGTTGACACATGTACCTCTTAAAATAAAAATAAAATATTCTCTAAATAGAAAAACAATGTTGACTATAATAAAAAACAAAATGAAAATTGAAAAGAAATGTAAGCTATAATTAAAAACTAGGCATGTTTAGTTAGTTTTAATTAAAAGTATTATAAAGCCTTAATAATCTCAAATTCACTATGGTTAGTTGGATTAGTTGTTGATATTACAACCCAATGTGGTAAAAAAATTTCAAATAAAATATTTCGATGTTCACATGACTTAATATAATTTCATATCAACTTTAAAAAAGAGATAAAAGTAAAAAAAAAGAGTGTAAGTGAGATGCTTAAACCTTAAACTTTTCAAAAAATATTTGGACACTAGATTTAAATGAACTATTTGAAGATCTATTTTAACTAATTTATGTTGATATCAACTTCATATATATTTATATATAGAAAGAAAACATTAAAAAAATATTTTATTATTGTACACAATACAATATTCAATGTTCAAATTAAAAATAAAATAAAAAATATTAAGTGTTTGAGAAAAATGAAAGAGAGATGCCTTATTCATTCAATTCTTAATATAAAATTAATATATGAAATTTAAAAATATTCATAATAATAAAAAATTCAATGTGAGTCATGAATAAATATTTTAAGATACAAGATTAAGTAATATTGACTTATATTTAAAAATATATTAATAAAAAATAAAGATAAAAAAACATTTTAATATGCACAATAAATTCTAAAAATAATGTCTCAATATACATGTTAAATAAAATAATATATCAATTATATATATTATATATGTTTATAAAAAAATATATATATCATATAAAACAATTGAAAAAAATAAATAATTTCACTCTTTTATAATTTTGTTTTTTTCACATTTTTTTATCAATTGTTATTCAATAAATATTTTTTAAATTTACAAGTTTAAGTTATTATTATATATAGTATTAGAAAATACAATTTGAAACATAAAAATTTACCCATTATATGAAAGATGTTTTTTTTCAAATTTTGTAATGTAAAAGAGAGAAATTTAATCTTTTAAAACAGGTTAGATATATGTTTAAAATGAATCTATTTATGTTAATAAAACAATATATATATTCTGATTAATAAAACAATAATATCGATGGAAATTGAGAGAATGATGCGACCAACTGCTAAATATGCCAAAGAAATTTTAAGGCTGCACATCAAAAGACGACAAACGAAGTTCTCAAATCTATGAGTAAAGAAATTAGTGATGCAATCCAACACATGCCACTGCGTGTGATGTCACTAAATTTTTAGTATCAAACCCCATATGATTCATGATTACCATAAATTGTAAGACACTCTAGGTACATGCAAGTCGCTGAGACAATACTTCAACTTTGTGATTATGGTTACACTGATACTACTTACAATATATATTTTATTTTAATGTCAATGATCATTAACATTGAAATAAATATATTATAAAATATATTTTTAATTCATGATTTTTTTTTTTAAGATTATCAATTACAGCGTGTGATTGCCAAAAGAAAATATTGGAATATGATCCATCATGACTTATGATATACGGGATGACAAATAAATACTCGTTCATAAAAATAAAAATATAAGATTTAATAAGAACCAATAAAATAAAATATGCATTATAATTTATAAAAGTGAGATATATATTTTTGGTAAATCCAAAATTATAATTAAATTGCTTAAAAAATAAATTTATTGAATTAGAAGTGTCAATAAATAATTAAATTGTTTAAAAAATAAATTTATTGAATTAGAAGTGTCAATAAATATATTAAATTAGATATTGCATTTTTAGGAAGCATTTAGTCATTGCAAATAAGGATTTATTTTTTATTTTTTATTAAATTGGAAAAAATAATATTTATAAAAACAATTTTACTATGAAAACAAAAGTTTAATATCAAATTTGATTGAAAAATATTATAAATATAAAAAAATATTAATAAATTTTAAATTATTTAAATTTTAAATTTCTATATTTTAATGGAAAATTATAATTTAGAATTTTTTGGGTGGAAAAATATAAATCAAATATTAATATGCCCATCAACATAAGGTCAATATCTAAGGTATTGAAATATTCAAGATTGCTAAACTCAAACTCATCAACTATTATAGTTACTAACAAGTGATAGGTTTAGGTTTTCAATGGCATTGTTCATTTTTATTAATTATTATCAATTTATTATTAGGTTTTCAATGGCATTGTTCATTTTTATTAATTTATTATTATTTATTATCAATTTATTAGTGAATTAAGGTTGTTTATTATCTTTTGATTATTAAAATTATGTCACGGAAAAGAATTAAAATCAATAACATAATTGAAATTGTAATATTTTATTATTATTATTATTATTTTCTTCAATTTATTTAGTTATTTAGTTATTTAAAATTTAAATGAAAAATTTTAATTTTATATATATATATATATATATATATATATAATTTTTTTTGAAATTTCAAATTCATTTACGTATTAAAAATGAATACCAAATCATAATAAATTCATTTACGTATTAAAACCCATAAAACTAACACATATATGTGAAAATATATATATTCTAAAATATTGAATACCTCACGTAAACCTCCATAAACATATTTATAGTTTAGAATATAACATACAAAATGAGAAAGCACATTGTCATGATCAAATTTGTCAACGTTGCCTCCCTCTAAACCTAGAAAATAAAAAGTTGCTCAATCGTGCTCAACTCTCTTTTACATGTACATAACACCAAAACAAGAGGTGGTGGCAGTTGTGATAAAGATCATGGCCGCCACCCTCACTCTGCTCAATTTCAAGAGCGACTCCATTTGTCATGTAAATACTGACTAAAATATACCCTCTCAACCACACGTGAAGTCTGTACATTACTGTTTCCATTTGTGACATCCATGGAGAAAATTGCCCTCAACGCCCTTTCGAATTCGTCTCTCCGCTGTAAAACCTGCTTGCAAGTTTTCATCCCAAAAACAGAGCCCAAAATGATTTAACAATACCAGCAACAACAAATATATATATATATATTTTGTAACTTCACACATTTAAATATATGGAATATTTTTACTTGAGAAGAGGAAACACATAAATTGCACCGATGCAGAGAAGAAAACGATACCAATCATAAACAGTAGGACTGTTGGGCTCTGTTTTGTCGAAATTTTCAGATCCAAATGATTTGGTATTGATGTTATTACCGGGGTGGAACACGCTTCTCCATATATTATCCTGACCTCGTGGAGTACCTGTACAATTCATTCATATACCAGATATATGGTTGATCGGTAGATTCCATGGAAAATTTAATTAATACTAACTAAATCAATTATGTTCATCAAAGTTAAATTTTTTAAATATTCTGAAATCTACAATTAAATAAAACTTAAACATAATAAACCTAAAACATAAAACTTAAACCTAAAAAACCTAAAACATACAGTCATCCCAACTTTTACTCAAAGAAAAATAAGCAAATCAAACCATTCACACGACTCACAGGAAGGGGATAGAGAAGAGACTGCAGTGGGTGAAGATGGTGGACTTGCAGAGCTGTCAATGGATAACGAGCGTTGAATATAGAATTTAGGCTGCTTTCCTTTCTCACCATTTACCTCACTTCCTTCCCCTACATTCATTTCATCAACATCATGTGATTACACCACTTTATATAGATAGTGATTTTTTTAATATTTAATAAAAAAAATATCAGTATTTATTTTAATATATATATATATATAATATATATATTTACTTTTATACAGTGATTTGATTATTAGGTTTACTAAAACATATATATATATACAGTGATTTGATTATTAAATTTACTAAAACAGATATACTTTTTTCTCTCTAACCTCTTAAAAAAACACAAACATAGACCCATTCAAACTATAAAAATAATTTAATTCAAATCTCTCTCAGTAGAACTAAAAAAATGCCGATTCACTGTAATTATAACAAAAAAATACCAATAAAATGATAGATCACATACAGTTACCTGGTGCACGGGCAACGCTGAGATTGGAAGTGTTGCGAATCCTGCTGAGGCCGTTGTCTGGCTGCGGACCTCCTAGAGTGTCATCCCATATCATACTCAACATTTTCGCTTCACTTCTCAGCTAATTTTCAGTCTCAGTCTCAGTCTGAGTCTCAGTCTGGTTTTTTAATTCATTGAGTGGACCATAGAGTGAATATATAGTTCAGAAGTTGAGAGGTCGGTGAAGGAAAGGATTTAAATACTGATTTAGGGACAGAGAAAGATAAGGATGACAACCCTTCGAGAAAATGGGTTGTGCGACTTTAGCGCGCAGCAAGCAAGTGGTGATGTGATTGGAAGGCGTGGATTGACACAAACCGCCCTTGTTAGATCAGACAAGTGGAGGTAGCCCTATTCTTTTTATGGAAGTGTCTCCGAAATTCTTATTATATTCGGATGCGTTGAATCTTGATCCGATGCATTTCTGATCAGTTTACCATGCCCTCCTGTTAAACCGATACGGCTTTATCCATATGGTTGGCAATGGAAAACCATATGGAAAAATAACACTTTATGATAAGGAAAAGGATAAATTTGTAATACGGATAGTTTCTCTCTACAACTATTTTTTGCATATTGTTTTCTAGGTAGGTAATGATGTATTCTTTTTCCAGGTAGGTAATGATGTATTCTTTTTCTAATAATAAAATAAATAGTTCTTACTATAAATTATATGTTATTATTTATATGTTTTTTATAATAGATTATAAGTTTTACATAATGAGTTGAGCTTTACACACTAGCTTAAGTTTTTTCTTTTAATTTTCTAATAATAAAAATAAATAACTCCATATAATAGTTGTGCATAATGAACTAAGTTTTGTATAATAAGTTATAAGTTCGGCACAATGAGCTAAGTTCCACATTTTTTTGCATGGTATTTTGTCTATAATAATATATTCATTTTCTAATAATAAAATAAAATAAATAGGTCCGCACAATGAGTTAAGTTCCTCACAATAGGCTAAGTTTTCCACTTCCACACAACAGACTAAGTTTGTCCCATAAAAGTTATTAGTTATTCTCTTGGTAATAATGTATTTTTCCAATAAAAAAATAACATACTTGATTTTTTTCTATAGTGTTTTCTCCGTAATGAGTTATTCATTTTCCAATAATGATGATGAAGATATTTTTTTTTAACGTCCATGAGACTAAAAATAGTCTATGAGACCATTAGTTCCCTGTTTTTCGCTCTTTGCAATTCAGTCCTTTTCCGATTCAAATTGATGATGAGCTAACCCAACCTTCCAACAATCTCCTCGCTAAAAACACAATGCCAAGAAACTGATGCTAACCTGTGCTCATAACTTTCTCTCATGTCTTTGAATGCATCACATTGCAAAATGAAATGTTTTTCCGATTCCACAGCCCCAGACGTGCAAAATGTACACACCCTTTCTTCCCAAGCTTCTTTAGGCCTTTTCCACCATCTTGTTTCACACCAAAGTTGATGTGAGTTGGTCCTTAGTTGAGCAATAAGAACCTTTGCCCTCCACAAAATGCTAGCTCCAATGAACTCTTTTTCTTGTAAATCACACGCAGGGTTGAATTCCTCAATGTAATATTTCTTCTTTCTGCCCAGCTCTTTTCCCCATACCTTTTTACGAAACTTCTCCATAACAAAATCCTTTAGCTCCTTGCTATTTGTGGGACAGGAATTGAGGTAGATATCCCATTTTTGCATCCATGTGTAGTTTTGTTTCATCCATGTTTTCTTTCTTTCACTGATGCCTTCATTGAAGATAACATTAGGCCATCTACCTACTCTCATTTGTTCAATTCTTTTTAGGTATCTTATGAGCCGCACCATAGCAATTGCTTCAATCGAAGTTGCTCCTGTTTCACTCAACATTATCTCATAAGGTACAGAGCTTTTTATTTTGAACTTGCTCATGATCAAGCGTTTTTCGATTTTCTCAATTTGTTTCCATTTTGAGACAGGAGTGCTGCTAGCCCACAATTCACACCCATATAGCATCACTAGACAAACTAGGAGTCGAAAAAGCACTTTAATCATTTTCCAATCCCATAACTCTGCCTCTCTACATCTGTTTTCAAGAGCATATAATGCTTTCCACCCTCCTAAAATTCTCTTCTTTCTGCAGTCCTCCCAATTGAGTTTGTTGTTGAAATCAATCCCAAGGTACTTGTACACCTCTACTTCTTCAAGAATGTTGTCTTCAAAGAAGAAAGTATGTTGACTATGCTTCCTTTTATTAGGAAAAATCATTATTTTGGTCTTGCTAGTATTGACTTGTGTTACAGGGAAAAGTGTCTATATAGAACTGCTCTATCCCACTAAGGTGTGTCAGCTGCCTTAGAAACAAACAGAGAAAATCTACTTTCGTTTTTCCTTTATGAATTATGGATAGAGACGAACAGAAATACCAACCTCTGTCTTGTGCTAATCTCCTGATTTGATTCCTCTCTTCTTTGATAGTCTCTAGCTACCTGCTCCCTTGCACGCCCAGCTTCACAAAGTACCTGTAAGATCACAGTAGCACAGCACTATACAAAGACAAGGATCTATAATCATAAACAATCTAGGATCAGATGTAAATTGACCATACAAATGTAGCAAGCATCAATGACACAAGAGCATGGAGGAAAACTTGAATAGCTTTTATTGATAAACAAGAAAGAGCCAAGAGGAGTTACAACCAGTTGTTCTGACCCAGCATCAACCTCCCAGCTAAAAAGCCCCTCTTCACCTCAAACAAAGCTTAGATCACCCAACAATATGATGTTTGTCTCAAGAAACCAACAGCAATTCCTTACAATATGCAAAATTCCAGCCTCTAACCTTTGGATCTCTGGGATGAGAGATCTATATATAGATATTTGCAGAGGTGTGAGTCAGCTCTGGGTTTTTGATTAGTGTCTTCTCTCTGATAGTTCTTGATGCCACTTGGAGATCTCATTGATCTCTTACTCATCCTTGGGCGATTCTGAGAGGCAAGTGTCCCAAGAGAAGTTTCTGGAAGATTCCATGATCATCCACCTCGCAAACTGTCTCCGCCACTTGTCTTTTCCTGTCCATCGCACCCCACAGAAGGGCTTTTTGAAATGAAATGCACTTCTCGTGTGTACAAGGTGCGATGCATCGCACCCTGGCCATGGAGCAAGTGAAATGATCCAGTTTTGACCAGTTCTGAGTAGTTTTTCATGGAGAACTTCTGGGAGAAGCTGTAATTAGTTGACCTTGTTCCTTTAGGGGTTAGAACAACACTTTTAGGGACTTAGGAGCCCTTGGTTTATGGACATTTCATGCTTGGGGTTGTAGTGCCCAAAAATGTCTATAACAGTTGCCCCCTAAAGCATGAGGTCGTTAATCTTTTGATGTCGGGTGAAATGATTTATTATGAGGATCCGAAGTTCTTTCAAGCTGGGAGGAGACCTGTAATAAGATACAATACAATACATTATCTTCATAATATTTTCATGATCTAGCTGAGGCGGGCATTCCCATGCTCAGCTTTATAAATTCATTTTCATGTACATAGGACAGACAATCGTCTGAGTGTAGACTGATGATTCTGGTAGAGCCATCATCCCTTTGATTGGATGATTATCTATGCAGCAATGATATAGATTTGATGTCTTTATTTTCCTGAATATATATCGCAGCCCAGATGGATGAAACTAGATCCGGGGTATTCAATCTCGTTCGATCTTCACTCGAAGTACAAGTCTATCCATGTGAGAGATGTTCTGAAGTCGAACATGGAAAGACATCGCTTGATTACCAGCCAATAATATAAGCTGTTAACAAGCGCGAGAGGAATCACCGATAATAATAATGACCCTCAAGGTACTGCAGTACAATTCACGTGGTCTGAATAAAGGACTTGGCGTTGAACACCACACAAAATCTTTCGGTCGAAGGCCATTGATGTAAACCTGTTGCCGGAAGTGAGAAACTTGCCATTGAGGCATGCAAGCTTCAAAGTACTGAATGGGGTGTTCCTAGATCAACTTCTTGGATAATGAGCTGATGTCGACAAGAAGTGATCCGTCATAGGAGGGCCTTAATGAATACCACATCAATGACGCGGAATGGAGCAAATTATTTTAATGGAGGTGAAAACGATCTGGTGATATAAGGTTCAGGGTGGCGGTCATGAAAGAATGGAGTATAAATGTATTGTAGTGGGTGAGACACAGGTGAATTTTCTGAATGACTTCTCTTGAACATATCGGCGACACTGACGTGATGGATTGGTAGCATTAACCCCAAATGTGGATGGTATGATGGGACCATGGTGATGTGACCGGTGAATGAAACAACCCAACCCGACTTGGATGCGGAGCGAAAGTGTCATGTTCAAGAGCGACTTGCTACCAACAAAGTTTCTTCAAGTTTTCTTCCCAATTTTTCCCTAGTCATTGCTGACCAGTACCTCTTTATTTTTGTCAAGCTTGAGGAGGATAACATATGCTTGTTCTATAATTTTCCCTTCGGGCAAACCCATCGCTATGGAAACTCGTTCTCGTCTATATACAAGTTTGTCGCTATTAAAATTTTAACAAGTTTAACGACAAAGATAACTCGGTCCTTTTCAATTTTAGAGAGTCTGAAAAGGAACGTAAAGGTAACTCCAAATTTCCTTTTTCGTCATCTAATCCCTTAAGTCCGAAAAAGTATAAAACAATACAGAAGGGATGAATTTTCGATACTTTTAACGAGCCGAACAAAACAAGCACTCGATCTTTTTGTGTAATAATCCCTCAGGTCCAAAAGATTAAAATTTAGAGGAGGGATAGCACTTCCAGTCCCTTTAACGAGCTGGAGAGGCCAATGGCTCAACAATCTTTTCATATTTTACGAGTCAGTTGAAAAGAGCTTAAAGGAGACTCGTCTTTTAAGGAACGAGTGATAAAATGGGTAGCAACTGATTCCAGGTAAGGTTTGGAATTTTCCAATCACGATAGTGTTACAAGGATGGCTAATGAGATCACTCTTCGTAGCTGTTCCTCAAAATGGGTAAACAATCAAATGGAGGTGAATGATCGGCCAGTACAAAAGTGGAGGTGACGGTGCAAACACGACCAAGGCTTTAACGGCTGAATTACTACATTCACGATGGTTATTTACCGGGGAATAGTTCATTTTTTAATGAGCTTAAACGTGGGGGGAAACATTTGCTCATGGCTTATGTTTATTTTTTAACGAGCTTGAACCTTGTGGTAACACTGCTCGATGTGGGTTTATTTTTTAACAAGCTTGAACCCTGCAGTAACACTGCTCGTGGTGGGTTTATTTTTTAACGAGCTTGAACCCTGCAGTAACACTGCTCGTGATAAGTTTGCATGCCCCCAGCATAATAACACAAATCGAGGTGCATGCCCACCAAGCTTCATTGCATTCAACACGGTGGTTGGAATGAAGGTTTACCTTTGAGATTTGGAAAGGGGATTTGTTTCATTTTTTAATGAGGTTGACACTTTAAAAGAATTATCCTCATGACTCCTTGTTTCATTTTTTAACGAGGTCGACATGAGATAAGAACCATCCTCGAAATCCACCGTATTTACAGTATTTCATAGAAAATCAAAAACTGATGGATGATTAAGGTTGTTGGAATAATCTTTGTGGTAATCTGGAAGATGGGAGCGATGGTGGTAATCTTCCCATGGTGCCTCTCTTATCATCATTGATTGAATGATTCCTTCGTCTGTAAAATGTACTTGTGACCAAGGATTTGAAGAGGTGCCATATTCCTTAGACCTATCTATCCAAACACTCAATGAGCGTTGATTTGGGTTTGCCCCCCAAGCCAAGAAAATTGATTGCTACAATATTTCTAAAATGGCGATGATCCATGCTGACAAAATGTTTAGCAATCTTCTGAATCCATTAGATATAGAAGATTTCATATTGCAGGTTTCCACTGTGGCCACTTCTGCAAAAATTACTCGGAGGTGGTAGGGCAAAAGTACCCATTAAGGCAGGGTCTTTTAGGAGGCCTACTCCAATATTTTGAAGCGAACGATTGCTTCCATGGATCATTGGAATGCTTCCCGTAACTTGTAAACTGTTGGGGAGAAATGTTTGTTGGTCGATGATTGTAATTCCTCCTTGGAAGGGAAATGAAATATTCCTGAAGTAGGTTGACACAACCGCAGCCATGGCATATATCCAGGGTCTTCCCAGTAGGATGTTGTAATCGAGGTTTTCATCGATTACTTCAACATCAATTTCTACTGTTTTTCCCCCCAGTTCAACTTGCAAGTTACTTAAAATCCCGTATGGAGTGTATGATCGTCCATCAAATGCTTTTAACGTCGTTGACGATCTCGACAAGGGCGGTGAGCCTAATTTTTTCCAGCAACTCATCGACATAATACATGTAGATGCCCCCTCATCAATAATTGTTCGATGAACAATTTTGTTGAGGGCTTTCACTTGAATAAGGAAAGCTAGTTGAGCTGGTAACTGAGGGTCATATCCTTTATGATCAAAGGCCACAAGATTGGAATCCATTGGGTCAATCCCACCTATTGCTGATAATAAAGCTTGCTTTTGGGAGGCGCAATTTTGTGGTACCTCAAGTGTTGACATAGCGGACGGTGATTGGGCCAGGTCCTCTATTATATTATAATTCTGTGTAACTTTTGCACGAGGATTAAATGTCGATTTGTGTACTACTCTTTTTGGCGGCTTTATCATTGGTTCAGGAATGATGGGTGGCACAACTTCGGTCAAAGTTGTTGTCGAACTACTAGGTCGTTCATTAGCCTTGTTATTCGACAGCTGTGGATTCCCGTAATCTTTATTCCTTGTCAAAGCATCATTTTTCTGCTTTGAGATAGACAACATAAGCACTCGGGATCGGGAATCATTTTGATTAGCAACTAGTTTGGTTCCCGGGTTTGGAAACGGATCAGTTAACTGCGGAGGTTTTTGAATTCTTGAAGAATTTTTTAAGCTCAGCTCTGTGTGGACAATTTGCGGTCCAATGATCCTCATCGCATATAAAGCATGGATTTTTTGGTTTCCTATCTCCAGGGGGGTTTGAAGAAGATTTTTCATGTGATGATTCCTCCTGTTTCTTCTTCTTCCCTTTGCCTTTCTTCTTGCCCCCTGGTTGTTTGGTTTCTTTGCCTTTATCTATCGATACGGCATTTACTTCCGAGGCAAGAAGTTCACCTTTTGCATTTTGACCTGAAATCTTACGGGCCTTTTTGGATGTAGCCTTTGTCGATTTCGTGTCTGTTGTGCCAATCATGCCATCACCGGCATGAGAGTCATTGTTTGATTTAGGAGGACGAGGAATTGAGAATTCCGGTCTAGGGGCGTCAGGTATTTTATCGTAGAGCGTGCCAGACTGAGTGTAAATCAAGTCCAAATATTGCGAACGAGCGATAACTTGCTCTTCTGTTACGACTCCCCCCTTTGCCACATCTTCAGTCATGGAAGGTAGTAATAACTTGATAAACCATTCAGCTAAGAGCTCATCGGGAACATACGTTTTTACCATTCTACGCGACGTCGCCACTCATGTATATGATCGGATATGTGAGTGGCCGTCGTCTGTTTGAAGTTGGTAAGGAGTTCCGTTCCCGTTTCGTACCTTATTGGTAATTGAAAATGGGTTAAAAAGGTTGTGGCTAAGGTACTGAAGTTGTCGAATGAAGCTTTAGGCAATTCGATGTACCATTTTGCCGCTGGACCAGTTAGCGTCCTCTAAAAAAGGTGAAGCCTTATCGAATCATCATTTAGGGTGTTTGATGAACACCACAGATGAAAGGTCATCACATGATTCAATGGATCTTCACCCAGATTTCCATTCAATTTAGGAATATCTGATGGAAGTTTATGCGGAATCGTTGGCCACCAAGGGGTGTAAGTGATTGGATCGTTTGTTAACCGATTTAAATCAGGTAACTCTAAAGTTGCCACAAAGGGTAACTGCTGATTCAGGTTAGGTGAAGCATACCCAGGATAAGATGGGATTGCCTGAGCAGTTGGTCTTTGCATACCGGCATAATGCATTTGATGCTGGTAACTTTGGTAAGGTTGGTGGGCATGACCATTGTAAAATGGTTGATTTTGACCGTTTTGAATATACGGCTATCCACTATTTGCAAAGACTTGTTGCTCAAAACCTTGGTATACTTGTTGGAATTGTGGTTGCTGGTATTGTACTAGCCATGGTTGTGAAGCCATGTGTTGTTGCCCGATACTAACAGTTTGACCAAGATGAGGGTAATTGTACCCGTCTGAACCTGTGTCATTCCACCAGTCGGCGATTGTGGTTGAGTTGCAGGGTCAAGGGGCTGTTGCATTACAACCTGAGAAACCTGAGGTTGGCATACAACAGGCAGCGCTTGAACTTGCGACACCGTCACAATAGCTGGCGTAGTTGGTATATTTGACATAGGTAAGCATTGTTGCATCGAATATACAACTCTTGGTTGTTGAGGTAGTATCGGTACCCAACCGCTTGAGGTAATTCTAGTATAACCCGAATGTTGTTGTGAACTCCCGTATGGATATCCTCCTGGAGGGGATAATGAAAGGGTATACTGCCCCCCATACGGTGGTAATCCAGAACTCAAGGGAATGGTTTTCCCTTGAGGGCCGGACTGCCCAAATTGACCTCCAAATGGATCAATTTGTTGAGACTCAACATAAGAGTTTCCGGATATTATTCCGGATGAACAAACAGGAACAGACCATACTGTCGAAATGGCCCCTGAGTGGGCTCCTTCTAGCGGTTGAGAGCTAGTTGGGACAGATGGTATACCGACGAACATTGTTGGAGTGATAGCAGGGAGTTCTGCCATCGCTATGTCAAACGACACAGTCCTAGATGTTGACGGTTGTTCAAACATTTCTAGTCTATCCAAAAGATTACCTAGCGATTCTACAGGAGCTTCCGCTGGCGGTAGACTAACTTCTGATGAAGAAGGATATAGAGTGATCCCGACTCCAAATTGCGATGGAGTACTAGTTGGAGGATCTTCCACAATCTCTTCTATGGCAATCAGACCAGGTGGAAGGGGAAGACCGTCAGGTCCGTAGAATATTTTTGGTGCCGAAGAAGGTATGGAATCGGCAGCGACAGATGTTTGAAGAGAAAGACTCTCCGAACCGGTTGTAAATGGAATTGGTTCGGTAACACAAGTGTTTACTCTCAGACTAGGATCAGTACTACTGTCCTTCTGTGGCTGCTGAACTTCTTCTGTAGAGGCAGGGATTCCAGAAATGTTTGGAGTAACCGGAGTCTCTGATGTTGTTGGAACACTTGTTCTAAATTTAACAGGAGATTTGGAACCGGTTAAATGAGTTCGTTTTGTCCGTACTAACTTTGATTCCGGAGACAAAGACAGTTGACTCGTAAGCCTCTGTGAACGACGGGGTTTCAATTGACTTTCTTCCATGATTGCGGATTACTCGATCAACTAAAAATAAAGGGGAAGTATGTTTCCAAATTAAATGAATTTTAGACACTTTGACACAACTTATTTTTTCAATTTTTAAGAGTCGAGAAAAAGCAAAAGATGACTCTAGTCTCCTTCGATTTTTAATGAGCCTGAAGTGACAAGTGCTCAGATGGACCTTTTCTGTTAAGGAGTCTGAAAAGGAATGAAAGGGATTGCTCTGGAAATATAGGTAGAGGGATTACCAAACCAATCGCAAAACTGCAGAATACTTTTTACGGTACGACAGTCAATCTTCCCGAACGCTGTGTTCAGTGCATTGCGATCGATAGGGCGGCAGACACGGCTTCCTATGGATAAAGGACTACGCCTATTGGGGTCTCCCAAAATATACTCGACGGTACGTGGGAGCACAAGTCCATACTGGCACTTATCGTCTCAAAGTGGAGGAATCACCCAACCATCAGTGAGAGCAACAGTTACCCGGCTTTACGACTCCGGAATACATCTCTAGCCTAGACTTCTAAATGTTGTGCGTTAAGTTCCAAAGCATTGTTAGATTCATTGAATTTATTTTAAGTTGATCTTGTTTATGAAGTTTGCCTTTCAGGTTCACCGCAAGATGTAGATGTAATTCCTAAAATGCAATCTAAGATGATAAACAAACTTTTTATCTTCTTTGTGCAATGAAAATCCTAGCTACTAAGGAAAAGAAAGACAGAATCTTTTCACAAAGAGCAAAGAGCACACTCTAAATGCACTTTCCTAAATCAAGCCAATCAGACTGTTTATATACAAATGCACATGCATGTATTTGTTTTCGACTTTCTTAGTATATGAATGCTAAAAAGAAAGTTGATGCACAAATCCGAATTTCTTTTCAAGCGACAAATATCAACAAGTTACTTTTCGAAATAAAAAATGGAGACGATCAAAACACCTTACGATTTTGAAATGAATACTTGTTTTTGACACTAGAAAATTACAAATTCAGACCAAAAAACAATAGTAATAGGATACTCAACCATCAATAGCAATCAAACTCTTTCCTATGATCGAAATCGACACTTGCGACAGTTTCAAATCAAAGGACGACAGTACGATTATGCTACTTTTGCAAAGGAGAACTGAAAATGATTCAACAAATACACAAAAACATTTACAGTTCTTTTGTACAAAGGAGGCGGAATAACAACAAGGAAAAGGGGTTCCAAACAGACATACACTGATCACAGGCAGCAAAATTCAGGAATAGAACTGGAAAGAATGAATCACAGAAACCAAAACTGCACAGAGCCTGGTCTGATCAACGCACCTGTAACACAGAGAATTTGAAATGCAGCGCACCTTGTCCACTCGGGAAGTGCGTTGAAGTTCAGATTCTCTGAACAGTACCTGCGCTGGGCCAGAAACGAGACTCTGTTTGGGTTCAGGGTCACAGTTTGCAGTTCAGTTCTTGGGTTTTGGCCGAGAAAAAAGCAATCAGTAATGTAACAATTAGGGGTAGATCTAAAGAGGATCTAAGAGCTATCACAAGGGCAATCAGATAGTTTGTGAATCAGTTGTTTAAATCATAAACAGATCCAGTAGATGGATTGAAGTAGCATTTATCTACTTTGCATTTGTTGTGGCAAATGCCGTTCGAATGCTACCTGTAAGTTTATGAAATAGACAACAAAGAATGATAAACAAACAAACTAATTCTTCCCCAGTGGAGTCGCCATTTTGTTACAGGGAAAAGTGTCTATATAGAATTGCTCTATCCCACTAAGGTGTGACAGCTGCCTTAGAAACAAATAGAGAAAAGCTACTTTCGTTTTTCCTTTATGAATTATGGATAGAGAGGAACAGAAAGACCAACCTCTGTCTTGCGCTAATCTCCTGATTTGATTCCTCTCTTCTTTGATAGTCTCTAGTTACCTGCTCCCTTGCACGCCTAGCTTCACAAAGTACCTGTAAGATCACAGTAGCACAGCACTATACAAAGACAAGGATCTATAATCATAAACAATCTAGGATCAGATGTAAATTGACCACACAAATGTAGCAAGCATCAATGACACAAGAGCATGGAGGAAAACTTGAATCGCTTTTATTGATAAACAAGAAAGAGCCAAGAGGAGTTACAACTAGTTGTTCTGACCCAGCATCAACCTCCCAGCTAAAAATCCCCTCTTCACCTCAAACAAAGCTTAGATCACCCAACAATCTGATGTTTGTCTCAAGAAACCAACAACAATTCCTTACAATATGCAAAATTCCAGCCTCTAACCTCTGGATCTCTGGGATGAGAGATCTATATATAGATATTTGCAGAGGTGTGAGTCAGCTCTGGGTTTTTGATTAGTGTCTTCTCTCTGATAGTTCTTGATGCCACTTGGAGATCTCATTGATCTCTTACTCATCCTTGGGCGATTCTGAGAGGCAAGTGTCCCAGGAGAAGTTTCTAGAAAATTCCATGATCATCCACCTCGCAAACTGTCTCCGCCACTTGTCTTTTCCTGTCCATCGCACCCCACAGAAGGGCTTTTTGAAATGCAATGCACTTCCCGTGTGTACAAGGTGCGATGCATTGCACCCTAGCCATGGAGCAAGTGAAATGATCCAGTTTTGACCAGTTCTGAGTAGTTTTTCATGGAGAACCTCTGGGAGAAGCTGTAATTAGTTGACCTTGTTCCTTTAGGGGTTAGAACAACACTTTTAGGGACTTAGGAGCCCTTGGTTTATGGACATTTCATGCTTGGGGTTGTAGTGCCCAAAAATGTCTATAACAACTTGCATCCCCACTGCTCTACAAAAATGCTCAAGGGCATATAAGTGCATTTGCAATCCATGGGCCGAATCAGAAATCAATACAATATCATCAGCATATAAAAGAAGCTTTATCACAAACTCCCCCAACCGAACACCTTCTCCACCTTGTAGATTTAGCCACTCTTCCAATTTATCAATATATAGACCAAAAAGAGTGGGGGATAGAGGGCAACATTGCTCGACTCCAATTTCACTTCTAAAGCTTTCTGAAATACCTACTAAGGTTCTAATTTTGACTTTCACTTCTTCATAAACTCTATGGACAATGACTCTATAATGCACATGAATTTCAAGTTCTTCCATTCTACGCCACAACTTATCCCTAGGGATTGTGTCAAATGCATTTTTCAAGTCAACAAAACAAAAAAATACTTCTTCTTTGTCCTCCCAAACCTTTTCAACAATGTGTCTCAATGTGATGTCATGATCCACTGTAGAATGTTTTGGCCTAAAACCCGCTTGTCCTCTTGCCCTCTTTTCTTTTACTTTTGCCCACTTGCTAATTTTTTCTTCTACCATTCTTCCAAAAAGCTTTGCAAACAAAGGATTGATCATAATTGTTCTATAGTTCGATGGATTATTAATTTCTCCACTTTTAAAAAGGGGTATTTTTAGGCTAGTTGTCCAGTCTCTTGGGAATCCTTGCTGAATGATGTTGTTGAATATTTTCATGATGTGCGGTGCAAGAGCGTTCATTCCCCATTTTAGATACTCTGCTTGAAGTTCAACCAAGTCCTTTGCCTTTCCTATTTTCATCTTCTTAATTCCATTCTCCACCTCCTGTAATGTGAAGAGATTTGAATTTGTGTTGATCTTAGGGGGGGACTCCGCCTCAGATTCTTTCTCATAGAGTTGCCTTGCATATTCAAACCATTGATTGGCTGTAATATTATTTTCAATTTGCTTCTTCCTTGGTTGCAATTCCTGCTAGAAAAGCTTTGGTTTATTGTTGCTTAAATATATTGACTCTTCTCTCCTTGTTTGCATGAACTCATCTTTTTTCCTTTTTAGTATCTACTTATATAACTTTACATTCATTTTCTCTTTTCCTACCATTTTCAAGGTTCTCCTTGCCATTTTGCATTCTTCATCAAACCAAGCATTTACAGGAAAGTAATTTGATTCTGATTTCCTATTTTTTGCTCTTTTGCACTTCTCAAGTGCACTTTGGATTATATTTGTTAACTCATGGCTGCTGAAGTGTTTGAAACCAATTTTATCTTTCTGAATTAATCTCTCTAACATTGTCTTGAAGATAGTACCATTTTCTTGTGTTAGAAAAATTTTGCCCCTTGATAGTGATTGTCGAGAGCATTGGGTTTTCCTCTTATGCTGCCTTTATTCTAACCATGATAACCTTATAAAAATTAGGTTATGGTATGATTTTAAGTCCCAAATATGCTCTCCAATATTAACTTCATCTATATTTTCTATTAAGCTTTGTGAACACATCACATAGTCAACAACACTTGCCCCATTGTATGTGTTGCAAGTGAAGTTCCCAAACCTTTTCCATCTATCTAGACCATTGAAAATAATTAGGTTGAAAGCCCCCCACAGTGTAAGAAACTCATCTCCAAAATAATTGCTAACTTTAGTTAGAAATAATTAATTCCTACTTGTCTATGGTTGTAATTCTCCATTTGAGGAGTTTGTTCCTACATAATAGGAATTTAGTTTCTCCTAGTTTAGTGTGTGGTTGAGAGAATCTCTCAACCACACTACTGTACGTCTAAGATAGAATACCTATCTTGAGACTATTGATTGTATAAATATGTGTGTAATTTCCTCATTCAAAGATAATAGAATATATTTGAGTGTGTGCTATTTTATCTTGGTATCAGAGCTTCAGAGGGCCTCGCCCCTTGTGGGCTTGGCCCCTCCTGGGCTGAGGGAAATAACGAGTTTGATTATTGTTTGTTTCTCCATTTATGTTTGATTTGTTTGTCCATTTTTTATTCCGGCGGTGCAACATAGTCGAGCCGACGGCGTTCGTAAGTGTTGAGGCGGGTCTGCATGCTGATGGATCTGTTGGTGCATGGATCCTGCATATCGATGGATCTTGCAGCGATGTTGCCCCCCCTTGCAACAAATTAGTGGCTTTCCCATTGCTGAGCGAACATGACGGAGTAGCTCCAATGGCTCCCTCCTCGACACTAGGGCATCACCTGGCGTGAAGACTCATTGAGGTTGGGGTCAGTGACGTTTTCTCTGTTCCCAGGGACATGAGATCTACTAGACAAGGTGTGAGTGATTGCTGTGTTAGATATTGCTGTCAACGTGAACAGCCATGGTGCCAAGGATTTGCGTCGCTCTACCGAGGACCCGTCCTTCTGTGAGCAGTAGCGGATGAAGCTCTGGAACTCTGGAGAAGCCGAAGGCAAGGGAGCGGGTGGTTCCCCATCGCATATCAGGTACATGAGCATCGGCCAGTCGAGCTGGATCCCGCCCTCCAGGATAGGCAACCGCCCGACATAGCATTCCAGGAGGGTGAGGCCGAGGCTCCACATATCCCCGACGTACCCATTGAAGCGCTCGTCATTCTTACCGAGGTCAATTCTTTCAGGGCTCATGTACACGTAGGTTCTGACGCAGGAATTGCAAGGATCCAATGTCCTCGATAGAATCCTGCTCACGCCGAAATCCGTGATCAAGATCAAGAATCAGAGCTTCAGAGCCCGTAAGGGTCTCTGGCCCTTCCTGGGCATAGAGAAATAAATTACTGAGTGTGTATAGCTTTATTAAATTTTTTGTTTGTCCATCAGAAAGCAGTTCTAGTGCTGCGTAGGACTGAGCCTGGAGCGCTGTTGGTAAAAGCTCTAGAAGGCTACACAAATCGAATCTCAAGAGGCAGATCTGTTTGTTGTATTGTTCCTGGCTGCGTGGAGATGGACGCTGCCCAAATCTGAACGATCTGAGCTGTGCCATTGCAGTGGGTAGTAAAGGAGTGCCGTGGAAAGAGCGTTGGAGAACGTTGGAGCGCTGGTTTCTCTGGGCAACCAGCAGAGGAATGATCAGTTCCTGTCAGGGCCATGGGCATCAAAGAAGCATGCAGGCAGCTCTGAGGAGCCAGAGAAGCCTTTTAACCTGCATACTAAGACGCCCGACTTCGTTAACGAATATGGCTATTACATTAAAGCCGATTCGCAGTCCCATCCTCCCAAGAAGCAGCTGGTGAAAGCGGCAGAGACGTGAAGCCGATGTGACCCTGTTGGAATGCACAGCGAATGTGATGATTGCCTGCTGTGTGTATGCTTTAGATGGAAAGAATCCTTGGGCGTATGAAGGTTGGCAGTCAGTCCAAATCAGTGGCAAATCATTCTGTGAATTTTTACTGTATTTCTCTACGGGAATTCACCCCAGACGAAGGCAGATATGATGTTATATGGATTCAATGGTGTATTGGTCACCTTACAGATGCTGATTTCATTGCATTTTTTTTAATCGAGCCAAGGCGGGATTATATATATACAAAACGAAGGCCCAGAAAGGCTTTCCTCAAGAATTGTACCCAGTCAAAATGTATGCGTTGACAACAGAGCCACCTGCAATCGTGCAAGAGGTTTCCCATGAAAGAAGATCAAAGAGACGAACTAAGAAATCCCCAATCATGTTAGCAGGACTGGTTGCGAAAGGTGCTCAGTGATCATTAAGAGCAATGCAATCAGAGTGATGTGCAGGCATTGATCAACTTCAAGTAAACTGTTAGCAGTTCGAGTCCTCTGCATTGGGAAGTCAACAAGAGTTGCTGCGTGGAGAAGAAAGCAGCGTGGGTAAATTCTTTGGTGAGCTGTTGGTGTGTGCGGATCTCCTCAACGTTCTTGATGCCTTGCTACTACGCCAGTCTGCTGCGTGGTTTGTTTGCTGTTTGCAATTCACTAGTATGTTTGGTGCAGATCAAAAGTGTTGCCATGATGTCATGTTGTATATTGTTTTAAAAATGGTCATGAATGTTCTACTACCAGATACGATGATGACATGACAATGAAAATGGCATCAAAGAATAGTGGTTGGAGCTGCATGATGATCGCGTTTGGAAAATAATCATCTATGGGCAGAGATAGAGAAATTAAACCTGAAGAATTTATGCTTTATTTAGTTTCTTGGAATCATGTTTAAAGTTATTGAGCCTAGCTAACTCAATGTAGGTAATGTTATTTTGTTAGAATTCGCGACTCTAATGAATGACAGGTTAAGCATGGAGTTCCAAGAATTTATTTGACAAAGATGCCCAAGATGTGAACAATGAACAAATGAGGTAAAGCAACAACGACAACGTTTATGGTGGACAGCAAAAGTAGATGTTTGTTTAAGTTAGCGTGGTTTGTGGAATAGACTCCCTAGCATGTTATAAACAAGTCCAGTTGTTGTAATGGTCATTGTATGTACCCAGAAACTCCAAAATGTGGAATGAAATGTAAGTTTTAAAGGCATCTGAAAGTTCGTGGTGATCTTAAAACCACTTTGTAATGGTTTATGGTCAGCCTGAAACCATCTTTTGTCACTGTAATGTGATGGTTGGTGGTGAGACAGAAACCATCTATAGAGTCTTTGTGGCTGAATTGCTTGCCTTTGTGGCAGAATCGCCTCTGTGGCTTGAGGTGCCTTTGTGGTCGGGTGTACACAAGAGCTTTGTGCTCAATTGAGCAGGTGGACTGCAAAACACCTGTCTCGGACTCAGATGATTTTTTAATTTTTTGAGTAGAAGGGGATTGGCGCACTTTTCGCGCTGATAGTCATGCCAGGATGCGCAACTGGTGCATCTGTTAGGCCATTAATAGCATCACCATGCCAAAATACCAAACTGGTGCGGAATTTTACGGAAAGATCGCGCCAATTCACCTTCAAGGGGATCCGCGGGAATCCTCATCTTCGTTTGACGATTTGCGAGAGGAGGCAGATCGGAGAAGTTGTGGATCTGTCTGAGGGAGGCAGATTGTGTTTTGGAGGTTCTGTACATGTAATTCGCCTGATGGTGGTGGATTTGACTATCATGACAAGTAGTCATTAAGGGGGGGAGTTAGAAATAATTAATTCCTACTTGTCTATGGTTGTAATTCTCCATTTGAGGAGTTTGTTCCTACATAATAGGAATTTAGTTTCTCCTAGTTTAGTGTGTGGTTGAGAGAATCTCTCAACCACACTACTGTACGTCTAAGATAGAATACCTATCTTGAGACTATTGATTGTATAAATATGTGTGTAATTTCCTCATTCAAAGATAATAGAATATATTTGAGTGTGTGCTATTTTATCTACTTTGTCATCTTCTAAACACCTCACCCATTGGGGATTCTCCTCTTTAGTGAGCCAAATAGGATTGTTATCCTCTTTGCAACAAAGGATGCTAGCTTGATTATTTGTTGTTCTATCATTGAAATCTCCCACTAAAAGAACTTCTCCCTGCTGAGAGTACATGAAAATATCTTGTTTTAAAGCTGCATATGGATCCTTGTTGTCAAGTCCCTTATTTTTGTAAGTTTTTGAGACTTGAGGGGAAAAATAGCATGTTGCAATTCTTATGTGATTCTCGTTCTCTGATATTTTCAACCATAAATATTATTTATTTTCATCTTCTTTAACTAACTAAATGTGACGGCCTTCTTTTTCTTTCACTAAAACTAGTATTCCCCCATACCCTTTGCCATTTTCTGCTACCTTGTTCCAAACTGCCAACTTCAAATAACCGTCAAACAAAGGAGTTTTACAACCATCATGCTCATGAGTTTCTGTGAGACAAATTATGTCTCTACCTTCCACAATAGGCCCTAACCCAGGTCCCCTCCTCCAAGGATAACCTCTACAATTCCAACAAACTAAACTTAGGTAGACCTGGGTAGGATTTGACTACTACACAGTTTGGCACATAAGAATCAAATTTGAGTCTTCACCCCTTTTTTTCCATGCTACTCTTGTTGTTTTCATCTCTATTATTGAATTCTCTATTTTTTCTTTACTGTCAGCGTGCTACCCTGATTTGCCTGGAGGCTCAAACACTGCAATAACGAATTTCCCATTGTACAACCATGCCCTTTTCCCTTCATTTTCTTACTATTCTAATTTTCTCCACTTCATCCCTTCTCTCCTCTTGTTGTTTTTTGGTTAAATCTTCATCGAGGAAGAAGTATCAGCCTTTCAAGAGTTTCTTTTTGCCCAAAAGCTGTCGTTTATCTTATATGCTTGCCATGGTGACTTTTATGGGTCGAGGCCTCTCTTCACATATCCTCCCAACACTTCTTGCTTGGCAAATTTTCCCTTTCCAATGTAGTTTCTCTTTCAGAAAGTCTCTTGTTAAATTGAGAGTACTTTCATTCTTCCCATAATCTCTTATTCCCTTGATAATAAAGTTTGTTTTTCTTTCCTGTCTTTCATTTTGTTATATTTCCTATGCTCTGTGATCACTTGCATCTTATTCTTCCTCTGTCCTTATGTAACCATTAGCGTCTTTAGCTCTAGCTTTGATTTCTTTTAGACTATCTTTCCCACTATTCATTTTTGCATTCTATTTGGAAATGTCTGTTTGCTGAGATACCTGTGTATCTACCTAAGTTTGTTTAGAAATCATCACATCTTTGTTTGTTGTTATTACTTCTTTCATGTTTTTCCATTATTGTTTCCCTGTTTCTAGAGCCTCTTGTAACATTGTTACCTATTCTTTTAATATTATATTACCTTCCATTATACATTGGTTTGCAGCTGTGATCTTTGAAATTTTGCGGTATCCTTCCTGTTCTCTGGCTTCCAAAATATCCAGCCTTGTTCTGACCTTCATCAGTTCTTGGACATTTAGATCTGATGACAAAGTAAGAGGTCTAGATGTGGGACTGTAAATGATTGATTCTTCTTTATTTTTGTTTCTCTTATTTATTTTCTTTTTCTTTTTCTTGATCTCGATCGATTTTCTTCTCATTTGTCCCCATTTAAGGTGACCAATCCTATGCCTTAAAATGCCCCCATATTGCTTTGCATTTACCCAAATCCACCTTCCTGTTTTGTTTGTTGAAGCAATTTTGACTTGACCCAAATGATTTGTTTCCACAAAATCTGAAATTTCCTTGCTCTTTACACCTTGGCTCTTCTGAGCGTTTTCCAAGTTCTGAACGTTTACTTATTTAGAAGTTAATTGCCTCACTGCTCTGTGCTCACGAAACCCTGTTCACGCTGCCTGTCCACTGTGCTCACAAAACCTTGTCCTCTTCTTGCCCGCCTGTTCACACTACCTACTACCTGTAAACAGTAAAATATCAAACCCGTGGAACCAAAAAAGTTCAAATCCAAGCCTCCAGATAACCACTTAAAACCTTTAAATTTCTCTAGCCCTATGCTTCGAGTCGCAAATGTCTCCGAAATTGTTCAAAATCCAATCTTCCAGAACCTAAATTTGCTTAAAAGTCCAAACCTTAGACCTACGCAAAATCAACTCGGAACTTTTAAAAGTCGGCCTCTAATCTCCAGCAAAGATTGAATTAAGGCAAGCGGTATGGTCGGTAGCAGAGAAGTAAATTGGCTAATTGTCAATCCCACTTCCAACTATCAAATATCATAAAGATATTCAAAGAGCACTACATTCTGAATGCCAACTTCTCTTCGTAGATGCCCTCCTTCACCAACTTCTCTTTGCAGACACCCTCCTTCGTCGTGCCTCTCCTTCGCCAATGCCCTCCGCACAATGAGCTAAGTTCCACACAATGGACTATAAGTTTCACACAATGAGTTGAATTGAGTTTCGCACAATAGGCTAAGTTTGTCGCTTCCGTACAATAAGCTAGGTTTTTCAATAATAAAATAAAATAGATAACTCTGCACAATGTCCCTAAGCTCTGCACAATGAACTAAGTTCCACACATTAGGTTATAAGATTCACACAATGAGCTAAGTTTCACACAATAGGCTATAAGCTCGACACAATGAGCTAAGTTCCACATTTTTTTTCCATAGTGTTTTCTCGATAATGATGTATTTGTTTTCTAATAATAAAATAAAATAAATAGCTACACACAATACGTAACGCACAAGAGGCTATAACTCGGCACAATGAGCTAAGTTCTACACAATAGGCTATAAACTTTTCACAATGAGCTAAGTTCCACACAATTATATGCTAAGTTTCTCGGTTCTGTGCAATAGGCTATAAACTCTGCACAATGAGCTAAGTTCCACACAATAGGCTAAGTTTCTTACTTCTGCACAATAAGCTAAGTTTCTCGCACAAAAGTTATTAATTGTTTTCTGGGTAATGATGTAGTCGTTTTCTAATATTAAAATAAAATAAAAACAATTGATTTTTTTTGCATAGTATTTTTTCGATAATTACGTATTCATTTTCCAATAATAAATAATATAAATAACTTGGCACAATTATTGATATTATTTCAATTGTAAATAATTCAGCATATGTGCAGAAGTCCAGATGAGTTGTATTGTGCTCGATAACTTTCTCCACACAATTTCTCGTATATATGTTGTTAAATCCTTATTCGAGAGTGTTTTTCGCACTTGCATTTTCTCATTATTGCTGCCTCCGTACAACTTTTCTCAGGAAATTAGTAACCATTTTTTTATTTGTGCAGAGGTTTGTATTTCATCCACATTGCTTGTTCCACACTACTTTCTCACGATTGCACAACTTCTTTCGTACATGCTATATCTGAATACGTAACTCTATTGTGCACATAGGTCCTCATTTCGTCCACTAAAGGATTTTATTACTAATATTTTAGTAAAGAATTGACTTATACGATATTATTAGTGATATTCCTATCTCTGATTTTTTTTTATATTTGTGTGGAGATGTCCATATTTCATCCACATTGCTTGTTCTGCACTACTTTCTCCACACAACTACAACTACATGACTTCTTTTGTATGTGCTATATCTAGACACTTAACTCTATTTTGCGGAGAGATCTGCATTTTCCACGCTGTTTGGTTTGCACAAATTTTTCCGTACATACTATATGTGGAGACCCCACCAGAGCGAATAATTAATTTAGTAAAAGGTTAACATATACGAACTTATTGTTAATATTGTGTATATTTCAAATATTTGCTTGTGCGGAAGTTCTCTTTGTAAGAATATCCACATTTTTCATTAAGTGCTAATATTATTGCTAATATTTTAGTTATAAATAATTCATTTTAGCAGTCAATTTAGTAAAATTTATGTGAATAATAACATTGTTTATGTTCATATTATTGATAATATTTTTATTATAAATAATGTTTCAAAGATCTGTTTCTTTATGCTCTTGTGTGAAAAAAAATTGTGCCAAAGTACGCACTCTGAACTAAACACTTTTATTGCTAATAATTTAGTTATAGATAATGCATATCAATAGTCAAGTGAGTAAACGTAGTGCGGAGTGCACACAAAGTTGTGTACAAAATCGCGTTTGATTGATCAGAAGCTTTGTTTGTAGCAGAAGAAGCTATCAAGTTTTCATTTTGCGGATGATAGCATTTTTTATGCACATATTATTGATAATATTTTAATTGTAAATAATGTTTCAAATTAGCACATGTGTTGAAGTTCAGGGAAAGTCCATTGTGCGAATGATGCTTTGAATGCGTGAATCACCACACTTGGTACTTTAGTGTTAAATAATTGCAATACCACTGAAGCAAGCGATGGAATTATATGATTGTTGTTAATACTTTAGTCATAAATGATGTGTATCTACCTATCTGTACAACTAATTGAGTGGGGTCTGCATTTCTCCCACACTTTTGTCTCACCTCATGCTTGCTCTGCACAACGACATTTACACAACTTCTTTCATGTACGCTATGTGTGGACACACTTCCTCCACACGTGATGTGCGCTAGAGTCCACCAGCATTTGCATTGAAGGCATTTATATTTGTTGTTTGCAATAACGTCGAGATAACTAGTGTAGTGATACAATATTATTGTGAATATTTTAATTATAAATAATGCTTTTTATTGCTAATATTTTAGTATTAAATATTTTATATTTTCTTTTGCAATATTTTAATTATAAGTAATGTGTATCTCCATATTGTCAAATATCAACAATCTGATATCATTGAACACAAGATTTCTTTATGGTTATGTGGTAGTCTATTGCGTGAAGGAAGCTTTCAAGCTTTGATTTTGTGAATGCTTGCATTTCACATTAAAGAATTTTGTAGGATTTTTCAGGGAACTCATACGTAAGTGTTAAGTTTGGCTGAGAAAAAAATTCAAAGCTAACGTGTAGTGTCAGTTTTCATTTATCAAATTTGATATTGCATATTATAATCATTATCTTTTTAGTATGTGACATTAGTGTTTCTAACATATTTTATTATGTGATTACTATAGATTCTGTCTTGGTCTTTGGGAGTGGTAGAGAGAATAAATGAGACACATTACTTATTTCAGTGAACAAAGTTCATTTAATATATGCATAATGTGAGAAAGACAAAAAGGAATTCAACTGGTGAATTGAAATCTAGATTCTAAAATTACTTTTGTAAAGTAAAAGTTGGCCAGTAGCATGGCAAGTCTACATAGTAAATATGCTGGATACGCATTATTTCAGTGAATAATTAAGGAAAAGACTTTTATTTATGGGAAAAATAGCTTTATTTAAAGAAAACAGAACGTGATTTATGATTTTAATAAAATACTATGTCAACATTGATTTCTAAAGTGTGTAAGGTAGATTAATCATGAAATGTAATTGTGTCAATTACACTATGTCAAATTGGAATTTAAGTAAAATGTATATGATTTAAAGTAACATATTTTACAACAATCTTTTCTTATTAAAGTTCAGGCAAATCAGTACTATCCACATTGATAACGATTACTAGTTAAATGTTATCATTGAAATTGATAATAGTTAAATATCATTTCATAACTTAAATTTCAATTCGTGATTTATATGACTTAATGCCTCTTACACATTGTATATATGCTTATGCTTGCAAAAACAATTTGTAAATTCTCATTTTGTTCTAAAACCGTTAGTGTTTTAAGGTATTGCTTTATAATTTGTCTATTATTTTCTGTATTTTTTGCTAACATTAAAGAAATGATTCAAAGAAACAATGGCAGGGGCACAGAGGAATATGTACATGTAAGAAGCAGAGATATTTTAATGCTCAGCCAAAATATCTTAATGCTTAACAAATATATTTAATGTTAATGCATAAAATACTAGAACTTCAACAAATGCTTAAGTGTCTTGAAGATGAACTAGATACCATAAGAATGTCATTAGAAGAGTTATTGCAAACCATGAAAAAATGAATTAGTTCTCAATCCTGATTATCTATTCCGATAGCATAATCAATACAATATTTAATTCCCAGAAACAATGGTTAATTAATAGAGAAGGTGTTATCATTTTTTTTTCTATTTGTTGAATAGATTTTAAAATTCAGTATATGTTAAAGGCCATGTATTGTAATATTGTTGACATAATTAATGCAATGAAACATATCATACTATTTTGGATTATAGATCTATGTATAAATGTAATATGTTTTATAGGTTATATCAGTTTAGAAAATTGTTTGAGCTTTGTATGACGAGTTATTTGGATCTTTTTTAAATCTTGTATGGAATAGCTATTTAAATAGGAAAAAAATATTGAGTTTGTAAACAAAGAAGACCATTATTGTAAAGTAATGTCACTGAGCTTGAGTAGTTATGTAACTTGAAAATTTGATAAACCAAGAAAAATATGCAAAGAAAATTAATGAGGGCCAAAAATAAAAAATAAAACGACATAGCATAACAAAAAATATAGAGCCAGAACAGAAAAAGTAGTTCATTGGATTAAATTTATGTACATATTATAGCAACATTTGCATTGGTAGAAAAAATCGTCTTGTTGTTGTGATGAGTACATTGTTAATCTTGTTTTTACATGGGTATAGTGTATTGATTAATAATGCAAAATCAGACTGCAGACGTCCAATAAAATGAAAGAGATATTAGGATGCCTGACAATGTAATGAGGAAACATTGTGTCATTTCAAAATTACTTAACAACATAAACAAAGAAACCTATCACTATATATGTACAATTACATTTTGATGGTCTATCGTAAATGTGCCATGTATTACGAAGTTGCGTGAGGTTTCAATAACATCTGCACAATATTGGTCGTAGGAAATTTCTTGTAGTGCAGGTAATAAATTTTCCAGTTCGTCGCCCCTCAGAATACACTATTTTTCAATCCTATCAGTTGCATGTATGATGCAATTTAGACAATGAAAATACAAAAAGACAAAGTGTTGATTGCAGACAGTGCAAGAAAGCATAGTATTGTTTATAGTTCTAGCAGTTGTGATTAGAGTATTGCATTTTGCGCATACAATTTCAAATGACATCATATATATGCTAACTGATTAAAGATATCCTTGAAAATGTTGTAAAATTAAAATAGAAAACATATACTTAGTAACACAAAATCAAATTTTTTTCTTATCTTTTGTTCTTTATCTATGTGTATTTAAACAATATGATAGCTTACTATGCATATTTTTCTTGGCGAGGAAATTTTTTTTCTTAGGCCGTCAATTTTTTTTCCTGTGCCACTACATAAATGAACGATGGCTATGCTGTACGAAAAACTTTTTTTTTAACTATATATTTTTAGCAATATTAGTGGAAAAACGTTTGGTTGCAAATATCTTTGAATTGTAACACATGTCGTTCAACAAGTTTATTGTGTACTTGAACATGTTATACATGCAATATTTGTAAAAAAATACATAAAAACTATACAATAGATGATGAATGATTTTTTCCCCGAACATTGAAATATACAAACCTGCGTATACATGACCTTTTTTTTTCTTCAATGAACTTCATAACATTAAAACTTTTAAATAAAACAAAGCTTAATGTAGCTTTGTCCCATTCTTCATTGTCGTCTTCAATTTCTAGAATATATTGTGTTGCTCTTTGCGTTGTCGAAATTGCAATAGCTATGATTGCGTCTACTAGAAAGGAATTATCATTGCGTGACATATTTTCAATTTTCGTGTTTGGAAAAAAACGGTACTCTACACAAATAGGACAGATGTTTTCTACGCTACTAAAACTATTTAGATAAATAGTTTTCTCACAATCACCAAAATCATATTTATGTTTTGGAATAATTTCAAAATATTTAATAGAGATATTGGCATTTTCAATAAGCATTGACTCATCTTGTTCGATTAACGATGTTGGCACAAACAATGTTACTGCAATTTCTACTTTCTTATCTCTTAAGTCTGCACTGAGTATTACTTTCGACTTATTTGTTTTGTCCAAAAACGTTCAATATGTGGCCAAGAAAACGACATGATTTTTTTTCCAATTATATTGTTACTCATATCTTCAATCAACAATGGAATGGACTTAATGTCCTTTTGCCTAATTATAACCACTGAATTAATTTGTTTGTTTTGTTTTTTTTTAAGAAAAAAGAAAGCAATGAATAGAAAAATGAAGGCAGGTAGAAAAAAAGAGGAAAAAAGGAAAAAAAATGATACAAAGTTAATTGATTTTGCACATACGTGTTGGGAAAAATACTGGAGGGGGGGGGGGGGGGGAGGGAGAATCCGTATTTTCAAATCATTAACTTTTCATTTCATATTCTGATTTCTGTATGCAAATTTTCTGAAGGGAACTCACGTGTGTATGCGATTGTTCTTAAGACAACTAGCGTATATCTAGTAAACTTATGTTTTAGTTAATTTCTCATATGTTTATCTTGATCTAGTGCATCAATACTTTATTAAGCATTAGATAAACAATATCCATGTGCAGTAAGAAAAAAATAAACCATCACACATAAGCGATCCACATGAACACCAGGATTTAAGGTGGAAACCCAATGTGGGAAAAAACCACCTGTTGTTGTCGTCTCTATCTTCTTTTAAATATAAATAAAATGTCTTACAATATTATACTAATGCAGAATCATACCAGTACACATGCAACCACCTACAAAAGGTCACAACCTTCACTCATTTTCTAGCTCCTACTTGAAGGGAGCTCCAACCCCCTGAATCTTGTAATGGCGTAAAATTACACCAGTATGTAGGCATTGACCTGCATAAGGCTACAACCTTTGCTCGTTCTCCAGCTGCTACTGGAAGGAAGCTCCATCCCCCTGATCTGATTTACCAGATACCACTAGAAGGAAATTCCAACTCCCTCAACTCCATGGACCACGTTTCATAAATTTTCATACTAGATCCACTTGCTACAACACATCATAACTTGTACGCCAAGTTTCATCAATTTTTCAGACTGGACCCAACTACCAACATTTAAGCTCAATATCAATCATCAAACTATAACTCATCACTGTAACTCAATCATCAAACTTTGACATAACTAAATCACCCAATCACTGAAACCCAATCAACTGAAACTCAATCAAAACTAAACCAATCAATCATATGACTGTAACCAAAATACAAACAACATACTGTGCATCATAGAAATCAGATTCTATTACTATAAACCATGATCAAGCATCTATCAAAATATGTACACTACTTTTTAGTAGCAAACCCATGTGTGTACACGCATTTTATGAATCATACCTGCATACAGATCTTAAACCTCTGAAAATTTGAAAACAGAACAGTTGCCATTCTAAAACAAACACTTAATCATACTCATATCTACTACATCATTCTGAATCAATCACGGAACTTTCCATGATCTCCAATCACAATCATCAAGTAACTTCAACATTCTTTAATAAATCAATCCATAATAAAAACATCATTATTTAAGAACATATCATCAAGAAGCCTTCATTGACAAACAACAACAACAACACATCAAAACTGATAAAACTGATCAGACAACCTTTTCATCAAAACCATACTTTATGTACGCGCTTTCTTCCAAGAATATCTGCATGTGTACACGGTTTTTAGAAAACAAACCAGTGCGTACACGATTTTCAGAAAACAAACCTATGTGTGTGCGACTTAGCATAACCACACTTGCGTGTGTATGCACCTTGCAGGCTATAAAACCTGCATACAAATCTACAAATTCAGAATCAAATCTTTGTTGCAACATAGAACTTCAGACATACCCAGATCTCAGCATACACAGAATTATCATGCGTTAAGATGCCATCAACACAATCAAATCATCCCATAATTATGATTGTCATCTCAGATCTATTGGATCTGATCCATCATCAAACTCCCGAGTGCATACTTAGTTTAGATCAAGAAAAGCATCAATAGCCCATAACATGCATATTTGCTTCAAATCTAACTATTCATAAGATTCACAAATTTCACATGTTGCACCACTTTGATCTTCATCACCTTATATAGTTTAGCCCTTATCCAATACCACAAGTCAAAACAATTTTCTTGCAATTTTATTTGTTCTCCCCTTTTCTCTTGCAAGGTATATGAAAAGTGAGAGAATGTTGGGAAAAGTGTCCTACACCTTACAATACTGCAAAGAATTTATGCAACATTGTTGAGAACATGAAAGTCTTGCAGATAATTTTTTTAGAGTTGTTAAGAAAGTTGCAGTGTTGTAGAGAACTTCTATAGTTTTGTTGAGAACCTTTTAGTGTTATAGAGAATTTTTGGAGTGTCATGGAGAACTTCTACAATGATTTTAAGAAATTCAAAAACTATGTAGAGAATATTTCAACAACAATGTAAGGAATAGTTCAGAAGTGAGTAGTGATAGAGAATAATCCACTAGTGGTTTTCTCTATGCAAAAATAGAAAACCATAGACAATTTGTGGTTTTATTATGCATTATAAATTAAGTGTTGGAGTGGAGGAAAATGTGAGAGTACTTTTACCTTACCATTATACTACTAAATTTTCTCTAGAATTAAGCTACTACTGAACACTCTTTTAGAAAGCATATAAAATTTGTATTGCAACCATTAGTTGTCAAATAATAAAATGAATGGTCTTTAGAGTGTGGGGTTTTTCTCCTAGAAGGGTTTTCCCTAGGATATCTTGTTGTTAATTGTTTGTTGTTCATTTCATATCTTTGCAACTATTTTAATTTCAATTTGTTGCATATTCTTATCACATGGATTAGTGTAGGAAGTGTATTCCATGGTTCATCTTCCTTTCGCTCCCCTTTAAAATAGGTGAATATGATTCCTCATTTGATATATTGTTTTGACTATTTATATCTAAAAATAGTACCATGGTTTTAAGATAAGGTAAAATATAACATATTTAAACAATATAAAATATTCTCCAATCTTAAAAAGTTATCCTAATTTTGTCTTTTTGCTATAATTCACCCATAAAAATTGCTTTGCACTTTCTTATTATATGTGAAAGACGGTTGTCCTCTTTATGAATTTTAGGTTTCCAGTAGAATATCGTGGTTTGGGATTTATGAGTAATAATTTGTTTTTGCTTTAATGTATCCAAATAAAAGTACTAGTAAGTAAGTGATGGTGGTGATTTGGTTCTTGGATAGAGTTCTATATGAAGGAGAGGAAAGAAGGTATAGAATTTTGGATTCATAGTCAAAGGTACTCATAACAATGGTTACATTGCCTCTAGCATTCTTTAGAATAATGACATTGATGTTATTTCTAAGCATGCAAGTGGAATGAAACTTGTTTTTAAGAAGGCTTAGTTTGGGATGTTTGGAAAGGTGAACAATCCTGCTACTTGTTGTATCTATTTAGCTTCATTGGGGGAGAAGATGATGCGTAATGGATTCGATTGAGAAAATAATGTCTTCGAAGGAATGTGATGGGGACTCAAGGAAAAGTTGAAACCCTTTTTCAAAACATGAATATAAGAAGGATCAAGGTTAACCAAAGATAAATTAATGATCATTTGGTTTTCCTTAAAGAGTTTAGGGTTAAGCATGGGATTATGAACTAATTTTTATGTGATAGGTTAGTGGATCGATTATGAGATTCTATTTGGTCAAACACTTATGGCCATTAGTTAAGGTGAGTGCATAAAGAGAGGTATAGATATGAGGATTATAAGGATGGGTAACCCATGACCTAGGTTGTGAGGAGGAGGATTGGGGAAATGAGGGGGGGGGGTGGGGGTCATTGCATTAGCTAGATTAATTTTAATATGTCCTTCACTTCAGGGGAAACAATTTAGAGCATGAGTTGAGAGGGGCGAATGAAGAGAGGGAAAATCAATTCTTTAAGTTTTGAGTCTTTAGTAGGTTAAGTGACTAAGGTGTAGGATGAAAGAATGAGAGATGTTGAGAGAATGCAATATTTCTCGTTGTTGTGTAAGGTTTAGAAACGTGGGAGAATGCAATTGGCTTTGAAGTTGAGGACAAGAATGGGGAAGATTGGGAATACATGGTGGAATTTTTTCTACCCATTGTTAGAGAGGTAAAAAGAGTAATCAATGAGTTAGATTCAAAAGAGGAGAGCGATGGAATATCATTTTTTTTGGTTTGGGTGCCATTGTTTTGATTTATCTAGGCACCAACAAAGATCATAGTGGATTAAGTCTCCAAAGTGAGGATGATAATAGGGTGAGTTGGGGAAGGACAAAAATAAATGGATTGAGGAGAATGCTGACGATGAGAGGATTGTTTGTTTGAACTTTGGTTATTAGATTTCTTGGTTTGTTTTAGAGAAGTTAAATCAAATCAATTAGAAGAAGAAATGTAAGATCTATAGTCAATGGTGGACCAAACATCAAAATGAATAATAAAGGAAAGTTTAAGATGAAGCTTAAAAGATTGGCAAGATAAATGGATGAGATTTGACTTGGTCAAATGGTTTTAGCTCAAAGAATAACATGCTAGTTTTGGTAAAGATCTAATTTAGATCAAGTTTTAATTGATGATGATGAATCCAAGTGAATGACTAAAGGATAAAAAAGTGACAACATTGTTTTAGGAATGTAAGATACATGTTTCATCATTTTGAAACTAAGGTTTTCAAAGGTGCTAATATCCTTGAGACAATCCTCTCCATAAAGGTTTAAAATCCGAGTGTGTACTTTTTCACAATTATTTAACATTTTACTTAATCTTTTTAAAAGTAACCAATGTCAATTTATGAAACACCTAATGTTTTGAGTAGATAATCCACACATTATCATGGAAAAGAAACTATCATAATAATAAAATAAAAGTTGGTAAGGAAATTAAAAAAATAAATTAAAATATAATTATTGGAAAAATTATTAAATATATAAATAAACATTAGAAAATAAAATTAAAATGATAATAACATATTTATTTAAATCACATAAAATACTTAGTATTAAAGTAATAAAAAAATTACTAAATATCAGTGTTAATGTAATAATGAAAGTTACTAAATATTAAAAAGATACTAAATTAATGATTTAGAAAATTAAAATATCTATACGATAAATAGGGCTTCCGACCTAAATGAGAAAATTAAAATAATTAGTATTCAAAGAAGAACCAGGAAATAACTAATAAATATCAAAATAATGCCCCAAAGTTGGGACATTTCACAAATATATAAAGAAAAAGAAATAAAGAGAAAGAAAAGAAGTAAGCTACGCTAAAATATTTTAAGATTAATAATGGAAGTTAAAAATTCACGATAGGGAAATCAATAAATTAGAGAAACTTTATCTGGGGAAGCATTAGGATTAAAGTAATAATTTAGAGTAATAATAATGTTTTTGTAAAATAACATTTAAATTTTATGAAAATAATTATTAAATATTAAAAAATACTAAATTAATGATTTATAAAATTAAAATATCTATATGATAAATAGGGCTTCAAATCTAAGTGAGAAAATTAAAATAATTAGTATTCAAGGAAGAACAAGGAAATAATTAATAAATATCAAAATAATGCCCCAAAGTTGGGACATTTCACAAATTGTAACACTACAGAACAAGAGTGATAATTTTTTTTTTCCCTTAACAATAATAGAACATAGTAATAAGAATTCAAATGCAAGTTAACCGATTGTTTTAATTCATTTACATATCATGGGAATCATATTATTTATTGATAAAGTTACATCTACACTGAACCATAGCACGTAACATCGATATCTAATTCTGTTTTCAATCTCGAGAACCAACATTCGGCTTTGAAATGGTAATCTACACTTACGGTGCAATGGATTGAATATAAAATGGTCGTTTGTACCATGGAATGAGTGGCCATTTATCGATTTCTTATTTGAGTTAAATGTTATTCGCCTAAATATCCGGCCTGGAAAAGAGTGTCGCCGAGAATCGCTCGGGCGACTGGCGCTTGACAAGCTGGTCTTCCCCACACCGTCCATCTGGCACGATGAACGATCGACCTGTCAGTACCATGTGATACAGTGTGCTGGATTAAACACTCAGGACTCCAGGAGTTAATGCTTCTGATACAAACCTCGAGTAAACCCTACGACGGCTACTTCCTGGGTTTCTATGCCCATTTCTACGGTGGAGATGAGACCATCTAGATCGACGGTTGAAGTCATTCCAGGTGAGGGTGAAAAGGCTTGAAGTTCTCTCTCAAAGCATTTTGGTAATTCTTTTGCAGCTCATTGTTATGGCAACCTCTGATGTTTACAGGTTTCTGGTGTTTTGTATTTTCGCACAGAGTACCTCTCCAGCATGCGATTCAATGATGAAAAGTGGAATTAGCTTCCTAAACTCGGATAGGATAACCTGGTGCTCCCTCTTCCTGGTGAATGTCTGGATTGTTTACGATTTAGTTTCTTTTTCTTCTTACCCTTATCCCCTTTCACAGCTCGGATTCTTATTCGTTTATGGATGACTTTTGTCTCAGGTGCGGAGCCTCAGTGCTGAAGCCAGTGCTCAATGGAGGACCAGCTCGATCTTCCCTACTCACTCTGCATATTCTGGTAAGTGGCGTTTAATTCCGCGGTTAAAGTTTAGGAAGATACCCTAGGTAACGGACTGAGCCGCTGCTTATCCTGGCAGGCTACCTGGACTGTGCTTGAGCAAGAGAGTGTCATGGTTTTGGGGTTTTCATCATTGTGGTTAATTAATCGGCTTCCCGTCTCTGTTACACAATGTATCATATGGGTTCTGCACAGAGCAGATCAGGCAGAAACCCTGTTGGGTTACGCTCAATACCTGTCCATTATTGTATAACTGTTTCAGAGCCGAGGGTTACACCCTGCGGCAAATATTTATATAATGCCTCAGTTATTATTGATAATTAAATTTTGAGTTGGTTGTCGTGTTGTTTCATAGTTTCATGTTTTTTTTTGGTACCATACTTTGTTTAAGAGATTTGTTGGGCTTCCATGAGCCTTTCTTCGCCTAAGGTTGTAGTTCATATTATTCTGTGAATATACTTGATACACTTATCGCCTTCGAAGGTTTTCCTGTAACTTTTATTAAGAGAAAAACTGTCGTAAAGTCTTTCCTGTTTACTGTTGTTATCTTTATTTGAGGAATATGAGTTGACGGCTTTGATTGTAAAGAAGCTACTCGCCGGCTATTCTATAATGTTCAAACAGGATACGGCCGTTCTCCTTACAGACCCGTCCCTTGAACATTGGAATATCTACTGTTGTTAATCGTGTTTATGCTGTGACGCTAATTTTCTTTCTATCCACGAGTACCATGATGTTTGTGTTACTGTACTATTCATTCCTAGACCACATTATAAAGATGGGAATTCTGCGAATCTTCGATTGGTTGCTTAATCTGGAGAATACACGCATAGATTCATTTTTGACCTACCACAGTTTTCATTTACAGTAACGTTTTCTTTTTGAAATCTTTATATGCCATATATGTATATACATACTGTTTCGATTTATCTGCGTAGGCTGGAATAAATATATGCAATTTTATGTTTCCGCTTCACTGTTACTTATGCTACAGGATTTGCTCCAGTAAAGTAGTATTCGAACTTTAATTAAATCTGGTTAAACTGTTTTCTTCCTTCTGTCAATTGCACAGGCTAATGTTATTTATGTGTTCTACCTTTTCCACTTTTGCAATTACAGTAATTCTTCCAATGCCATACACAGTCTGACTTAGACCCTAGTTGTTTACATAGTATACATATACCGTTAATATCCATTTGGCTTTTTCAGTTAAAAATCCATACCTGAACAGAGGCGAACCTCTCTGTTGTGCTTGTCAACCTCCCGACCTTAGGAAGATCCTCCTCGATCTTCCACCACCAAGCACTTCTGCAGATTTTTGTTGTCTGCAAACCCTCTGGCTCTACCAGAGTCACGCTATCTGGTCCTTACCAGACGTAGCGGTTCAGGAAGCTTCCGCCTTCCAGACATATGCCATCTGATCTTTACCAAACATAACATTTTTCCCAAAAAGAGCCACTCTCTTTTCTTTCCTTTTTTTTTTCTCTGCTATCTGGTCTCTACCAGACTTAGCATAACTTTCCCCCTTTTCCTCTGGGGTCTCAACTGTCTCATGAAGGTAGTTAGGATTTCTTTTCCAACCACCTCATTAGCTACTAACAACAATTAATCAATATAATTAATTAAACAGTAGTAGCAATAATTAATCAACATAATTAATTAACAGCAGTAGCAACATAGTTATTTTAATTTCACCAAACATAACCTTAGTCAACAGTTAAATTTTACTGCCTTACTTAAAACATTATCGATTTACTAGGGGCATTACATCTCCCCCTTCTGAACTTCAACATCGTCCCGATGTTGTTCACCCAAAAACAATTCGGGATAGGCTTCTTTCATGCTCTGCTCATCTTCCTAGGTGGCCTCATCTAGCCCAAAGTGCTGCCATTGCACTTTAACCTGGGTGATGACTCTTTTCCGCAGCTCGACCCTTCTCCGATCTAGTATGTTCACTGGCTCGACCAGGAATTCTCCTTCCGGTTCCACCTGAAACACATAATATTCAGATTAGCAGTTTCTTAACAATCCATCTTTGGTTTATGTTTGTCTTACAACATCTTCTTACCTGAATGTCCTGCCAACTTATTATGTGTCTAGGGTCATAAACATATTTCTTTAAAACGGACACGTGGAAGACATTATGGACCCGGATGTGGCTAGGTAGGGCTAGCTGATAAGCTACCGGCCCCACTCGTGCTAAAATCTGGAAGGGCCCACAAAAGCGGGGTGCCAATTTGGCACAACCATTCCATTGTAGAGTACTTCTCCTTGCCCGAATTCTGACATATACATGTTCACCCACTTGGTACTCCCTAAAGGTCCTTTTCTGATCTGCAAAACGTTTTTGTCTGTCCTGAGCTACTTTTAAATTAGCCCGCACTCTCTTAACCATTGCTTCCATCTCTTTTAACATTTCAGGACCCAGCATGAGTCTGTCTTCTGGTCCACCCCAGCTGGATGGCATGCGGCATTTTCAGCCGTAAAGTACTTCGAATGGGCTCATCTTCAAGGATGCATGATATCCCTTGTTATAGGCAAACTCCACAAGATGTAAATACTCTTCCCATCGAGTGGGTTGTTGCATCACATATGACCTCAGCATGTCCTCCACCACTTGATTCACCCGCTCAGTCTGTCCATCAGTCTGCGGATGATATGCGGTGCTAAAATTCAATTGAGTTCCCAGACCTTCAAACAAGGTCTTCCAAAAGGCTGATGTGAATTTAACATCGCGATCGGATATTATAGTTTTTGGCAGCCCATGGAGCTTAAATATGTTCTGCATAAAAACATTTGCAATTTGTGTTGCACGATACGTAGATTGAACTGGTATGAAGTGGGCTGACTTACTGAGTTTGTCCACTACAACCATAATAGAGTCATTATTCCTCTTGGACTTTGGTAACCCTGTAATAAAGTCCATGGTGATAATCTCCCACTTCCATTCTGGTATAGGTAATGGCTATAGAAAACCCGTAGGGTGTTGATGTTCAGCCTTAATCTGTTGACATTCTATGCATCGTGCCAGATATTCTATTACATCTGTTTTCATGCCTGGCCAATGATATTCCCTTCGAAGCGAAGTGATTAACTTTTGATAAACCGGGTGTCCCGCATAAGGACTTTTATGATATTCATCCAGAATCTTTTCCTTAATATCGCCCTGATTGGGTACATATATTCTTTTCTTGTAGCATAAAATGCATGCTGCGTCCAATTCATAACCTTGTTGCATTATGTGGATGTTTAAGTTCTGCACTAGTTGTTTCTTTTGCTGGTAGATTTGATCTTGCTCAGCAGCCCCTTTAATTTCTTTGCTAAGGGTAGACCGTCCTTCACTAAGGCCAATTTCATAGAGACAATGCACCTTTCGGCTTAGAGCATCCACCACCCAATTTTCTTTTCCTTTTAGGTGTTTGATTTCAAAATCAAAACCACCCAAAAAGTCCACCCACCTAGCTTGCCTAGCGTTTAAAGTTGGTTGACTAAAGTAGCTAGTTAAGCTGTGGTGATCTGTCATCAATAAAAATTTTCTTCCCACCAAATAATGGCGCCACATTTTTAGTGCATGTACTACAGCAGTTAGTTCCAGATCATAGGCAGAATACTTCTGCTCATGTTCTTTCAATTTTCTGGATTCGTACGCGATCACCTTCCCTTCTTGCATCAGCACCCCTCCTACACCCTCTTTGCTTGCATCTATGTAGACTACGTAATATTTTTCCAGGTCTGCAATGCTCAGCACAGGTGTAGTGGTGAGCAGATATTTGAGCTGTTCAAAGCTCCGTTGACACTCCGCTGTCCACTTAAATATTTTTCCTTTCTTCTGCAAGGAGGTGATAGGGTATGCAACCCTGGAAAAACCTTCCATGAACCACCTATAATATCCAGCCAGCCCCATGAAAGATCTGATATCTGCCACGTCCTTTGGTGTTGGCCATTCCATTATGGTTTTAATATTTTCAGGGTCCACATCAATGCCTTCCTTGGTGATGATATGCCCCAAATACTGGATCTGCTCTTTATAAAAGTCGCATTTGCTAAATTTACCATATAGCTGATGTTCCCGTAGTGTCTGTAACATGAGTCTGAGGTGCTCCTCATGCTCTTTAATATTCTGGGAGTATATAAGTATATCATCAATAAAAATTAATACGAATTTTTCCAAGTACTAATGAAATACACTATTCATCAGGCACATAAATGTCGCAGGTGCATTGGTCAACCCGAAAGGCAGTACCACAAACTCATAATGCCCATAACAGGTTCAAAAGGCTGTTTTGGCTATGTCCTCCTCCTTAATTCTGATTTGATGATAACCAGACCTCAAATCGATCTTTGAAAACATCGTCGCCCCTTTCACCTGATCAAACAGTTCATCGATGCGGGGTAGTGGATATTTATTTTTAACTGTCAATTTATTCAGCTGTCTATAATCTATGCACATACGGAGGGTTCCATCCTTTTTCCTAACAAACAGTATAGGGGCTCCCCAAGGGGATACGCTGGGACGGATATACTTCTTGTCCAATAGCTCTTGCAGCTGCATTTTTAATTCTATTAATTCTGGCACACTCATCCGGTATGGTGCTCAGGACACTGGGGCTGCACCGGGTATCAATTCTATGGTAAAATCTAAATCTCTTTTGGGCGGCAGCCCTGGTACTTATTCGGGAAATACATCTGCAAATTCTCGCACTACTGGTATGCTTCCCATAGTAGCAATTTTATCTTCAGATTTGGCATAACCTACTTGAACTGCATATATTTGACATTTTTTCCTGATGCTTTTAGCTAGCTGTGAGGCAGTAATTGGCCGGATCTGCACTGGTTTCAGGATACCCTGAATTTCCTGTTCATTTCCCAGTTCGTCCCGATAAGAAATTGTTTTTGTCTTGCAGTTTATTATGGACCACCGCCTTTCCAGCCAGTCCATCCCGATCAACACATCATATGAACCGAGAGGGAGTACATTCAATTCTGTCATCACTGTCTGACCGGCTATCCTCAATGGGCAGTTGCTGACCTTAGCCAACACCCGTCTTTTTTCCCCGGTTGCTAGCTACACTAACCATGGACTCTTAAACTTAATGGATTGCAAATTACAATTTTCCACAACTTTGGGACTAACATAGCTTAATGTAGCTCATGGGTCTACTAAAATGGAAACAGTTCGATCAAAAATCTTACCTTCAAATTCTACCATCGTTGGCTGGTAATCAGCTTGACGATCCTCGAGGGCAGCATTTATTATGGGTATGGACCGAGCCTAGTCTCCCACTATGGAGGCTTCATAAACCTGGGACACCTGATCACTTTCCTTTCGGTGAGGGCAATTTTTAATATAGCGTGGCCCGCCACAACCCCAACACTGCACTGGTGGCCTAGCTGATCCCTCATTATCAACTCTACCTGGCTGCTCAATGTATTTAGATTCATTAGGTGGCTTAAATCTGAGCTCATTTCTGGACTGGTTTCTATTGCTGGCCTCTTTGGAGAATCCCTTGTTGAAATTGTTGCAAGCTCCCTTAACTCCCATAGTTATTCTGCTGCCTTTTCTATCTGCCCAACGCTTCCCAGAATTTTCTCCTTTTTGTTTATTCTGCTGATAACATATTCTAGCTTTCCGTATCGCTTCGTCCATGGTCTTCGGATTATCAAATTCGATCCTTTCCCGCATTGTCTAGGGTAGGCTGCTAACGAACCACTGCACCTTTGCCTTTTCCTCCCGAATATACGGTACATAGCGAAGCAGAGATGTAAATTTAGTAATGAATTCATCCATGGTCTGCTGCCCAAGCCGCAGATCATGAAATTCCCGTGCTTTTTCATCATAGAAGTGTTCAGTCAAGTATTTCTCCTTGAAGTACCTTTGAAAATTTTCCCAACTTACATCTTGCTCACTCACCCCCCACACCATCTTGACTTCCTCCCACCATAATGTAGCTTTAGCCTGCAGCTGGAAAATAGCCAGTCGTGCCTTAAGATGGTGATCATACTCATAGACTTGGAAATATTTGTTCATGTTGATTAACCAAGCTTCTGCGGCCTCCTCGGATTCCCTGTCAAAATGTGGTGGCTTGATCTTCCAAAACTCCCCTTGTAGTTCTATCCGTTGTCTTTTTGGGGTTTAATGTTCAGAGGCATTATCAGATTTCTCTCCTCGAACCTCCGCTCTTTCCTCTGTTTCTTCCTGTTCTGTATGATAGCCCTGTTCATCTGATTCTCGCGTTTGCTCAGGACTAGGATGAGGCTAGTGCTGGTTTTGTTTATCTGATAAACTTTTCGTGATCCTTCCTTGTTCCACGGTTAATCTAGCGTTGTCCTCACGCAAACGGGCCATCTTGTTCTTCAGTTCCTGGACTGTCTCCAATATAATCAAATTTGTGTTGCGTGCTTCCTCCCCCAGCTGTACCCATATCTCAGGATTTCCCTGAGGGTGGGTAATGTTGTCTGGTTGATTCATATTTCCATGTGGAGCGCTGCTCGTTCTCCTCATTCTGCTGTCACCTGATCAGGAGATTAATTCATTTCAACAGATATGATGTGCAATATATTGGAATAACCCCTACTTGCTTGTTAATTTGGTTATTTATGTATTGTTGTCTGTTATGATTAACCCGAGGTCACAGAGTTGTAACCTGGGCTCTGATACCACTTGTAACACTACAGAACAGGAGTGATAATTTTTTTTTTCCTTAACAATAATAGAACATAGTAGTAAGAATTCAAATGCAAGTTAACCGATTGTTTTAATTCATTTACATATCATGGGAATTGTATTATTTATTGATAAATTTACATCTACACTGAACCATAGCACGTAACATCGATATCTAATTCTGTTTTCAATCTCGAGAACCAACATTCGGCTTTGCAATGGTAATCTATACTTACGGTGCAATGGATTGAATATAAAATGGTCGTTTGTACCACGGAATGAGTGGCCATTTATTAATTTCTTATTTGAGTTAAATGTTATTCGCCTAAATATCTGGCCTGGAAAAGAGTGTCGCCGAGAATCGCTCTGGCAACTGGCGCTTGACAAGCTGGTCTTCCCCACACCGTCCATCTGGCACGATGAACGATCGACCTGTCAGTACCATGTGATACAGCGTGCTGGATTAAACGCTCAGGACTCCAGGATTTAATGCTTCTGATGCAAATCTCGAGTAAACCCTACGACGGCTACTTCCTGGGTTTCTATGCCCATTTCTACGGTGGAGATGAGACCATCTAGATCGACGGTTGAAGTCATTCCAGGTGTGGGTGAAAAGGCTTGAAGTTTTCTCTCAAAGCATTTTGGTAATTCTTTTGCAGCTCATTGTTATGGCAACCTCTGACGTCCACAGGTCTCTGGTGTTTTGTATTTCCGCACAGAATACCTCTCCAGCATGCGATTCTATGGTGGAGAGTGGAATTTGCTTCCTAATCTCGGATAGGATAACCTGGTGCTCCCTCTTCCTGGTGAATGCCTGGATCGTTTACGGTTTGTTTCTTTTTCTTCTTACCCTTATCCCCTTTCACAGCTCGGATTCTTATTCGTTTATGGATGACTTTTGTCTCAGGTGCGGAGCCTCAGTGTTGAAGCCAGTGCTCAATGGAGGACCAACTCGATCTTCCCTACTCACTCTGCATATTCTGGTAAGTGGCGTTTAATACCGCGGTTAAATTTTAGGTAAAATACCCTAGGTATCGGGCTGAGCCGCTGCTTATCCTGGTAGGCTACTTGGACTGTGCTTGAGCAAGAGAGTGTCATGGTTTTGGGGTTTTCATCATTGTGGTTATTGGTTCGGCTTCCCGTCTCTTTTACACAATGTATCATATGGGTTCCGCACAGAGCAGATCAGGCGGAAACCCTGTTGGGTTACGCTCAATACCTGTCCATTATTGTATAACTGTTTCAGAGCCGAGGGTTACACCCTACGGCAAATATTTATATAATGCCTCAGTTATTATTGTTAATTGCATTTTGAGTTGGTTGTTGTGCTGTTTCATAGTTTCGTGTTTTTCTTTGGTACCATACTTTGTTTAAGAGATTTGTTAGGCTTCCATGAGCCGTTCTTCGCCTAGGTTTGTAGTTCGTATTATTCTGTGAATATACTTGATACACTTATCGCCTTCGAAGGTTTTCTTGTAACTTTTATTAAGAGAAAAACTGTCGTAAAGTCTTTTCCTGTTTACTGTTGCTATCTCTATTTGAGGAATATGAGTTGACGGCTTCGATTGTTCAGAAGCTCCTCGTCGGCTATTCTATAATGTTCAAACAGGATACGACCGTTCTCCTTACAGATCCGTCCCTTGAACATTGTAATATCTGCTATTGTTAATCGTGTTTATGCTGTGACGCTAAATTTCTTTCTATCCACGATTTCCATGATGTTTGTGTTACTGTACTATTCATTCCTAGACTACATTATAAAGATGGGAATTCTGTGAATCTTCGTTTGGTTGCTTAATTTGGAGAATACACGCATAGCTTCATTTTTGACCTACCACAGTTTCATTTACAGTAACGTTTTCCTTTTTGAAATCTTTATATACCATATATGTATATACATTCTGTTTTCGATTTATCTGCGTATGCTGGAATAAATATATGCATTTTTATGTTTCCGCTTCACTGTTACTTATACTACATGATTTGCTTCAGTAAAGTAGTATTCAAACTTTAATTAAATCTGGTTAAACTATTTTCTTCCTTCTGTCAGTTGCACAGGATCACATTCCTAAATGTTATTTATGTGTTTTACATTTTCCACGTCTGCAATTACAGTAATTCTTCCAATGCCATACACAGCCTGACTTAGACCCTAGTTGTTTACACAGTATACATATACCGTTAATATCCATTAGGTTTTCTCAGTTAAAAATCCATACCTGAACAGAGGCGAACCTCTCTGTTGCGCTTGTCAACCTCCCGACCTTAGGAAGATCCTCCTCGACCTTCCACCCCCAAGCACTTCTGCAGATTTTTGCTGTCTGCAAACCCTCTAGCTCTACCAGAGTCATGCTATCTGGTCCTTCCAGATGTAGCGGTTCATGAAGCTTCCGCCTTCCAGACATATGCCATCTGATCTTTACCAAACATAGCATTTTTCCCAAAAAGAGCCACTCTCTTTTCTTTCCTTTTTTTTTTTTCTCTGCTATCTGGTCTCTACCAGACTTAGCATAACTTTCCCCCTTTTCCTCTGGGGTCTCAACCGTATCATGAAGGTAGTTAGGTTTTCTTTTCCAACCACCTCAATAGCTACAAACAACAATTAATCAATATAATTAATTAAACAGTAGTAGCAACAATTAATCAACATAATTAATTAACAGCAGTAGCAACATAGTTATTTTAATTTCACCAAACATAACCTTAGTCAACAGTTAAATTTTACTGCCTTACTTAAAACATTATCGATTTACTAGGGGCATTACATCTCCCCCTCCTGAAGTTCAACATCGTCCCGATGTTGTTCACCCAGAAACAATTCGGGATAGGCTTCTTTCATGCTCTACTCATCTGGCCCAAAGTGCTGCCACTGCACTTTAACCTGGGTGAAGACTCTTTTCCGCAGCTCGACCCTTCTCCGATCTAGTATGTTCACTGGCTCGACCAGGAATTCTCCTTCCGGTTCCACCTGAAACACATAATATTTAGATTAGCAGTTTCTTAACAATCCATCTTTGGTTTATGTTTGTCTTACAACATCTTCTTACCTGAATGTCCTGCCAACTTATTATGTGTCTAGGGTCATAAACATATTTCTTTAAAACGGACACGTGAAAGACATTATGGACCCGGATGTGGTTAGGTAGGGCTAGCTGATAAGCTACCAGCCCCACTCTTGCTAAAATCTGGAAGGGCCCACAAAAGCGGGGTGCCAATTTGGCACAACCATTCCATTGTAGAGTACTTCTCCTTGCCCGAATTCTGACATATACATGTTCACCCACTTGGTACTCCCTAAAGGTCCTTTTCCAATCTGCAAAACTTTTTTGTCTGTCCTGAGCTACTTTTAAATTAGCCCGCACTCTCTTAACCATTGCTTCCATCTCTTTTAACATTTCAGGACCCAGCATGAGTCTGTCTTCTGGTCCACCCCAGCTGGATGGCGTGCGGCATTTTCGGCCGTAAAGTACTTCGAATGGGCTCATCCGCAAGGATGCATGATATCCATTGTTATAGGCAAACTCCACAAGATGTAAATACTCTTCCCATCGAGTGGGTTGTTGCATCACATATGACCTCAGCATGTCCTCCACCACTTGATTCACCCGCTCAGTCTGTCCGTCAGTCTACGGATGATATGCGGTGCTAAAATTCAATTGAGTTCCCAGACCTTCAAACAAGGTCTTCCAAAAGGCTGATGTGAATTTAACATCGCGATCGGATATTATAGTTTTTGGCAGCCCATGGAGCTTAAATATGTTCTGCATAAAAACATTTGCAATTTGTGCTGCACGATACGTAGATTGAACTGGTATGAAGTGGGCTGACTTACTGAGTTTTTCCACTACAACCATAATAGAGTCATTATTCCTCTTGGACTTCGGTAACCCTGTAATAAAGTCCATGGTGATAATCTCCCACTTCCATTTTGGTATAGGTAATGGCTGTAGCAAACCCGCAGGGTGTTGATGTTCAGCCTTAATCTGTTGACATTCTATGCATCATGCCAGATATTCTATTACATCTCTTTTCATGCCTGGCCAATGATATTCCCTTCGAAGCGAAGTGATTAACTTTTGATAACCCGGGTGTCCCGCATAAGGACTTTTATGATATTCATCCAGAATCTTTTCCTTAATATCGCCCTGATTGGGTACATATATTCTTTTCTTGTAGCATAAAATGTCTGCTGCGTCCAATTCATAACCTTGTTGCATTATGTGGATGTTTAAGTTCTGCACTAGTTGTTTCTTTTGCTGGTAGATTTGATCTTGCTCAGCAGCCCCTTTAATTTCTTTGCTAAGGGTAGACCGTCCTTCACTAAGGCCAATTTCATAGAGACAATGCACCTTTCTGCTTAGAGCATCCACCACCCAGTTTTCTTTTCCTTTTAGGTGTTTTATTTCAAAATCAAAACCACCCAAAAAGTCCACCCACCTAGCTTGCCTAGCGTTTAAAATTGGTTGACTAAAGTAGCTAGTTAAGCTGTGGTGATCTGTCATCAATAAAAATTTTCTTCCCACCCAATAATGGCGCCACATTTTTAGTGCATTTACTATAGCAGTTAGTTCCAGATCATAGGTAGAATACTTCTGCTCATGTTCTTTCAATTTTCTGGATTCGTACGCGATCACCTTCCCTTCTTGCATCAGCACCCCTCCTACACCCTCTTTGCTTGCATCTGTGCAGACTACGTAATATTTTTCCGGGTCTGCAATGCTCAGCACAGGTGCAGTGGTGAGCAGATATTTGAGCTGTTCAAAGCTCCGTTGACACTCCGCTGTCCACTTAAATATTTTTCCTTTCTTCTGCAAGGAGGTGATAGGGTATGTAACCTTGGAAAAACCTTCCACGAACCGCCTATAATATGGAGCCAGCCCCATGAAAGATCTGATATCTACCACGTCCTTTGTTGTTGACCATTCCATTATGGTTTTAATCTTTTCAGGGTCCACAGCAATGCCTTCCTTGGTGATGATATGCCCCAAATACTGGATCTGCTCTTTATAAAAGTCGCATTTGCTAAATTTACCATATAGATGATGTTCCCGTAGTGTCTGTAACAGGAGTCTGAGGTGCTCCTCATGCTCTTTAATATTCTAGGAGTATATAAGTATATCATCAATAAAAATTAATACGAATTTGTCCAAGTACTGATGAAATACACTATTCATCAGGCACATAAATGTTGAAGGTGCATTGGTCAACCCGAAAGGCAGTACCACAAACTCATAATGCCCATAACAGGTTCGAAAGGCTGTTTTGGCTATGTCCTCCTCCTTAATTCTGATTTGATGATAACCAGACCTCAAATCGATCTTTGAAAATATCGTCGCCCCTTTCACTTGATCAAACAGTTCATCGATGCGGGGTAGTGGATATTTATTTTTAACTATCAATTTATTCAGCTGTCTATAATCTATGCACATACGGAGGGTTCTGTCCTTTTTCCTAACAAACAGTACAGGGGCTCCCCAAGGGGATACGCTGGGATGGATATACTTCTTGTCTAATAGCTCTTGCAGCTGCATTTTTAATTCGGTTAATTCTGGTACACTCATCTTGTATGGTGCTCGGGACACTGGGGTTTCACCAGGTATCAATTCTATGGTAAAATCTAAATCTCTTTTGGGCGGCAGCCCTGGTACTTCTTCGGGAAATACATCTGTAAATTCTCGCACTACTGGTATGCTTCCCATAGCAGCAATTTTATCTTCAGATTTGGCATAACCTACTTGAACTGCATATATTTGACATTTTTTCCTGATGCTTTTAGCTAGCTGTGAGGCAGTAATTGGCCGGATCTACACTGGTTTCAGGATACCCTGAATTTCCTATTCATTTCCCAGTTCGTCCCAATAAGAAATTGTTTTTGTCTTGCAGTTTATTATGGACCACTGCCTTTCCAACCAGTCCATCCCAATCAGCACATCATATGAACCGAGAGGGAGTACATTCAATTCTGTCATCACTATCTGACCGGCTATCCTCAATGGGCAGTTGCTGACCTTAGACATCACCTATCTTTTTGCCCCGGTTGCTAGCTGTACTAACCATGGACTCTTAAACTTAATGGATTGCAAATTACAATTTTCCACAACTTTGGGACTAACATAGCTTAATGTAGCTCCTGGATCTACAAAAATGGAAACAGTTCGACCAAAAATCTTACCTTCAAATTCTACCATCGTTGGCTGGTAATCAGCTTGACGATCCTCGAGGGTAGCATTTATTCTGGGTATGGATCGAGCCTAGTCTCCCACTATGGAGGCTTCATAAACCTGGGACACCTGATCACTTTCCTTTCGGTGAGGGCAATTTTTAATATAGTGTGGCCCGCCACAACCCCAACACGGCACTGGTGGCCTAGCTGATCCCTCATTATCAACTCTACCCGGCTGCTCACTGTATTTAGATTCATTAGGTGGCTTTAATCTGAGCTGATTTCTGGACTGGTTTCTATTGCTGGCCCCTTTGGAGAATCCCTTGTTGAAATTGCTGCGAGCTCCCTTAACTCCCATAGTTATTCTGCTGCCTTTTCTATCTACCCAACGCTTCCCAGAATTTTCTCCTTTTTGTTTATTCTGCTGATAACATATTCTAGCTTTCCGTATCACTTCGTCCATGGTCTTCGGATTATCAAATTCGATCCTTTCCCGCATTGTCTGGGGTAGGCTACTAACGAACCGCTGCACCTTTGCCTTTTCCTCCCGAATATACGGTACATAGCGAAGCAGAGATGTAAATTTAGTAATGAATTCATCCATGGTCTGCTGCCCAAGCCGCAGATCATGAAATTCCCGTGCTTTTTCATCGTAGAAGCGTTCAATCAAGTATTTCTCCTTGAGGTATCTTTGAAAAGTTTCCCAAGTTACATCTTGCTCACTCGACCCCCCACACCATCTTGATTTCCTCCCACCATAATGTAGCTTTAGCCTGCAGCTAGAAAATAGCCAGTCGTGCCTTAAGATGGCGATCATACTCATAGTCATGTTCATGTTGATTAACCAAGCTCTGCGGCCTCCTCGGATTCCCCGTCAAAATGTGGTGGCTTGATCTTCCGAAACTCCCCTTGTAGTTCTATCCGCTGTCTTTTTGGGGTTTGATGTTCAGAGGCGTTATCATATTTCTCTCCTCGAACCTCCGCTCTTTCCTCTATTTCTTCCTGTTCTGTATGATAGCCCTGTTCATCTGATACTCACGTTTGCTCAGGACTAGGATGAGGTTGGTGCTGGTTTTGTTTATCTGATAAACTTTTCATGATCCTTTCTTGTTCCATGGTTAATCTGGCGTTGTCCTCACGCAAACGGGCCATCTCGTTCTTCAGTTCCTGGACTGTCTCCAATATAGTCAAATTGGTGTTGCGTGCTTCCTCCCCCAGCTGTACCCATATCTCAGGATTTCCCTGAGGGTGGGTAACGTTGTCTGGTCGATTCATATTTCCATGAGGAGCGCTACTCGTTCTCCTCATTCTGCTGTCACCTGATCAGGAGATTAGTTCATTTCAACAGATATGATGTGCAATATATTGGAATAACCCCTGCTTGCTTGTTAATTTGGTTATTTATGTATTGTTGTCTCTGTTATGATTAACCCGAGGTCACAGAGTTGTAACCTGGGCTCTGATACCACTTGTAACACTACAGAACAGGAGTGATAATTTTTTTTTTTTTCCTTAACAATAATAGAACATAGTAATAAGAATTCAAATGCAAGTTAACCGATTGTTTTAATTCATTTACATATCATGGGAATCGTATTATTTATTGATAAAGTTACATCTACACTGAACCATAGCACGTAACATCGATATCTAATTCTGTTTTCAATCTCGAGAACCAACATTCGTCATTGCAATGGTAATCTATACTTACGGTGCAATGGATTGAATATAAAATGGTCGTTTGTACCACGGAATGAGTGGCCATTTATTAATTTCTTATTTGAGTTAAATGTTATTCGCCTAAATATCCGGCCTGGAAAAGAGTGTCACCGAGAATCGCTCGGGCGACTGGCACTTGACAAGCTGGTCTTCCCCACACCGTCCATCTGGCACGATGAATGATCGACCTGTCAGTACCATGTGATACAACGTGCTGGATTAAACGCTCAGGACTCCAGGAGTTAATCCTTCTGATACAAACCTCGAGTAAACCCTATGACGGCTACTTCCTGGGTTTCTATGCCCATTTCTACGGTGGAGATGAGACCATCTAGATCGACGGTTGAAGTCATTCCAGGTGAGGGTGAAAAGGCTTGAAGTTCTCTCTCAAAGAATTTTGGTAATTCTTTTGCAGCGCATTGTTATGGCAACCTCTGACGTTTACAGGTCTCTGGTGTTTTGTATTTTCGCACAGAGTACCTCTCCAGCATGCGATTCAATGATGAAAAGTGGAATTAGCTTCCTAAACTCGGATAGGATAACTTGGTGCTCCCTCTTCCTGGTGAATGTCTGGATTGTTTACGGTTTACTTTCTTTTTTATTCTTACCCTTATCCCCTTTCACTGCTCGGAATTCTTATTCGTTTATGGGTGACTTTTGTCTCAGGTGCGGAGCCTCAGTGTTGAAGCCAGTGCTCAATGGAGGACCAACTCGATCTTCCCTACTCACTCTGCATATTCTGGTAAGTGGCATTTAATATCGCGGTTAAATTTTAGGTAAAATACCCTAGGTATCGGACTGAGCCGCTGCTTATCCTGGCAGGCTACCTGGACTATGCTTGAGCAAGAGAATGTCATGGTTGGGGTTTTCATCATTGTGGTTATTGGTTCGGCTTCCCGTCTCTTTTACACAATGTATCATATGGGTTCTGCACAGAGCAGATCAGGTGGAAACCCTGTTGGGTTACGCTCAATACCTGTCCATTATTGTATAACTGTTTCAGAGCGGAGGGTTACACCCTGTGGCAAATATTTATATAATGCCTCAGTTATTATTGTTAATTGCATTTTGAGTTGGTTGTTGTGCTGTTTCATAGTTTCGTGTTTTTCTTTCGTACCATACTTTGTTTAAAAGATTTGTTGGGCTTCCATGAGCCGTTCTTCGCCTAGGTTTGTAGTTTGTATTATTCTGTGAATATACTTGGTACACTTATCGCTTCCGAAGGTTTTCCTGTAACTTTTATTAAGAGAAAAACTATCGCAAATGTTTTTTGTTTACTGTTGCTATCTTTATTTGAGGAATATGAGTTGACGACTTCGATTGTTCAGAAGCTACTCGTCGGCTATTCTATAATTTTCAAACAGGATACGTCCGTTCTCCTTACAGACCCATCCCTTGAACATTGGAATATCTGCTATTGTTAATCGTGTTTATGCTGTGACGCTAAATTTCTTTCTATCCACGATTTCCATGATGTTTGTGTTACTGTACTATTCATTCCTAGACTACATTATAAAGATGGGAATTCTACGAATCTTCGTTTGGTTGCTTAATCTGGAGAATACACGCATAGATTCATTTTTGACCTACCACAGTTTTCATTTACAGTAACGTTTTCCTTTTTGAAATTTTTATATACCATATATGTATATACATTCTGTTTTCGATTTACCTGCGTAGGCTGAAATAAATATATGCATTTTTTATGTTTCTGCTTCACTGTTACTTATACTACAGGATTTGCTTCAGTAAAGTAGTATTCGAACTTTAATTAAATCTGGTTAAACTGTTTTCTTCCTTCTGTCAGTTGCACAGGCTAATGTTATTTATGTGTTCTACATTTTCCACTTTTGCAATTACAGTAATTCTTCCAATGCCATACACTAGGGGTGATTTTAGGGGCGAATGTTCACCCTTTGGCGAAATTAAGGGGTTTTAAATTTTTAGTGGGCGAATGTTTTGTATCATAGTACATTTTTACAAATCACCTCAAATAGCCCACCTTATTTTAAGGGAGAGGGTAAAAAAGGTAAATTTAGCCCTTGAAATTAGGAGTTACAACCTTCCATTCGCCCATTTTCAAGAATAGGTTTTATTTAAGTGAATCCATTCGCCCTTTTCAAGAATAGGTTTTATTTAAGTGAATCCTATGGACCAAAGGCCCAAATACCATATTTATAAAAGAGGTATGGTAAATTAATAAAAATATAAATAAATGAGAGGTATGGTAAATAAATAAAGCATTTTTTATATTTACTCCATAAGTCACCTTATATACATGCAAGGGTGTAAACAAATAAAAATATAAGTAAAGTGGAGGTATGGTAAATAAATAAAACGTCTTTTTATACTTACTCAAAAGGTATGGTAAATAAATAAAAATATAAATAAACTAGACGCATGGTAAATAAATAAAACCTCTTTTTATATTTAGTCCATAACCCTCGTTCTATTTATGAAGGCTCAAGAAAGAGGTTTTATTTAAGTGAATCCTATGGGCCAAATACCATATTTGTAAAAGAGGTATGGTAAATTAATAAAAATATAAATAAGCGAGAGGTATGGTAAACAAATAAAACATTTTTTATATTTACTCCATAAGTCACCTTGTATTTATGAATGGTATGGTAAATTAATAAAAATATAAATAAACGAGAGGTATGGTAAACAAATAAAACATTTTTTTATATTTACTCCATAAGTCACCTTATATTTATACTATGGGACAAATACCATGGACTAGATTGTTATTAATACCATGCAAAAAAACATTATTAACCCTAATATTAGTATTAATAAAAATAAAAATGGCACATGGTATTGACCCATGGTATTCACCAAAATGGCACATGGTATTGACCCATGGTATTCACTTGGAATGTAGCCTATTTAAATGGGGGAATTAAACCAGCATAGATCCATCTTTACTCTGGATCTACTAACCCCCGAGAGGTATCAAATATCGTGATATGCAAACTAGCATAGAGTGAAAAAATATTTGATCCGATCAAGAGTAAAAATGGATGTTGTAATTTAATGTATGTTAAACATTTTATCTTGGTTAAAATAAAAATCAACTATTAATTTTATTAATTTTTATAAATTACTAATAGTAATTTTTGAGCTCCAGGTTTATGATAACCCATGGTATTGACCCATGGTATTCATGTGAGCATAGACTATTTAAAGGGGAAATTCTATCTTAGATCCATCTTAATTCTGGGTCTACCAAGTGCTCAGAAGGATAAATAGATTTCATCCCCCTAAGAGTGGTAGATGTGGAGTTAAGATGGATATAGGTTGGTTTTTATGATAATGAAGATATTAAATAGACTTAGGAAATTATATTGTAAAAGCATCTTAAGGTGAATGGTTAAAGCATAGACATTGGACAAGTATATTTGTATACTTCTGTTTTAAACTGAAACAAATCCAGGGCTAAAAGGAATGGATTGATTTCACTAGTCATCCTTCTATAACTTTCCAACATATGCTGGAGTAAACAGATTGTAATTTGGGTAATTTTTCTAATTGCAAACAGGAACATACTTGTGTATTGGCAGGGTGGTTACGAGGTCCCTAGAAGTGGAGTAAACAAATTGTAATTTGGGTAATTTTTCTAATTGCAAACAGGAACATACTTGTGTATTGGCAGGGTGGTTACGAGGTCCCTAGAAGTGATGAATTTGAATTTTTCTTGGTTTTATATATAGTATTAGCTTTTTTCTCATGCTTTCTGTGAATGGCACGGGTGAATTTTATCCTACACCCACTAGGTTATCGATATGTAATTTCGGTAATTTTGATTTCAAAAGATATTTTAAAGAAATGCAATGATTTCATTTGTGTATTCAATAAACACAAGATTTTATAATTGAGTAAAATATTCGTCATGCCTGGTGAGAGATTTGCCAAAAAATTATATATACATATCATATTATTGATAAAATCGCCTTCCATTTTTCCTATATACCATGGAGATTCGCCCATTTATTATACATGTAAATTTAGGGGGGGTTCTTAAAATTTTCCCTGCATACACAGTCTGACTTAGACCCTAGTTGTTTACACAGTATACATATACCGTTAATATCCATTTGGTTTTTTCAGTTAAAAATCCATACCTGAACAGAGGCGAACCTCTCTGTTGCGCTTGTCAACCTCTCGACCTTAGGAAGATCCTCCTCGATCTTCCACCCCCAAGCACTTCTGCAGATTTTTGCTGTCTGCAAACCCTCTGGCTCTACCAGAGTCACGCTATCTAGTCCTTACCAGACGTAGCTGTTCAGGAAGCTTCCGCCTTCCAGACATATGCCATCTGATCTTTACCAAACATAGCATTTTTCCCAAAAAGAGCCACTCTCTTTTCTTTCCTTTTTTTTTTCTCTGCTATCTGGTCTCTACCAAACTTAGCATAACTTTCCCCCTTTTCCTCTGGGGTCTCAACCGTCTCATGAATGTAGTTAGGTTTTCTTTTCCAACCACCTCAATAGCTACTAACAACAATTAATCAATATAATTAATTAAACAGTAGTAGCAACAATTAATCAACATAATTAATTAACAACAGTAGCAACATAGTTATTTTAATTTCACCAAACATAACCTTAGTCAACAGTTAAATTTTACTGCCTTACTTAAAACATTATCGATTTACTTGGGGCATTACACAAATGTATAAAGAAAAAGAAATAAAGAGAAAGAAAAGAAGTAAGCTACCCTAAAATATTTTAAGATTAAGAATGGAAGTTAAAAATTCACGATAGGGAAATCAATAAATTTGAGAAACTTTATGTGGGGAAGCATTAGGATTAAAGTAATAATTCAGAGTAATAATAATGTTTTTGTAAAATAACATTTAAATTTTATGAAAATAATAATAATAAAAAATAATAGTTTTAGACTTTAATAACAAAATAATTATTATGGATCAAAATAATAGATTAAGTTATGAAATAAAATAATTATAATGGATCAAAATAATAGATTAAGCCATGAAATAGATTAAATTTATTTATAAAATAAATGAGAAAATTAAAATAAAATAAAATAATTAAAAATAATAAAAATTAAAAGAATCAAAGAAGGGGAGTAAAAAAACATAAACTAAATTGTTGTGAAATACAAAAATTGACATGTCTGTGGGGCTTTCGATTGAAAAACATTTTTTGCAATAGGTTAGTGGTTCAAATCCTCCTAGGTTTTACTTAAAAAAGGAAAGAAGGAAGAAAATTAACAAATGAAAAATTGTAATGAGAGAAGGGAGCATGGCCACATGCATAAGGCAACACTTCTAATCAACCCATTGCATGCATTCCAAACGTGGGTGATGAATCAAACAAGACTTCGAAATCATGGTACAGATAGAACCAGACGTGCATGGTTGTAGGACCAAATAATGAGAAAACTATGAAGGTTACACCCATGCATGTGAAGTCTTAATGTGACCCACAAACCATCACTTGGAATAATGAGATTAGATATCTAGGAACTCCCCAACTTAGGGGGAATCTCAAATCATAGTTACCCCCACATTCATTTGCGTCATTAGTCATTCAATTTCTTTGGAAAATTACTGAAGTTTACTAGTTAGGTTTATTATTAGTTTGGATTTGAAATAGTTTGGTCACATATATGGCTCCCCATGCAAGAACTAAGGCAAGGCCTCAATTACAGGGCTACTCCACAACTCAAAAGCAGAGAGAGATATGGTGACGACAAATATTTCATTTCACATTTCCAGCTCCTTTAAGTAGAGGTTTTTCATTCAAGAATTAGAATGGCACACTAGAGTCTCCACAATGCTAATAGAGAAAGGGCAGATGGAATTTGAAATCATTGGCTTCTTGATAGAACTGAGAAAATCATGCATCAAAGACACCAAAGTTCTAGCAAACTTGGGATTTTTATTGACACACAAAGGACTTCATTGCTCAGGCACCATCCATCATTCCAGGAGGAAGAAAATACTAAGCATTAGCAAGATGTTGGATATGTTTTCTGAATGGACGCTAATGTGAGGTTAATGTGAGTAGAGTTAATTTGAGATATATCTTCCAGATCCATCGCATAAATATTTTAATTTTTGATGTTTTAAACCAACTGATGTGGTTCATATTCAAGGTGAATAGATGAAGAGAATTTGATCCAACCAAAAGAATAAATAGATAGAAACCATAAGAACTAGAGAAAGAGATCAAAAAGCAAAAAGTCAAAAGAAATAATCGTGTATATATATATATATAAATAATAAATGATAAATATTATGTAAAAAAATTATAATATAAAATTTAATATAATAATTAAAAGTAGTAGAAAAAATTAATAATAACTGATAAATAATAAATAATAAATAATACTAAAATTAGTATAACAAATAATACTAAGATTAATATTAATATAACTATCATTATAGAAAAATATGTTTCTTATTACGCTTATTTCTTATTTCTTGTTAAAAGAAGGGAGAGAAAATCATAGTGTAGGTACCAAAGTGCCTTCAAAGACACTCCCATTTATCTTTCAGTGTGGAAAAGCTTTGTGACAAGCACTAACCTCCTTGGTATCTTTTATAAGTGTTATATATAAATTTTCTTTAGTTTCTTCATGCATGTTCTTAACAGTACTACTTATGACCTAGTTTCCCTTTATGGTTTTGTTACGTTGACTTTTCCAGTTTTGTTACGTTGACTATTTAGGTCTTGGTTTTCCTTAAGAGGCCAGATCTAATATTTTTATTTTTATAAATGGACAAATCGATACTAGTTTTTTCGTCAATGGTTTTGTTTTTAATAGTAAGAATTATTATAAAATAGGTAAGGAAAAAATGCATATGTTATTTTATTTTTTCTGGTTTTCATGATGAATCACATTAGTGTGTTTGATTGTTTGAAATAGTAACATTTTTTAATATGATTTTTACGGAAAGTTTTTTTCTTAAATCCTAAATTGTTAAAAAAAATATAAATATTACACTCAAAATTGAATTAATTTATATTCATTTTCACAATTAAAATGATAAGAGTGCTTTTTAATTTCCAACACCTTTTTGAATTACACAAGTTGATGCAAGAATTATAGTTTATTAGTTATAAGCTCCTAAGCTAGGTTTGAAAGATCTTCTAACTTAACTAATGTAATACTACAAGAAAATGAAAATTTATGAGCTTCTTTAGGATAACATAGGATTGCATTTATCATTAGAGTTATGAATAATTGTTTAAGAATTTTATAAGGTATTAAATATGGGTGTGAATCTAAAAAAATCATAAAATCAATAAGAATATATATAGAAGTGGTGAATATTTTTTTTGAATAATATAAAATAAATAGTTGATTTGAATTATTTATAAATTTTTAAGTTATATGATGTAGAGCATCATAATTAGGTGTTAATAATTTATTAATTTAGATAATATAACAATAATTATTGAATTTTTACAAAATAATGGTTTATAAATTTGTTGTGTAAAGAAACTTATAATTAATTTTTGAAACATTTTTAAACTAGAAATTGCACCAAATGTTGCAAAGGAAATGTCGTAAGGCATAAATTCGAGAAGCATCATGATATATAAACAATCATTGAAGATAAAAACTAGTAAAAAAAATGGAATTGAAGAATTGTGATTAGTCATTTAAACAACTAGGCAATGTTCATTTCTTTTTTGGAATAACATCCAAAATATTAAACGCACACTACAAATTGGTGACATGATTCACTAGGATCGTAATATTAAATGCACACTGCAATGCTCTGTATCTATTAGATAATGGAAAACGATAATTCATAGAAACAAAACTAATTTTCCATCTTGAGTCATCATGAAACATAATCATAATGATACTAAATGAAAATATGTCTAACATACTAATCTACTGCTTTACCAACCAATTACTATGGATGAGAAAGCGGTCTAACTTTTCTGCAATGTGGGAAATGTCACTTCTCCAATTTTTCCAAGTATACTTACCATTTTTTGAAAACCATTAAGAATCTCCCAATCACTGATGACATCTTCCATTCTTTCACAGTGAAGATCCCTTACAATGCTTCCACCATGTTTTTCAAAATTGAAAATCATTGTGTTAAAATCACTTCCTATCACATTATCTATGTGCTAGTGACCCTCCTTTATAAGTGTTAAAGAGTACCAAAAATCTTATTTTTCACTCTACAATACTGGAACATAGAGACATTTATAAGGGACAATGATTCTTTTGACTACTTATCTTCTACTTTGAAAGCCACCCAGAAACATAATTTGACATTATATATTAGCATTAATCGGTATTTTTACCAAAGGCTGCAAATGTCACCAAAATCTCGCTGAGATCTTTGCGCTACACCCAAGGTCCCAAACAATTTTTCCGAATTGTTTGTGACAAGGCCATGGTCTCTTCTTCAGTTAGTTTTATTTCTTGGAGAAATAAGACCTGCAGTTTCCTCAAATTCACTAGTTATTTTACTTCCTTTACTACCTTTGGTTTGATGAGGTCTCCAAGTCCCCTAATATTCAACGATGTAATTTTCATTTAGACTTTCAGAGAGCATACTTACCTCCTCCAGCCTTACATCTCGCATTTTCTTTGTTGCTCACGTTTCGAAGAAATTTTGTGATCTGAGGTTGGTTTCCAAGTTTGATAGTTTGCTTTGATTTAGCCTCTCTTGTATCTTTCTTAGAAAAAAATGGTGGAAGCATTGTAAGGGATCCTCACTGTGAAAGAATGGAAGATATCATCAGTGAGTTTGAGCTTCTCAATGGTTTTCAAAAAAGGGTAAGTATACTTGGAAAAATTGGAGATGTGACATTTCCCACATTGCAAAAAAGTTAGACCGCTTTCTCATCCGTAGTAATTGGTTGGTAAATGGCATATAATGTATTTCTAGTATTCTGGCTCAAGGGGATTCTGATCACAAACCCATCAGGTTGGATTTAGACTCTCCATAAGATTTAGATCTGATTCCTTTCTGGTTTAATCCAGGGGGGCTCCAAAAGGAAAGAGAGGCTGGCCTGATAACTCATGCTTGGGCTATGCCAGTTCGCAGGTCTCTTAGCTATGTTTGGGAATAAAATATGAAGGAGGTGAATTATGCTCTTAGAACCTGGGACAAAATCAATTATATGCCCCTGCAGCAAGAGATAAAAGAACTAATTCAAAAGATCGAAGATCATCAAGGCTTGATGGAGTCCAGACCAATCACTCACAAGAACTTAGAAGAAGAAAAAAACCTAGTAACCAAATATTTAAAATCAACAGGAAAGGAGGAAGAATACTGGCATCTGATGTCTCGAAGCCTCATGTGATATAAATACATCCTTTTTTCACAAGCATACTAAATAAAGAGAAACTAGGAATCGAGTAAAGGAAATTTCTTCTCGAGGTCACCTTAAAATATGTTTTTTCTAGGAAATTAAGAGAGGACTTTTGCTTCTTCAAGAATCCACATTCTAGGGACAAAGTAAATGGCTCAGAAATGTAGAAATACTTCATCTCATGTCTCACCTCCATTGTTTTGTATCAGGAAAATTCTCATCTTGTTAAGCCGATTAAGGAAGATGACGCAATTGAAACCATCTAGTCCCTAAACATGGTTAAAGATCTGCGACCGGATGACTTCTTTATAATTTTTAATGTGAATTCTTAACTCCTCCATATTTAAATGAAGGTTTGGGGGCAATACCAACTCATCCTTTTTAGCTCTAATTCTGAAGGAGACATAGTTGTCCTCATTCTCTCGATTCTGGACAATCTCAATGTGTAATTTGGCCTAGAAGTTTCTAACAAAAAATTTAGCTATTATGCTCAAAAAGATTTTCCCTACAATCATATCAAAAAACCAAGTTGGTTTCATGAAGCATCGATAAATCATAGACAACATCATTCTTGTTCAGGAGGCGATTCATTCAAGAAAGAAATAGGGATAGCTAGATATGATTATCAAACTTGACATAGAAAACACCTTCAATAGAATCCATCACTCCTTTTTATTCTCGGTGATGGAAAAGTTGGGTTTTTGTAATGAGTTCATAAATTAGACTAGAGATTGTATTGGAAGCCTATGGATAGCTCCTTTAGTAAATGGACTCCCTTGTAATCTTTTCTCCACCTCTAGGGGTTTGAGGCAGGCTTCCAATACAATCTCCTAGTAGTAGAGACCTTAATATATTAGTGGCAGAAAACTTAATAAGGAACCTGGAGATGCGAAGAAGGGAAGGGAAGGGAGAATATGAGGACTAAGTATAGAAAACAACAATAAATATGTGTATCATTCCCAGTTTATTGACAATACATTGTTGATAGGGGGAGCCTCCAAAATTATTTCTCGACGATTCAAACCAGTGTTGGATCAATATCTAGACCTGTTGGGGGTCTTCATTGATAAAACAAAGAGCCTAATCATAGGATGGAACTGTCCACTTCAAAATATTAATGAAATTGTCCCTACAATCATATCAAAAAACCAAGTTGGTTTCATGAAGCATCGATAAATCATAGACAACATCATTCTTGTTCAGGAGGCGATTCATTCAAGAAAGAAATGGGGTTAGCTGGGTATGATTATCAAACTTGACATGGAAAACACCTTCAATAGAATCCATCACTCCTTTTTATTCTCGGTGATGGAAAAGTTGGGTTTCTGTAATGAGTTCATAAATTGGACTAGAGATTGTATTGGAAGCCTGTGGATAGCTCCTTTAGTAAATGGACTCCCCTGTAATCTTTTCTCCACCTCTAGGGGTTTGAGGCAGGCTTCCAATACAAGCTCCTAGTAGTAGAAACCTTAATATATTAGTGGCAGAAAACTTAATAAGGAACCTAGAGATGGGAAGAAGGGAAGGGAAGGGAGAATATGAGGACTAAGTATAGAAAACAATAATAAATATGTGTATCATTCCCAGTTTGCTGACGATACATTTTCGTCAGGGGGAGCCTCCAAAATTATTGCTTGGCGATTCAAACCAGTGTTGGATCAATATCTAGACCTGTTGGGGGGCTTCATTGATAAAACAAAGAGCCTAATCATAGGATGGAACTGTCCACTTCAAAATATTAATGAAATTGTGATGGTTCTGGGATTCCCTTTAGAATGGAATGGAAATTATTTAAATATCTAGGAATCCCCATTTTGATCGGTGCCTCTAATATGGAGAGTTGAATCAATACCTTAAATAAATTTCTGAAGAAATTTCAAGCCTGGGGTGCTCAATGGCTCTCTTCATTAGGATGTGTTGTGATAGTTAAATATGTTCTATCATCACTTCCTGTCTACCTATACTCTGACCTTCTAGACCCAAAATTTGTGCTCAATCAGATGAGCTTGTTAATTCACAAGTTTCTATGGCAAGGAGGGAGGAATAGTGAAAGAAAATTCCATTTAGTAAACTGGAATGTAATTTGTCTCCCAATGGTTAATGGGGGATTGGTAGTCTAAGACCCTCTATTTATGAATATTGCTCCTAGAGCTACAATCGTTTGGATACTTATTTCAAATTTCAGTGTGTGGTGGAAATTTGGCTTTTTGCCGGAATATTCAACAAGAATTCTCTTCTCAGGGTAGAATCAACTTATTGGGCAGGTCCAGGTTTTACTATTTGAAAGCTGTGAAAGGAAGCAACCCCTCTTATTATTGATCACCTTAGTTGGAAACGGGGAAATAGGTCTCGCTTATATATTTTGAGATAACAAATATTTCCAAATATCCTGTTGAGTGGAAGTGAAGAATTCAAAATCCTCGCTCAGTGGATGAAAAAAAATGGTTTTTCTCAAATTAAAGGACATATAAAAATGGGATATCAAAGGGGTATGGAAGGGTTGGATCAACCTAGAGCTGGTGATTCATTTAAAGCTGGTTTGGGTTAATTAGACTTTAGTGATAAATGGTTGTTTATAGGAGCTGCCTAAACGTGTAGCAGACTTCCCTCCCTTGCCGAAGTCTGATGTACAATTCAGTCAGAGTGTTGATTGATCTGGAACTCTGACTGTTTTGGATGATCTGGTTTAATTTAAAATTGGGCAAAACAAACCAATGGAATCATTCCAACATAGAGAATTTTCACTGTGCGTGAAATTCTTGCTGGATTCTTGTCAAATTTGTGGTTGGAAAGAGGGTCTGTTTGCTATACAATTAACGTACTCTATTGTTCATGAGTAGCATGGTTTTTGTACCCCAATGAGCTTGTCAAATATTTCTGAAATGATATTTTGAACAGGTCAATCCTCACAATCATCAGCCAAAGTTATGTGATTTTGGAAGTGCCAAAAGCTCTGGTGAGTTGTTGGTGAAGTGTAACTAGTAGATTCCTGAATTGGTTTAAATTATTTGATGGCAGCATTTAATGTTTTATGAAATGTGTAATGTTTAGAATACTAGATTTTGTTCAAAGGACTTGGGATTTAAGGTTTGATTCATGAGTCTATTTAATGTAGAACTTCATTTCTCTGTATGTATGTATATATGTATATGTTGATGCTCTTCTTATAAGGTAAAAGGTGAACCAAATATATCATACATTTTCTCCAGTTATTATAGAGCTCCTGAGCTTATATTTGGAGCCACTGAGTATACTTCTGCTATTGATATCTGGTCCATGGGTTGTGTCTTGGTTGAGCTACTTCTTGGTCAGGGAAGTGGGTTTTCAGTTTTAGAGTAGTCTTACCTCTGCAGATCATGCATCAATACCGAAATTGCAGTTTGTAATATTCCCAATGACATCATGCTTACATATACTTGAGGAAATTTTACCAAATTTGTACCAAAAGACAGTGTAGCATGCTGATCATTCTCACTATGCAGAAATCCTGCAATCGTGTTTCGGTATTATATCAAGTAAGGTATTCTAGGAACACAGATTTCTGATTTTCCTTGCTCTTTACAGGCTCTCTTAGGCTCCCACTGGGATCAGATTTCATCCCTAGCTATCACTACCCAGTCTGTGGGGTGGAACAAAAGGTCTTTTGATCATTAGTGTGAAAGCTACATACAGTTTGACAAAGATATGTAAATTATTGTTATCAAACCTACATACAGTTTGACAAAGATATGTAAATTATTATTATCAAACTATGGAAATTTAGGATTTTATTTTTTATGCAGTTGGAAAATATTAAGGCTAAGCAGTAAGGTTTCTTTGTGTAAGTTCAGTAATATGGTTAAACTGCTAATAGTCATACTTCAAAAAATCACTTTTGAACGGTCCAAGTAGTGTCCTACTAAGTCAGGAATAGAAGGCCCAATTCAGCTTCAATTCAACATCAATGCATGAATAACTACGGTGTTGCAGTAAGTTATGTAAGCCGAATTGTTTTGAATAGTGGAGGTGTTTAGTAGGTTTGAGAATACCCTTTACTAGCCTTGGGTATGATATTCAAAGCATCAAAATCACTCTCGGTTTCTAGGCCATACTGCCTTGAGCATTAACCCTAATTAAGAGGCATACAGTTGGAAAATATATTTGGATTTTGTATCATTGCACTCGGATATAAGCATCCAATTGAATTGTCATTGTCCTCTTTTCACCTTACACGTTTGCAAATATGCCTCTTTTCACCTTAAGCTATTTGACAAAAATGGATTTACCATTTACACTCATATCCTATCAAACTCTGCTCGGAAATATACAAATCATTGTTGATTATATTCAAAGATTAATTAAATTTATACTCTAGGTAGAGGAATCATGGCAGAGCATGGCGCCTTTTTCCAATGTAACCAACCATGTATAATTTGCTCGTCACCTAGAAAAATAAAAATAATTCACCATCTCTGTCAGTAATATAGTGAAACATAATTTAAACCCTGAAACATAATTTAAACCCTGAAACATAAACAAAAGTAACCATATTAGTTGTCTTGGAGACCACCCACTTCACATCTGACGGTGAAACAATGCATTTTACAGGCACGGTTTTATGATTCTCGAGCTGAATAGAGATGACTTCCAAGGGCTCCATCCCTTTGAGGTTTCTTGAAACAATATAATCAACTTGCCCACATGATTAAATGACACAATTTATTAACTGTAGCCTCTTATTTCGTGTTAATAACACGAGTAAGCCTCTTGCGTTTGATGCTAAGTAGTTTGTCATATATCACCCATGCAAAACTTATAAAATGGGGATCGGTAGTACCAGATCCTTTCAAATTTGCACGGCCCCAATAATCTGGGTGACATGTTACATGATACCCAGTTGATGCCCTGGCACTTTGCTTGTCAGCAAAGCTGGTTGCAGTGTTCTCGTAATCATCATAGCCATTTTCAAACCACCCCCTGCAGTGTTCTGAGAGACCTTACTGCATACATGATTGTTTCCTTTAGATCTCTATGCTTCCTATTACCATGGAATATTGACAAAGTTACGATGTTTCCACTGATAATCTCCGCAACCCATAATAATCCATCAATGATGCCAACTTACAGCCATACCATTTTTTGTGCACTAGAGCTTCACTGAGGTAGATTTCAAATCCCTTCACCTCCAAATTATTGTCATATGCCTTCCGAACAACTTCCTCTGTGAATGAGCTTATACAAAGAGTCTGTGATGCTTGTACATGTTTTGATTCATATGTTCGTTTATCCTCTTTCTCCATGAAATCAAGAAATTCTTTTTGGTGTAAATTGGCAGGAACCCGCGCTGGAATACCATTTTTCGGAAAATCAACTGCTTTTGAAAATAGCTCGGCTAACTGTAGACAACTTGCACTCTGAGCCATACTCGACTCTTGGTCAGAAAATGCAGTATGAGAATTGGCTATCATTCCCAAGCTGTCATTCATCATATAATTCACAAAATACTCTTGAACCTACTGCATCATCAAACAAAATCATATAAGATAATGCACGGAGCAGTGCTAGTGTTTAAGCTTAAACAAGTATAAGAAAGCAATATAGGTAATTTGTCTCCAATGAAGGCCCACAAATTCTTTTCATATAAACATTGGCTTAATTAAAGTGAACGTGGATAAAGAAAAAGATCATAATCACAAAGTTAGTAGGTTAATATTCTAGAAAAGTATGCTAATATTCTCCTCTGAACAGTTCAGAACATGAATCCAACCAATGTACAAACAGTCCAAGGATTCATATATTTTAATGAGATGTGGTCAATGGGGTTAGTAGCAGACTGTCCGGTAATATCTCAGTGAAAAGTGCCTAAAGCATCCCGAATTCTAGTAAAAAAAATAATAAAACCTAAGGGGATGCTTGCAAGACAAAATTCAACAGGGAATATTATTGGTAAATGTTTGAAAAATAGTGTAGTAAGCATTCTTATTTTTAATTTTTTCTGGGAACATTGTTCTGGTCAGTTTTCTTAACCTGTCTCCCACAACCAAAAGCATCAAAAGAAAACAACAATATACAATGATCATGAAGTTCATGAGCACTCAAATGGACTTTCAGTGTTTTCTTCTTCGACTTCCCCATGGCTTCTGAAGAAGAAATACCCAACAACAAATCCCAGAATGACAGCTATAAAAACCCCCATTGAAAGACATCACTGCCAACATGAGCAAATATCCCAGCCCTGCATTCAGACCAAAAATGGTCGATTCCATGACCCTAAATCCAAGTGCTCTAGGGTTTCTTCCAATTAGAGAAGCATTAAGGTCCGAGGCAGCTTTACCACTCGAAATCCCCTTGAAACGAGACCGTAGATTGACAATATACTCATGAAATACAGAAGCAAAAAACAAAAAAAAAACAGCAACAAGGGTAAGCGAGTAACCAAGCCATGATCGAGTCTTCCAGCCCTCGAACAACAGGGTCATGTCTCCCGCAACCGAAAGCATCAAAAGAAAACAACAATATACAATGATCATGAAGTTCACGAGCACCCACATGGACTTTCAATGTTTTCTTCTTCGCCTTCCCCATGGCAAGAAGAAATACCCAACAACAAATCCCAGGATCACAGCTATAAAAAAAACTTCATTGAAAGACACCACTACCAACATGATCAAATATCCCAGCCCTGCATTCAGACCAAAAACGACGGATTCCATGACCCTAAATCCAAGTGCTCTAGGGTTTCTTCCAATCAGAGGAGCATTGAGGTCCGAGGCAGCTTTACCACTCGGAAAATCCCCTTGAAACGAGACCGTAGATTGACAATATACTCATGAAATACAGAAAAAAGCAATACAACAAGAAGGGTAAGCGAGTAACCAAGCCATGATTGAGTCTTCCAGCCATCGAACAACAGCTCCTGCAGTAAAACATTATGTGCATCATCTTGGAGGTCTGGAGTTTGAATCCGGATGAAACCCTTTTCCAAAATTTCGCTGGAAATGCCCTTAACAGATCTGATTCAGGGCCTGGTCCTTGATATTGAAATAGATACAAAGCAGAACATTCCAATAGGGTATATTCTTCTCCAACTCATCCAAGACTACCCTCCCTCCAGCATGTATACAGAAACGCTCAAATGCAAGCTTGAAATCAGGAATATATGCCTTGATCTTCATCTTCAGAAGTTTTCTTCCCACACCAAAAACCACTGCTGACCCAAATCAGACAAGAAGACAGATATACGAAAATGTGAGAACCAGAATCAGAAAATAGGAATCAAATACAAAAATCTACGAACTGGGGATTGGGCTCCAAAAATCTGAGAATCCAAACCAAAAATGGTCTGAATACCGCCACCCACTTCGATATACCCATAAAATTTCCCTGTGTCGCTTCAGACCTCAGGGCGAGCGACTCTGTTGCAGTGTTTCTTGGGCGAGCGACGAGCGACTTTGTTGTAGAGTGTTAGATGGTGCTACTCATAACAGACAATCTTATCGTGTGCAGTGTTTCTTGGGTGAGCGACTCTGTTGCAGAGTGTTTATCGTGTGCAGTGTTTCTTGGGCAAGCGACTCTGTTGCAGAGTGCAATTTTCTCAACTGATCAGAATGTTCTTCACTAATGATCTAATGGCTGGAGATTATTTAATCGTCTAACAATCCATTTAACGGCCCACATAGAGACATGGTGGCATGGAGGGGAGTTTATTTAAGAGGGAACGCCTTACAGCGTAATAATATAAAAAATAACTAAATTAGTTTATATTTTAAATTTTTATTTGTGAATTTATTTTGTTTATGATTTTATTTATAATAATGAGCAAAAATTCTCATTACTACTCACTAATTCAACATTATAATAATATAGATGTTGTTAATTTAGCAAGAGGATTTTTCTAGGCAATGTGAAGGTGATATGTAAGTATGTATGTCTTCAACTTGGAGTTGACACATGTCTCTATTAAAATAAAAATAAAATATTCTCTAAATAAATCCACTTATGTGAATATCAACTTCATTTATATTTAGAAAAAAAATGTTAAAATAAATTTTTTAATGTTATATATGATAAAATTATCCAATGTAGGTTATGAATGAAATATTTTAATATGAATTAATATTGACTTATACTTAAAAATATATAGTATTCAATAATATAATTTAAACAATGAAAAATACACATTATTTTTTTGCACTGTAAAATAAGTTTACACTTAAGAAATTTAATCCTTCTCAACTCATGTTAAATTCGTGCTTAAAATAAATCTCTACTGATACTAAACTATTAGCAATATATAATATATTTTGTATTAATTTATAATATTAAAATATAATTTTTTGAATTATAATATATATATATATATATATATATATATATATATATATATATAGATAATATTAATTTTTCTCCCTTAATTTATGTGAACATGAAATTAAATGACATGCCTAAAAAGGAAAATGAATCGACAAGGAGAGGCGAGGAGACAACATTGTATAAAAGTGAAAAAATTAGAAACAGTGAGCAACACGCAACACTTTGAGCACAAAAATATGTAACGATTACTCATTAAGTACATCCAATTTAGACTTCAATTTTGGAACTTCTCGAAGGACCTTTTGTTTAATTACCAATGCATTGATTATCGAGTTTGGTTTGAATTTCACATCTTTCTTATAACCTTATATATTTTGTTTATCAATTTTTCTAAATTGAATATGATAATATATTTAAGATTTGTAAGATTTGTTGTTGGGATGAAGGCATTAATTCTTGCATTAAATGTTAATGTAGTTTTTGAGGAATGTTGAGATAGAGTTGGTGGAGGTGAGGGGAGCGGAGGAGAGGGATACCATTTGTCTGGGTGTCAAGTCGGGAGCACCCAAGGGAGTCGAAAAAATGAACTCATAGTATGGGTGCGCCTAGATGTGCGATAGGCGCCCACGTTCGGTTAAAGGCAACTCAGGTGGAGCGTTCAGTTAAAGAAGACTAGGAGGTGAGACATTCGGTTATGTGTGACCCCACCATCGGTTAAAGGTGAATCAGTCGATTATGTGTGACAGATGGGTGAGCACATATAGCGAGCACACTAGCGGGTGGGCGCGCACCCATTGCAGTGAGTGATCGTGTGGAGGTGACCGATGGTCCGACAGGGGAGTCATGACCAAGGTGACCAGTGGACGAGTCATGCGACAGAGGAGTCATGATCGAGAGGCGACGGGTGAGTTGGTTGGCTCAAGTGAGCGAAGTGCGAAGTGTTGAACTTGTGTTGGAGTCGGTTAAATGATGGGAAAGACAACCCATGAGGTGGACACACCGGTTGATATTCTGGATGGGAGTGTTGTGTTGATGGGCAGGTTGACTACACGTTGGGCCGACCCATGGGAAACACCAAATGACACATCCCATGAAGAGCGTATATATTGAGGGGATTTATATGGAGTTCGACCATTAATTCTTCCACTTTTTCAACACATGGACAAGTGCGAAGAGAAGAGAAGGAACAAAATCACAGGGTGAGGAGGCTGAGAGTTTGGCAGACTGCAAGGCGGAGGCAAGGAAAATTTTGGCAGGCATCTTGGGTAGCGTGTTTGGGTAGGCCACAAGTGGGGTGCGGGTAGACAGTGCCACTGGAACTGTGTTGGGCGATGCACCCGCCCAATGGGCATGCCAGGGAACAATGCACGACATATTGAACTGGGCGAACTATTGAACGAAGTTGTTCCAATGGAGTTTGGAGGTCCGGGTGGTGAGGCCGCCATGTAGTGAGGTTGGGACATAGTGTAGCAAAACAATGTGATGGGTCGACAGTGTTACGATAGGGAGAAACGCTAGAATGATAGGAGTTCCAAATGCAGGCATCGTTCTTGGCATCGTTCTAGGGAGAGGTGTTGCACGCTTGGTAGAGTTGGTAGAGTGTTGTATGACATATTGGGCAGCACGATTTTGGGGTTTCTGGGTAGGCAGTGCAGACCGGTGGCAGCGACAGCATGGTGGGCAGCGCTGCAAGATCCGAGCACGATTGCTGGGCGAAATCAGAAAAGTGTCCAGGCCGACCTTGTGTGGCTGCGTGGACTTATGTAAAGTTGTAAAATATTGTAATTGAAGTAAATTACATATTTATATTATAGTTGGGTGGACTTAACTAGGAGTTGCCCCTCCCATATAAATGTGTGTAACTTGTGTTATTGATGATTTGTGATTTCGTTGCATATATGAAAGATAAATGACGAATGTTATTTCCACTACATTGTGAACACTTGTATAAAATTGGTTAAGTGTTGAAGTAGGCGTAGTCCGAGTAATTTAGTATTGGTCAACATAAAAAGTACGGTGGTGTCGCACCTGGCTATGTGTGGTTGAAAGATTACCACCTGGATAGGGCATGACAGATGGTATCAGAGTGAACCCATCATCGGTTAAAGGTGACTCATTCGGTTATGTGCGATAGGTGGGTGAGCATGTATAACAAGTGCGTCGGTGGGCGAGTGCCAACCCATTGCGACGAGCGACTGTGTGGAGGTGACTAATGGGTGAATCGTGTGATGGGTGAGTTGTGACCAAGGTGACCGGTGGACGATTTGTGCGGTGGGCGAGTCGTGACCGAGAGTTGATGGGCGAGTTGGGTTGCAAAAGAGTTGGTCGGCTCGAGTGAGAAAAGTGCGAAGTGTGGAACTCATGTTGGAGTCTGTTGAACGATGGGCAAGCCGACCCGTGAGGTGGACACGATGGTTCGCATTGCAAATTGGAGTGTCCTGTTGATGGGCAAGTCGGTTGCATGTTGGTTTGACCCATGGGAAGCACCAAACAACACATCCCTTGATGGAAAGGAATTTGATGAAGAGCATATATATTGAGGGGAGTTTGACCATCAAATCATTCACTCATTCAACACTTGGACAAGTGCAAAGAGGAGAGAAGGAACATAACCGCAAGGCAAGGAGGCCGAGAGCTGGGCGGACCACAGGGAGGAGGCAAGGGGAATTTTGGCAAACAACTCGAGTAGCGTGTTCAGGCAAGTCGCAGGCGGGGCATGGGCAGACAATGCCACCAGCCCCATGTTGGGCGTTACACCGACCCAACGGGCAGACCAACTAACACAACATGACGTATTGAATTAGGCGAACTATTGAACAAAGTTGTGCCACTGAAGTTTGGAGGTCCAGGTGGTGAGGCCGCTGTGCATTGAAGTTTGGCTGCATTGAAGCAAAATAGTGCAATGAGAAGACAGTGCTATGATGTGCATAAACGTCAGAACGATAGGAGTGTCAAACGCAGGCAGCGTTCTAGGTAGAGGTGCCACACGCTAGGTAGAGTTGGAAGAGTGTTTCACAACATATTGGGCATCATGATTTTTAGGCTTCCAGGTAGGCAATGCGGACGGGTGGCAATGACAACATGGTGGCTAGCGCTACACGACCCAGGCACGATCGCCGTGAAAAATTGGCAAAGTGTGCAGACCGACCTTGGGTGGATGCACAAACTTATGTAAAGTTGTAAAATATTGTAATTGAAGTAAATTGCATATTTATATTATAGTTGGGCAGATTTAACTCGGAGTTTCCCCTACCATATAAATGTGTGTAACTTGTGTTATTGATGATTTATAATTTCATTACATTTATGAAAGATAATTGAAGAAGATAAATGATGAATGTTATTTCTGCTACATTGTGAGCACTTGGAGAAAAATTGTTAAGTGTTGAAGTAGGCATAGTTCGAGTACTTGAGTATTGGTGTAAAGAAAAAGTACGGTGGTGTTGCACCTGCCTATGTGTGGTTGAAAGGCTACCATCAGGATAGGGGCGTGACACCATTGACCACCATGGGCCCCTCTCAAGCTCATTTATTTGAGGATAACATGTAGAGTGCACATGCATCATTGGATGGTAATCACAAATAGTGAGTTGGGAGGCCCGCTCTATAATGAGCCTCTTTTCCTTGATTGTGTATTAACATTGTCCACTCGAATGTTGACCCTCATTCAATTCAATCTGTTTTCCAAAATGGAAACAAGGGGGATATTTTCATAATAAGGGAATGTTTCCCAATTCAACATTTCGTAAAGGAGATTCAACCTAGGACATAATTGTTACTCTCTTGGATCGACGAGTGATTTTTCTTCTATTGAACATTTATAAGTTGGTGGAAGGGCTAGGCCCTCATGGCCATGCTCCTTCCTTCCTCTTTCTTCGTTGCTTCTGGTTGTGGTCCTACTTGGAAGCCTCCCTTGCTTTGGATGTTCTTTGCTTCAAGGGAGGTGAGGCACTAGGTGGCTTTAGCAAGTTGTGGGTTACTTCAATTTTGGGTTTTTCCCTTCCCTATTTTTATAGGTCTTCTACTAGCTTGCAAGTTATATTTCATGCTTATCTCTCTTTCCATGCTCCATATGATCCCTTCACTACATTATATTTCCACACGGTGAATTTCTAATCTCGGTGAATATACCATGTTAAAGAGGTCGGTGTCGTAGAGGTGCAAGAGGTCATGATGGCCTCAAAAATGTACAACCTTGAGCTTAAGCATATGAAATCACAAATTTCTATAGGGAGCACACTCCATTGGTTGTGTAACAAGAGATTGAGAACATCAAACATGAAGTGGTAGGCGAGCAAGTGGATTATTTCAATTATGTATTTCTTTAGGCCATCGTTGGGTAGAAACCTAACTTGGGCACTAAGAGAGGAAGGAATAACCAGTATCTTCTCACTATGGAGCTACATTCGAGGCTCAAAAAAATGACGGGGAAATTCATGTTTGAAAGAAATGCCAATCAAGAGGAGCTCCTCCATAGGATGAAAGAACAACATTTACTATACAAAATTATGGACCAAAATATTCAGTGCATTGAGAAAATACTTCTTCAAGATCGCAAACTTCTTCCCCCTAATGATCTTGCTCCTCTAACACAAGGAATTTGATTATCTGGGTCTGTTCAGTTGCATAGTTTCTAATGTTCATGTTATCTAGTTATGTCGTCTTGTCTCAGCGTGTAGCCCTTGGTTTTATGTTGCCTGTTAAGTTAGTCTATAGGGCAGATCAACCCAAGCTTTGGTTTTGTTTTGGCAGATTTCTTATGGATATTTTGATCATTTTGATGGAACTATGCTCAAGCCTCAAGTTATGTCATTGGTTTGATTTCTTGACTGGAAACCACGATAGTATGAGAAGCTTGTTATGCGATGTAAATTCATATATGAACTTATTAAAAAATAGATATATTAATTATTTTTCTTTTTATCTGAAATTTAATTTTTATAAATAATATATAGTAATAATCAATAAAATAAATTATTAATTCACATGAATTGAAAAAAAAAACATCATAATATACAACATGTTCTTTCCAATAAAAGGAGTTAGGTTCAATTAACATTGAGTGTGGGCATAATTTATTTCCCCAAGAGGCCCACAATTAGTCGTTGATATTACAACCCAATGTGGTAAAAAAAATTCACTCACTCTCACAGTGATAAATAAAATATTTAGATGTTCACATGACTTAATATAATTTCATATTAACATTAAAAAAAAAAGATAAAAGTAATTAAAAAAAAGAGCATAAATGAGATGCTTAAACCTTACTTTTCAAAAATATTTCAACAGTAGATTTAAATGAATTATTTGAAGATCTATTTTAACTAATTTATGTTGATATCAACTTCATATATATTTATATATAGAAAGAAAACATTAAAAAAAATATTTTATTGTTGTACATAATACAATATTCAATGTTTAGATTAAAAAAAGTTAAAAAATAAAAAGTAAAAAATATTAAGTGTTTTGTGAGAAAAATAAAAGAGAAATGCCTTATTCATTCAATTCTTAATATAAAATTAATATATGACATTTAAAAATATTCACAATAATAAAAATTTCAATGTAAATCATGAATAAAATATTTTAAGATACAAGATTAAGTAATATTCACCTATGTTTAAAAATATATTAATAAAATAATAAAAATAAAAAAAACTTTTTACTATGAACAATAAATTCTAAAAATAATATTTTTTAATATATATGTTATCTAAAATATTTAATATCTATTATGTATATATTATATATGTTTATAAAAGAATATATATAAAAATAAGTAATTTCACTATTTTATATTTTATTCTTTTAATCATTTTTTTTATCGGATAAATATTTTTTGAACTTATAAATTTAAGTTATTATTATATATATAACATTCCAAAATATAATTTACAAAATGAAATTGTAAAATTATATATATATATGAATATATGAAAGATGCCACTTTTTAAAATTTTGTAATATAAAAGATAAAGAAATTTGCAATAATATCTATTCTGATTAATAAAACAATAATATCGATGGAAATTGAGAGAATGATGCGACCAACTGCTAATATGCCAAAGAAATTTTAAGGCCACACACCAAAAGACGACAAACGAAGTTCTCAAATCTATGAGTTCAGTGAGATGGGAAAGAAATTAGTGATGCAATCCAACACATGCCACTGCGTGTGATGTCACTAAATTTTTAGTATCAAACCCCACATGATTCATGATTACCATAAATTGTAAGACACTCTAGGTACATGCAAGTCGCTGAGACAACACTTAACTTTGTGATTATGGTTACACTGATACTACTTACAATATATATTTTATTTTAATGTCAATGATCATTAACATTGAAATAAATATATTATAAAATATAAAATATATTTTTAATCAGACATCGCCTGATATTGTGGCTCAATAGCAAGCATGCTATAATGGTTTATATGTATATCTTTATAGGTTCTCTCTGTCCTCCTCACACGGGGGCTATATCATGTCTTACAATGCTCCTCTCCATCTGCAAAATGTCTCTTCTGAGACATCTGTAATGCTGTCTGTTATATTATCTTAATATAATCTATCTTGATTTTTTCCTCTGAAAAAAAAAAAAAAAATGTATATCCTTATATTTTCTCAATATAATATATGCTGATTTTCACTCTGAAAAAAAAAATATATTTTTAATCAGATATAGCGTGTGATTGACAAAAAAAATATTGGGATATGATTCATCATTGGTTATGATATACGGGATGAGAATAAATACTCGTATATAGTTCATAAAAATAAAAATATAAGATTTAATAAGAGAAAATAGAATAAAATATGCGTTATAGTTTATAAAAATGGGATATATTATTTGGTAAACCCACAATCCTAATTAAATTGTTTAAAAAATAAATTTATTGAATGATAGGTGTCAATAAATATATTGAGGAAGCATTAGGTCATCGCAAATAGGGATTTCTTTATATTTTTTATTAAAAAGGAAAAAAAAATATAAAAACAACTTGAAAACTAAAGTTTTCAAAACATATTACAATTAAAATAAATAAAAGTAGATATTTATATAATTTTAAATTACTTAAATTTTGATTAATCGCCAATTTTATTACACTGTAAACTTTTATATTTTGATATAAATTATAATTTAAAAAAAAATTAATGAAAAACTATTAAATACTTATGTATTTATTAACATAAGGTCAATATCTAATGCATTGAAATGTTTAAGATTGCCTAACTCAAATTCAATTATTATAGCTATCACGCTTCCACAAATAAATTTTTTATTTATTTATTATAATACAGCAATGTTAGTTTTTCTACCTAAGCATTATTACTATGACTTACACATTACTGGATGCATTCAAACCTTACCAATACTTACACATTGCTACTTTGTTATATTCATGGTTTGATATATATGTTGTTATATTCGCATTCATATATATCCACTTACGTTCCCCACACTCATGACTTCAATGATTCAATATACATTATACCTTAATTATATGTGAATGAAATAGACATAATCCACGGCTTATGGAAAAGATTAATCGTTGACCACGCAATATATATGGTTGTATGCAATGTTGATCATGGAATGTTTATTACATATCCCGAGAGATCGGGTTTGATCGTTTGTCCGGCCACCGTATTCTCGGACCAGGTGTAAGCATCCTCCATCGTCCATTTGGAAAGATGTGTGGCAGATGGCAATCTTGCCATGTGCGTCCTGTACATGGCCCTGACTCCTCGGCCTTGATGCTTTTCGCGCCAGAGAACCTCCACGGTAAACCGGCAATCGAATGGTTGACAATTCCTTTTGCAAATCAAGGGTTCTCAATGAGCCACGAGCCGGTGACCTTCTGGAGGGTTTATAACTTGTCTAAACTTTCGGGTTGCCATAATGTTTATTCCATTTCCTCCGCCTCGTTCCAGCTCTGTAGCCTCATGGTGCTCCGCCACATCGGTCTTTGGCCTCAGGCATGCAGATCGGGCCACCATTCATCCTCATTGCTGTTTGAAGATAAGATACCGTGTTGCAGAAACCAGGTGCAGCTCGGTTATGATTATTGTTTAGTTTCTTTGCTCTGGATTCCTTACAGTTTTAATACCAGGTTTATATGATGCTAACATCGTGTAGTTTTTTTGTGCAGGAATGGAATCCCTCCGCCATAAGGGACGAGGGTTCTTCTTCTCCTCGTCTTCCTCACCGACAGGTAAGTTTCAACCCCACTTACCGCCGCTATACATACAAGTTCTGTGTGGTTAGGGTCTAAGTTGTGTTCGTCCGCTTGACAGGGGTTCTGACAATGAGTCCCGAATCTGTTCCCTGCACAAGCTCAGGGTCTCCTGAAGGCATGTAGTGTTAACCTTTTGTATATTAAAACCCTTCGCTAGGACTCCGAGGGTTGAATTACTGTGGCTCATGAATGATTTACAGTTCTGTCTCAGACACAGTACTGACATTTTATCTTTTTTGAAAAATAGTCTAATATTATTTCTTGAGCTCGGCTTCGGCTCTAATGGTTGTTTAGTCTTTGTTGTATATGGATATAGTGACTTTACGACCGTCTGGTCATTTGTTCCAATGGGCCGTGCCATTTGCTTTCCAATGAACAATATATATTTTCCAGGTCTTTTATTGAATGTTTGAGTTTTTACCACAGTTCAGATGAATGAACCTACGGCCATTCGACTCCGGCCTGGTTACCTCCACTGGCTGAGCGTAAGCTCCCGCTGCAATGGTTACCAGGTCAGGGTTTCACCGGCTATAATCCGCCTGAGAGAGCTTGTAACCCTGGTTACCCTGCTCTGTCCTCGGCGTCCATGCTTATGTTATACAGGAATGGTGCATGTTTTATTTCAGCGTTTACATAGTATGATTAAAGTAATATGAATGCGTTCTGTTTCAAATACCCCGTTGAGGCTCTCCTCACGGCTTTACACCGGGGTTTCTATATTTAACACCTTTATTCATTCGAGCGTTTTATATATTACAGCGTGAAGGAAGACTCCAGTTCGACATTGCTGTGAATGTGAATGTATAAGCTTTAATATTCAGATAGTCTATAGTTTCCTTTTTGATGCGGAACACTTGTGTCCATTACATCTTAAAATGTTGCTGTGTAATGTTTCATGGTTCGGTTCTTGAACGCGTCTTAGGGTTTCTCAGTAATCTTTACAGAACTGTATATTCTCGTTTAATAAGGAGGCCTGTACGTTTGGTTTAGCTTCTTATTTGCTAAAGGATGCAAAACATTTGGAATGGGTTACGTTTTTTCCCTATCGCAGGCCTATCACTGCATTTTCTCTTATAATACAAAAGACTGCATTCTATGTTATAATACGAAAGACTGCATTCTCTATTATATGCAAAAGACTGTTATAATAAAAAGATTTATGTTCTTCCTTATGCTCAGTTATGAATGAGTAGCTAGTATCGATCTCTGTTTATAGAGTTATTCTTGTTTTTATGTTATTCTCAGGAAAGGAATAGCTAATATTAATCTCTGTCCGAGTTAAAGAAATTAACCTTCTTTACATCTTATACTTAAGAAAGAACAGCTAATAACCGTCTCTGTCTGTGTCATAGAAATTACTCATCTTTATCATACATTCTCAAGAAAGTAGCAGTTATTACCAGTGGTTTTTCCTTCAACACAGAATAATAACAGAAGTATTTCTAGTAGATGTGAGCATTGTGAGCCATACCTGCTCTTCCGCAACCTACTTGTTATTGCTTGCCAAACCTCCCGACCGTAGGAAGACTTCTCTTTGATCTTCCACCCCCAAGCAATTGCAGGTCCTACTCGACCGCAATAACACTGGACTCGCCAGTAACGCTATCTGATCCTAACCAGACTTAGCGTGTACAGGAAGTTCTTTTCCTCATGCCATCTGATCCTAACCAGACATAGCATCCCAAAAGAAAAATGTTTTTCCTCTTTCCTTTTTTCTGTTTTCCGCCTGTCTCTATTATATACTCATACGTCTCCCAACAAAGATACCGATCGAACACGCGACCTTCAATCCTATTCAGTCTCACGCTCTTCCATCAAAGATGCCCCGACCAGCATCCCCTCGTTCAATTTTACAGGAATCAAGAATCGGTTCAATAACTGATTCAAGAATCGGTTCAACAACTGATTCGTAAGTTTTTTAATTTAGAATTACTTTTTACTCAGGGTAGTTGCAAATAGGGATATGACATACTCCCCCCCTTAACAGGAACACCGTCCTCGGTGTTCATCTCTTGTTGGAACTTTAGATTGTACTCAATGTATAATCATCTAATCCACACACAATGATGATCCTTCCTCTTTGGAATCCAAGATTTTATTCCAATTAATGACAATACCCGAAACAATAATGATATAATCATAAGAAATATCATTAGTTATAAGCATCAATAATCATAAGCATTCGTAATTGCAAACTATGCAACTTTTAATTGCCACCACTTGGCCCTTATTCATTCATGATAACAATTTTCTGTGTCAACTTACCATTACTTACCATCTATTTTGAAAACCATGAATACTTTCATGTAAGCATTTTAATAGTAGTTGGAAATCTCTTCATTCCTCCACGGTAAGTAATTCCTGTAATATATGACTAACAAATAAATTGCATTAGTCACTATATTTTGAGTCAAATGAAATATTTTTTTGACTATCAATTCAACTGTGCAATGCTAGATGATTTCTAAATCACAGTACTTTTACAAGTACTTAAAGAGCACTAACACCAATCATCAAATGATAAATCACTGCTCACGTGCACACTGAACGAATTCTTACTAAAGACATCCGCAAAGTGCTTCTAGATGTATCAAAAGAGCACCTAGCTCTAAAACAATCAATCACTGCATCATTTGAAAATGGTCTTAGTCCCTACTAAGACTTTCACAAGATTAATAATATGATAAAGGAATTAAAATTTCCAATAATTCCTTATTGAGTACTAAATTCATTTCCTGTTAAACGTGCATAACATATTTTACACAACTATATATAGAATTCATCTTTAACATATCATATAGCTGATTCGTTAATTTCTTTAACTATGAGTACCATAAAGGCTAAAGAATTCCCAACCCATGGGAACTGGTTTCCATAACCAAACCGAGTCATTTTCACATCCAGACAGTTTCTTTGATAGAGACCTTACCAGGTCTAACATGGAATTTCACTGGCCAACCAGCTCAAGAATTCCAGGGAGAATGAATCTGGGCAGACAAGTACCATCAACCCCTCTGGGCAGGTAGCTGCCATCAACCCAACTCCGGGCAGACAAGTACCATCAACCCCTCCGGGCAGGTAATTGCCATCAACCCAACTCTGGGCAGACAAGTACCATCAACCCCTCTGGGCAGGTAACTGTCATCAACCCAAGCACTTGCAGGTCCTACTCGACCGCAATTACACTGGTCTCGCCAGTAAACGCAGGTCCTACTCGACCGCAATCACACTGGTCTCGCCAGTAAACGCAGGTCCTACTCGACCGCAATCACACTGGTCTCGCCAGTAAACGCTATCTGATCCTAACCAGACGTAGCGTACACAGGAAATTCTTTCCTCTTATGCCATCTGATCCCAACCAGACATAGCATGAATATTTCTCTTTTTTCATCTCTTTCTCAAAGTAATTTACACAATGAACCATATGAACATTATCTTTAGCACAACAGACATGCATGTATACCATGCATTTACACTTAACCCCAACATGGGTCCACAACATCAAGATTGATGGGAAACATATCCATCATACACGTTGTATGCATGCAAATTTTCCAAATAACATAATTCATGCATATCATATAACATCATTCTTTCTCATTTATAATTGCATTTCACATTGCAGCAATTTACGTGATGAGTTTTCTTGTTGCCATTAAGCTACCACTACTTAATCCCATCAGCAACGTTAGTTATAAATATGCATCAGTTAACACGTATTCCATTTCCAAGAATGTTCATGCATACAATATTGTCATGTATAAAAGCATATGCAAATACTCATTAATGTATAAATGTCAACAACAGTTGAGTTAATAATCTAAACATTTCCAATTTTGCCATAGTCTGTTGTTCCAATTCAAATCATCATTAATGGAGTATTAGCTTACGTTTACTATGTCTAGCTTTAGTCATGCATTGTTAATGTAATTAAACATAATCTCTCTAATAAAGATCATAACTCTATATCATAATGGCTAATCTTTGTGCATACCATTGCTTATCATATAAGCCTTTCTTTAATGTATGCAACCCATATTCCTTTCACTAGAATACTACCAGCATTTCATACAATAAACCACATACCTCTTTCTTAAAGGAAGTCATTTTAATCCTCATTTCTCTATCTTCCGATGTGAGGGTTTCTCAAGATTCCCTTTTCAAGAAATTATTAAAGATATCTATCTTTAGGCATAAAAATCAAGATACAAAAACAAAGTTTACTTATCCTTTATGTATCAAAATCAAGCAATCGACACAGCTCATCCAACAAGACAATCTCTCCAAGAGATTATTATTTTCAAAGAAGCTAGCATGACCACTTTCTCTAAGTACACACCGACTTAAAATTTCAAAGTCACAATAGCTACTCATATGCAACATGTGTTCTCCTAACACAATTACTTTACTTCAATGCACATAGTTCTTTTCATGAAACAAGTAAGGATTTTGGTTCTTGTATGAACACTATTCTAATGTGTCTTTAAGGAAAGAACCTCTATTTTCAAGAAAATTCTCATAAAATCCTGCATCTTCATACATGAAGCATGCATACTCTTAGGATGAGACTATGTTTATGTATATATGTAATATACTCTTTCCTCAGGAAGTTACTTTGGCCATATTTAGCAAGATTTTATAGACAAGAGACAAGCATCTCACATACAAGACTCACGTGGAGTCTTCCCAATAAGAACTACTTATTTGCTTTATTAAGAAAGCATACAAAATAATCAATCTTTAATTGCATGCTTTAACACATTTTCTTTACCAAGAAAATCTATAAAAGAACCATTCTTTTATTGTATGCATTCAAATACTTCCTCTACTAAGAAATCATATAAAACATTCATACGTGTTCTTCAAGAAAGTGAACAAGACACTTATCTTATGCATAACTTAACAAGTTAAACCACCCTTACCGGAAGCAATGGCTCTACTTTATGCAATTAGAAGCATAATCTCCTAAGTGTCACACACGCACCAGAGTTACCACTTGATGCTAGATGCAACAACTATCATAACAGTACTATGTGTCCATTTCAGAATAATAACTTCAAGGAGGCATTACGAAAATCATTACATCAATACACTATAGTTATCATTTTCCAACTCCTTAAGCATGGTCAAGGGAATACTCACATGCACATCAAGCGTTATCTAGTCATTTCCAGACTTAGAGTTTTCTGCAAGATTCCGATACCCAGAGCTTGCTCTATCTAGTCATCACCAGGCTTAGCGATTTCTTTTCCCATCTCCGTCTGTCCCTACAGCACGGTCTTCTTCCTTCTCCTTGCTTCCTTTTCCTTTGGAAGCATCTATAGCTGGGGAAGGTAGTTAGAGTTTACTGACAACTGTATTAACACAGGTAGTCTATTTATGAGTAATTATCATATGTAACTATACCATAAATGGATCCTAGAAATGTTACCCACCGAACATGCCTCTCCAATTAGGTTCACACTGGAATGCAACATGCATAAGAAATCCATCATTCCCATAGTAGAGATAAATTCAACCATCATTAAGGCTCCAATGGTTTTTATCTCTCAACCAGTAATGATAAACACATACCATGCTAATGGATTTCACTTAATTAGAGGGCAATCATCTTTAAATCTATTAGGACATAAGCATATACTATTCATCATGCATTCCCATGGTGAATAAAATTAAGAACTCTTCTCATAAACAACTAGAACTATAGCACAGAGAGAGTAAGAATCTTCACACACACATTCCATGCATGCGACATCAATCAACTTCACTTGTTTACGGATTGTAGCAATCTTAGTCCAATTCAATTAATGCATATAAGTTCCATGGGTTAGTCATACAACACTAACCAATCTCAACTACCAATCATCTTCATGCATCCATGATAAGACTGAATCAAAGTTAGTTATGACAATCAAGTCTCGCTGCTTGACTCATTGCATGTTTTTTTTTTTCTTTTTTTTTTTTTTAAAACAATTTTTCATCCTATTCAAGGATGTTTCCCCTGATTTATATTCATGCATTAGCCTATTAAGTTTCGTTCATTGTAATTTCAATCTAGTTCAATTTATGCATCATTGTTATTGCCATATTTGCAAATTAAAACTTGGTAGTTGATTGTCACTTCCTCAATGAGTGTTCAATATTGTTCTTAAGTGCGACAAAAGTTTCATTGTCTTTTTCCTCATCAGGAATCCAATGTTATGAATGTAGTTATGCAACAACTTATTACCTACTTCTCAAAGAAGTTATAAACATGAATCACACCTGTCATACCAAAAGTAGTGTACGACACAAATGAATATGCGAATGATTAAACTCATACCTGAGTTAATGCCTACTAATGGCGTACTTCAATATCCTTTCCGCTTACCAATTCCCAAAGGCGCCAGTATTGCAACCTTTAGCTCTGATACCAATTTGTCACGCTTCCACAAATAAATTTTTTATTTATTTATTATAATACAGCAATGTTAGTTTTTCTACCTAAGCATTATTACTATGACTTACACATTACTGGATGCATTCAAACCTTACCAATACTTACACATTGCTACTTTGTTATATTCATGGTTTGATATATATGTTGTTATATTCGCATTCATATATATCCACTTACGTTCCCCACACTCATGACTTCAATGATTCAATATACATTATACCTTAATTATATGTGAATGAAATAGACATAATCCACGGCTTATGGAAAAGATTAATCGTTGACCACGCAATATATATGGTTGTATGCAATGTTGATCATGGAATGTTTATTACATATCCCGAGAGATCGGGTTTGATCGTTTGTCCGGCCACCGTATTCTCGGACCAGGTGTAAGCATCCTCCATCGTCCATTTGGAAAGATGTGTGGCAGATGGCAATCTTGCCATGTGCGTCCTGTACATGGCCCTGACTCCTCGGCCTTGATGCTTTTCGCGCCAGAGAACCTCCACGGTAAACCGGCAATTGAATGGTTGACAATTCCTTCTGCAGATCAAGGGTTCTCAATGAGCCACGAGTCGGTGACCTTCTGGAGGGTTTATAACTTGTCTAAACTTTCGGGTTGCCATAATGTTTATTCCATTTCCTCCGCCTCGTTCCAGCTCTGTAGCCTCATGGTGCTCCGCCACATCGGTCTTTGGCCTCAGGCATGCAGATCGGGCCACCATTCATCCTCATTGCTGTTTGAAGATAAGATACCGTGTTGCAGAAACCAGGTGCAGCTCGGTTATGATTATTGTTTAGTTTCTTTGCTCTGGATTCCTTACAGTTTTAATACCAGGTTTATATGATGCTAACAGCGTGTAGTTTTTTTGTGCAGGAATGGAATCCCTCCGCCATAAGGGACGAGGGTTCTTCTTCTCCTCGTCTTCCTCACCGACAGGTAAGTTTCAACCCCACTTACCGCCGCTATACATACAAGTTCTGTGTAGTTAGAGGCTAAGTTGTGCTCGTCCGCTTGACAGGGGTTCTGACACTGCGTCTCAAATCTGTTCCCTGCACAAGCTCAGGGTCTCTTGAAGGCATGTAGTGTTAACCTTTTGTATATTAAAACCCTTCGCTAGGACTCCGAGGGTTGAATTACTGGCTCATGAATGATTTACAGTTCTGTCTCAGACACAGTACTGACATTTTATCTTTTTTGAAAAACAGTCTAATATTATTTCTTGAGCTCGGCTTCGGCTCTAATGGTTGTTTAGTCTTTGTTGTATATGGATATAGTGACTTTACGACCGTCTGGTCATTTGTTCCAATGGGCCGTGCCATTTGCTTCCAATGAACAATATAAATGTATTTTCCAGGTCTTTTATTGCATGTTTGAGTTTTTACTACCGTTCAGATGAATGACCCTAAGGCCATTCGACTCCGGCTTGGTTACTCCACTGGCGGAGCATAAGCTCCCGCTGCAATAGTTACCAGGTCAGGGTTTCCACCGGCTATAACCGCCTGAGAGAGCATGTAACCCTGGTTACCCTGCTCTGTCCTCGGCGTCCATTATTTATACATATGTTATACAAGAATGGTGCATGTTTCATTTCAGCGTTTACCTAATATGTTTAGAGTAATATGAATGCGTTCTGTTTCAAATACCCCGTTGAGGCTCTCCTCACGGCTTTACACCGGGGTTTCTATATTTAACACCTTTATTCATTCGAGCGTTTTATATATTACAGCGTGAAGGAAGACTCCAGTTCGACATTGCTGTGAATGTGAATGTTTAAGCTTTAATATTCAGGTAGTCTATAGTTTCCTTTTTGATGCGGAACACTTATGTCCATTACATCTTAAAATGTTGCTGTGTAATGTTTCATGGTTCGGTTCTTGAACACGTCTTAGGGTTTCTCAGTAATCTTTACAGAACTGTATATTCTCGTTCAATATGGAGGCCTGTACGTTTGGTTTAGCTTCTTATTTGCTAAAGGATGCAAAACATTTGGAATGGGTTACGTTTTTCCCTATCGCAGGCCTATCCCTGCATTTTCTGTTATAATACAAAAGACTGCATTCTCTGTTATAATACGAAAGACTGCATTCTCTATTATATGCAAAAGACTGTTATAATAAAAAGATTTTTGTTCTTCCTTATACTCAGTTATGAATGAGTAGCTAGTATCGATCTCTGTTTATAGAGTTATTCTTGCTTTTATGTTATTCTCAGGAAAGGAATAGCTAATATTAATCTCTGTCCGAGTTAAAGAAATTAACCTTCTTTACATCTTATACTTAAGAAAGAACAGCTAATAACCGTCTCTGTCTGTGTCATAGAAATTACTCATCTTTATCATACATTCTCAAGAAAGTAGCAGTTATTACCAGTGGTTTTTCCTTCAACACAGAATAATAACAGAAGTATTTCTAGTAGATGTGAGCATTGTGAGCCATACCTGCTCTTCCGCAACCTACTTGTTATTGCTTGCCAAACCTCCCGACCGTAGGAAGACTTCTCTTTGATCTTCCACCCCCAAGCAATTGCAGGTCCTACTCGACCGCAATAACACTGGACTCGCCAGTAACGCTATCTGATCCTAACCAGACTTAGCGTGTACAGGAAGTTCTTTTCCTCATGATCCTAACCAGCCATAGCATCCCAAAAGAAAAATGTTTTTCCTCTTTCCTTTTTTCTGTTTTCCGCCTGCCTCTATTATATACTCTCATACGTCTCCCAACAAAGATACCGATCGAACACGCGACCTTCAATCCTATTCAGTTTCACGCTCTTCCATCAAAGATACCCCGACCAGCATCCCCTCGTTCAATTTTACAGGAATCAAGAATCGGTTCAGTAACTGATTCAAGAATCGGTTCAACAACTGATTCGTAAGTTTTTTAATTTAGAATTACTTTTTACTCAGGGTAGTTGCAAATAGGGATATGACAATAGCTATTTTTAATAGATATGATTTCAATGACATTGTCTATTCTTATTGTTTATTATCAAATTAATGTTGTTTATTATTTTTGGAAGGCCAATATCCAATGTATTGAAATATTCAAAATTGCCCAACTCAAACTCAATTATTATAGCTACTATCAATAGATAGGTTTTCAATAGCATTGTCTACTCTTATTATTTATTACCGTCAAATTAACGTTGTTTATTATCTTTGGATTATTAAAATTGTGTGATTGAAAAAAACAAAAATCAATGAATTGAAATTGAAATGTTTTATTATTTTATTTTTTTCAATTTATTTAGCTATTTTAAATGAATTTTATTAAAAAAATATTTGAATCTAAAATTTAAACTATTATTTTATATTATATATATGTATTAAGATAAAAAAAAAAAAAAAATATAATAAATTTATGAGAAAAATGAATGAGCTATAAAACTGTTCACACATATTTTATTATTATTATTGATTATCAAATCAATCATTGTTTATTATATTTTGATTATTAAAATTGTTATATTTTGATTATTAAAATTGTGTGATTAGAAAAAACCAAAATCAATAACCTAATTAAAATTGAAATTGAAATTGTTCAGACATATCTTATTATTATTGATTATCAAATCAGCATTGTTTATTATTTTTTGATTATTAAAATATATCTTATTATTATTGATTATCAAATCAGCATTGTTTATTATCTTTTGATTATTAAAATTGTGTGATTGGAAAAAACCAAAATCAATAACCTAATTAAAATTGAAATGTTTTATTATTTTTTTCAAATTTTAAATAAATTTTGAGAAAAAATATTTGAATGTAAAATTTAAATTATATATATAGAAATTTCAAAATCATTTATATATTAAAAAATTATACATAACCATACAAAAATAACAAAAAATAATAAATAAAATAAAAAATAAAAAATAAAATGAGAAAAATAAATAACCCATAAGACAAGACAGTTAATCCATATATGTGAATATATGTATATATTTCACGATATTCAATACCTCACCTAAACTTCCAAAAACATATTTATATTTTAGAATATAACCTACACAATGGCAAAAGCACATTTTCATGATCAAATTTGTCAACCTCGCTTCCCTCTAAACCTGGAAAATAAAAAGTTGCTCAATCGTCCCCAGACTCTCTTTCACATGTACGTAACACCAAATCAAGAGGTGGTGGCAGTGTGATAAAGATCATGGCTGCCACCCTCGCTGTGCTGGCTTGTATGGTGTACAATATTTCATGCCTCTTATCACATAATGTAAATACTAGACTAAAAGATACCCTCTGAACCAACGCGAAGACTCTACATTACTGTTTCCATTTGTGACATCCATGGAGAAAGTTGCCCTCAGAGCCACTTCGATTTCGTCTCTCCACTGTAAAACCTGTTTGCAATTTTTCATCCCAAAAACAGAGCCCAAAATGATTTAACAATGCCACCCAGAAAATATATATTAACTTTACACATGTAAATATTCTTTCGAATGGAGTATTTTTACTTGAGAAGAAAAACACATAAATTGAACCGCAGAGAAGAAAACGATACCAATCATAAACAGTAGGACTGTTGGGCTCTGATTTGTCGAAATTTTCATATCCAATTGATTTGGTATTGATGTTATTCCCGGGGTGGACCACGTTTTTCCATACATTATCCATGATATATATCGAAAATTTATGGGACAATAACTAAATTAATTATTTGACATACCATGATATATATTGAAAATTTATGGGACAATAACTAAATTAATTATTTGACATGACTTGGTTAGATTCTTAAAACATTCTAAAATATACAATCAAATTATGGTTAAACATATTAAACCCAAAACCTAATATGGATATTAAACCTTAAACATAGTAACTTCTAAAATATTCTAGAATCTGCAATCAAATTATATACTCAAACATACCAAACCAAACCCAAGACCTAACGCAAATCAAAACATTCACATGACTCACAGGAAGGGGATGGAGAAGAGGCCGCAGTTGGTGAAGATGGCGGACTCGCAGAGCTTTCCATGGATACCGAGCGTTGAATATAGAATTTAGGCTGCTTTCCTTTCGCACCATTTACCTCACTCCCTTCCCCTTCACTCATTTCATCAACATCATGTGATTACAACATCTAATATATATATGGCTGGTTAATGATGTTAATAATAAATAACAAATCCTACTTAGTATATTTAGTTTAGTTTTTGGAGTATCAAGACCTTATCCAAATTACTCCCAAAATTACCAATTCACTATGGTTATAAAAAAAAAAAACACCACTAAAAAGAGTTACCTCCTCCACGGGTAGGGCTGAGATTGAAAGTGTTGCGAAGCCTTCTGAGGCCGATGTCTGGCTGCGGACCTCCGAGAGTGTCATCCCATATCTTACCCAACATTATCGCTTCACTTCTTAGTGAAAACCCAGCTAATTTTCAGTCCCAGTCTACTTTTCGAACCAGGAAAACAGGCATCCAGCTTTTTCTCTTCATTGAGTTTGTGTATATAGTACAGAAGTTTAGAGGTCGGTGAGGGAAAGGAATTAAATATGGATTTACGTACAGAGAAAGATAAAGATGACAAGCCTTAGAGAAGGGCAGTCGGTCACGGCAAATGGGTGTGCGACTTTGGCGCGCAGCAAGCAAGTGGTGATGTGACTGGAAGGCGTGGATTGAGATCATAGAGACATAAAGGCAGGTGAAGGTAACCCATTTCTTTTTACAGAACCTACAACCTTATCCAAATCGTAAGCTTGTCTGGTCTGAATCAGATCACCTCCTCACCTCACATCACATCACATGAGCCTCTCTTGGCTTGAATATGTGGGCTTCACTGAAATGGCCTTCCCTGTGGGCTCTGTGATGGAAATTCGAATTATATTCGAGTGCGTTGAATTTCATCCTATGCATTTTGGATTAATTATTTTATTTTTTTCGAGAATGAAAAAACATTTTCAATTCATTGATAAAGAGAGATGTGTGATGGAAATTCGATTTATATTCGAATGCGTTGAATTTCATCCTATACATTTGGAATTATTTTTGGTTTATTTTCGATAACGAAAAAACACTTTCAATTAATTGATAAAGAGAGTATATTGGTACACTTTTTAGTATATGAAAATTAATAGAGTTTTATTATCAGTTTTGTACAAAGAGATTGTAATAGACTTGGGTTAAAAGTTTATGTAATAAAAGTTTTGGTAAAAAGATTTGAGAAGAGGGAGACCCTAGAACTGGATCACCTCCCCATGATGGGAAATAAAGGTAAAATAAAATCACCACTTATTCCAACTTAGATGTTGGGCAAATATCTAGTGGACATGGCTTCTTGTGTTTATGGCTAACCAGAAATTGGCAAAGACAATGGCTAAGGCTTTGAAAAGACAAAAGGATATTAATTGACATTTATTTTATGAAAATAAAGGAAATTAGGAGAAAAGGGAGGTGAAAGGTCACGGGTGCATGTGAGGAGGAAACTTGAAGAAAATTAGAGACGTCATTAATAAAAAGGCATCAGAGCATCATTAGGTAGCTTTTGGTAGCTTTTTTGTCATTTTCGGATAGCCATGGTGTGATGGAACTTTTTTCGGTTGGAGCTTTGGATTGTAAGAAGATTTTGGATCCGGGTGAGGCGGTCGTAGGAAATTCCCAAAGGCATATGAATCTCTTGATTTGTAATGATGAGATACATGGTAAAGCCTGAGGGTGGAGATAGAAAATTCCTCAAGGTATTGGAGAAGAATTCCGAAGCATCCAAGCTTGGTTTAGTTTTGTGATCTCGGCACCGGTTTAGGTGAGGTCACAGTATGGTGAGGGTGGAGGTGGTTTAACCTCTGGATTCCCTTGGTTGTTTATGGATTGGTTTATCCCATGAGATCCTATTCATGCTTGGAATATGACATGGGGGTGATTGGCTGAAAGAAAGATATGGTTCAACCAATCTATGGTTGGGTGGTTCGTGGAAGCTTCAAACCTAGTTGGCTTTTGCCTATGTTTAATAAGAGCTAAGTTTCTCTTGCTTTTGATGAGTAAATGTACTTGTTATTATGTGGCTTTAATGGTTGTTCTCTCATTGTTATTTATCTAGTTATATGTTGGTTATAAGCATGGTTATATGACAGTTCTCAATCATGGCTCTTTTCATGTTTTTATTTGAAACTGAATGACTAATGAATGCAAGATCTAATTGGTGTTATAATAGCTAATGTGAGAAGGCAGTGGCCCTTCTTTTTAAACCTTAGATAATTTTTCAGTCCCTTTGTTCAGACTTGCATTCATGAACTGTAGGTTGCTTACCAAGTGTTAGACAGAATGCCAGTCATGATTCGACCAGGGTAGGTCAAGTCTTTGATCAAGTTTGTTATCAAAAGCATTGTCTTCATATCTGTTAAGAATTCTAAAAGTTTCATAGAGTTTTGGGTAGAGGTTAAGCCCCCGCCCTAGAAAATACCCTCAAATCTCACAGTTGCTAGCATTGCATTAGTAGAAAAAAGCTACAGTCATACTCAGGAAGGCTCATGTGAGCGACTAGGGAATCTTAGTCGCTTGGAAGGCTTGGAAAGGAAGCGATTGGGGCTCTAGTTCAACAAAAAGGTGAGTTCTATAAATGGTTGAGGTCCAAGAAGGGTGTGTCAGCCCTTGGGGGCCCTGTGGCATTAGGAAGAAGTCAGTAAGGTCTAGTTGTGTCAATTCTGTTTCCTTAAGGTCATCTAGGAGGTTGGGTCTTATCATAGTAGCCCCTCATCTCATGTTTACCCCAGATAAGGAGGTGAAATTGGGTAGATATGCGAGGAGGTGTGTTACAAATACATTGAGCTACCTTCATGCAATAATTAGATAATTAATAATAATAAAAAACACTGGAGAGTAAACCCAAGGAAAAAAAACGAAAGGAGTCCTCTCATGAACTTATCTAGTGAAGTGTAGGATGTCTCATCCCATGCAAAAAAAACCAGGATAAAGCGCTACTCTAGAGACAAGAAGCAAATAGAAAACAGGTGGTCCAAAATGTGTCCTGATCCCTACAAAAAAATAGAGCTAAATGTGTCCCGATCCCTGCAAAAAGCCATTGTCAAAAAACTGAAAATTGATCTAGTCAAACTTCGAGGTACATCCATCCTTGGATAGTCGGTCAATAGCATTGTTTTTGTTCTAGTAGATTGCGAGATGGAAACGATGTGGAGCATTTGGATCAAGGCCTTTGTCTTATTTTGCCAAGGTTTAAGATTTAGAGAGTTTAAGGATCCTCTCTCATTTGCCCAATCGATGACAGATTTAGAGTCTTCGAAGATACTAAGATCATTTAGGCCGAGCCAAGAGGCATAAAACAGGATTCCCCAGAGAGAAATTAATTCAACACGAGTGTTGGTGCCAAAGCCATAGTGCTAGTGAAATATGTACGAAGACTCAGGCCCAAGGAAAATGACGATACCACATCCACATAGGCCAAGAGAGGTTGCCCCATCAAAAAAATCCACTGGATAAGAAGACCATAAATTACGAGCAGGAGAAAAACTCTAAATAGAAAGAAATGACTTTGTTGCATGTCCTCCACAAATAACGTGTCACGTCATCAAAATTTTGAGCATTCCTAGACTGCCAAATCCCCCAAATTATAAAGAATGCTAATGTCCTATGGGATTTGTGGTCTTATGTCCATCTGCTAAGGCATGTGGCAATATCTGAGCGGTCCCAATTTTTAGGAATATTTATTAAGCAAAGAACACAAGTCAGACTGAAGTGGCAAAGGGGCAGTGAATAAAGAGGTGATCAATGTACTCTTTTGATGAAAGGCAAAGACAGCATTTGCCCTAACCCTGAAAACCCTTCTTACTTTAGATTTTCCAATTCAGAATCTAGTTGTGAACCACCAACCAGGAGAAACACTTTAGTTTTAGAGGTAAATTCCATTTCCAAGACCGGGCAAACCATGGGAAAAACATTTGTCTATGGGGTTGGGATATAATATGATATGCCTCATGAACAATAACCTTACCCTATTGTGAGCCACTAAACGAAGTTAATTTGTCTTCTTGTGGAGGGAGGACAATCCCAGATAGCTTGAGATTCGAACTGTATAGATTCCATTCTAGGATCAAGGGTAGTGGAATCTCAAGCTCAAATGCATCTTTCCAATGGGAGGATGAAGATGATGAAAGATAAAAATTAGCTACATCTTTAAACACAAAAATTCTTTGATTATGCAGAAAGGAGATGTGGGGGAGGAGACAATAAATGTGAACCAGTCATTCCAGAGAGAGAGTCCAGGCCTATCTTTGGGATAGATCCTGAGCCAACATCCCATCTGAGATTCCAAAAAAACCAATGTTTGGAGAGAAGAAGACATTGCCAAGAGTGGGAGATGTTGGGAGGGACTGGAGCACCAACATGAATCTATCCAATGAGATCCCTGTGCTGAAGATATTTAGCCTTAATAATTTGATTCCAAAGGTCATCACCACTGACAGCTCACCAAATTTGTTTAAGGAGTAATGCAAGGTTGAAAAGTGTAATATCTGAAAGGCCCAAGCAGCCTTGATTGACAGGGGTGTTAAGCATCTCCAAACTGGCAAGATGGAAGTTACGAATCAGATGAGGGCATGTCCATAAGAAACCGGAAACAATGGAATTGATTTTTCAAACAACACCCATTGGGAGATTGTAAATGTGCATCCAAAAAATAGGAATACTGTGGAGGAAAAAATTGATAAGAATTAGGTGGCCCCCAGTGAAATCCATGTGTGAGTCCACATGTTTAGCCACTTTCCAATTTTCTGTGTAAGCCAATCATAGTCCTGGTTCATATATCCATTCAGTTTTAAGAATAAACCGAGGTACCTAAATCCCTCATCCAAGGACGTGACTTTAACCCCAAAAATACCAACAATATTTAATGTCCAATCCACATCAAGTTCATTGGTAATCAAGGCAGACTTGGATTGGTTCATAAAGAGGCTTGGGTTGATCCAAAATCATTTAAAATATCAAAAAATACCTGCCACTCAAAAGGATCAAACTTCCCTATACCTATTGTAATTGCCATGATTGATTTTCAATGGACACTACAATCTATGCTAATGCTTTGATGACATTAGTTGAGAATGAAGGTTTCACAACATAGATCGATGTTTGATGGGGCACTATGTCCATTAAGTAAGCAGGGGGGCGCAGAGGGGGGCATCCACAGTTATGGTTCCAACATATTACATCAAAAGTCTTTGCACGTGGTCAACTATCTAAATCAATTGTCGAAAATATATATCAATTGTGAAATAAGGGGGGTAATTAACTACATTAATCAACTCAATGGGTGGGTTGGTCGCCACCACTATTTTAGGTGGGCTCACCCTATTTGGAATCTGATTCCAAAGGAGATACGTCAAAATAGTATCGTAGAGGATTTGATACATTAAATTAACTTTAATTTTAAAAAATTCTCACTTTAATTTTCCTCAAAGAGAGTTTGGGTTTCCTCCTTATGAGTAAAACCTTAATCATTGGAAGAACAAACTAGTTGACCAATTTTCTTTTGTTAAATTTTATAATATATTATCTTTTTTTCAATGTAAATATAACATTGAATTATCAACACTACTAAAAAAAATTGGGGTTCAATATGAGTAACAACTAACAACTACTCGGGGAAAAAAACAAACGTAAACTAAAATAAGAGCCAATAGTCATGATAAATGATGGTAGTTATATTTGAGTGACACCTTGAACTAATAAAATATTGAGGCTACACACAAATCTAATTCAATCCATATCAATATCACAAATTAAAGTTTGAAACAAATACAAGTTATACAAAACAAAGAGCAAAGAAGTGTGTGTGAAAGGAAGTGTTCAAATAAGATAAAAAACATCATCATTGAAGTAATTGATTGGGTATGGATATGGAAAGCTAGGTGTCTCAATGCATCTTTGCAGAACCAAAACAATAGGCAGATTTTGGTAATATTCAGAAGTGCAAACATTATGGGAAATAGGGTTCATTTGGCTAACCTGCATTGATTCAGAAAATCAAATTGTTAATAGTGGAATTTTTGTCAGAAGGCATAGTTATGGGAGGTAGCGGAACAACGATTGTGGTCCCCCTCCCATCCTAATAAGGTCATGGGGATCCCTCCCCACCCCCTGCAATGTACAATAATTGTTGATCTTTGCAACTGAAACTTCCACAATTAGATTGAGGTGGAAAAATTCTATTGTGGAACCCAGAGTGTGGCTCCCCCCCTCCGTGCTTGTTGTCTTCATAGGGGTGGCACCCTGCAATCATTGTGAGCTATCGATTTTGACAAGAAATCAAAACTATTAAATATGTGGTAATCTACATCAAGGTAATGTAAAGGGACCAAATTTAAAAGAAATATATAAATACAAATTTGTATATATTATTGTGGTTCAGGAAATTAAATAAATTAATATACATAGTGGCATGAGTGATGACGTGGAAGTTTTACATGAGAGGCTAGGTGGCATAATGGTATTTTAGTTGATATTAAATGTCGAATAGGTTGGATTCTGATAGGTGATGGTGGTCATTGATCGCAATTAACTAGCGCTGGTGGATTTTATTGGGGGTGCAAGTTTGTTTTAGCATTCACGTTGGGTGGGGCATGCTATGTTGTTGGATTGATGGATTAAAGAGATCATGGCCGTTGGATGCCATCAGAGCGCAACTCCATTCTAAAACCATTTTCTAGTTGGAATCTAATGTGGATGTGGGCCATTAGATAAAAGATGTTTGGGTCATTAGATCTGTTAGGGATGTTTGCGTAATAAAAGATGGAAAGTGGTATAGTGAGTAACATGATGACATTAATTTAATACCAAAATTTGTAGTGAGATGTAAATGTGGTGTGATGTGAAAATTAACGAGAATTATTACTCGTAATTGAGGTTATTAGGTTATCAATTCTTATTTTCCTGCATTTTTCAATCCTTATTGGATTATTACCACACTCTAAGGAATTATCTTTCGATCCCAATTTTGAGCTTAGAGTGAATGTAAAAGCCTAACATTCATCTCTAGGAAACAGGTAAGCTTTCCAAAAGGCTTAGTGTATTACATTAATATTATCCCATAAAGTTTACTAATTTAGAATAGCTATTGAACATGAGAATGAAGTTTTCATTAGTATACTAGCACAAATATGTGACACTCACATATAGAACATTGACATGCATGTTGTTAGAGCTAAATTAGAGATGAATGGTGAATCAGATAGCTCAGACAATCATCTCTTAAATACATGTTTACTTAGACATGCACTGTCGGGTGTTCATTTCGACCCTGATATAATTTTTCTCTTAACTAGTACTTATGATCAGTTAACTCGACATATTGTTCATCCCACAAATGGATGTAGTTTTTTGGAAGTGTTTGAGGAAACTATGGAGAAAATGTTGAGGTTATATGTGAAAGGAAAGAATATTAGTGACAAAGATTGGAATGAGGAATTTATAACTTGGGCTTGTTGGCAGACCACCCTACTCCATTTTATTTTTGAAGAAACAAAGGGCCCCTCCTAGAAAATTTACTCATTTTGTCATTTTTGAGTTGATTGTATTGGTATTGGATTGATTTTTGCATCTTTTCCTCTAATCATCATTTTGATTCACTTTTGCTCATGATGTGTGTTACATATTATGGTCCATTCTTTCATTCATCGGTGATGTAAAGGATATTTTCTTTGGTTGTTATGATTAATGAATTTTTTATTTCTCCTAATGGTAAGAATTTTTTTTATTTTATGGGTCACTAGAGAATCATAGATTTTGTAGCAGCCCTAATTCAGTTTGAAATGTTAATAGGATATAAACTATCATATCGATTCTTATGTTAATACTTTAATGTATGATGTGTGATTTTAAAAGTTTTAATGTTCGGATCAATGGTGATAACATAAGGTTTATACCCTATATTGGTGGCCTTGTATGTTGTTTAAACATTTTATTTTCATTATTTAACACTTCAATCATATCACATCCACCAATTAATGGTCCATTGATTTCGAGTTAAATATATGATTTTTGGTGATCTATTTCATGTATTCACACTTATGGAAGATACTCGTTTCGAGTGATGCATTATGTTATTACATATATTCATTGATCCCCCTAGAAACCAAAATCCCGAGTGTTAACCCATGGTAATGCCAACTGTCATATGGCTCGATATCCCTGACTGCCACTCATTGCTCATATCCCTAGGCCATCATGGCCCTAACTCTAGCTAGTACTTGATAATTGTTCAATTCATTCCTCTGTTTTTCAAGAGGCTTCTCTAAGAAAACCCCCATTTCATCCCTTTTCATTTTGGTCCTAAGAGCTTTGCAACTTAGATTTGATAGATGGTCTTTGTGCTTTCTCCAACCCTGTTTGGCTTTGTTTCTAGTCTCATCCCGCAACATGCCAACCATAGTATGAACCGATTTTTTTGGGGCCAAACTTATTGATGCAAATGATGAGTTTCTAGCTATGTTTTTCCAAGTAGGCTAATGGGAATTGTTTCAGGGACACCACAATGAATTCATGAAAGTATTTTCTGCCTCTTTTAATGGGAGGAGAGGCCATGTGGGATATTAGGAAATTAAAATTAACTTGTAATTCATAGCAATAACCATGCACCTTCCTCTTGGAGGTGAATGTTGGTCCAAGAATGTCGCAGTTCGAAAGTTCCATGGAGAAAGCTTCTTTCCAGTAAGGACTTTCAGTATCATGTTTTTTTTTCTCAGTAAAAACTAATTCTATTAAGAGGAATTATGGTACAATAAGAAGTTACATCCAAGAGAGGCAAGAACACAGGCTGCCGGAAAGGATATGCTATCCACCTCGGCCCCTAAACGAAGAAGAGAAGAGAGCTGAACTGAGCAAGGAAGAAACAAGAAGAACAGGAGAGCGAGAACAAAACAGAGGATTCTACCCAACATGTGTAGAATCAACTATTCGGCATTTTTTCCCTTTCTTTTTCCCAACTTTGACCCAATCAGGGGGAGACTGTTGAACCGGCATGATTTGCAAACTGAGTTGTGCTGTCGGGGAAGGCTCCTTGTCTGAATCCGAGGTGGAGGATTCATGATTTCTTTTCTGAGAGATTGGTGGGACAGATAAATCCTTAGGATCAGTCGAAGGCGGATCCTGAGCTGGCTTTGCTTCCATTCCTTCCATTTCCTCTTCCTCTTCATCCGAGCTGAAATCAAAGTCATCCATGGGGGGAGGATCATGAGGCTTCCAGCTTTTGGATTTCTGCTTAGGCTTTACTTTCTTCTTTTGGGCCGCCATCGTGGGACAAGAACTCTGAAGGTGCCCTGTGAGATGGCAGTTTCGGCAGCGAAAGGCTGTGTTCTCGTAATCCAAGTTCTGAGTCCAATGGAAGTCTCCGATTTTGAGATTGATCTGGTCAGGGAGACCTTTGCTTATATCTATTTCTGCACAGATTCTGGCAAAGGTGTATAGGCCCTTTTCCCCTCTAGAGATGTTTGTGTCTAGAAAGCGTCCTAGAGAATTGTCGATCCCTTGGAATACAACGAAATGCCATAGGTGTGTCGGGAGATTTGGAAGTCTGACCCAGATAGGGAGCTTGGTGATGATTGTTGTAGCGGGATCGAAATCTAGGAACCAGGGGGTGAGGAATAAACCTACTGAGCCCCAGAACCATGGGCCTGTAGTTAAAGCTTTTTGGTAATCCTCATCAAGAGAAAACACTACGATGAAGAAGCCCTTTGAGCATAACAACACCTCGCAATTGTTGGTCCAATTAGAGTGAAGCCATTGGTAGAGGTCTGCTGTGCGTGGCCATAGCCCATTGAACCTACAAATGATGGCGTGATCTGCAAAATTTTGGGTTAGCTCATCCAGCGATGGGTGCATGATTTCTATGGAAGGGGTTTCCTCCAGTTTGTCCACCAGAAAGGGCTTGGGAGCCTGAGCTGGTGGAGCTGTTTTCTTAGGCATCTGAGCATGGACAACGTCTTTGTAAGAAAACGACTTAGTTGAGGATGATTGTCCTGCAGCTCCCCGTCTTAGACGAAGGGTAAAAATAATGGATGCATTTCTCTTAATACTGTAAAAAGACAGGGGGAGATGATCCTCGAGTTGTTTACCTTCGTGGAGAAGTCGTTGAGTTGCAAAGGGTATACCCAACTTGAGATCCATAGTATGCTTGAGGTCCAGCACAAGATCCGACGAGCTCACCCACTGTAGCAGAGTTTTGCTCGAGATGAGCCTGATCAGGATCTGGAATGCGGCCTGATCCGTTTTCTGCTTTCCTCTGCAGATCTGGGATGAGAGGAATCTGGTGCATGCACGACTTGCTGAGAGCCCAATCTGTCTCTGTTTCTTTTTTCCCTTCACCCCGCCATCTTTTTCAGGGCCTAGCTGAGCGCAGACAATGGTTGAACATTGCAACTCACGGAGGTTTCTCAAAGCCTCTTCAGAAAATCCATTCTGCGTGTGGCTTGAGATCAGGCTCCTCCATGAGACCAAATCTCTATATTGCCTTTCGTCAAACACTTGCCGCGCATCCTCCTTGCTTCAGCATTTTGCATATTTTTTGAGACTAATGTTTCCGGGAAAATTTTTTGTCTCCAGTCCGCACATCCTAGCATACCGCAGGGACGTGGATTTTTCCAGAGGAAAACATACATGTTCTATAACCCATCTCCCCGCCCATGAACGGTTTGGGAGAGAGCATAGGGTATCCACAGACTTTAAAAGCGATATCTCAGGCAGTGGAAGCTGTTGTTCCCCCTTTAACCAGAAGGCGTACCCATTTGTGCCGTCAAAAATGGTCCTGTGGGGTTCTTGGGAAACACCTTCACTCGTTAAGCAGACCTGAAATAAACCGTGGATACCAAAATCTGCTCTCCCGCTGGAAATGACTTCTGTTGCATCTGAGCTGAGCGGATCCAGAGTGGTGAACAGAGCCACATCGTAACCAGAGCCAGGGAATCCAAGCACACTAGAGATGAGACTTGCCCGGGCTGCGCCATCCAGGGAAACTTTGGAGCGCAGGGAGAACCTAGCCGAGCACGCCATTTTTCTTCCCGTTCGGCCCTTTCAGTATCATGTTAAAGGTATGTATGTATTTTCTTTTGAAGCCAACATGGCATGAGATGTTGCACCTAATTAATAGGTATATAACCTATGAAGGGCGATATAACATAGTTTTCATGTATCATATCAAGATATTAATGTTTTTCATCTATCAAAAGCTTAACTTTCCCTATTATTTGCTTAAGAGTTTAACAAAAATTTCCAGGACTTATCAGGCTAACCACAAGAACCCTGAAAGGTCCTTGTTGCAACATATTTTAAACTAGATGTTAGTTAAACATCATCTGGCTAAAATTGGTGATGACTGGGATTCCTTTCTTTCCTGAAATAGTTATGATAAACCTCTAACATTTAGCCTTGTTGATTCTTATGCTACAATGGACCCCAACCCCTCTCCTATCGGTTCAACTCCATCCCTTGATGATGAGTTATAACAGGACGAGTGTGAGGCCTATGTTCAAGCACCAGGGTCACCTTTTTCAAATTATGGTCAGGTTTCCATTTCAAAAATTTTAACCTCCCTTAATTTTATTAGAAGTGCGACATGATCCCATGATTAAAACCCTCCAAAGAGTCTCCTCGGCTAGAGTTAGAGTCTTCCCATCCGACACAAGAAGAAAAATGGTCAAATTAAACTGGATATGGTTAAAATAAAGCAACATCAAAGAAGAATTGCTCAAGACAGAAGGACAATGCGTAAAATTCCCCTTGTGGACATTCCCTTGGTTGATTTGGGTACTAATCTTGAGCCATCGCCGAAAAAAAGCCCCAATCTCATGGAGCTCAAGAAAACACAACCAATTGTGATGATTCTTCATCGAGTACTCCTCATTCAGATGAATTAATTGCCAATATGTATTTGCAACAACAATACATGGTTATTGCCTCTCGTTTGGAACATTGAAGTAACCAACTCATCTATGAGAATAACAAACTAAGATACTCATTTTAGGAAAAGGATAAATCTAATGAATAAAATTCATCCAATGTCAAGGGTTAAACCCACTCAAAGGACAGTCACATCATGATTAAATATCTGAATATGAAATTCACTATTTATTCAAAATTAGAGGGATCTTATATAGATAAATAGTGAATTTTTTTTTATCTATGCATGTGAAGTGTTTCAAGTATGCTTTGTTTCAATCTATTTTTCTACTTTTAAATAAAAGGCCACTACAGAATTAGAAGTTTTGTGGCAACCTCATTTTAGTAATATTATCAATTTGTTTAATTTTAGTTTGCTTTATTGTGGCAAGTATTCCACATGTGCAAGATAATCATCTTGGAATTCATGATCCAAGATACTCTCGATTACTATCTGATTTTTCTTAGCTCTTTATGGGCAACTCTATCTACCACCTATTTCATTCGACCAAAAGGCCTAAAATTGCAAAAGAAAATCTTTTGTTTCTACAATCAACTGTTAAAAAGACAAATTTTAGTTTTTATTTGATCTCAAAAGGTCATGAGCCCCTGTGTATATATACCCCTCATTTTGATGAAAAGGGGGATCTAAAAGGGAAATTTTTGGATAAGGAAATGATGGTTAAACTTTGACTGTTGAATGCTTGTAATACAAGTTCATTGATTTGATAGCATTCAATCTAGTTCTTTTGTCATTATGTGCCATGGTCATGTAAATATATTCTTCACTCTCCTGTAATTTATTTTCAAGATTTAGAAGATGATGTCATTTGGTCGATGATTTTATTCTTAAAGCAAACAACTGGCCTTATCACATTTCTTTGTTGATAAAAAAATATTTTAGTTTGTAATTGTTTCATTAGTTTGATATTCTTCTTCAATGACATGTGTCCTAAGAAGTAATATTGATCTCGACATTAGTTTAATTTGAAATTTTGTGAGTATTTTCCAGAGATTTATCCCTTTTCTTCTTTACATTGATAATAATGTTGTTGATGTAGATGATTGTCTCATTCATACCATTACTTTAGCTAGTAGGTTTTATTGATTTTTTTTATAAAGCCACTGATTAAAGTGTATTAATTTAAAATAGATAATTTACAGTTTTCCATTTTATTCATCTTGGCCAAGAAGCAATTAGAATTATATATTAGTTAGACTTTGCATTCATTATTAATATAAAATATGGAAGTAAAGATAACTAACATGTGTTTTTCTTTCAGAATAAACAACCTTGATGAGCCTCATCATTGGGTAAAATATATGGAGCTTAATACACCTCCAAGCTTACTAAAATCAACTCTTCTCATAATTCTTTACATGTTTTAATTATATTTTGCTTAATGAGATGAGCAAAAGTAAGATGTTATGTCTAGTGGTCTAATGTGCATTGATTGTAGGTTTTTGGGAGCAAATTATGGCTAATTAAGGTGCATGAACCTGAATGAGACAAGAAGGAGAGATTATAGGAGATGGATCTCCCTCATTAAATCCTCAGTCATTCGAAGATCCCTCAATCAAATCACACCAGCTCAGAGTTGCAGGCAGTCGAATCATGAGGATCAGTGGCAGCCGAGCTAATGATAGTTAAGAACCAGTTAATCTTAAGATTAAGAGCCAAGCCTCCCTAGATTTAAGGAATTTGTTCGCAGCTTCAGTTTTATAAATAAGGAGGTCTATAGCCTCATTAGGATTCATATCTTTTGTTATGCAAAATATCTAAGCACTTTCGAGTTGAAGGATTATGACAAAAACATTGTTATGTATTTTTTGATATGTTAATGAAAATGAGCATTTCCTTGATCCAACACTGAGTTGACTCAGAGGGTTGAAGCTCTTGGGTTAGGGACCAACCCTAGCAGTAGAGGTTCCTCTTACTGTACTTGTATGCTTAGGTTACTTCATAGATTACTTGTTAAATTGATTTTGGCATTATTACATTGCAAGTATGTTGGATTTGATTAGTTTGCTTCCATTTGTGCATAGCTTTAACAGTAGCATTAGAGAGATAAGGAAATATCAAAAAAGGCTGATAATAGGTGGATCCTACTTCCTTCCTCCCTTCATGGACCATGGTTTGAGGAAAAACTCCCATTCAACCCAAAAAGACAGAATTCTAGTTTCTTATGAAACTTAGGGTTTTTCTACTAATTAGGTCAGCATCTTTCAGTTTTAGAAGATAGGTTGCAATTGTCATTTCTGATATCTTAAGTTTTGTATTAGATTTCATGTGCTTTCATCATAGATTTCAAGCATTTCCATGCATGAACTAGGCAAATAAATGATGTAAATTTTGTTTTCCTTATGTTGTTGTAAACCCTTCTTGTTTTGAAATGATTTATGGATAAATGCCAACAATAATGTGTATGTTGTAGGAGTTTCAATATTGCAGGAAGACCTCATATCATTAGCCTCATCCAAAGCATACCCACCCATGATTGCTAAAGGTCGCTAAGTTCACAATCCAAGTCATCATTTCACAAGGACAACTTTCCATTCTTGTTGAGCAAATCCAACCATCATAGAGCTCGATTTGAGTTCTGAGTGAGTTCCAACCACTTCCTTGCCTTATTCCTCCCATCACACACCTTCCCTAAGCACCATACCACTTTCCAAATCACTCCTTATGCTTTCGGCCTATTCCTATAGGAAAACAGGGGATCCTATAGGTGAATTAGGACATCCTATAGGTAGCCCTTTAGTGGCCTGTTTTGAGCCCGATTTGTGAAAAATGCATCACAAAAACTAGGAGAAGACCCCTGCTTGCCTCCCAAGCCATTTGAACCATAAAATCCATCCCTATCAACACCTATCCCACCTACCATGTAATCAAGAATGATTAGCATTCATGTTTTCACAAAAAGACAAAAGAAAAAGGTTGTTATGCTTATTCATGTGCACAACAGTTAAATGTTTGATTAAATGAGATTTCATGCTTAGGTTAGTTAGGATTTCACAGGTGTTAAATTAGAATTCTTCTGAAGCAAGGTATCTTAACAAATATCTAGATGAGTTGTGTGTTTTATGCATCTATTTCAGTCTTTCATTACTGCAGTAGGTAACATTTCAATCCTCTCAATTAGGGTAAAATTCCCCTTTCTCAATTGGTAATCAAACTTCTTCTAAATCAATAGAAGGCTAGTTTGAGAAACCCTAGTGGTCTATCACCCAACTTAGCAGTGACAAAGAGTGGACCCATTACATCTACTTGTGTATACAATACCGTCACCTCCAAGTTTGTAGGAACCCCAAGTTGATGAAGAAAAGTTGGTAGCACCAGGAGTTATAGCATTCTTGCTGTAATACTGGTGCTCATCACCTTTTGGTGCTATTACTGGGGAGGTGTCTGAGTAGATGTGATTTATGCTTTAGTTCTTCTATTTCTTATCTCTTTCATTCTGCTATTAGTTTCATTTTTACAAGATATTTGTAAGTTGGTTTTCTTTCTTTTCCATTCTACAAGTGATTTCATTCAACAATTAGTTTCAATTCAGTTTGTCTTTTCCATTCTGCAGTTAGTCTTAATGATTGAAAAAAAAACAATTCTTTCATGCCTCGTAGGAATAGGGATAGCTTAGGAAATTTTCTACCAAATACCCCCACCAGTTCAAATAGCCAACCTCTTCGGTGGCTATGAATTAGAGGATCCCTTAGGCGAACAACCAAAATTTTTTGAAGAGCCTATAGGGGAAGAAGAAGAACCCATTCCAACTAACATAATGGATGAAAATATAAATGAAAGGGGAGATAGAGCAAGAATTGGGGGTGCTATTCCCATCAAAGAAACCAATGGGGATGCCAAGATGAAAAACATAAGCCCCTCTGCTCTTCCTCACTTCCAAGGTCTGACCTCAGAAGATCCAGATACTTTCTTGTTTGAATTTGTTGTCATATGCAGATATTATGATTACACCATTGATGATCAGAAGTTGAAATTATTCCCATCCAATCTCAAGGATGTAGCTCTTCGCTGGTTCATGGGTTTACTGGGGGATAATATCACCACTTGGGCCCAAATGCAGCAAGCTTTCAACAACAAGTATAGGGACTACTGCAGGTCCAAAGACACCAAAGAGGAAATTTTTAGAATGACCTTGGGGCATGATGAGTCCTTAGAGGATTATGGGGAAATATTCCAGTTCATCTATAAAAGGGCCAAGTGCACACTTGATCTTGAGTCACTTAAGCTAGTCCTACTCAGGGGGATCAAGGAAGATCTCCTGGATACCTTAAACCTGCTACTGGGAGGGGACATCTACCAGCTACCCTATGAGGATATCAAGACCATTTTTAAGAACCATGTTAGGGCAACTAGAAAAAAGGGTAGGGTTAGTAAAATAGTGGCGAGCTCATCCTCTTCCAACACATCCATAAAAAGTGAAATTGGAAACATGTTGGAATATTTTAAGAGTGAAATGTTGCAAACCCTTTCCCTACAGATGGAAACTATGAAAATCAAGAGGAAGCAGGAGGAAGTAGAGAAAGCATTAGCCATCTTCTACCCTAGATGCACAAGGATGCACCCTAGGAATGAAATTCCATTAAAACTTATAGAAATATGCTCGGTCTGTGAAGAAAACCACTCCATAGACAGGTGCCCTTCTCTACTCGGACTAAAAGCTATGTATCAGGGAACTGAAGGGGTGACTGAACAACTCTGCTACATAAATCTAAGGAGGCCTCATGGGCCTTGACCATACTAGCAGGGCATGCAAGGGTCATCCTATGCATATTACAACCCTAACCAAAACACATCCATTCCCTCTTGGCTCCCCCCAGCTCATCCCTCCTTGTCTACACTTTCTCCCTGGCATTTTGCACCTCAGTACCATTCCCAGCTGACCAACTAGCCATTTTAGCCATATACTCCTCCATATCCTCAATGGAATGCACCACCCCAGGGGTGGAGGCCCCCACACATCAATGCTCCATCTTTATTTCCTTCATCTCCTACTCAACCATAGTTTTTACACCCTGCTCCACCTAAACAACCTCAGATGCCTTCCCAACCAAACCTGAACCCGAACAATAGACAGGGACAATAGATCTACAGTGGAGAGACATCCTACCCTTCTTATGGTGTGGAAATTCAGGAAATCGACCTTAGGTCTGGGAGAGTGCTTCCTGATAACCAACCTCCATCTCCACCTAGGGAGACTGAGGAGGAAAGAGATGAATGTATGCCTAGAGTGAATCCACCGCCCTTTCCTGAAAGATTAACTCATCAAATCCAACATACCCTAGAAGCGAATGAACTTTTGGGTGAATTGAAAAATCTATGTGTCAAAATCTCACTTCTCCAAGATATTAAGGATGTACCTATTTACAACAAACTGATTAAAGAGAAGTGTTTCAAACATCTAGGGAGGCGAAAAAGAGACCCCTCTACCATTAATGTCATTGGACAACTGTTCGACTTAATGTTGGGGCAGGTAATTTTCCCAAAGAATTTAGACCCTAGAAGCCCCTTAGTGGATGAACACATCAATGGCACCATTATCCCACATACCTTGATTGATCTTGGGGTTGCCATTAATGTAATGACTAAGGAAACCATGCTCAAGCTGAATCTCCAGGGTTCATTAAGAAATACCATGACAGTTTTGCAGCTTGCAGACTGATCCATAGTAGACCCTAAGGAGATTTTTGAGGATGTGACGGTCTCCATTGACTCCTGGAAGTATCTTGCAGACTTCTTAGTTCTCCAGCCTATGACCAAATTTAATGGTTATCCTCTCATACTTGGGAGGCTTTAGTTAGCCACTGCCGATTCCTACATCAGCTGTAGGACTGGAAACATAACTATCAAAAATGGGCATCTATCCGAGAAGTTGATCCTATACGCTCCTGCACATCCATATTTAGAACATGACTTACCTTTATGGCTAGAAGAGGAGGAATAAGATGAAGTCTACTCCACCCAACTCTATACCCTAGAAACTTCCATGGGAGGAGGACAACCTGATGAAGATGATTTGATTGAACACATCCTCCAAAATCCAACTCCCAACACCATGTCTTTGGAGGAAGTAGTGAAGGAAACCAAGAACAACCATCAGATTGATCTATGCTTAGCTGAATCAAACCCTACTCGTGTCAAGACAATAGAATTCGACCCTGAAAGAACATTGAAAATCAACCCCTCTCTCTTTGTACACCAAGAAGAAGAGTTATGTAATATGCTAAGAGAGAATTTGGATGCCTTTTCTTGGAATTACAAATAAATGAAGGGAGTGCACCCCTCGGTGTGTACTCACCACATTTACATCAAAGAAGGTTGCAAACCAGTTCGATAACCCCAAAGGAGAATGAATCCAGCTCTCAAGGATAGAGTCAAAGAAGAGTTGCAAAAGTTGCTGGATGCAGGATTCATTTACCCTATCTCCGATAGTGAGTGGGTGTCTCCTTTGGTGCTGGTTCCAAAGAAAAAGGGAAAGTGGAGTATTTGTGTTGATTACAAAGAGTTAAATAAAGCAACAAAGAAGGACCATTTTCCTCTACCTTTCATTGACCAAGTGTTAAATGACATAGCAAGGAAAAAAAAATCTCTTTCTTAGATGGGTTCAGTGGGTAAAATCAAATCTAGATTAGCTGAGAGGACCAAGATAAAATGCCTTCACCTATCCTTGGGGTAATTTCTCTTATAGGGTCCTTCCTTTTGGTCTATGCAATGCCCCTGCCACTTTCTAGAGGACAGTCCTGAGTATCTTTGAAAAGCTAGTCCATGAAGCAGTAGAAATTTATATGGATGAATTTACACCCTATGGGCGTGATTTCCAAGAGGCTCTCACTAACCTGGGTAAGGTGCTAAATAAATGCGTTGAAATGAACTTACCCCTTAGTCCCGAAAAATGTGATTTCTTAATGACTGCAAGGATTGTTCTAGGTCACTCAATATCCCAAGAAGGACTGCAAGTAGACCCAAATAAGATATCCATCATCAAAATGGTCTCTACTCCACAAAGACAGAGGGATGTCAGATGTTTTTTAGGTTTAGTCGGATACTATAGGAGATTTATAAAATATTTCAACAAGTTAGCTTCTCCTGTATTTGGGTTATTAGCCAAAGAATCTATATTTTTATGGTTAGAAAGCTATCAAGAAGCCTTGGACACCCTAAAGGACAAGTTGACTACTGCACCTATTCTTCGAAGCCCAAATTGGGCTCTTCCTTTTCATATGCATGGTGATGCCTCTCACAAAGCCATAGGAGAAGCTCTAGGCCAGATAGATGACAAGCTACCTTATGCCATTTACTTCATCAGTGAGAATCGGTCAAAAGCCAAGCTGAACTACACAGTAAATGGAAAAGAGCTCCTAGTTATTGTGCATTCATTGAATAAATTTAGGCATTACATTACCAACTACCAAACATTTGTACATAATGACCATGTTGCAATTAAATACTTGATGAATAAACCTGATGTAGATGCCCAGATTATTAGATGGTTACTTTTATTGCAACAATTTGATTTAACTATTATTGATAAGCCTGGAAAGGAGGATGGTGTTGCAAATTTTTTATCAAGATTGACTTTTCTACAAGGGAGGAAGGAATGGTTGATGATCAGTTACCATATGAACATGTATTCACCATTTTAGTTCTCTCTCCATGGTTTGCTAACATAGAAAACTACTTTGCATCTGCATAGTTTCCACCAAACTTGTCCTCCAAGGAAAAGAGAAGGATCATAAGAATGAGTGCCCCATTCACTTGCATTGGGGGAAATCTCTTCAAGCTAGGTCTAGATCAAATTCTAAGAAGATGTGTCAGGGAGGAGGAAGTCTTCGACATCTTTCTAGTCTATCATGATGGGCCTTGTGGAAAAGAAGGAAAGAGGAACCATACCCAAAGGAAACATCCCTCACCTACCATTCAATACCACCCTTATCCACTCATTTCAACACCCCTTATACTTCAAAGATGAAAAAATATGAAAGTTTAAGGGAGAGGCAGCTACAGGACATCATGTAGACATCCTGTAGGAAATCTTGTAGCAGCCTATCCCACAAAGGAAACCATAGAGATTGTAGACATCTTCAGAACGGGGACTACAAGGATGAAGAAGCTCCTCCAGAGCTTAGCAGCAGCAGGAAGATCACCAACAACAAGGTTCAACACCTGCACATAAAAAGGAACAAGGCATCAAAAGATTCAATACACAGTGAAAATATGCACATTGAAAAGCATAGCAAAGAAGCACCACTCTCCAGCATGCATCATCAATGAAACAATTTACCCACAGTTATGCCATCTTACTCATGCTCTCTCATTAGTATGATATGATCAAAACTGTAGGAATAATGCGAGAGTTTATTTTATAAGTAAAGGTGGCTAGTTAACTTGGCCACCTTCAGCCAGTCAACAAGAAGAAAAGAGTTAGACCACTCCACACGTGGAAAAAGTCAAATCAAAAGGAAAAAGGGAATAAATCCAAAAATGGTTAAGTTACGGAGGATAGGAGTGGGAGATACTTACGAGGTAAGGTGAAATGATGGACTGATAGTGGGACCAACAGTCCAAAAGAAGGTGTTCGTACTTGGATAGCTAGCACACCACCCCACATGATCATCCATAAATGGAAATAAAACATTGATTCCCATATAAAGAAAGCAAAGGCAACTTCGAGGATCCATCGAATGAAGAGGTTTCTCTCAGCCATCCTGAAGTAGAACCTACAGGAAACAATCAATATCTACAACATGCAAGAAATATACAAGAATCCTACACGATACAGAGGAATCAGCCTATAGAGCTATCAGTGGGCACTAAGGGAGGTCAATTCAAGGGTTATCCTCACCATAACATAGAAAAGTGAGGTAGGAGCCATACCTTCCATATTTTCCATTTAAGAAAAAAAAGGAAATCCCCAATTTCGTTAGCAATTTGTAGTGCATCTGAGGATAGAAGAATTGTATTGCATGTCACTAAAAGTCAAATTTCAAACCTCCTCACCTACCATAATTCTTGAACTATATCCACACAAGCCTCTACAAATACTAGGGAAAAATGACAAGAGGTTTTAACAAGGGAGAACCCACAAACACAGCAAGGATCCACCAGCATCCTCCTGTGGTGGAAATTTTCACAAGGCATCAATGGATGGGGTTCTTTGAGAGGATGAGAGGATACAATGATGATGTGGCCAAAGAATTTTCTCTCTCACTCATACCCCTCACTAGGACTAGTGCCATTAATGTGGTAAAGGTTTTATCAGTAGCAATTACCCCTGAGGTTATAAGTAGAATCACTACACTCCCCCTAGGGTTACCATGGAGAAAAGAACACAAGGGTAACAACACCCTTACAAAGAAAAGCTTCTTTTTGGAATGAGAAGAGCCAATAGAGGACAAAAATGGGGTTAGAAGGGAGATAATTCCATACCCTTGGAACGAAGTCAGTTACCACCTCATCAAATATATTTCATGTAAAGGGAGATATAGTGTAGTGTATGGTTACCACTTTAGACTCCTCCAAGAACTAAGATTTGGAGAGAACACACCTCCTCATAACAGATTAAGTATACCTTATTTTCTTCTACAATCCATGATAGACATGAGCATCAAAGTGCAAAAGGGAAAACATCGGAAATTAGCCTATCATGGGTTGATCAAACTCATCCTTAAAGATGCTCTACAAAACTAAAGATTTCCTATTGCATGGACAACATTTACAGACATGTAGGTAGAAGGAGAAATTCAAGCTATTGAATATGACAGAATCCCTACTGCTAGTGAGGGAGAAGAAGGAACAAAAGAGGAAAAGAAGAAGAAATGAAGGGGAAAAATGAAGAAGAAATAGAGGAGGAAAATGAAGAAGAAACAGAGGAGGAAAATGAAGAAGAGACAAAGGAGGAAACAAAATAAGAAACAAATGAGAAGAGTGAAGAAATAGAGGAAGAAAAAAAAGAGAAAGGAGGATACAAAGAAGAGGATGAGAAAAAAAATGGGCAAGTGGAAAAAGGACAGAAGGATGAACAGAGGTCTGTAGTTCAAGACAGAGTGGAAGAATAATCACCAAGGGTGTCTCTATAGCCTACAGAGAAAGAGGCAGTAGCTACTCTTACTTCCCTAAGTACACTTGTCAAATCAAAGAGGAAGAGGAAAAGACAAACCCCACTGTACTTCAGGACAAGAAAGAGCACTAGGATTAGACAAGGGAGACCTCACACCCCCACCAAAACTCCAATTTTCATTGAGGATTCACCAAAGAAACAAGAGAAGGAAACCCCTCTAAAGAAAAATGAAGGAGAAGGAACATCAAAACAAGATTCTCCCAAGTCTCCAATCACCTATGTTAGGAGGCCTGTCACAAGGTCAGCCTCATCAAAGGGAAAAAGGTATCCTACAGGAGACACAGTCAAACCTACAAGAAGCAAATACCATCCTACAGGAAACTTTGTCAAACCTACATGAAACACGGAGAAGAGACCAGGAAGGAATTACTCAACAAGAAACAAAGGAAGAATGCCAGTAACTAAAAGAACCTAGCCCATAGCCAAACCTCAGCTCCTATTACAAGTTCATTAAATGAGGTAGGGTGATACCACAAAATTTTTCCATTCCCCTATTCTTTGAACTTGAAAAAGAGAGGGCAAGGACACACATGTGGATGCAAATTTCTAAACCAAAAGTGGTAGACGATGTAGGCCACATGGAGGAGAAATTGTAGGAGATGGGTAGAGAACTGAGAAGCATAACATATGGAGAAGCAATGATGAAATCTTAGTTAGAGGCATAGAACACATGGCTAAGGAAGCAACTACAAGAAAAGGAAAGCCAATTGGAAACTATGGCCAATTTTTCCATGGAGGCAATCCAGTGAAGGATGCCAAAAAATTCTTATGCCTTATACCTCAAGGAACAATGGCTACAATTCTAGATAAATACCCTAGCACAAAGAGGAACTATGGCCTTCCAAGACTATAGACAATTCATTGATCTTTGTGATCAAAGTACCTTGGAAGATAGAGAAAAGATATCTGAGTTTTACCTACACAATTTGGCCTTGACAGATTTAAATGTGAGGGACCCAAATCCAAATCTAGGGTACTTGCAATTGATGGCCTTAGCATCTTGGATGAATCATGATGAGGCAAGAGCTACAGAGATGAAAAAGGTAATGGAAAAAGAAGAGGCATAATCCCTTATGAACAAAGAAGAACAATCTAACCCAATGGCTTTCATCAACACCCACAACCTCATTGCAAATGATCCCAATCTTGCACCAAGGTACCTTTCTTTACAAGAATAGGCATTCACACACTTTGAAGACATGCTCAGATTGCTAGGAGATGACAGCCAACAAGCCTGCCAAAGGAGATGGAACACCTTGCCTTACAACCTAAAAATCATAGAATATCATTCTCTTGACAGAATGAGAGAGGCACTAAATAGAACCCCAATGTATAAGCAGGCACTACAAAGACTCAAACTCAATTGGATTGGATTGAGGCTTAGTCCACCATTGCTTTTGGGAATGTTGGAAGGAAGAAAAGAAGAAGAAGAAAGAAAGCAGTGGGAAGAGATAGAGAAGAAGGAAGGGTTTTATTCACAGGAGGAAGAGACTACAACATAAGCATGGGATGTCAGGGAAGCCACCAAAGAAATAAAGGAAATGGAGATAGATTGAGTTGCTCAGAGGATGAGAAAAACTTTTAGTGGGGGGTGATGGTGAGGCTCATCATTGGGTAAAATATATGGAGCTTAATACACCTCCAATCTTACTAAAATCAACTCTTCTCATAATTCTTTACATGTTTTAATTATATTTTGATTAATGAGATGAGTAAAAGTAAGATGTTATGTCTAGTGGTCTAATGTGCATTGATTGCATGATTTTGGGAGAAAATTATGTCTAATTAAGGTGCAAGAACTCGAATGAGACAAGAAGGAGAGATTATAGGAAATGGATCTCCCTCATTAAGTCCTCACTCATTCGAAGATCCCTCAATCAAATCACACCAACTTTGAGTTGCAGGCAGTCAAGTGATGAGGATCAGTGGCAGCCGAGCCAGTGATAGTTAAGAACGAACTAATCTTAAGATTGGAAGCCAAGTCTCCATAGATTTAAGGAAGTTGTTGGCAACTTCAGTTGTATAAATAAGGAGGCCTAGAGCCTCATTAGGATTCAAATTAATTTTTATGAAAAAAAGCTAAGCACTTTCGAGTTGAAGGATTGTGACAAAAACACTGTTATGTATTTTTTGATATGTTAATGAAAATCAACATTCCCTTGATCCAGTACTGAGTTGACTCAGAGGGATGAAGCTCTTGGGTTAGAGGCCAACCCTAGCAGCAGAGGTTCCTCTTACTGTACTTGTATGCTTAAGTTACTTCATAGATTACTTGTTAAATTGATTTTGGCATTGTTACATTACAAGTATTGTTGAATTTGATTAGTTTCCTTCCATTTGTGCATAGATTTAATAGTAGCATTAGAGAGATAACGAAATATAAAAAAGGTATAATAACAGGTAGATCCTACCTCCTTCCTCCCTTCAAGGACCATGGTTTGAGGAAAAACTCCCATTCATCCCAAAAATACAGAATTCTGGTTCCTTATGAAACTTAGGGATTTTCTCCTAATTAGGTCAGCATCTTTCAGTTTTAGAAGATAGGTTGTAGTTTTCAATTCTGACATATTAAGTTTTGTACTAGATTTCATGTGCTTTCATCATATATTTCAAGAATTTCCATGCATGAACTAGGCAAATAAATGATGCAAATTCTGTTTTCCTTATGTTGTTGTAAACCCTTCCTATTTTGAAATGATTTATGGATAAATGTTAGCAATAATGTGTATGTTGCAGGAGTTTCAATATTGCAGGAAGACCTCATATCATTAGCCTCAACCAAACCATACCCACCCATGATCACCAAAGGTCGCTAAGTTCACAATCTAAGTCATCATTTCAGAAGGACAACTTGTCATTCTTGTTGAGAAAATCCAACCATCATAGATCTTCAATTTGAGTTTTGAGTGAGTTCCAACCACTTCCTTACCTTATTCCTCCCATCACTCACCTTCCCTAATCTCCATACCACTGTCCAAATCACTCCTTATGCTTTTGGCCTCTTCCTGTAGGAAAACAGGGGATTCTATAGGTGAATTAGGACATCCTGTAGGTAGACCTGTAGTGGCTTGTTTTGAGCCCGATTTGTGAAAAATGCATCACGAAAGCTAGGAGAAGACCCCTGCTTTCCTCCCAAGCCATTTGACCCATCACACCCATCTCTATCCACACCTATCCCACCTACCATGCAATCAAGAAGGATTAGCATTCATGTTTTCACAAAAAGACAAAAAGAAAAAGGTTGTTATGCTTATTCATGTGCACAATAGTTAAGTGTTTGATTAAATCAAATTTCATGCTTAGGTTAGTTAGGATTTCACAGGTGTTAAATTAGAATTCTTCTGAAGCAAGGTATCTTAACAAATAGCTAGATGAGTTGTGTGTTTTAGGCATCTATTTCAATCTTTCATTATTGTAGTAGGTAGCATTTCAATCCTCTCAATTAGGGTAAAATTCCCCTTTCTCAATTGGTAATCAAACTTCTTCTAAATCAATAGAATGCTAGTTTGAGAAACCCTAGTGGCCTATCGCCTAGCTCAGTAGTGACAAAGAGCAGACCCATTACATCTACTTGTGTATATAGCACTGTCACCTTCAAGTTTGTATGAACCTCGTGTTGATGAAGTAAAGTTGGTAGCCCAAGAGTTGCGACATTCTTACTACAATACTGGTGCTCATAAAACCTATAAATTTATGGTTACTTGTTCTATTATTATTTACATTGAGAAATATTTTATTTTGTCGTTCCATTTAGGAGAATAATTTAATTTGGTTTCATAAATATCGTTTACAACCTCTATCATTAGAATATCCATTTTGTGATCTAGTTACGTTACATTTTTGCCTAGTTTATTTTTTGTAATATAAATCTTATATATCATGTATCATAGTTTAACTTTTGTATTATAACATTCATTTACTGATTCTGTAGCAGTAGTTAATGTATTTTATTTTTTTGTTTTTGTAAGTTTGGTAGGTCCTTCCTTTTTCATTAATATATAAAAAGAAAGTTACATCCACATACAGATTGTTAGGTGGCCTCAACTTGCCCAGAGGGAAACCAAGTCTGTCGGCCACCTAATAAAGTGATATGCCATCTAGTAACAAAAAATAACAAGTCTTTCTAACCAAGCTAAATAAGTCTGATTGTCTTTGCATTGCCTGAATTCTATATACCTAAAAAATAGCTATCAAAATACTGAAAACTAAATGCTTCCCACATACAGAAAAGAAAACAAAACTGAGAGACCAACTATCAAACTACTTTTCACCATCAGCAGATGCAGACTCCACCAGAGCCGGGTCCTTAGCATTGGATCCTAGGAGCTCTGTCTGTGGGAGAATACAAGGAAGATGTTCTTTAATATGCCAAAGTTAGGCATCCTTCTTTTGCATATGAAATTGGAGCTTCTGAAATTCATGTTTGTAGTCAGGAAAATCCTGTACTACTGCTGCCATACCCACAAAAATCTGTTCCAAAGCTTTTGCCAGGATACCCTTCATAGACCAATACAAGAATAAATTTTGTTTAAATTGAGTGACGTGGCCTCAGGTGTTCCTTGCCTAAATTCTATATACCTAAAAACATAGCTATCAAAATACTGAAAACTAAATGGTTCCCACATACAGAAAAGAAAACAAAACTGAGAGACCCACTATCAAACTACTTTTCAGCATCAGCAGACACAGACTCCACCGGAGCTGGGTGCTTAGCATTGGATCCCAAGATCTTTGTCTATGGGAGAATACAAGGAAGATGTTCTTTAATATGCCAAAGTTGGGCATCCTTCTTTTGCATATGAAATTGGAGCTTCTGAAATTCTTGTTTGTAGTCAGGAAAATCATGTACTACTGCTGCCATACCCACAAAAATTTGTTCCAAAGCTTTTTCTAGGATACCCTTCATAGACTAATACAAGAATAAATTTTGTTTAAATTGAGTGAAGTGGCCTCAGTTGTTCCTTGGGTTTGACACCATATCTCGGCAGTCTTCTACATCATTTTCTATCGTGCCTGCCTACCTGTTCAAATCTTCTTCTGATTCTTCCATTAACTACCGAATTTCTTCTGATGTGCCTTCATGATAGGTTGTAGCCACATCATTTATGATGTTGGAGACTGGCTTTTGGCCCCAAGTTTTGCCCCAAAGGAGCTGGGATGACCTACCGTCAAGGCCCCCCTGGTTCTTCTACTATAGCCCCTAGAGGATGGGCTTCTTTCCTATGGTTTTGTCGACCAAACCATTTCCTTATGCCTACACTTTGTTGTGGAGGTTGTGACTAATCTAGTTACTTGCGCAGGTGGTATCCTAAGCCCATAAGCTCCCAGCCTCTAGGAGACACTATCTCCCCACACACTTGCCATAAAAGAAGCATGAACCAACAATTTCTAGTATAGAACTCGAGGGATCACCCCCATCTTCTTCCATTGCAGACGTCCCTTACTAACCGACCCGAACAATGATGCGACCCCCATTTCCAAGAGCTAGTCATTAACCAGTGTGGGGAAAAGCCAAGACCGCCACCTCACCTACTCTTGTGTCGATCAACAAAACTTAGCACCACCACCCTTCAACAATCCTTTACCATACACTACACGATTATTGATTTCCCTCGTAGAGCAACTTACCAAGTACCAAAACGTAATGGCATTGTCACCTTCAGCAGGAACCTTAATAACTTGCATGCATGTAGCCACCACACCTTATGCCTCGAGCATGTGGAGGGTGGTGGGTCTGTACCTCAAGGATACCCCCATTAATTCACCATGATGGCATTTCCCTCCAACTCACACCTCGATTGGGGGATCAGTTCAGAGGCTTGGAAGCTTTGAAAACTATGTCCCCTATCTTGCTCCAGGATCTCTTTCAGGGGTTTAACTTACCTTCTAGGGGTTGAGTAGGCCAAGATAACTCTAATGGCTTGTTTCAGTAGAACCAACTCCAATTATATAAGAATTTTGCTACTTTGTTTCCTTCTCTTCTAACATGGGTTGTGATGATATAGTCAAAATTTTGGAGAATCTCACCTACCTCTTGCACCATTCTGGAAGTTCTCCAACTGTGGTTGAGCTTGTCCCATTTAGCCCCCTGACTCAACTTTTTAACAATGCCAATCACTAATTTGGAGTCTCCTTCCACCACTAGCTTCTTATAACCCAACTTAATAGCCATGAGAAGACCTTGTTTAACTGCTGCAAATTTTGCTTCATTATTACTCGCATAGCCACAGTGGTCAACATATATTAGGTGTGTTTTCACCCGAGAGTCTCTAAAGAGCCCCCCAAAACCTGCGAGGCCTGGGTTTCCTTTCGAGGCTCCATCAAAGCTTAACTTGATGAACCCCTCCGGAGGTGTTGTGAAGTGTTGCAAGGAATCCACATGGGTCGTTATAGGTTTTGATAATTTAGGGGAAATCATTGATGTTGATAGATTCAGGTGATGGAGGATTCTAGCCTCTTGGGGAGATACCTTCCAGTCATCCAGTTGCCATTTCTCAGCCAAAATTGTTTCTCGAATGTTTTAGGTGACCCCGATACAAACTTCTTCCTGATATTGTTGGTTGTTCTTAAAAATCCTTTGGTTTCTCTCTTTCCATATAGCCCAAAGTGTAAAGCCCAGAGCCAGTCCTCAGGCCCGATTAAGGATTGGGCTTGAAAATAGACCTGTCTGCCATAGAAGGATAGATTCTCTAATGATTTGATGATCTTTGTCCAACCATCCAAAGAGGTCCTCCACTTGCCTCCAATTTTTCTCCTCAAAAGAACATGAGTTTAAAAGGTGTTCTAGATCCTCATTATGTTGACCACATAGAATATAGTATGAGGGTCTGTAGATACCCCTCTTTTGGAGTTGGTCCCAAGTGAGGATTCTACCTCGACATACTAGCCAGAGAAAGTAAGCTACTTTTGACCACCATCCACCTGTCCAGATCTTCTTCCAAATTGGGTGATGGTGACCATGACCCCATCTTGCCCTTAGATTATAAGCCTCCTTGATGGTAAATGTACCCCTCGTAGTGTATCCCCATCTGAGGATGTCTACTCCATCCTGAATTGTGAGCTTCCTGGATTCTAACTCTCAATCCAATTGTTGCCATTGATCTGAATCGATGGGTTGTGGCCAATCCTGGTGCTCTTTCCATTTCCTCCATCCATCATTAGTCAAGGTGTCTTTCCAATAATGATCCACCGTATAGAAGTTACGACCATTTGTATACAGGAATAAATCACTCAGATCTTATCTCCCAAATAGTTTTTCTCTCTATTTCCATGAATCCTACCAAAACAGGGTTTTTTTCCCATTTCTGATTTCCTAGAAAAAAAATTGTTTGATGAGGTCATTGTTCTGTACTACCAGATTCCATATTGCTAAGCCTTTGGGAGGGTCTTGGTATCTAATAATGTCTTCGGTGTGAATTGGCATGCCATATTTTCTAGTCCATATTTGTTTCCATAGGTCAAATCCTCCTCTTATCCAATGCCACCAGAGTTTGGCTCCCATTACTTGATTCAGTGTGAGAGGGTCTCGGAGTCCCAGTCCCCCTTCCATCTTTGGCTTTGTTAGGTTCAAACATGAGACCAATGCCCATTTCTTCAACCACTGTGTAACTCCCCATAAGATTTTTTTAAAGGTTTAAATCATCTTTGCACGTGAATTTTTTGGGGTTGCCATCCCTAAAATTTGGTAGCTTAGGATGGATTAGAGAAAATATTTTAGGAGGATAGTATGACCAGCTAGATTGAGGGATCTGAAGGCCCAACTACTAAGCTTCAATTGGAATTTTTGGAGCAGAGATTTCCAGCATGAGGTTTTTAAATAGTTCAAAGATAAAGGCATGTCAAGATACTTGGAGGGTAAGGAGCTGATGCCGAAGCCCAACACCCAAGCCAAAAAGGTTTGAATTTTTGTCGAGGTGTTGAAAAAGATGATACAAGATTTATCATTATTTATCATGGTCCTCGATGCCTCCATAAAAACTTGAAGAATATCTTTTATGCGCCGAGATTCTCACAGAGATACATGGCAGAAGAGCATAATGTCATCCACAAATTGCTGGTGCGTGATAGGGATGTCATTGCCCCACAGCCTCAGACCATGGATCTGAGAAGCCATAGCTTCAGACTTTAGATATCTACCCAGACCTTCTGCCACCAGGATGAAAAGGAATGGAGAGATAGGGTCACCCTGTCGCAGGCCACGAGAGGGGTTGAAGGTTCTAGTGGGAGAGTCGTTAAGAAGAATGGAAAAAACAGGAGAGGAAACCATGGAGAGGACCCAGTTAATCCATCTCTGGTCAAAACCATAAGATTTTAGGATGTTGGTGAGGAATTCCCAATTAATATGGTCATAAGCTTTGGAAAGATCTAGTTTTATCATCATGCCCGGGGATTTAAGATGCTTCAGAGAGTGAAAATATCTTGGGAAGTGACAAAGCCATCAAGGATCTGACGACCTTCTACAAATCCCATTTGTTATGGGGAGATAAGATTCAAGAGCAGAGGCTTGAGGCATTTAATAGTGAGTGTGGCAATGACCTTGTATATGACATTACAGAGTGCAATAGGCCTAAACCCTTGGGGACCTTCAGACTTGGACATTTTAGGTATTAGAGTAATGAAAGTAGTGGTTAGTCTCGGACACACCTTTTGGTTGCAACACGATTCATCAAAACATCTAGACTAGGAGATTTATTTTTTCCATACCTTTGACAACATCCTCTATTTCCTCCAAAGTGGGTACCCTCATAAGGGCAAGGTTCTAATCCCTTGAAATGAGATGAGGGATGTTTTGTGTGATTCTATGAATGGCCTCAGACCTATCCTAAGTGGGTTCAAAAAGGAGGGATTGGAAATGGTTGACTGCCAAATCCTCCATTTCCTCATGTTGAACCAGTCTATTCCCTACTTCATCCTTTAGTGATAAGATCATGTTGTGTTGGCAGTGTTGGATCATGGATTTGTGGAAGAAATGAGTATTTCATTCCCCTTCATGAATCCATTGAACTCAGGACTTCTGCTTCCATAATATCTCTTCTTATTTTCGTCACTCCTCTATTTTGTTGATTAATCATCCTTCCTATTTAATTAGGTCTTTAGATATGCCCCGACTGATGATCTTCTATTTTATTTCCTGCATTTTGTTGTTCAATTAATGTTGGTCTTTCACGATATGACCAAACTCTTCCTAGTTCCATTTCTTGATCTTATACTTGAGTTACCTCAGCTTCAGTTGGAAGGTATGCATTTTATTTCTTCCTTGTTATTCACTCTCCTTCCACTAGCTTTCCACCTTCTTCATGAGTGTGGGGTCCCTTAGCCATAAGGATTCAAATCTAAAGTGGCAGTTCTTAGGTCCAAGTTTTAGGTCTATCTTCAATCTGATTGGCCAATGGTATGATCCCATGCATGGGAGGATCGAGGCCTCAAGGAAGATATCACGATTGATCACTTGCTTAGAAATCATAAAGCAATCCAAACAAGATGTGATCTGATGTGTGTCCCCCCTCCTGTTATTCCAAGTGTAGACTCCATTATTCGTTGGCATGTCCACAAGGTGCAGATCAATGATTATTTCTCTAAATTCCTCCATGTCTGCATCTGGTCTTCAAATTCCCCCTTTTTTCTCATCTAAGGACGATATTATGTTGAAGTCTCCTCCTACTATCCAGAGATCTTATGGATTTACTTTTCTCAGTATTTCAAGGTTTTGGAGAAAACCCCCTTTTTCTCCTAGAATGTGAGGCCTGTATACCCTTGATAGTAGATCCCAATCTCTGGTTCTAATGTCTTAGAATTTTCCTGAAATAATTTTGGGGAGGTTGATCCAGTCCTCAAATATTATTTCCTCAAGGTTCTAGAGGATAGCAAAGCCTCCAACACTACCCCTGACATCCTGAGCAACTACCTCATACTGGGGCTTAAAAATCTTCACAATCTCCATTAACTTTGCTTCCCAGATGTTAGTTTCTTGGATCACAATGATACTGGGTTTGTCTATTTTGAGCCCATCTTTCAAATATCTTTGTTTTCCTCTACTGTTGAGGCCTCTTACATTCCATGATGTAATAATCATTTATAAGGTTTGTTGAGTTGGTGGAAGATCGCCAACAGTAGCACCACTCTTCCCGAATTAATCAGCATTTCACCTACCACCTGGATGGACTCATTCAAATTCTTTCTCCCATGTTTCTTTCCTCCTTTTCCATGAAGTCCATGTTCTTCCCCTTGGCTTATTTGGGATCCCAATTGTTCAGGTTAATCTGAAGCTATCGTCCCTTGTTTGGCTTTGTATTGTTGAAAGTTTTATTTATATAATTGTTTCTAATCCTCTGGTATGAATCGTTCGTTCAAATTCCTCCATTCGTTCAATAACCTTCACATGACTTGTTCCTTTGTACTGAGATACTCCTTTTGGATGTCGATCTCCATGTTAGCTTGTTTTATTGGTTGTGTGGGGGCCTCTTTGTCCTGGGGTTCCTCTTCTGCCTTTATTTTGGTATTTTTTCCTCCCTTCTGCAGAGTTGTGTGATTTTCCTGGCCTGGAGATGCAATATGATCACCAATGGCTTCTTCCTCCTCTGTGAGGATGTCATATCTATTGTTATTATGTAGACCTTTGCTGGGTGGCAGCTGAGGCAGGGTCTGTGAAATCTTCTGATTCCATTTTTTCCTTTGAACTTCCTAAAAACCCTCAGCATCCTCTCGTAGTTTGGCCTGACCATTGGTGTTAGGAGGCGCTTGGGGGTTTGAGTGGTTCAGTGGGCAGTCACGATACAAATGTCCATATTCATGGAATCTATGGCACCTAAAGGGTGTATGTTCATAGTCTAGGGGTTGCTGCCATACCTCATCATGGTATTCTAGCTTAATGAATTCTGGTAGAGGCTTTGTTATATTCATGTACACATAGATCTTAGCATAGGAGGTGTACCTTCCCCAATGTGTTGAGTCTGCAACTTTAAAAAATCTCCGAATAGATTTTCCGCTTCCTTCTAGGATGTTTGGGTCCCAGAAATCTATCGGTAGGGAAAATAACCTAACCCACACTGGGGCTGCTAGAAATTTCTCCTGGTCAGTGTTATAACACTCTTCCCAGTGCCTCATGAAAAGCCCCCCATTGTTGAAGAAGTAAGGCCCATTTTCAAACACCCTTTCCTTATCCTCTAAACTGGTGAAAATTACTATAAAGAAGCCTCTAGCCCTCGGCTTCAGCTCTATGTGGCCTTTTGGTTACCATTTGTGTTGAATCCATTTTACCAAATCCTTTTCAATAGGCTAGACCCCAATAAAATTACAGATTAGTGCATGATCCTTCATAAACTTTTAGTAGGTCTCTAGTCTGTTGCTGGGTATCACAAACCTTGGTTTTTTAATTGCCTGCAAAAGGCATTGACCTCACATGCGAGCTTTCCATTGGGAACCAAGGACTGGGGATCCCTTCCCGTTTCCATTCTGGTTACCAACAGCTGCCGCCATGCCTTGGGTACTCGTTTCTCCTACCGTGATATTTCGGTAGGAGGGGATCTCTCCCCTCCCCGCAAACACACTCATTCCATCTGTTAGTGCATCAGATTGCAGCATGGTCAAGTAGTTAGGTACAATGCCACAATCATGATTTTGTTGCAGAGTTTGCAAGGTTTCCCTTCAGAAACACTAGCAGATCGATTCATGAACTCTCCTTTTCATTACTTTTTAACTAAAAAAGATACTATGATTTTTCTTCGTATGACTCGTTTAAAAACTTTACTAATGCATTATATTTTTAATTCTAATTTCTAAATGAAATATATAAATTGGAATTATTTAGTATATCACACTTTATTAATAGTGAAAAATCAACTTTTTGTTTTAATACTCATATTAGATTTAGGTTGTTTGATTCCTATCATTTCATTTGTATAGCTAACTTGATAATTTAATTGTCGTTTATTTTAACCATAATTTAGAGTAGGATTAATGTAGATTAGTATAGGAAAATTGTAGTTTAGATTAGGATTAGATTTTTCCATATTCACTCCTTCGTAAGAATAAAGGATCCAAGGTAAACAAATCATATAAACCCGCCAGGGTTGACTACTCCAAATGGCTTGGGTTATTAACGAGCCTCAATCTGGGTCACTTCCTCCCTATTGACTTAGGTGTGAAAGCACTCGCATCAACAAAATGATGCTAGAAGGATGGCTTATCCAACTGTAAATGTGAAAAAGGTAGTCAAAAATTCCAAAACATTAGGTCACCTATTGTCACCCAGAGTCGCACTGACCCTCCCCTTGCTGAGACTTCAGCTAGCTCTCAACGACAACTCGAGCAGGCCAATAGTGAGCCTACTACACCAAATCAACCATATTCACAAGCTAAAATTGATGAGGTTCTTCAATGATCTAGAGAAATTATCTCTCGAACTCAAGAGAGATATGAAATAACTTCTTCTCTTCAAAGAAGACTATCTCAAAACATAGTCTCTCCTCTTGACCTTAACTTACAAGAACCCATGGTACTAGATTCTCACGAAGGCATACCTCAAACTACTGCCATAGTAAATGATAGGTTGCACAATATTCTTACTGGTAAAATCATTGACTTCAAACAGTCTACATCTGAGCCACCTTCTGGTAAGTCCAATTGATCGACTTTTCTTAGAGGATCTGGTTCTCCACCTTCCCCACCTAGTTCACCCTCTTCCTCAGGAAACTCTTCTTGTGAAGAAGGATCCTATGAGTCTTAAGAATAAAAAATATCCCCTAGGATGGTGGATAACCAAAGCAATCCCATAAATAATTAAGACAACTTACAAAATTATCCCATAAACCCTTGTCTTGATCAAGATGCGGTTGTCTTTCATGGTGTGCAACATCCTCTCCCAAGGAACCCTCACAAGTTCCTTCCAAAGTTTGATCTTGATTCGAAGAAACTTGTTGAGGATCACATCAAATATTTTATGCTAGGTATAGGGAAAAATAACATTCAACATGAGGATGTAATGTGTAAACTATTCCCTTATACATTTGAGGGAAAAGCCACTACATGGTATTTTTCTCAGCATCCATATAGTATTGTTTTATGGGGGCAACTTGAATCTATGTTTCTTGAACAATTTAGAGATGACAAGCCACCATAGGTTTTAGTCGATGAACTGTCAAACATAAAAATGCAGAATAAAGAGAAGGTCAAAGACTTCAAAGTTATATTTCTTTCATTGAAAAACAAGATCCCTGTTGAATATTTTCTAGCTCAAAATCTAATTGTCGCTTATTATGTAAAGGATTTACCTCATGACATAGCCATGTGGGTAAAACAAGAATAAAAATATACTTTACAGGTATCCTTTAAAGAAGCCTTGTTAGTTGAAAAGGACATTCTTAGTCTGAAACCGAGTATTAATAAACAATATGACTCGACCTCTTCTTCCGGCAAAAAAACATAGAAACATCAAAACAACCTACAGTCAAGAAAGTCCAGTCAGCTTTAGATCTAAAGAGCCTCCAAAATCTTATAAATAAATTATCTAATTAAATAACCTATCTTAAGATAGGAAAATATGAACGACCAACTATCAGGGGAAATGTTAAGCAATCATTTAGGAGACCACCTCCTCATAAATCACTTCCCCTTAATGAAGGTTTGAATGTTGAAGGAATGGAAAATATTTTACAGGATTTGACAATATATCTTGACTTAACCTCAGATAATAGTGAGGAAAAGGAAGTTGAAATTGATTTTGGAAATCAAGATGAAACTCAACCTCCTGATTTTTTGTTGAATTTATTTGAAGATCTTAGCCCTGTTTCTACCCGAAGTAAATCTTTAGTTGAAAGCAAAACACCATCTACACCATATAAAAATGTAAATAAACAAACACCTAACACTCACAAATATATTGTTTAAAATATACAATATGATCCAATAAATGACCTTAAGAAAATAAAATATAATATCTCGTTGTATGAGCTATGGAAAATTACTATAATTCAGAATAAAGTTCAGCAACATATTGATGGCTTGAAAGCTCCTGCAGGTAAAGATGTAGCTTCTTTTGACAAGTATTCCTTAGAAAATGTTCAGATATTGAAACGCCCCACAAACAACTCTTCCACTCAGAAAAATAAACCCCCATTATTTTTGTTAACTCTTGAAATTTGTAACTGTAATGTCCAAAATTGTATGATCGACACATGTGCTTCTTGTAATGTGATGGCAGTTTCAATTTTCAAGGGGATTAATGCACAAATGGAACCTTTTGACTTAAAGATTGTACTATTGGATATAACTTATGTCAAAGTGGTAGGGGAGTTGAATGACATTCTTATAAAATTTTAAGAAGATCATAGAGTCCATCAAATTTTAGATATTGTGATTGTTAACATTCGTAAAGTATATGGATTGTTTTTTAGTAGGGATTGGCTACAACACCTTAACAAAATTATTGATACTAAATTTACTCAATGATGGCTACCCTACAAAGGGGAACCAAATAAAACTATAATTAATAAGGATCCATACATAAAACATATAGTTACCGATTTAAATGATTCAAATGAACCAGTTAGGGCAAATGATTTCATGTCTATTGTATGTTATTTTAGAAATTTTGTTGATTTTTCTCCGGTTTTGAATTTAGAACAACAATTTGATTTGGAAACACTCAATGTATTAATTACAACTGATCATAAAATTATTGATTTCAATAATGTGTCGAATCTTGATAAATCTGAAATCTGGTCATTGTATTTCGATGGTTCTAAGTCCAAAGAAGGGGCTTGTGTTGGATGTATGATTTTAGATCCTAATAGAAATATAGTTTTTATCAGATGTAGATTAGAATTTCAATGTACTAATAATGTTTCAAAATACAAGGCTCTTATTCATGGACTCTGTAAAGCTCAGGATCTTGGGGTTGAATGTTTGAGAGCTTATGGTGATTATGAGATAATTGTTAAGCAAGTAAAAAATTATATTCACTACCTTTTAGTTCACTTGAAGGCTTATTGATTCTGATTCTAGAACTGAAAATCAAGAAGCAAATTTGTTAGTTAATGTAGCTTCTAGATTGATTCCTACTGAAAATTTTGAACTTGATTCTTTTTCAATTGAATTTCTTTTTAGACCATCTATACCTAACAACATCACTAATTGGTCTGTGTTTGACGATGCCAAATAGATAATCGATTTTATGGATATGGATGGAAATTTTAAAGATGTAGTTATTGATGAGACTACTCATGATGAAAATTTTGTTAGATGATCCAAAATACATAAACTATAGTTTAATTATTTAGAGTCTAATATTCAATTATCTAGAATATTTAATTAAATATTAGAGACATTTTAGAATAGCTAATTTTTGTAAAAGATACAACATCTAGAAAGGTGTCCTATAATCTCCATTATTATCAACTGACTAACCCTAATATGTTAGGTCTGGGCATCCCTCCCCCATCCATCGAGCTCAAACCCACTAGGGGCAGACCTACAAAGATCTCCAAAGCCATCAAATCTTTGGGGCAGATGTGGCCCAGGGGTACCAGAACACCATTGAAAGGGCACTTAGAGCATCCGGCAACCTCGGCTATGTTCCCTGATGAAGTGGCTTTCTTACAACTGTAGGGGGTTGGCCAACCCTTCCAAAAAACTAGCCCTAAAGCGACTCTTGCAATGTATACCATGTGACATGATCCTTTTACAGGAAACCCTGGGGCCATCAGAACAGATTATTAGGACCCTTCAAGCCATCTTACCCGGCTGGCACTTCCAAGCTTTGGATGCAGCAGGAAGATCTGGGGGCCTAGCCATTGGGATAAATCCCCTTTCTATAAGGGTGATCTCTTCTTGGGGTGGCCAGGGTTTCCTGGGCATGGAATTTTTCTCGGCTGAATTAGGAAAACAACTTCGTATCTTTAATATCTATGCTCCAAATCAAAACAGGCTGGCCTTCTAGCAAACCTTGCTGGAAAACCCCTTGATCAGCAAATCCACAATTATAGGGGGTGACCTGAACTTCTCCATTGGACATGAGGAATCCTGGGGGCACCACTCGCAGCTAGACCCTCTCTCTGAACAACTGAGCTCCCTCCTAGATCAATATGGACTCATAGATGTTCCCATGAACAAGAAGATGCCAACATGGCATAATAGACAAACCGAAGAAGCTGCCCTTGGTCGAAGGCTTGACAGATACCTTATTCAGGAAGACCTCCTCCAATCCCTCTCCATCTACAGGTAATGGGTGGGTTCGAGGGGCATCTCAGATCACTCTCCCATATACCTGGAAGTGGTTGGTTCATTCAGAAAACCTAGGGTGCCATTCAAATTTAACTCCACCTGGTTAAAGGACCCCGACTACATCAAGATGGTTTTGGAGTTTTGGCAAGCTCAACCCCCACTCATGGACCAGAGGAAGGTTGTTGGGTTCTGTAGCAACCTGAAACAACTAAAGATATTAACCATTGAGTGGGCTAAAAGGAAAAAGGCTAGAGATGATCACACCCTAGCTGACATCGAAGCTCAGTTGGCCTCCCTCACGGATGAAAGTGGGCATGGTTACATATCCATCAAAGCTAAGTTACATCTAGTTGATCTGGAGACACAGAGATCTAAGATCCTACTTGACCAAGAAGAAACATGGAGACTCAGAAGTAGGGCAATTTGGCTTCAAGCAGGGGATGGCAACACAAAGTTCTTTCATAAATATGAAAATGGAAGGAAAGCTAACAATACCATCTGGCAGATGCCCTTAAACCTAGATCAGATTGCCACCACTCACCTACAGCTTGCCCTTTTCGATATCTCACACTTCAAGTAGCTTTTCAAAGCTCCACATGGAACATCCATTGCTGAAATCATTAGCATTATAGGCCATTTCCCTGGCTTTGTGGAACTTGAAGGGATGGAGGACCTTATAAAACCAGTTTCCATGGGGGAATTAGAAAGCACTCTCAAGTGGTTCAAGAAGGACAAAAGTCCGGGACCAGATGGTTGGTCGGTGGAACTCTTCATTGCATTCTTTGACATAATTAGACCAGACCTACTGGGGGTGGTGGAAGAATGTTATGCTCTTAACCTGCAAAGTAATACCCAAACACAGAATATGCGAAGAAAAGATACCCAGAACATAGAATATGCGAAGAAAAGATACCCAGAACACAGAATAGCAATGATTTTATTATTCAGAGAGAAATGTTCACAGGCCTCTTCGAGGGGGCAACCTCCAATAGAGAAGAGCTCGATTACAAAAACAACACACGATACTCCTCGCAGGGAGTCTCTATCCTTTATATATGACTCATACATGCAATACCACGGGCCAATACCGTGGGTTTTATTAATACCATCTATCTAATACTACCGCCCATTTGCAACTAACTGTGGTCCTGTCATTAATTGCGGGTTAACCACTTACAAATATTAATAGGGCTTTATTGACTCTTGACTATGGCGTGATCCCATGACATAAATAAGGGGGTTAGGGTGGGACCCTAACATGCCCTCCCCCTTAAGACTAGCCTTGTCCTCAAGGCTGAAGCTACGGAAACTGCTGAAGAATAGTGGCTGGTTCCCAAGTTGCATCTTCCGGAGAGGTGTCTTTCCATTTGACGAGGACCTCCTTAATCATGCGGCCGCGCAGGTGCTTGTCTCGTGTGTCTAGAACCTGTTCGGGTTGAAGCCAGATTGACCCTTCTTCATCTAATTCAGGTAGACTGGTTTGAACTCGACAATTGTTCCCAATCACTTTCTTGAGGCACGATACATGGAAAACTGGATGGATTTTTGCCGTAGGGGGCAAAGCCAACTTGTAAGCCACTTCTCCAATGCGCTGAAGTACTTGGTATGGTCCATAGAATTTTGGAGTGAGCTTTTGACAACCCTTATCTTTGAGTGATGTTTGCTTATATGGTTGCAGCCTCAAAAAGACCTGATCCCCTTCTTGAAATTGGCGCTCTGAGCAGTGTTGGTCGGCCTGTTGCTTCATGCGGTTCTGAGCTTGATGAAGATTCTCGCGAAGATGGGCGAGCATGGTTGCGCGGTGTTGTAGGAGTTGATCCACTGCTTGTACTTTGGAGCATCCCTTGAGATAAGAAGTAGGGGAAGGCGGATGTTGACCATAGACTGCTTCATAGGGAGTCATTTTGGTGGTGGCATGATAGTTGGTGTTATACCACCATTCAGCCAGAGGTAACCACTGTGCCCAAAGGTGTTGCTTTTCTGAAGTGAAACACCTAAGGTAGGTTTCTAGACATTTGTTGACGGCTTCGGTTTGACCATCTGTTTGCGGATGATATGAAGTACTAAGTTTGAGTTGAGTGCCTTGTATTCTGAAGAGTTCCTGCCAAAAATTGCTGGTGAAGATCGGGTCGCGGTCGGACACTATAGAAGTGGGCATGCCATGTAATTTGAAGATCTGATCCATGAAAGTTTGAGCAACCAAGGTAGGTGTAAATGGGTGGGGTAGGGCGCAGAAATGAGCATACTTCGACAGTTGATCCACAACCACCATGACGACTGACTTGTTCCCTGACTTTGGAAGACCTGTAATGAAATCCATAGAAACCTCCATCCAAATTGAGGCCGGAATGGGCAATGGTTGTAAGGTGCCTGGTGTGTTGACGGTTTCCCCTTTGTGGCGTTGACAGACATCACATTCGGCTACGAAAGTAAGGACATCCTTTTTCATGCCTGTCCAAAAGAATGATCTTCTGGTGTGAGCATACGTCTTCTGAAAGCCCGAATGTCCTGCAATGGGAGATGAGTGCAATTCTGCCAAAAGGTGACTTTTGAGGGTAGATGTTGGTGATATTACGACTCTGTCCTTGTAGCGAAGAATATCATTCTGCCACGAGTAGCCCTTGCGGGAATTAGGATCTACCTTCAATTGAGAAATGAGTTGGGAGAGCCCTGTGTGTGAAAACCATTCCCTGCGAGCCTCTTCAATCCAGTCTGGAATGGGGAGGGAAATTGCGAGTAGAGTACTTTCCTCCTCAAATTGGCGCGACAATGCATCTGCTACACTATTGTCTTTCCCTTTCTTGTAAATGATCTCATAATCATATCCCAGCATTTTGGCTAACCATTTATTTTGTTGTGGGGAGGATAGGCATTGCTCCAAAAAATATTTAAGACTGTGATGATCTGTGCGGATTTGGAAACGTCGCCCCAATAAGTAAGGTCGCCAGGTCTCGACTGCATGTAAGATGGCCATCATTTCCTTCTCGTAGGTAGATTGGCCCAGATTCCTCCCACTGAGTTGTTAGCTGGTGAAGGCCAATGGTCGCCCTTCCTGCAGTAAGACTGCTCCAATACCTGTACCCGAAGCATCACATTCAATGACAAAGGATTTGGTGAAGTCAGGTAGTGCTAAGACGGGAGTGGAACACATGGCGTTTTTGAGAGCGGTAAATGCCTGTTGTGCTTCCTCATTCCAGAAGAAGGAATTTTTCTTTAGGAGTTGAGTGAGGGGCTTTGCTATGCGGCCATAGTTGCGGACAAATTTACAATAATAGCCTGTTAGACCCAAAAATCCTCTCAAGCTCTTCAGGGTCTTAGGTTGAGGCCATTCTTGCATTGCCTGGATCTTTTTGGGGTCCACCTTGACACCTTCACGCCCCACAATGTGGCCCAAATACTCAACTTCTTCCATGCCAAACGAGCACTTAGACATGGTCTTTGATAAGCCTCATGAGCTTCCACCCTCGCGAGGCTTATCAAAGACCAATTTGCATATTCATGGCGATTATTCGCCTCCTCGTGGGCTGGCTCCTTGCCCTTCGAGAGTGCATTCTGTATCTGGATACTTATTCCTTTAATCTCATGTTGTATTTCGTTCACCGAAAATTGGATGGAGTTCACCTGGTCTTCAATTTTTTCCATCCTTTCATTGGCCATCGCTTGAGCGCGAGTCTCTACCATACACCAACCTGATGAAAAATTAGGACCGCCTAAAATTTTTTTACTAAGAAATTGAATGGTACCACCTTGCTCAGCTCGTCGTCCTGATTCTGATGGGCTAGGTCACCAATAAGCGCCCCGGAAGATCTCAGACTTTTTTTTTTTTTTTTGGAAAACTCCTAACGGAGTTTTACTCCTTCCTGATCAATACTGCAGTCGCCAAATCCTAAAAATGTCAATGCCGCCAAAAGTCCTGCGAAAATTATATCCAGGTACAGGAACCCTTCACAACTACTCCGATCTGGTGGATCTGAGAGATCTGAATGGTGGGACAACTGCTGTTGCTGATCTAATGGAGCTGCGGGGCTGATGTCTGCTGCTGCTGCACTTGCTGATCTGGAATAGATGATGTGTGATCCCCCGATAGAAAAGGAACTATGGTCTTGAGGAGTGTCAGGTGCTACAGATCGCAATATACATAAGGGTTTGACAGTAGTACTCGGCCCAATGTTTCAGGGCTCTAACTAAGGAGGATCGACCGTACCCTTAGCCGTACAACCCGACTACCCTATCGTACGGGCGAGTAATCTCTCCGAGTGCTGTTCTCGGTGTACTGTAGCCACAAGACGGCCGAAGGTTTATCTATGGCGAGGTTTCAAGGGAGCTAGGGGGCTTCCTATATACCCAGAGGGTACGTGGAAGACAGTCCGTTCGCGGTTCTGTCCAATGCGCTACTACTCGAAGGGGTACCCACAGGGGTTACAAGGGAGTCCAACAGACGTGACCACCTGTTGTATTTCCTGCATGCATGCCTCCCCAAATCCGCAGGTTTATGTGCTTAACGACAGATCCCGTGGTTTAAAGACGCCGGAACATGTCTCTAGCCAAAAAATTTTTTGCTAAAAATTGGAGATCCCACCGAGCCCTGGAAAGTGCTCTGATACCACTTGTTATTCTCTTAACCTGCAAAGTAATACCCAAACACAGAATATGCGAAGAAAAGATACCCAGAACATAGAATATGCGAAGAAAAGATACCCAGAACACAGAATAGCAATGATTTTATTATTCAGAGAGAAATGTTCACAGGCCTCTTCGAGGGGGCAACCTCCAATAGAGCAGAGCTCGATTACAAAAACAACACACGATACTCCTCGCAGGGAGTCTCTATCCTTTATATATGACTCATACATGCAATACCACGGGCCAATACCGTGGGTTTTATTAATACCATCTATCTAATACTACCGCCCATTTGCAACTAACTGTGGTCCCGTCATTAATTGCGGGTTAACCACTTACAAATATTAATATGGGCTTTATTGACTCTTGACTATGACGTGATCCCATGACATGAATAAGGGGGTTAGGGTGGGACCCTAACAAAGAAAGTTGGACCCTAGGCCGCATACATGCTCCCATCAACTCTACCTTTATTGCCCTTATTCCAAAATCGGACTCCCCAATCTCCTTCAATGACTTTCACCCTATATCCCTCTACAACTGTATCTACAAAATTATTGCAAAGATTATATCAAATCACATCAAGCCAATCTTATTTTAACATATCTCTCAGGAGAAATTTACTTTCCTACAAAACAGACAAATCCATGAAGCCATTGGATCTGCCCAAGAGGCCCTCCACTCCATCAAGCTGAAGAATCTGAAAGGGGTGTGACTCAAAATTGACCTCTCAAAGGCATTTGACAAGGTCAGTTGGTTATACTTAAGAATGATACTCACCCATCTGGGGTTCCCACTGGTGTTTATCAGATGGATTATGGGGTGTATCACTTCAGTTTCCTTTGCAATCCTAATAAATGGTTCTACCTCCCATACCTTTCAAGTGGAGAGGGGAATCAAGCAGGGCTGCCCCTTATCCCCCTTACTTTTCCTTCTGGTTATGGAAGGCCTGAGTAGACTGATTGCGGTGAAGAAGAGAGTTGGGAGACTCCATGGCCTCAAGATCACGGCATAACACATCTACTATTTGTTGATGATATTCTCATACTCCTTGATGGGGGAATACAGGACATCATCACCCTCACAGAGATATTGAAACTTTTCAGTGCAACTACAGGAATGGAAGTAAATGGGGAAAAATCTACTATATCTTTCTCTGATTGCACACAACAAGAAACTCAGCTAGCTCTACAAAAATTCCCCTTCCAAACCTTGGCACTGAAGGACGGACTAAATTACTTGGGATTCAGAATTAAAGCAAATAGTTATAAAATTGTAGACTAGACCTGGTTGATTGCAAAGGTGGAAAAAAGATTAAACATTTGGAGCCATCGCTTACTTTCCAGAGCTAGAAGACTGGTTCTCATAAAAGCAGTGCTGGAAGCAACCCTAGTCTATTGGATGTTCTTGGCCTGGATCCCCCGGGGGATACTACATAAGATACAAAGTTTCTATAGTCATTTCCTTTGGAAGGGACACAAAGAAGGAAAGCATTTTGCATGGGTCAAATGGAGTAGGATCACTACTCCTAAAAAATGGGGCGATTGGGGTTTAAAGCATCTCCCCACTTTCGCACAGGCTCTGGCTGCAAAACTAGGTTGGCTTCTCCTGAAGCACAAGAGCCTTTGGTCGGAAGTGGTCACCCACAAATACATTTGGCTGAGCACTGCCTTGGACTAGCTAAGATGACCCTCATGGAATAGGAAGGGCATATCAGCTATCTGGAGGGCCGTAATAAACACTTCCCATCATTAAAATAGGCCTCATCTGGAGGATTGGAAATGGAGAGTTAGTCCAGATAGGGCTCGGTCCTTGGATTGGCAACATAAATTCCTATCAACTCCCACCAGATTTGATTACCCTACTAAACCTCAATGGTTTTCACTTCATCACACATCTTGGGGACCCCCACAACACATCCATCTTCTAGCAAGCTTTGCATACAGGGGAGGAATGGGACATCCCAGAACATTGGCAAAGATAGTGGAGAAAATATTTGCAGACATTAATAGAATCCCATATGCACCTGAGAGACGAGGAGGATGAAATTCTCTAGGGATATTCAAAGAAAGTGTAGGTTTTAACCCTGTACAGAAATTACCTGCATACAAATTCTAAAACATAGATAATAAACAATGCGAGAGCATAACACGTAAAACACATATACACAGAGATTTTCCCCTAGATCCCAAAACCAGGACTACCAGCTTGATTTTCCATTATGTTCCTTTCAATGTTACAATACATATTCATACATGCTGAAGCATCCAATACCATGGACCAAAAACCATCGCGTCCAAAACCATGTGCGAAAATCATGCACAAAACCATAGGTAGGTCCGCCTAACCTAACATACGGTCCAAAACCAAAATTTTCTGGGGCAGCGTTACCTGCACCCCTCAAACCCCTGTGACTCCCCCCGCTACGCAATCGGTGCAACAAAGGGGGGGCTCCGTGCCCTTTCTAACCCCTTGGTTAACTACGTGGGGTAGTCGTGGAAAGCATAGAACACAACCCAACATTCTCCCACTTGTTGTTTTCTTTTCACAAGGGGCCACAAGAGAGCTTAGTCATTTATCCAGCCCTGCAATGCCCATTTTTTTTCTACACCAAGAGAACTTCTCAGAGCTCATAGATTTTGTCAATGCATCTGCAATATTCTTCAAAGTGTCCACCTTTACCAACAACACCTTTTTGTCTTCAATCATATCCCTCACAAAGTGATATTGAACATCAATGTGCTTTGTCTTTGAATGGTAAGCAGGGTTCTTTGCCAAGAAAATTGCACTTTGGCTGTCACAGTCTATCCTTATAGCTCCCTGCACTAACCCCATACTTGAACACAGTCTCTGCAACCAAACTGCTTCCTTGCTTGCATGAGTTGCTTCCATGTATTCTGCCTCTATAGTTGATAGTGCCACTAGAGATTGTTTCTTACTCATCCAAGAGTGGGGTTACCTGCACCCCTCAAACCCCCTGTGACTCCCCCCGATACACAATCGGTGCAGCGAAGGGGGGACTCCTCCCCCTTTTTAGCCCCCGGGTTAACTACGTGGGCTAGTCATGGAAAGAATATAACACAATCCAACTGAAAGCACACTACTCCCCTGAGGAAGGGAACGAAATCATACATGCTGGTCACAAACCAGATAGTCTGAAGAGCTAGTGGAGTCATCTTTGGAAGTTAAAAGCCCCTCCATGCACCAAATTACTGATGTGGAATATTATAATGGATAAAACCCCTACAGGAGAAAACTTCAGGAAACGGGCATTCCTAGACCCGACTTGGTGTGTACTTTGTCAGGCAGAGGAGGAATTGAACCATCATTTATTCCTCTCTTGCCCCACAACCCAGCAACTCTGGACTTAGGTCCAGCACATGCTAAGATTTCCACATACCTGGAGTGGTCACAATATCCCTACTGCCTGCAAAAGGTGGTGGGAAACAACATCTGAGCCGAGAGATAGGAACCTGTCGCTTATGGTCTACTGGCATATTTGGATGTGCCACAATAACATAATTTTTAGGGGCTGGAATATAGTCTGGACACTGATTCCTCCAAAAATCTGTATGAGCTATGGGGAAATCCCGGGAGAAGAACAAGCTTTTAGGCCCCGGAACATCACACAAGAGATGATCGACAAAGAACACCCCTGGGCCTATTTCGATGGTGCTGCACAAGCACAGGGATGTGGTGGAGGCATAATCCTTTATCTGTCTAATACACATTACTTTCACATTTTCTTGGGGTTGGGTGAGGGCACAAATAATTATGCAGAGCTGATTACACTCCGACATCTTTTATCCTTTGCAATACACAAACAATGCAGACACATACAAATTTTTGGAGACTCCAAAATAGTCATAAACTGGTTCAACAACACAACAACATGCCATGCATATACACTCATAACTATTTTGGATGATATTATTTTTCTCAAAACTCATTTTGTACATATCTCATGCACTCATATTTACAGGGAGCGTAATGAAGATGCGGACAAGCTATCGAAAGAGGCAACGCATCATCCTCGAGGAGAATGGATGATCACAGAGCACTCACCTGAGCAGACCTATCGGTTTTTCCACAGACCATATCTATATTGGGAACTACAGAGGGAAGACAGGCCCTAATATCAACAATTTTTCTGTTAATTATTTTGTATATGAACAACAGCCATGAGTACACCCAACATAGGGTCATTTTGTAGAAATTTACAGTTTTTTGTTTTCTTACAAACTCTACACAGTTGACTATGGTCACGGTATTTGCATATGCCTATGGCATTTACAGCATGTAATTTTCAACAAAATAATGGAAAATACGATTTTTCTCCCCGGGAAAAATCTAGAAAGGTGTCATTTCTTAGGAACTAATTTAGAAAATAGTTAGGAGTGTTGTTATGAGAGAATTAAATGTAAATTGACACTTGTAAATTAAATAAGTGACCCATAACAAAATTAGTTTAAGATACTAACTTATTTAAAGCTTGTTTCTCTTCTCTTGCAAGAGTGTTGAGTGATTGTGTTTAAACTCTTGCAAATTTTATGTAATTTTATTTTCCTTATTAATAAAAATTTGTGTGTCTAAGGACACTTCTGCTACTATTGTGCTATCATAGCAACAGTAATGCAGCTGGTGTGAGGAGGAGATTCCAACATCAAAATATTTTGGAAAAGTCCATTGAATGGATCATCTATTGATTGGTATGAAATTTATTCAGCTTTTATTAAGGAAAATAAATTTGATTTATATAATATTTTGTTGCTGATTTCATATTTTAAATTTGGAAATAGAAGTTTCCATTTTATTTTTTTATCTTTAAAATCACCCCCTTCGAAAGCTATTAAAATTTTTGCAAGGTTGAAACGTTGGAAGAGTACAAGTGTTTTGCCTATGAGAACTGATGTGATGTAGTGTATGGAGGAGGAATATGCCCTATCTAAAGCTTTGATCCTTGTGGCATGTCACTGAGATACGAATGATACATGACCTACGTGTTGAAGGAAAGTGTTGCCCCTCTTTGTCTTGTCCGCCCTGTGACCCTTCTACTTTGGCCCTGACAAACAACAACCTTTGATGATGCTTAACTCCTTTTGTCGAAATCCCATGAGTCATGGTTGCAAATGAATGGGATTTGAACCAATTTATTGAAGTTACAAAGTGTGTGTGACTTTGTGGGTTAGCGGCACTACGTGAGTATTTAATCATGAGAGAAAAGGAAATGAATGTGGCAAACATTTCTACTGATAGATTTGTGTCCGTGCTGTGTAAGTTTATAATCTCTGCCTGAAAGGTTGAAAAATAACTAGTGTGGGAGACCAACGTAAGAGTGAATGACCTCCAGTGTGGGAGACCAGTGAAAGAACCAGTGTGAGGAGCTGTGTATATTAATGAGGGCATGTGAATATGAACCAACATACGTTGAGCCGCCATTGCGAAGCGAAACCATTGCATATTGTAAGCTTCTTCCTCGTCGATGTCAGATTTGTGTTGTCGAATAATTTTGAACTACATGTGGAAAGATCTGCATTGGATATGAAAAAAATCGCAATCATGTTTGAATGATGTCTGCATAGCCTTGAGAAAAAAAAACTGCAAAAATTGCAAGGTCAAATCACATTGCAGATTGATGGATTTGATAATGAGACATGAATACTAGATCTCATGGTCTCCATGATGAAAGAATGATGGTTTGAAGTGTGAAACAAAGTGTAGATATTGTCTAGCCTACATCATCATTGTGAGTCGTAGCAATGAGTTGAAAATATCTAAAATAAATTTCATCATCAATTGTTGCGAGAGGATGGAAGTCCTCGTGTTTTGATGAAGCTCGATAGACATTGAGATGTAAAGAATTTGGGAAGATATGTGAAGCCTATGATTTTTTTTGTAATATTTTGGATTGATAAGTGACAAGTTGATTGTTTTGTTAATTTTGTAAATTTTGGAGCAACAAGGTGTAATTATATTTTGATTTTTTTATTTTATTTTAGTGGGGAGATAAGGTGTGAATTTTTGTAAATTTGAAGTAACAAGGTGTATTTTTTGTATTTTTGGAGTGATAAAGTTGTAACTTGAAGTAATGTTTTTACTTCCGAGGTGGGGGGTTTGAAAAGTTAACTAGCGACAGTCGAAGAAGTCAAATTACAAGAGCATTGGAAAAAAGTCAAATTTTGAAAGTTTCATTGTAAAATTTCAGAGAAGTTGACTAGAGCCAAGTGCAAAGCTTAATCAATTTTCTCCTCTAACGACTATACGAGTGTCAAGGCCAAGCCCCGATAGAACATTTTTTTATGTGTGGTGCTACGTATGGTGTGTTATCCATCTTACTTTTTTCAGTGCATGATCCATATTGGTGCATACATTTACTTTTACAATGTCCAAGCTGGTAAATTTATTTTTCAAGTCTCACAAACTTGAAGGCTCAAAGAACTATAAGACATGGAAGAGGACCATAGAAAGCACTTTTATTTTCAATGTACTTTGGAAAGATGTATGTGATGGTGATGTCAAACCAAACAAACCTAAAGATGCAAACTCACTAGCTAAATGGGAAAGCCACTAGAATGCAACAAAAAGGGTCCTTAGATATATCCAAGGGACAAACTATTTTGGTCTTCTTTACAAAAAGACTAAGAACTTTGTATTTGGTGGATATTTAGATGCAGATTTTGCTGGAAGTATTGATGATCGAGTATCAACATCAACTTATTTGATGAACATGGGGCCAACTGTAGTTTCTTGGAGTTTCAAGAAGTAAGCTATAGTGGCCACTTCTTCAGTAGAAGTAGAATATATATTAGCATCGGAAGCAACATGTAAAATTGTTTGGTTGCAAAGAGTTTTGCAGGATTTAGGCATTCCTCAAGCAGAAGCCACATCTTTATTCATCGACATCTAATCAGCCATTAAGATTGAAAAAAATCCAGTCTTCCATTCCAAAAAAATCACGCGGACACAAAGTACCAGTACATCAGAACACTCATTGCAAAGGATGTCATCAAATCGAAATATTGTCCTTAAGAAGATCAGATTTCAGACATCTTCACAATATCACTTGGCAGGATCAAATTTACTAAGTTCAAGGATGAACTTGGTATCTGTTGTAATGTATATTTGGGTCAAAGGGGGGAATACAAAATACATAAACTATATTTTATGTATTTTGGATCATCTAAAATTTAATTATATAGAATATTTAATCAAATATTGGAGACATTTTAGGATAGATAATTGTTGTAAAAGATATGGCATCTAAAAAGGTGTCCTTTCTTAGCAACTAATTTAGGAAATAGTTAGGAGTGTTTTTATGAGAGAATTAAATGTAAATGAAATAAGTGATCCATAACAAAATTAGTTTAGGGCACTAGCTTATTTAAAGCTTGTTTCTCTTCTCTTGCAAGAGTGTTGAGTGATTGTGTGTAAACTCTTGCAGATTTTATGTAATTTTATTTTCCTTATTAATAAAATTTGTGAGATTTTTCTCGGATAAGTGAACATTGGTCATCAGATGAGCTCTTCAAGATGGTAAAATTGATCCCTAATTTTTTTTTAGATTGAAACATTTATATGACTTGCATGCTCTTTTTAAGAAGGAAAAAAAATGAAAAACTAATAGCTCTACTATGGAAATTGATGTCATAAATTTTGTGTCAAAAGATAATCCATAATGTATTTACCTAGGAGTAAACTATTCTCCCAAGGAAACGTTTGATTTCATTAATATGTTCAAGCAGTACAAAGATGTATTTTCTTGGACTTATAATGATCTCAAGACCTTTGACCCAAATACCATGCAACATGTTATTCCCATGAAATCCCAAACCAAACCCTTTCAATAGAAACTTAGGAAAATGAAACTAAGTCTTGAATTTGTAGTTAAAGAAGAATTAAGTAAACCACTAGCAACTAAAATCATCTTTTATATGTGACACAATCAGTGTGTTGCAAATTTAATACCTATTAGAAAGAAAAACAATGGAATCCATCTTTGTGTCAACTTTAAGAATCTAAACAAAGCCTCTGAAAAAGACCATTACCCAGTACCACTCATGGAGAAAATTCTTCAATGTCTCTCAGGCTCTAATATTATGTCCTTCTTGGATGGTTTCTCAAGCTACAATCAGATTATGATATGACCTATTGATCAATTAAAGACTGCCTTCCGAACTCCTTGGGGTGCCTTTTCCTACAAGAAAAATCCCTTTGGATTGATGAACGCATGGGAAAATTTATAACGAACGGTAGATATCACTTTTAGAGGTCTAATTAATGAATTCGTAGCTATACACTTGGATGATATTATCATTTTAACAAAATAGAGGTACGACCATTTGTTGCACTTACAAAATGTGTTTTATTGATGTAGAAAACTTGGAATCTCCCTTAATCCTAAGAAAATCTATTTTTGCAGTTATCGAAGGGAAATTACTAGGATGTATTGTATCTAAATGTTGGGTCCCTATAATACTAGTGATTACCCCATTACTATTTTAGTTGTATCCCTTATTAATATTGTTGTGCCCCTATTGTCCCCATATTGTTATTATTATTCCCCATAGAATCCTTCTATTGTTATTTTTGTGGATTTATATTATTATTGTTAGGTCGGCTGGGTTATATTGTGACTCCTTAGACTCCTATATATAGAAAGGATGTTTTGTCATTTGAATCATCCAAGAATTGTTCATTTGTGTAATGTAAAGGAGGTTTCCCCCTCGAAGAGGCTGAATTCTAAGGCGTTGATCTCTCTTTTCTATCATTTTGTGAGCTGGTTTCATAACATTTGGTATCAGAGCTTTGGATTCTAGGGTTTCGCTGCTCCAAACAGGTCATCATGGCATTTTCGCTACAACTTTTTTCTGCTATGTTTTAGAAGCTAAAAGAAAAATCCATTTGAGAAGAAAGCGTGTTGAATCTCGGGTCCAAATTTCAGAGCTTTTTGTGCTATATTTGCGGAGATATGATCTGAGGAAGTTGGTCTTTTTCGCAGACTCCTGAATTACATTCCAAACAGGTGACCTGGGAAAAATCGTCATAACTTTCTCATTGAGCATCGGATTGAAATTTTGTAAAAAGGTACAGAAATCAGACGGAGTGTAGTTTCTTGTATATAGTTTTCAGAGCCAAAGTTCGAAACAGTGACTCGTGGCATGTCGTACAAGTTCGCTCTACTGAACTAGTCTATAATCAGGTCATCTTGGGAGATTGTGCATAACTCTTCCTTGGAAAATCAAATTTGGGTCAGACTGGTGGCATTGGAAAGAGGACAGAGAGGGCTACTACAGGTCGCAATTTTAGAACTGGATGATCCAAAATTGCAGAGATACGTCAGATTCAATATCAAGCTTCTACAAAGTGGAAAAAGGTGTGTAGTTTTTTTTTAAATTTTTGCATAAGCTTGGTTTGAAAAAATAGTTTGAATCGGTAATTGATGCCCCAAGGAAAGAAAATGAAAACACCTAGTAAGAAACCTGAAATCTCTAGCATGACTCATGAAGAAGAGGAAGAAATGCAACATGATATATCAAAATTACGAGACCAAGTGCAACAAGTGTCATTATGAATTCTTGGTCATGCATTTTCGCCTTACCAATGCACCTTCAACATTTCAAGGTTTGATGAATTCCATTTTCAAACCATTCCTTAAAAAAGTGTTAGTATTTTTTGATGATATACTAATCTACAGGAAGTCTTGGAAGGATCATGCTGAACATGTTGACAGGGTGCTACAACTATTGGAGGAGAAACAATTATATGCAAAAAGATCCAAATGTTTCTTTGGAGTACAAGAGGTGGAATATCTGGGTCATATTATATCTCATGAAGGAGTTAAGGTATACCCTAGCAAAATTAAAGCCATTAAGGAATGGAAAATCCCCACATCCATAAAGCATCTACGAGAATTTCTCGGGTTGACAGGGTATTTATCGCAAGTTTGTTAAGAATTATGGGAGAATAGCAACACCTCTAACAACATTATTGAAGAAAGATGCATTTTCATGGACTCCAGAAGAAACAAAGGCCTTTGAGCATCTTAAAGAGGCAATGTGCCAAGCACCAGTCTTAGCTACACCAGACTTCACAAAAACCTTTATTGTGGAACGTGATGCTTCAGGAAATGGAATTGGTGCTGTTTTAATGCAAGATGAAAGACCCATTGCTTTTGAAAGTCTTCCAATCAAGGGAAAGTTTTTACACAAAGCTATTTATGAGAAGGAAATGTTGGCAATACTCCATGCACTTAAGAAATGGCGACACTACCTAATGGGAAGGCACTTCAAGGTAAAAACGGATCATGATAGCCTTAAATACTTTTTAGAACAAAGATTATCCTCTAAAGAGCAACAAAAGTGGGTCACAAAGATGTTGGGTTATGACTTTGAAATCATCTAAAAAAAGGGAAGCAAAATGTGGTGGTAGATGCACTCTCAAGAAAGGATGAGGATATGGAAGCATTGTTGTGTGCCATTTCTATTATCCAACCAGATTGGATAAATGAAGCAACGAAGGAATAGAAGAATGACGAAGAAGTGTGGGCACTTATTCGAAAGTTACAACAAGACTCCAGTACGTCTAATACATTTAGCTGGCAAAATGATTCGTTATGGTACAAAGATCACTTATACCTTTGTAAGAATTCCCAGCTAAAACAAAAGATTCTTATGGAATTGCACACTTCTCCCTTAGGAGGGCACTCAGGATTTTTAGAAATTTACCACAGGGTTAAGAAGGAATTTTTCTCGGAGGGCCTTAAATCAGATATTCAAAAGTTTGTGGTGGAATGTTTGGTTTGCCAAAAAAATAAAGTTGAAACAATTAAGACACCGGGTCTATTACAACCTTTATCCATTCCAAGCCAACGTTGGGAGGAGGTTTCAATGGATTTTATCACAGGTTTACCCAATTCTAAGGGAAAGAGTGTCATTATGGTGGTAGTTGATAGACTTACCAAGTATGCACACTATTGTGCATTATCACATCCATTTAAAGCTAGTATAGTTTCTACTGCACTTATGGAAACAATTCAAAAGCTACATGGAAACCCAAAGATTATTGTAAGTGATACAGATCCCATTTTCACTAGAAAGTTTTGGATAGAATTATTTTCTTGTCTTGGTACTCAGTTAGCTCATAGCTCATCTTATCATCCTCAATCTGATGGGCAAACTGAGATAGTAAACAAATGTTTGGAAGGATATCTTCGTTGCTTTGTATCTAATAAATAGACACAATGGGTCAAATGGTTGCCTCTGGCTGAATGGTGGTATAACACTTCCTTCCATACAACAACAAAAATGACCCCATTTATGGCACTTTATGGATATCAGCCACCATCCATCACATCATATTTAAGAGAAAATTCTAAGGTTCAAGCAGTGGAACATCACATCGAACATCAACAACAAGTCCTCCAACTCTTAAAGGATAACCTCGTGTTGGCACAGAATAGAATAGGTGATTGGGTATTCCTACAAATACAACCATATAACCAAATGTCCCTCAAGCAAGCTAAGAAGGATAATAAATTATCACCAAAGTATTATGGTCCACATAAGGTGTTGCAAAGGATTGGTACTATGGCATACAAATTGGAGCTTCCTGCAGCTTCTCGATTGCACCCAGTTTTCCATGTTTCATGTTTAAAGAAGGTTATATGCGACAAGCTCCTAGTTCAAACAATATTTCCATAACTTGATGAGGAAGGAAAAATTATATTGGAACCAGAAGCAGTCACAAAAACAAGAACTCCACAGTTACGAAATCGATCAATTTCAGAGTATCTTATCAAGTGCAAGAACTTATCCGCTGAAGATTCCACATGGGAGGATGAGAATTTTATACAGAAGCATCCACAACTACTTAAGCGTTGAGGACAACACTTTTTTGAAGGAGAGGGGCATGTTGGGTCCCTATAATACTAGAGATTACCCCATTACTATTGTAGTTGTATCCCTTATTAATATTGTTGTGCCCCTATTGTCCCCATATTGTTATTACTGTGCCCCATAGAATCCCTCTATTGTTATTTTTGTGGTTTTATATTATTATTGTTAGGTCAGCTGGGTTATATTGTGACTCCTTAGACTCCTATATATAGAAAGGAGGTTTTGTCATTTGAATCATCCAAGAATTGTTCATTTTTGTAATGTAAAGGAGGTTTCCCCCTCGAAGAGGCTGAATTCTAAGGCGTTGATCTCTCTTTTCTATCTTTTTGTGAGCTAGTTTCATAACACTAAATATGGAATTAGAATAGATCCCAAAAGGATGCATGCCATTAGTGCTTTAACCCCACCAAATTCCAAAAAGGCCATACAATATTTCATGCGAAATATAAATTTCATTGGACGTTTTGTTCCTAGCTTTTCAGAAATTATAAAAGCTCTTCAAGATTTGGTAAAGAAAATTATTATTTTTTTAAATGGAGAGGATCACATGCCCTTGTGAAAAAATTCCCATGCCTTTGTTAGAAAATGAGAAACCTACCAAAAGACCGATGGTAGGCTTAAAAAAACTACCTTTCCCCTATAGTCTGTCACTATTGAAGCTCCATTTCAACAATGGGGCTTGGACATAATTGGACCTTTTAATCCTACCTCTTCCCAAAAACGTAAATTCATCATAACAACTATAGATTATTTTACCAGATGGGTTGAGGCAGCACCATTGCATGTGGTAAATGCTAATCAAGTTATTAATTTTCTTGAATCACATATTATCACTCATTTTGGTGTTCTTGAGTCATTGGCCTTTGATAATGCATCTTATTTCTCATCCCATGAGTTAGACGCATATGCATTAGAAAAATGAATTGGGGTTAAATACTTGGCAAACTATTATCCACAAGAAAATGACCTTGCTGAATCTTCAAACAAGAATTTATTGAAAATCCTGAAAAGAATAGTTTCAGAAAACCATAAAAATTGGCATATTGCATTATTCAATGCATTATGGGCTTATAGGGTCACATCAAAAGTTGTTATTAGAATCTCACCCTTTTTCCTTGTTTATGGTAGAGAAGTTATCTTGCCTCCTTATATCTTTCTCCCTTCTCTTCAACTATCCCAAAGTGTCCAAGAAATTAAGTCATCAGTCATGGAAAATAGAATTAATGCTTTGTTAAAGTTAGAATAAGAGAGACAAAAAACTAAAACCAAGTTAAATCAACATCAACAACTGGTAAAATCATAATTTGATAACAAGTCTTCCTCTAAAAGAGATTTTGAAGTTGGTGACCTGGTTCTGAAATGGGACAAGGCCCATGAGGGCAAAGGGGAACACACCAAGTTTCAAAAGTTATAGATGGGACCCTTCATTATTACATAAAAATATCAGACCCAACACATTTCAACTGTACACTTTGGAAGGTCAACCTTAGTCACTCCTAGTAAATGGGCAGCTTCTAAAAATGCATGATCTCATTTAGGATACTTTTGTATATATTTTTGTTATTCTTTTATTTGGTCTTGTATGTTTCAGTTTGCTCTCTTTTTTTCTTTGCTTGAGTATGTTTTTTCGTTAGTTTGGATTCCTTTTGATGTCGCTTTTTTTGTTTTATTTCACAATAAAATATTTATGAAAACAACTTTTAAAAGGAAACTTTATCAAATTATTTACTAACACATATGTTAACTACTAAATCAATTATTTTAGTTTGATATCAAGTAATAGTTCCTTTGTTCTAGGATATCTTCAGATTTGGTCTCAATTACTAAAATTAACTTAGCCCACTATTATTAAGAAGAATCCGGGTCTTTGAAAAACATATTAGTTTTAACAACATTGTTAATACAGAGTTGGAAAGGTAAACTTTTCAAACTATCCTTTCTCTTAAGGAGTAAACTTTCCTCCCCATCTATTAAGTAATCCATTAAGGGTTAATATTAAATCAGAGTTTGTTTTAACAACAAAACATTAACTAAGGGATAGGAGGTCTCATTATGAGTCGACCTACTATGATCATGGGTCCTAACAGAAGTGACATTATCGATAATGGTCACCAAATCAGGATAATGACTTTTAGTCGCAAGGTTGAAAGACAAGAGATCTTATCACAAGACGACTTGTTCACTTTTGTTATTTCTTGTGAATGACACTATCACTATCTGGTTACCAAGTGACGAAAATGACTTTCAGTTAATTATTAAGAAAACTTTTAAGTAAAGTAAGTATTTTTTAGTAGCTTTGAATCTATATCTAATGGATGGGATACAAACCTATCATTGGTTAAAAGGTACCCTTGCCAAGGTTATGGATGCCTCCTAGAAGCAGTGGCTCTACATGTGGTATTAAAGTTATGACTATGCCAACTTTCACAATTCTCTATTTATCTTTTCCAATATATTTTCTTGAAAATATTCTTTGAAAAAATTGAGTGGCTTTTACTCTAATTTCTATATTTTATTGATTATGTCTAATGAGTATATCGATGGTCATTCATATTTTACATATTAAACTGAAGAGATTATTTCTCAGCATGTTGTACATGTTTAGATTACATCTAACTTTTATATCTTTCATTTTGTGATCTTAGGCATAGAAAACTAGTTCGACCTAGCAAGTCACCAATTGTTGTCAAGCCAACCTACCCCCTTCCCAAAAATTTTACTCATTTTGTCATTTTTGAATTGATTGGATTGGTATTGCATTAACTTTTTCATCTTTTCCTCTAATCATCATTTGGATTCCACTTTTTCTCATGATGTGTGTTACATCATATGGTCCATTCTTTCAGTCATCGGTGATGTAAATGATATTTCCTTTGATTGTTATGATTAATGAAATTTTCATTGCTCCTAATGGTAAGAAAATGTTTAAGTGTATGGGTCGCTACAAAATCAATTCAATTTGAAATGCTAATAGGATATAAATTATCATATCGATTTTTATGTTAATCCTTTCATCTCCATATGATGTGTGATTTTAAATGTTTTAATGTTCAGATCAATGGTGATAACTTTAGGTCTGTACACTATATTGGTGGCACTGTATGTTTTAAAAAATATATATTTTCATTATTGAACACCTCAACCATATCATGTTTGTTGATCAATAATCCACTAGTTTCAAATTGAATATATGTTTTTTAGTGATTTGTTTCATGGATTTGCACTTATTGCAGCTACTGATTTTAGGTGATGTGTTATGTTATTATGCCTATAAATAAATTGACCTGGAAGCCAATGTCCTGTGTGTCAACCTGTCATGATACCAATCATCATATGGATCATCATCCTTGACTACCACTCATTGCTCATATCCCTAGGCCATTAGGGCCCTAACTCGAGATAGTACTTGACAGTTGTTCAATTCATTCCTCAGGTTTTTCGAGAGGCATCTCCAAGGAAAACCTCATTTTGTCCCTTCTCGTTTTGGTCCCTAGAGCTTTGCAACTTAGGGTTTGATGGTTGGTTTTTTTTCCTTTTCCTTAACCCTATTTCACTCTATTTCTAATCTCATCCTGCAACATGCCATCTGTAGTGTGAATTGAGCCTACTGGGGCTTAACTTGTTGAAGCAAGTGATGAGTGTATGGCTTTGTTCCACCAAGTAATATGGTGGAAATTTTACAGTTGTTTCAGGGACACATTAATGAAGTCGTGAAAGCCTTTGTTTCCTCTTTTAATGGGAGGAGAGCCTATGTGGCTAGCCTAGAAATTAAAATTAACCTGGAATTTGTAGCAACAACCACACACCCTTCTCTTGAAGGTGAATGATGGTCCAAGAGTGTTACAATCCGAAATGTTCCATGGAGAAAGTTGCTTATCACTAAGGGTTGTTAGTATCATGTTAAAGGTATGCCTACATCATCCTTTGAAGCTAAAATGGTGTGAGTTATTGTACTTAATTCGTAGGTATATAACTTGTGAAGGGAAATATAACATAGTTTTCATGTATTATATTCAGATGTTAATGGTTTTATTAGGTTGAAATCTTAACTTACCTTATTATTTGCTGAAGAGTTTAACAAAATTTTCCAGGGCTTATTAAGTCGACCACAAGAACACTGAAAGGTCCCTATTCCATCATAATTTAATTTGCATGTTAGTTAAACCTCATCTATCTCAAATTGGTGATGACTGGGATTCCTTTCTTTCCCAAAACAATTATGATAAATCTATTCCATTAAACCTTGTTGAGGCTTCTACTACAATGACCCATGACCCCTCCTCACCTATCGGTTCAACTCCATCCCTTACAAATGAGTTTCGACAAGATGAGTGACAAGATGAGTGTGAAGCCTCTGTTCAAGCACCAAGGTCACCTCTTTTAGATGACAACTAGGTTTCCCTTTTGAAAAATTTAACCTCCTTTCATTTTACTAGAAATTGGGCAACAACCATCTAAAACCCTCCACAAAGTATCCTTGGCCCAAATTAGAGTCTTCTCATCCTGCACAAGAATAAGAAATTAGAAAAATTAAATAGGATATGGTTAAAACAAAGAAATTTTAAAGAACAATTGCTCGAGCCAGGAGGAAAACACATACAAGTCCCCTTGTGGATATTCCCTTTGTTCACATGGTGTTAGGGTCCAACCCTAACCCCCTTATTTATGTAATAGGGTTGAGTCATAGTTATAGTTAGTTAAAGAGTCAATAAAGCCCATATTAATAATTGTAAGTGGTTGACCCGCATTTAAAGAAGGGACCACAGTTAGTTACAAATGGGCCATGGTATTAGATAGATGGTATTAATAAGAACCATGGTACTGACCCATGGTATTGCATGTATGAATCCTATATAAAGGATAGAGACTCCCCTTGAGGAGCATTGTGTCTTATTTTGTAATTGAGCCCAGCTCTATTGGAGGTTGCCCCCTCAAAGAGGCAAGTGAACATTGCTTTCCTTTCTGAATAATAAAATACATGTTGTTATTTCTTATTTTTCTATGTTCTGGGTATATTTCTTCACATATTTGGTATTCTGGTATCTTCTCGTAGGTAAAGAGCATAACAAGTGGTATCAAATCACTTTCCAGGGCCGGTGAGATCTCCATTTTTAGCAGAATTGTTTTTGCCTAGAGATGTGTTCCGACGTCTTTAAACCACAGGATCTGTCGTTGAGCGCAAAAACCTGCGAATTTAGGGAGGCATGCAGACAGGAAATACAAGAGGTGGTCACGCTTGTTGGACTCCCTTGTAACTCCTATGGGTACCCCTTTGAGTAGTAGCGCATTAGACAGAACCGCGCATGAATTGTCTTCCAAGTACCCTTTGGGTATATTGGAAGCCCCCTAGGCTCTCTTGAAACCTCGCCATAGATAAACCGTCGGTCATCTTGCTGCTACAGTACACTGAGAATAGCACTCGAGGAGATTACTCGTGCATACAATAGGGTAGTCGGGTTGTACGGCTAAGGGTACAGTTGATCCTCCTTGGTTAGTGCCCTGAAAGATTGGGCCGAGTACTATAGTCGAACCCCTATGTATATTACAATCTGTAGCACCTGACGCTCCTTGAGACCATAGTTCCCTTGTTTCTCTCTAGATCACGCATCATATTTGCCAGATCAGATCTAGCAGGCTGGGTTCTGTCGCAGCCGCAACAATCAGTTCTACCTTTCAGATCTCTCAGATCTGCCATTTAGATCTATCAGATCTGTCAATCAAATCTATCAGATCCGCCATTCATATCTAGCAATTTGGGTTCTGTAGCAGTCACAACAATCAGATCCGCCATTCAGATCTAGTAGCAGGGGTTCGATCACTGCCACATTCCTACTCATACTTTACAGTTGAGGATTTCACTGATAGATCTGACTATTTGTGTGGCTCCTATACCTGGGTGTGATTCTCACAGGACATTGGGCAAAACTAAGTTTTATGGGAATCGAATACTGCAGTATTCCTAAGCGAGGAGTAAAACTCCTTTCGAAGTAAAAAAAAAAAGTCTGAGACCCTCCTGGGACACTTATAAGAGACTTAGCCCATAAGAATCAGGTCGACGAGCTGAGCAAGGTGGTACCATTCACTTGTCAGTGTCAAAATTTCGGGTGGTCCCAATTTTTTTTCACGGTAACAACAAGTGCACCAAATCGGTGCATGGTACAAACCAGAGCTCAAGCTATGGCCAATGAGAAGATTGAAACCCTTGAACAAAATTTGGAGGCATTAACAAAGAATATATGGACCTTAACTAACACAATCACAAAGGGCAAGTCAGGGGCACAATCAGAGGCATATGATTTTAATGAAAACCTTAAGGGCGAGTCTAGCCATTCTCTTCACTTCTATGGAAACCACCAACAGTCCTAGCTTCAACCACCCAAGTTGGACATGTATAAATTTGATGACTCTCATCCGGCCATATGGCTAGCACAAATGGAGCAATATTTCACATTGAATCACATCAGAGATGATGTGACTAAGCTAAGTGTGGGAAGCCTGTAGTTGGACCAAGAAAGATGGAAATGGTGGCAGTGGCATCAACGCTGCTATGCAATGCCACTAACTTGGCAAATATTCTCAAAAGCCCTTTCTTATCGCTTTGACCATGAATCTAACTTTTTGGTTCATCTTACTAAGCTTTGACAGACAGGAACAATGCAAGAATATATTAAAGCCTTTGAAGCATTAGCCTTCCACACAGGAGGTCTAACAGATGAATTCTACTTGGAATGTTTTATCAGTGGTCTCAAAGATGCCATACAAGCCCATGTCTAACTACAACACCCAGTCTCATGGCTGGCAACTTACAAGATAGCTCGTGAAGTAGAACACACGTTAGCAGCCCAGTTGACTCATCCAAATTTCATAGCCAAGGGACGCCCCACCTAGGCTCCGGGCACTACCCAAACACTTAAGGCTCAAAAGATGTCACCAGTGGAAATGGTGGAAAGAAGAAAGCAAGGATTATGTTACTACTGTGATGAGAAATACTCCCCGTGGCATAAATGCAAGGAACCCAAATTCTTTCAAATTGATGCTACTGATCACAGTTCATCTGAGGAAGCCCCACCATTTGAGGGACTAGAGGAGGAAGATGAGGACAAGTAGTCAGACAATGAGCTCCCAGATACACCTAAACAACTAGTTATCTTGCTTCATGCTTTGGCAGGAATTTCTTCTCCCCAAACTCTCAAAATCAGAGGTTTTATTAAGCATCACCCTGTAGTAGTCTTGATTGATAGTGGTAGTATGCATAACTTTATCCATTAAAGAGTCATTGAAGCAGTGCATTGTTTTTTCAGAGCAGTCTCTAATTTCCAGGTCCATATTGTTGATGGGGGGACAATGAAATGTGAAGGCCACTATGAAAATGTCAAACTTCAAATGGGGGATTATCACCTAAAGACCCACATGTTTGCATCAACATGGGTGGGTGTGACATTGTCTTGGGTGTTGAATGTCTCCGCACGCTTGACCCAATCACAATGGCTTTCCAAGAGTTATATATGAGCTTCAAATAGAATAACTGCACACATACCCTCCGCGGACTCCAGGCAGGTGCTCCTTCTATCATCAGCTCGCATAGGATGGAAAAATTGTTAAAAGAGGGCACTATGGAGTTATAACCCAATTTAATCCCATCTAGGCCTTCGAACCCACTTCTCTTCATATTCATCCTGAGATGCAACAGGCCTTAAATAACCATCTACAAGTCTTTGACAAGCCTCATGAGCTTCCACCCTCGAGAGGGGAACATGATCATAACATTACTTTGGTCCTAGGGGCACAACCACCAAATGTGTGCCCATATAGATATCCTTTTTCCCAAAAGAATGAAATTGAAAAAATCATCAAGGAACTCCTGGAAGCTGGTGTCATTCATCCTAGCATTAGTCCTTATTCATCGCCTGTGGTCATGGTGCTCAAGAAATATGGGGAATGGCGTATGTGTCCAGACTTCAGGGCCCTTAACAAGCTGACAGTCAAAGATAAATTTCCCATCCCATTTGTTGATGATTTGCTGGATGAACTAAATGGGGCTCAATTCTTTACTAAGCTTGACCTTCGCTTGGGCTATCACCAAATTCGCATGAAATAAGTAGACATTCCAAAGACTGCTTTCCGAACTCATGAGGGCCATTATGAATTCCTGGTCATGCCATTTTGTCTTTGTAATGCCTCGTCCACTTTTCAGAGCCTCATGAATCACCTGCTCAAACCATATCTCAGAAAATTTGTCCTTGTTTTCTTTGATGACATCCTCATCTATAGCCTCACCTGGGAAAAACATCTTTAGCATGTAGATCTGCTCTTGCAACTGCTCCGAAAGCATAAATTTATTTTTCAAATTGTCCAAGTGCTCTTTTGGCATGGAAGAAGGTCAGTATTTGGGCCACATTATGCGGCATGAATGTGTCAGGGTGGATCCCAAAAATATCCAGGCAATGCAGGATTGGCCTCAACCAAATACCTTGAAGAGCTTGAGAGGATTTTTGGGTCTCACGAGCTACTATCGCAAATTTGTTTGCAATTATGGTTTTATTGCAAGACCCTCACTCACCTTCTCAAGAAAAATTCATTCCTCTGGAATGATGAAGTGCAACAGGCATTTATAGCTCTCAAACATGCCATGTGCTCCACTCCCATATTGGCACTACCCGACTTCACCAAATCTTTTTTGATTGAATTTGATGCTTCAGGTACGGGTATTGGGGCTGTCTTAATGCAGGAAGGTTGACCCTTAGCCTTCACTAGCCAACAACTAAGTGGGACAAATCTGGGACAATCTACCTATGAGAAGGAGATGATGGCCATCTTACATGTAGTGGATACCTAGTGACCATACTTATCGGGGTGGCGTTTCCAAATCCGCACAGACCATCAAAGCCTTAAATATTTTTTTGGAGCAATGCCTATCCTCACCACAATAAAATAAATGGCTAGCCAAAATGTTGGGATATGATTATGAGATCATTTACAAGAAAGGGCGAGAAAATGTCGTAGCGGATGCTTTATCATGCCAATTTGAGGAGGAAAGCACCCTGCTAGCAATCTCTCTTTCCATTCCAGAGTGGATTGAAGAGGTTCCCAAGGAATGGTTTTCACATCCTTTGCTCTCTGTTGATGCCTCGAAAATCGCTGCAACAACAATGGGGGATAACCACCCGGTCCGGACCTTAAAGCAGCTCCTTTTCCATTTGGATTAGTGGCTCTGACTGGTTTAACTAGGTCTAGTTACCTTCTCCCTGTCACTATTGGTTTATAATGTATCTTTAACTACCAAGGATATCAGATCACTTCTTCTTGCTGATCAAGCAAGAGAATGACCCTCAAGCTAATTTGGGTTTAGCCAAGCCACGACTAAAATTTTGCCTTTTTTTAAAAGAGGACTTAAAAGAATGTAGGACTTACTCTAAATGCAAGCTTATTCTATAATTCAAGAAAAAAGAACTAACTTAATCCTATCTCAATTAGGCAGATATAGATCTAACCCAACCAAGAGCAAGATATTTAAAGTATTGGGATTTAAATATGTCTTGTTTATAATGAATATCAAGTTTATGAAGAAGTTCAATTAACTAACATTATGGATACCAAAGCACATCCTATTGAGACCTCTTAATTGAAATAATAAACCAACAACACTTAGGAAGTAGTTCACAAAAATGATATTGATTATTAAATCAGTAAATCCAATAATTAAACAATAATATGCAGAAATAGTTCACAACATATTACTATTTAATAAATCATAAGACAAATTTATGAGTAAGTAGTTACTCAGAAATCAGAATTCAGCCCATAAGAGTAGAGATAATAATAACATAAAATAGACACAAATTACCCATACCGACAAAAGTGCACAAATATGAAAGTAAATTGAGACATTCCTGTCATCAAAAATGAAATCAGCATTTAAAATAATAGTATTCGAAATACCAATTTATTGAATCCATTTCTCCAGCTCCAGTCTCTAATAGTCCTTTACAATGTCTGAGCTTCTGCTTTCAAAATTAGAGCTACAATAGTCCAAACTCTATTCATTATACATAACTCAGAATGTAGAAGAAAAACCTCAATAATCCCCAGATCTGAGATTCCACTCCTCTCGCCTACAACTCTAAATCCATATTACAAAAGTGCTTTTAGAATTCTAGAATTGCAGAGGAGAGAAATCCCTATTTCCAAAAGTATTTTGAGAGGAAAGTTTGTTGCAGAAAAATCTGTCCAATCCAATTTTATTTGCTCAAAATTCCAATCTTTAATTGTTGGAGCCTTCTCATTGATTGATATCTTTTTCTCCATATTTCTTCTACTGTTTTCCTGAAAAAAGAAATCAAAATGAATTAAGATGCAACCATCAAATCCAGAATATCGTTTCTGGCATTAAAAAAATACAATCAAATTCAATTTAAATAAATAATTGAAAATAAAATGTAAGCTTTCTATTAATGCCTGGGATGGTTTAATTGGCCAAGGATATTATTGATGAGCAAATCTGCAATTAGAAGAGGCTTGGGCAAATGAAAATGAAGAAAATAAAACTCAGAAAATTGATTTTGTTTTCAAAATTCGGAGCTTGATATTCTACTTGATTTTCAACCCAATAAATGACCAAATCTGTTAGTAAAACCTCCTCATAAATGTTCTACTTGATTTTATCTTTCCAATGAGCCATCCTGGGCCTCATTTGGCCAAGTATAGCTCAATCTATGAGCTTCCAAAGTTGATGAGTCAAAACTAGCACAATTCTGGAATTTTTGTTGTTGGGCTAAAAAATCAGAATTTTTAATTAAAAAATTTAATCCTAAATTAGAATTCTAATTATCTAATAATTAATTCTACTTTAATTGTTGATTATAAACTAAACTAATTATTTAACAAACTATTATTAATTAAAATTAATCTAACTAACTAATATAATTAATTATTTTATAAACTAATTAACATTAATCAAAATAATAATTTAATTTTAATTTAATTAAATTAATTAAATTCTATATATTAATTAATTAATTTAATTTAAAATTTAATATATTAAATATTTAAACTAATTTCAAACTATCACTATTCTCACCATACATTAATACATAAGCCATTTCAAAACAACGAATGGAGATATGAGCTTGAAAGTCAATGTTTGACTTATCGGATTGGAGGAAGCTTTGAGTCGGGGGTATAGAACTTGTATTAAGTGAAGACTCCGATGCGATCAGATCCGATCTCCCAATATATATATATATATATATATATATATATATATATATATATAGTTTTATTTCAATTTTATTTTAATGAAGTTTAGTTTATAAACTACAGCCACTTCGAAATTCTAGGTTTTCGAGATTAGTAATCAATTTGGGAAATTGGAGTAAATTACTAATCCCAATACTTCATGCTTTGGCTGAAAAATGAAAAATGTTAGTAGTAACTAACTAAGGGTTAATATTTGAAATAAATGCATTATTGAACTAATCTATTTACAAAATGCAATATTGTACATTTTTTGCATTTTTAACCTAGGCTAGATAAATGATAAGACTTCAAAGGAGTACCATTTTCAAACCAGTTGACCAAATGAGGCGAAACAAGCGTCAATTGGAAGCTTATAAAAAATTAATTTTAACAAAGCAATCAAAACAAGAATCCAAAGAAAATGAAAAATTAATAACGGCGTAGGATAATCAACTAAATAAAAAACCTAAAAGGCATTTAGCCAAAATTTTTATAGAAAGGGTCCCCATTGTTTGAAGTGAACAAGTCAAAAATGGGGGGGTTGTGTTTTACCTCAACACTCTCCCAACTCATTAATAAATTGCAGGTGGATCCAAATTCCATAGCAGGCTACTCTTGGCAAGATGAGATTCTTCACTACAAGGACAAAGTAGTGATATCAACAACGTCCACCCTCAAAAGTCACATTTTGGCAGAGTTGCACTCATCTCCCACTGCAGGCCATTCAGGCTTTCAGAAGACTTATGCTCGCACTCGATGTTCATTCTTTTGGATAGGCATGAAAAAGGACATTCTTACTTTTGTAGATGAGTGTGATGTATGTCAACGCCACAAAGGAGAAACAGTCAAATCCCCAGGCACATTACAGCCATTGCCCATCCCTACCTCAATTTGGATGGAGGTTTCTATGTATTTCATTACGGGTCTTCCGCAGTCAGGAAACAAGTCAGTCGTCATGGTTTTTTCACCCTACCCCACCATTTTACACTAGCTTTGGTGGCTCAATATTTCATGGACCAAATCTTCAAATTGCATGGCATGCCCACTTCCATTGTGTCTGATCGTGACTCGATCTTCACCAGTAACTTTTGGCAGGAACTCTTCAGGCTATACAAGGTACCCAACTACAACTCAGTACTTCCTATCATCCCTAAACTGATCGTCAAACTGAAGTAGTCAACAAATGTCTGGAGGCCTACCTCAGGTGTTTCACTTCAGAAAAGCAACATCTATGGGTACAGTGGTTACCTTTAGCCGCATGGTGGTATAATACTAACTATCATGCCACCACCAAAATGACTCCATATGAAGCAGTTTATGGTCAACTCCCTCCTTCACCTACTTCTTATATCCAGGGATGCTCGAAGGTACAAGCAGTGGATCAACTCCTGCAGAACCGTGCAACCATGCTGGCCCACCTCAAAGAGAATCTCCATCAATCTCAAAATCACATGAAGCAACAAGCAGACCAACATCATTCAGAGCACAAATTCCAAGACGGGGATCAGGTATTCTTGAGGCTGCAACGATATAAGCAAACATCACTCAAAGACAAGGGTTGTCAGAAATTATCTCCAAAATTCTATGGACCATATCAAATACTTCAGCGCATCGAAGAAGTAGCCTACAAGCTATCCTTGCCACCCACTACAAAAATACATCCCATTTCCATGTCTCATGCCTCAAGAAAGTGGTTGGGAACCATTATAGAATTCAAACCAGTCTACCGGAATTGGATGAAGAAGGTTCAATCTGGCTCCAACCTAAATAGGTTCTTGACACGCGAGAACGACACCTGTGCGGTCGCACGATCAAGGAAGTCCTCGTCAAGTGGAAAGACACCTCTCCAGAAGATGCGACCTGGGAACCAGCCACTGTTCTTTAGCAGTTTCCGTAGCTTCAACCTTGAGGACAAGGCTATTTTTATGGGGGAGGGCATGTTAGGGTCCAACCCTAACCCCCTTATTTATGTAATAGGGTCGATTCATAGTTATAGTTAGTTAAAGAGTCAATAAAGCCCATATTAATAATTGTAAGTGGTTGACCCGCATAGAAAGAAGGGACCACAGTTACTTGCAAATGGGCCATGGTATTAGATAGATGGTATTAATAAGAACCATGGTACTGACCCATGGTATTGCATGTATGAATCCTATATAAAGGATAGAGACTCCCCTTGAGGAGCGTTGTGTCTTATTTTGTATTTGAGCCTAGCTCTATTGGAGGTTACCCCCTCAAAGAGGCAAGTGAACATTGCCTTCCTTTCTGAATAATAAAACACATGCTGTTATTTCTTATTGTTCTATGTTCTGGGTATATTTTTTTGCATATTTGGTATTCTGGTATCTTCTCGCAGGTCAAGAGCATAACACATGGAACTAATACTGAGCCATCACCGAAAAAGAACAAACCCTGATCTGAGGAATTTGGTGACAACACAACTGATTGTGATGATTCTCCCTGAGGTACTCCTCCTTCGGATGAATTCATTGCCAATATGTATTGGAAAAAATGATACATGGTTATTGTCCCTTGTTAGGAACATCGAATCAACCAACTAGTCTATGAGATTAACAAGCTGAGATCCTCATTCTAGGAAAAGGATAAATATAATGAACAATAGACATCTAGTGTCAAGGGTAAAACCTAGTCAAAGGACAATCACATTGTGATTAAATGTATGAGTCTGAAAGTCACTATTTCCTTATAATTAGAGGTATTTGATACAAATAAATAGTGAATTTTTTTTTATATATGTATGCAAAGTTTTTCGGGTGTGATTTATTTTAATATGTTTTTCTATTTTTATATAAAAGGCCACTATAGAATCAAAGATTCTCTAACAACCTCATTTTCATATTATTATCATTTTATTTAATTTTAGTTTACTTCTATGGTGGGTCTTTCATGTGTGCAATACAATTGTCTTGGATTTCACGACCCGTGATACTCTCGATTACCATCTAATTGTTCTTAGCTCTATATGAGAACTTTGTCTGCTACCTGTTTCATTTCAATTTGGTCATTTGACCAAAAGGCCTAAAATTGCAATAATTTTTCTTTTGTTTATGTAACCCACTGTTAAAAAAGACAATTTTTAGTTTTTGTTTGTGTTGAAAATGCAACAAGATGATGGAGCTTAGTGAAAAGAAGTCACCTTCACTAAGTGGGCCCGTAGGGTATTTTTGGCGCAAAGTCTATTTTTAGACTATGTCTATTTTTAGACATATGGATCATGGTCTATGAGTTGCAAGATGTTATTTATGGATGATTGGTCATGTTGGTAAAAATAGATAGGCCTCTATTTTTAGACATATGGGCGGAGTCTATTTTTAGACTGCTAGTCAAAAAATAGAACAGTCGAATATTATTAGCTCTTAATAATAATTGGAATATAAACATTATCTTATCCTCTTGCAGCACTTCAGTTCGAGCTACGGATGTGGCACATGCAACTGCCAGAAGGAAATACACTTTTCCTATGGGTTAGTTGAGCTATTGCATGATGGACTTCAGTTAGAACTCAAGTGATTGAGTTTGATGGAGTTGATTGAGGAGTTGATGGAGTTGTGTTCAGTTTGACTTAGTTGAACTAGTTGTATTTAGTCTAACTGCCAAATACACTAGTGATGAGTGATGTGAATTAATTATTAATTAATTCACTAATTATTAACTCATAAATCAACTAAAGAATACGTCAGTTAACTCAGTGCATGGACAGTTCAGTGGAGACAAGTGTTAGAGGTGGGTGAAAGGGTGAGACTACTATCAGTTGTGACTATAGTTGTGCATGATATTTGCACAATCATTGATTGAGATTTACAATGAGGATTGTGCAGTACAATCCAAGGGAAATTTGAACTTGGATCTGATCTATTCTTAACTTGGATTGCGCAGTAGAGGCAGGCAAACAGTGGAGGAGATTTGAACCCGTGACTTGTTTAGATCTAAGCTAGTTTGTGTGTAGCATGTGGAGATAGTACTGAGTACTTGTGAGGATTATTGTACTATGTGTTGTTACATGTTCTCTACCATTGTAATATATAGATAGTTGGGGGTTTTCAGCGGTATGCTTTCCCCATTACATACTGTGTTGATATGTGTGATTGATGTTTCAATGTGCGCATGCGGTTGTTTTTTTAATTCCGCAAATTGATGATCAATGGTAGAGGAGGTTATGTATTATGCATGCATTCCACAAATAGTGTATAATCAGGATAATCTCTGTGAATAAGTGTTATATTATTCAAATTTCTACATTTTGATCTCAAAAGGCTGTGAGCCCATATATACCCCTCATTTTGATGAAAAGGGGATCTGAAAAGGAAATGTTTAGACAAGTAAATATTGGTTAAACATTGATTGTGGAATGCTTTTAATACAAGTTCATTGATTTGATTGCATTCAATCTTTTTCTTTTTTCATTATGTTCCATGGTCATGTAAATATCTTCTTCACGCTCCCATAATTTGTTTTTCAAGATTTAGAAAATGATGTTATTTTCTTGATGATTTTATCCTTAAAGCAAGCAACTATCCTTATCACATTTCTTTGTTCATAAAGCATTATTTTAGTTTGTAATTGTTTCATAAAATTGATATTCTTCTACAATGACCTGTGTCCTAAGAGGCAATATTGATCTCAACATTAGTTTAATTTGAACTTCTGTGAGTATTTTCTAGATATTTAAGTTGACATCAAATGTCATTTCTTCTTTACAAATTGATAATAATGTTGTTGTTTGTACATTATTGTCTCATTCATATCATTAATTTATCTAGTAGGTTTTGTTGATCTTTTTCATAAATTTCTGATTTATCTTCCTTGGCCAACCAATAATTAGAATTATAAATTAGTTAGCATTTGCATTCATTCTTAATGCAAAATCTGAAATTAAACATAGTTGACTTGCGTTTGTCTTCTAGGATAAATAACCTGTAAATTTACTGTTACTTGTTTTGTTATTATTTACAATGAGAAATACTTTTTATTTGTAGTTGCATTTAGGAACAAAATTTCATTTCATTTCATTGACACTATTTACAAATTCTATCATTAGAGCATCCTTTTTTTGAGCCAGTTACATTATGTTTTGGCCTATTTTAATTGGTGTAATATAAATATTGTATACCATGTGTCATAGTATATCATAGTAGATATTGTATTATATTTTTAATTCTAATTTTTAAATGAAATATATAAATTAGAATTATTTAGTATATTGCAGTTTATTAACATTGAAGAAATCAACCTTTTGTTTTAATATGCATATTAGATTTAGGTTGTTTGATTCCTATCATTTCATATGTATAACTAATTTGATAATTTAATTGTAGTTTATTTTAACCATAATTTAGTCTAGGATTAATTTAGATTAGTATAGGAAATTTGTATTTTAGATTAGGATTAGCTTTTCATGGATTCACGACTTTATAAGTAGAAAGGATCCAAGGCTAATAGAGCCTGTAAACCCATCAAGGGTGACTACTCCAAATGACTTGGGCTATTAAAGAGCCTCGGTCAAAATCACTTCCTCCTTGTTTAATTAGGCGTGCAAATGGCCATCTCAACAAACCTGAAGATAAAAAACTAAGATTTTAACAAATACTAGTTGAAAACCCTAGTGAAGTAATGAAAATTGAATTATCAATCGCTAGTAATGTACTAAAGCCATAGTTTAAGGTGATGGTATCTTTGTCGAGTATTATTTTAGGATATTGCAGTGACTTGATTATGGATGAATAGGTCCTTATGTGCTTAAGGGAAATAACGACAAACCCCAATGAAATTAGAATTAATTTTCCAGGCTATCTAGCTCAGTGTATACATTTGCACCTCAACAGTATGCCATCTTTTGAGTTATCCAGACATGTTACATATCTCATGCATCTATTCCTATTTTGTTATTTAGAATATTTCATCAGTATAAGACTATTCTCAAGATCTAAATATGTGTAGGAAAGAGTGAAGGAATTTGACAAGTGGATAGAAGTATTATACCCAGTGAGGATACAGGGAGGTTATATTAAATTTGCAGATTTTTTTTTGTTTCATAGTCAAGCAAAACTGCTTGATAAAACCCCAAAAGAATGCTAAAGAATTTTAGGAAGATTTTATAGTTTACAAAGGAAACCAATATAGAGGACTGGTATCTTTTTTAGAACTATACTATCATAAGAATCTATAGGTTTGAAGGTTAGCCCTATTATTTACCAAAATTTGTTACCCCACAGATTTTTTCTTTAGAAGTAGCTAGACAAAAGCTATATGCCAATGATGTTCACTTTGTGTCTAAAAGTAAAAAGTCAATGATTACAACGATATTTGAAATTTTACTTTAGAAGTAGCTAGACAAAAGCTATATGCCAATGATGTTCACTCTGTGTCTAAAAGTAAAAAGTCAATGATTGCAACGATATTTGAAATTTTACCTTTACTGACTAGAAATAGGTCTATCTTAGAAAACATTGAAAATGATTAATTTCATATGGTTTGGAAAAGGTTTGTGCTTGGAAATATGATCCATTGCATATTGTTTCTGAATTATGAAAAAGGTAGGTTTATTTACTTATATCCATATGTATGATCCTAAGGTTGAAAAGTTGGCCAATACTAATACATAGTCTGAAAACAATGATAAATAAAAAAATTTGAAAGTTTTTTTAGAAGAATTTTCAGCGTAAATCACATTCGAATGCATTTGTCGACGCATTTCGAACCAACGAGTGTGGTTCATCGTCAGGACAAGTTGAAGAATCAGATCCATGCTGCATGTTAAATAGACAGAGCAGAGCACCCATCGACTATATTTGACCACGCAATGGCTATATTGAACTGGTTAGCTAGACTGGCTAACAGCTATATTTGACTGGGAAACGGCTAATCGGACTGGACCAAGGGATAGGAACAGGAGAACATAACTATATTTAAATAAAAATTAATTAATAGGAATTAATTAGTTATAGAAATGACCTATATTTAAGTAATATAAATAAATATTTAGTTAGTTAATTGAAAGTTAGTTTAATACCAAATATAAACTAGGTAATGTATGAACCAAAAGTATGAATATTAAATATATAAATAAGTTATATAATTAAAGTTACATAATTAAATAATTATTAAACTAATAGTAAGGTAGTTTTACTATCATTAAATTCAAAGGGGTTAATATTAAATTTACATATAATTAAATAGTTAATGGAAATTTAGTTTAATACCTATATAAATAAGTTAGCATATTTAATTAATATGAATCAAAAGGGTTTACATTAAATTTACATAAGAGTTATATAATTAAATATCTAATATTATATTAAAATTATATAATTAAATATTTAGTTAATTAATTGTAAGTTAGTAGTTAATTGTTTCCAAAGCTACTTCAATTAATTTTGATAAAGAACAATGTAAACTTTGAAACGGAAACTATAAACTCAAAACGAGAACTCTAGCTAAACAATCCTCGAGAAACATGAAAAATCAACTCGAAAATAAAAAGTATTGATGCTGGAATAACACTTTTTTTTTCTACACTAAATTTTCAACATGTTTTAAAAATGAGAGTGAAAACCAATTTTTTTGTGCAAAAACCACCCTGAAAACTAAAAGTGTTGATGTGTTGATGTTGAAATAATTTCTGCTTTTTTTTCACTTTAAATTTCAACATTTTGAAAAAATGGCGTAAAAGATTTTATCATGACTGCGAAAAACATTAAAACTTCAAAAGAATAATGAAAACATAAATTTAAAAATAAAAGCAAAAATTAGAACAAAAAAATAATAATAACAGAAAGTAAATAAAAATATGTATTTAAAAGAAAAACAAAAAATGACAAAAAAATAAATCAAATATATAAAAAAGACAACCAAAAAAAAATAAAAATAAAAACTAAAACAAAATTAACCTAAAAAAAGACAAAAAAAAATCAATCATAAAAGTGTTAAAAAAGAAAAACAAAATTAACCTATAAAAGATAAGAATTAAAAAATTAAAATATATATAAAGAAATAAATAATAGCAAAAACATGTTTTTAAAGAAAAAATATAAAAAGTACAATTTTTTTTAATCTTTTAAACGATAAAAAAATTGAAACAAAAAATATTATAAAAATAAATAAATAAAAATACAACAATTTTAGAAAACTATTAAAAAAACTTAAAAAAATAAAAAATAAAAATGAACCGGATTTAAAAAAAAAAAAAAAAAACAAAACAAAACAAAACAAAACAAAAAAAAAAACAAAAAAAAACAAAAAAACAAACAAACAAACAAACAAAAAACTAGAAAAAAAAATAAAACAGTGTTAAATAATTTTAAAACAAAAATGAAAACAAACTAACAAAAATTAAAAAACTATTAAAATTAAATTAAAAAATTAGAAAATATAAAAAATATAATAAACATAAAAACAAAAAAACGAAAAACAAAAAACAAATTAAAAAAAAAAAAAAAAAAACAAATTAAAAAAAAAACATAATTAATTAAAAAAATTTGGAACATTAATATTAAAATCTTTAAAAATATTATTAAAAAAAGGAAAATTGGAGGGCAGGGCGGAAATCTAATTTTGAGAATTGGATTTCATCTCCACCCACTTAAAAAACAAATAATAATAATTATTAACAAAAATAAAAACAAAAAATTGGAGTATCCGATTTCAACCTTGCCCGCCAATCTTCTTCTTTTTTTTTTTAGCAATTCTTTTCATCTCCTTAAATGGGCAAGGCTAAATCCGATTCTCAAAATCGGATTTCAGCCCCGCCTTCCAATATATATATATTTTTTAAGTACAGGGGCTGAAATTCTCAGAAGAATCAGATTTCGTCCCTGCCCTCTAAATTTTTGCCCTCTAATTCTTTTTATTTTTTTTTTGACATTTTTTTTGATATATGTTTTTAAAATTTTTAATATTAATGCTCTAAATTTTTTAATTAATTATGTTTTTTATTTTTTATTTTGTTATGTTGATTATATTTTTCTTTTATCTTTTTTAAAATTTTAAAATGTAATTTTAATAGTTTTTTAATTTTTGTTAGTTTTTTTTAATTATTTAAAATTATTTTAATTTTTTTTTGTTTTTTTCCTTTAATTTTCTATTTTATTTATTTTTAAATCAAGTTTGTTTTTAATTTTTAATTTATATATTTTTAGTTTTTTTAATAGTTTTTTAAAATTGTTGTATTTTTATTTATTTATTTTTATAGTTAAAAAAATAATAATAATTCAATTTTTATCGTTTACAAGATTAAAAAATAAATAAATAAATTACATTTTTTATGTTTTTTTTTGTCTTTTTTATATATAGTTTTGGATATGTCTTTTAAGTAATCAACATTTAAAAAAAGGGAAGTAAGACAACCAAGATTTGTTAAGTAATCAACATTTAAAAAACAATTGGACATAAAAAAAAATTAAAGTGTCAAAAATTGTGACACTTAAAAAAATATATCCACAGTTAATAAATTAGAAAATATAAAGTGTCAATAATAAAAAAGGGGTTGATGCTACATCAACACATTTCAAAATCGGCATGAAAATCACTAATATTTAAAAACAGGTATTTGTATTTGATGTATAAGAAAATTAAAAGTGTCAAAAATATGCTCCGAGAAATAAAAAAGTGTATTCTGAATCAACGTTTTTCAAAATCAGAGGATTTTTTTGCTACCTCAAAAAAACGGGTAATCGTATCAGTTCTCGTTTCAAAGTTTACATTGTTAAAGGATAATAGAGTCTACTACAAAAGGTTACAAACTCTATTAACGAAGGTTGAAGTACAATTCAATAATGCTAAAATATTTGTAAAAATAAAATCAAATAAGTGTAAAGATTTGGAAAATAAGATAGTCATCTTATCAAGGTTTCCTAAAGATGGCACTGTTACGAAACAATTATTGGAATCAAAGGATAAAGAAATTAGATATTTGAAAGCAACTTTAAAGTATTCTAATTTTGAGCTCTCTAAATTAGTTGCAACATATCAATGTAAAGAAGATGAAGAAAAGAAAGTGCAAGGATTGCAAAGAAGGTTCAATATAAAAGAACTAGAGCTTAAAGATTCTGACAAACAAATTGCTAAGTAGGGTAAAAAAGTCAAAGAAAAGGTATCAAAGTAAAATAAATGAATATAAATGGAAGTTGATTGTGTTCTTGAACAAGGAACAATGGGAATATTGATCCAGATAAAATTTAGTTATTTGAAATAAAGGTTGCTAAACCGAAAGAAAAAATTAAAAATCAATAATAGGAGAAAGAAGATCTTGTGTAGAGTTGGGTGAATGAATTTAAACATAAAGATGAGGCCATTGAAGGAGTGCAGTTGGTATTAAAGGAAAATGAAAAAGAACTACAATTCTTGCAAACATATATGCAAAATACTACATTAGGAAGAGCCACACTAACTAACGCAAGCAATAAAATCTGGAAAATGATCAATGAAAGAATCACTAGAATTAGACCTTATGTGAATGTTGAGGCTTCTACTACAATGACCCACCACCCCTCACCTATTGATTCAAATCCATCCATTACTGATGAGTTCTGACAAGACGAGTGTGAAGCCTCTGTTCAAGCACCAAGGTCACCTCTTTTAGATGACAACTAGGTTTCCATTTTGAAAAATTTAACCTCCCTTCATTTTACTAGAAGTGAGGAAAGAGCCATTTAAAACCCTCCATAGAGTCTCCTTCGCCCAAACTAGCATCTTCTCAGCGTACACAACAAGGAAAATTTTAAGGATAGAAAATTTTCTTGAAGTTTAGAAACATTAGCGAATCTCACTAATCCCTAATATGTAAACTATAAAATGTTTATTGATATAAATGTAAAATTATTCAAATTTATAATGATTTTATATATAACCTCTATATAATGTTGGCGATTTTTAAGGTAAAATAATTTTATATTCTAAAATTTGGGCGAATCATCTTTTATAAAATTGGAAATTAGCGAATCTTTTTTGTGGAAAAATCATGGAAAATTAGCCCACTGGGCGAACATTAGCCCCTAAAATTTTCCATGGTACACAAGAATAAGAAATTGGTCAAATTAAATAGGATATGGTTAAAACAAAGAAATTTTAAAGAAGAATTGCTCAAGCTAGGAGGAAAACAGATACAAGTCCCCCTGTGGATATTCCCTTTGTTTACTTGGAAACTAATCCTGAGCCATCACCAAAAATGAACAAACCCTAATCTGAGGAAGTTAACGACAACACAACTGATTGTGATGATTCTTCCTCAGGTACTCCTCCTTCGGATGAATTAATTGCCAATATGTATTGGAAACAATGATACATGGTTATTATCCCTTGTTAAGAACATTGAATCAACCAACTTGTCTATGAGATTAACAAGTTGAGATCCTTGTTCCAGGAAAAGGATAAATATAATGAGCAATAGACATCTAGTTCAAGGGTAAAACCTAGTTAAAGGACAATCATATCGTGATTAAATCTATGATTCTGAAAGTCACTACTTCCTTAGAATTAGAGGTATTTGATGCAGATAAATAGTGAATTTTTTTATATATGCACGCAAAGTTTTTCAAGTATGATTTATTTTAATCTGTTTTTCTATTTTTATATAAAAGGGCACTATAGAACCAAAGATTATGTAACAACCTCATTTTCATATTATTATCATTTTGTTTAATTTTAGTTTACTTATATGGTAGGTCTTTCATGTGTGCAATACAATTGTCTTGGATTTCACGACCCATGATACTCTCGATTACCAGCTCACTCTTCTTAGCTTTATATGGGAACTTTGTCTCCTACCTGTTTCATTTCAATTTGGTCATTCAGCCGAAAGGCCTAAAATTGCAATAATTTTTTTTTTTTTTTTACACACTATTAAAAAAGACAATTTTTAGTTTTTATTTGATCTCAAAAGGCTGTGAGCCCATATATACCCCTCATTTTGATGAAAAGGGGGATCTGAAAAGGAAATGTTTGGACAAGGAAATATTGGTTAAACATTGATTGTGGAATGATTTTAATACAAGTTCATTGATTTGATTGCATTCAATCTGGTTCTTTTTTCATTATGTTCCATGGTCATGTAAATAGCTTCTTCACCCTCCTATAAAAAAATTTCAATATTTAGAAGATGATGTTATTTGCTTGATGATTTTATTCTTAAAGCAAGCAACTATTCTTATCACATTTCTTTGTCCATAAACCATTATTTTAGTTTGTAATTGTTTCATCAAATTGATATTCTTCTTTAGTGACATGTTTTCTAAGAAGCAGTATTGATCTCAACATTAGTTTAATTTAAACTTTTGTGAGTATTTTCCAGATATTTAAGTTGACATCAAATGTCATTTCTTCTTTACAAATTGATAATAATGTTGTTCTTATACATGATTGTCTCATTCATATCATTACTTTAGCTAGTAGGATTTATTGATTTTTTTCATAAATTTTCTCTTTTATCTTCCTTGGCCAAGTAACAATTAGAATTATATATTAGTTAGCATTTTCATTCATTCTTAATGCAAAATCTGAAATTAAACATAGTTGACTTGTGTTTGTCTTCCAAGATAAACAACCTACGAATTTACGGTTACTTGTTATGTTATTATTTACATTGAGAAATAGTTTTTAATTGTAGTTTCATTTGGAATAAAATTTCATTTCATTTCATTGATACTATTTACAAAGTCTATCATTAGAGCATCCTTTTTTTGAACCAGTTACATTATGTTTTGGCCTATTTTAATTGGTGTAATATAAATATTTTATATCATGTATCATAGTTTAACTTTTGTATTATAACATTCATTTATTGATTGTGTAACGGTAGATATTGTATTGTATTTTTAATTCTAATTTCTAAATGAAATATATAAATTAGAATTATTTAGTATATTGCAGTTTATTAACATTGAAGAAATCAATCTTTTGTTTTAATATGCATATTAGATTTAGTTTGTTTGATTCCTATCATTTCATCTGTATAGCTAACTTGATAATTTAATTGTAGTTTATTTTAACCATAATTTAGGGTAGGATTAATTTAGATTAGTATAGGAAAATTGTATTTTAGATTAGGATTAGTTTTTCCCGGATTCACGACTTCGTAAGAAGGAAGGGTCCAAGGCTAATAGAGCCTATAAACCTATCAAGGGTGGCTACTCCAAATGCCTTGGGTTATTAAAGAGCCTTGGTCCGAATCACTTCCTCCTTGTTTAATTAGGTGTGCAAACGCCCATCTCAACAAGACTGAAGAAGAAAAACTGAGCTTTTAACAAAGACTAATTGAAAACCCTAGTGAAGTAATTAAAATTGAATTGTTAATCGCTAGTAATGTACTAAAGCCATAGTTTAAGGCGATGGTCTCTTTGTTGAGTGTTATTTTAGGATATCGCAGTGACTTGGTTATGGATGAAGTTGTCCTTATGCACTTAAGGGAAATAATGACAAACCCTAATGAAATTAGGATTGATTTTCTAGGATATCTAGCTTAGTATATACATTTGCACCTCAACGGTATGCCATCTTTTGAGTTATCCACACATGTTACATATATCATGCATCTATTCCTATTTTGTTATCCATAATATTTCATCAGTATAAGACTATTATCAAGATCTAAATATGTGTAGGAAAGAGTGAAGGAATTTGACAAGTGGATAGAAAGTATTATACCCAGTGAGGATACACGGAGGTTATATTAAATTTGCAGATTGTTTTTTGTTTCATAGTCAAGAAAAATTGCTTGATAAAACCCCAAAAGAATGCCAAAGAATTTTAGGAAGATTTTACAGTTTACAAAGGAAACCAATAAAGGGGATTGGTATCTTTTTTAGAACTATATTATCATAAGAATCTATAGGTTTGAAGGTTAGCCCTACTATTTACCAGAATTTGTTACCCCACAGATTTTTTCTTTAGAAGTAGCTAGACATAAGCTATATGCCAATGATGTTTACTTTGTGTCTAAAAGTAAAAAGTCAACGATTGCAACAATATTTGAAATTTTACCTTTACTGACTAGAAATAGGTCTATCTTAGAAAACATTGAAAATGATTTAATTTCATATGGTTTGGAAAAGGTTTATGCTTGGAAATATGATCCATTGCATATTGTTTCTGAATTATGAAAAAAGGTAGGTTTATCTGCTTATATCCATATGTATGGTCCTAAGGTTGAAAAGTTGGCCAATACTAATACATGGTTTGAAAACAATGAGAAATAAACAAGTTTGCAAGTATCTGAAGAAGTTGCAAGTAGGAGATTGGACATGGAAATTGAACTAGTTAAAGAAAATTTTACCAAGATCACAAAAGTAGAAAAGTCAGTCAGTGGGAAGGTGTCATATGAAGTAGAGAATTCTTTGTTTGTAGATTGCAACTATCAACAACTACCACTAAAAAGAATAGAAAATGATATAAAGTTCAATGAATAGGGTCATGTGGTTAAGAGAAAATAAGAAGATGATGAGGATATTGTTTTAAAAAATAGTAATGAAGAATTATCAGAGTAGGTGCAGCTGTACTCATTGCCATGAATGTAGATACTGAAAAGTTTACAAGGGAAAAGGATAAGAAAGTGATGATTGTTGCAATGAGAATAGAGGTTATAGAAGAATCAGTCAGTGAATCATTGACTTATAATGCAAGTCCCAAGTTCCCAGTGTACACGTAGTTTGATTATAATACCTTTAATTTAACTATTATTTAGCTTAGGGATCAAGTCTAGAACAAAGCTCATTGTTTCCAAAGCTACTTCCATTAATTTGGATTTAGGTCAGGTGCTTGATATGGATACGGTGGAATGACATAAGAAAACAAGAGAAGTGGTTGATCAATAACAATGTAAACTTTGAAACGGGAAGCATAAACTCAAAATGTGAACTCTAGCCAAAAAATCCCCCAAAAACATGAAAAATCAACTTGAAAATGAAAAGTATTGATGCTGGAATAACAATTTTTTTTTTCTACGGTAAATTTTCAACATGTTTTAAAAATGGTAGTGAAAACCAATTTTTTGTGCAAAAAACACACGAAAAGTGTTGATGTGTTGATGTTGAAATAATGTATGTTTTTTTTTCAGGATAAATTTTCAACATTTTGAAAAAATGGCATAAAAGATTTTATCATGACCCTGAAAAACATTAAAATTTCAAAAGAATAATGAAAACATAAATTTAAAAATAAAAGAAAAAATAAAAACAAAAATAAACAAAAAAGTTATAAAAAAAAATAACAAAAAGTAAATAAAAATATAAAATTAAAAAAAAAAAAAACCCATAAAATTAAAAAAAATGACAAAAAAATCAAATATATAAAAAATAAAACATAAAAAGAAAAAAAAATGAACCTAAAAAAGACAAAAAAAACCTTGATTGCGATGGTTGGGATAGTCTGGGTATAGTAATGATACATACCTTTGAGACATGTGTTGCAGGCCCCCACACATTCAAGGCGATGGGTGTGGTGACCCTTGGCATGAGTGCATGCAAGGGTGGTGGGAAAGGTGGTAGGGAAGGAGGCGAGGTAAGGTGTAAAGGAAAGCACGGCAGGCAAGAAAGCAAAGTTGGAGTTTTTTTATGGAAGAAGGAGGTGCTATAGAGGAATGGGAAGGTGATGAATTTTTTGGCCCCAAGCTTGGAGACGACCTGCAACTGTATTCGGGTATGTTTTTTGGCCTTTCTCCTCCATTGCAATGATGTCCTATTTAGGGTTTTGTTGGTGGGATAGGGGGGAAGTAGGAAGATTACTTGGGGGTTGAGAATTGCTGGTGGCAATGGGGTAGGAAATTGGTCACAATTGCTTGGTTCTGCATCTATATCCTACACCAGCCGGGTATTGCCTATGTCTATTGTTGTGATGACCTTGTGCTATCTAGTTTGGAGAACCCAGGTTATGTAAACCGAATTTGGTGCGGGGCTGACCATAGAAGGCAAGTGGGTGGTGGCAATGAGATGGAAGCTGGGGGAAGGGGGGAGCAGTCAACAAGGTGCATAGGGGGCAAGCCTTACAATTGCAGCCAAAGAAATTGATGGGCTAACGGGAAATCCCACTAGGACTATGGCAATGCCAGGGACATAGAATGGAAAGTTGAGTATGAGAAGGAGAGTGGCAACGCTAAAACTTCCTGGGTAGAGGGGGAATGGTTACCAATTTTTTCTTGGAATGTTGTTGGGGTGATGGTGGGCTCACGCATTTGGCTTAGGCAAGGGACGACATACCTGATTGTGACTGGAAGGTGTTGGGTATGGAGGAAGGGAGTGATGGAAGAAGCAACCCCACTTTGTGGACCAATATTCCAACCATCCTAGCTCTGGGTCCGAGTGTGTAAGGATAGAGGAGGAGCATGGTGTGGCTCACTTCACCGGCAATACAATACAAGAAAAGGAACCAAATGAAATTAATCTGTTTTATATTAACAAACTGGTGTTGTCAACAAGTCTCAGGGAATTCTTATATGGCTTGGCTTGCGAGAGGATGTGGATGAGGAAGGCGGACAGACCCCTAGGAAGGATAAGGAGCCAAGTACGTCAAAGCCCCACAGGGGAATAAAGTTGATAGAACACCTTATCACTGAAGCTGTTGAGGCTTACCATGAGGGTATTGATGAAGGAATCTAGAAGTTGTTAGAAGAGTGGGAAGAGAAAATAAAACAGGGTAGTGAGACACGGGAGGATATGGAAAATTGGAGGACCTTAGTCTCAGACCCAAGCAACACTAGAGGAAGAATTACGCAGTTCAAATAGACCCTATAACTCTATTGGTTGATGAAGAGCCTATTGGGAAAAGCTATGGAACAAATCTCGGTAGGAATGGCAGTTACACTCCAAGGTATGCTGAGCTACAAGCAAGACTTGTAGAAAATTCAATTCCAACTACATAAGCAAGACATCAGGTTGGACAGAATTGAACGACACATTCCATGCATCCTAGAACTGACTGAGATGCCTGGATCAACAGCTAAGGACCCAACACCTGTGGAATCAGCCTCGGAGGAGCAGAAGGGCTAGTCACTTCCCCATGTTTACTTTTGTTTTATATGCGGATAACTTTTAATTTTCGTCATGCAAGTATAAGTATAGATAGAAATCTAGTGTATGGACATGAAACAAAGACATATATAGCTTGGCTAGAGAGATTAAGACTCTACTGTTTTTGGATGGCTTACAATGTGGATAGGTGGCCAACAGACTTGGTTTCCCTCCGTGGCAAGTTGAGGCCACCTAGCAATCTATGTGGTGTAAATTTATCTTTGTTTAATAGAAAATAAAATGGTCCTGCCAAGCTTAATAATAATAAAAGGAAAGACAAAAAAAAAATCAATTATAAAAATGTTAAAAAATAAAAACAAAATTAACCTAATAAAGATAAGAATTAAAAAATATAAAATATAAAATATAAAGAAACAAATAATAACAAAAGCATGTTTTAAAAAAAAATATCTTGTTTCAAAAATTTTACAGGGATCCCCTGCCTCCAAGATCAGCAACAGTTGGAGATTGTCTCAACGGCTACAACACATTGAAAACTGGTTCACTACCCACAGAGCAATCTCTCTAAACCATATTCGAAGAGACGGGAACAAAGCTGCAGACCTCTTAGCAAATATGGGAGTGGACAGTGGGCAACGTTTACAGATTGGTTTACCTACAAACATTCTCCCTGCATCTCAGCTTCTCGACTTCAACAACCTTGTGCAGAAAGAAATGCCTGCGACTGGTAAGTTTACCCCAGATCCGGGTGGCGATACGCGACATATCGGTCTTCATGCGTGAATTAATTACCCAGTACTGCCAGCTGCAGAGCAGCATGGACTCCCAGGCTATTACCTCACGCGAGCTGCTCCTGCACATTAAAACAGTCCTGGGTGAAGGATGGGCAATCAATGTCTGCATTGATCAGCGCATCAGGTCTCTCGTTATAATCATGCATATCCAAGGTTTATTCTCCATGCTTGATGTTCTGCAGTATGGTGACAGAACCTGGCCTGCGGAAGCTGCGATTGATGGTGTCGTTTTGGCGCATTGCGGCAAGCTTAAGCCTTTAATTCCTCAGGGAATACCGAAGCAGAAGAACATGTTATTGTTATCCAGGACAATAATACTAGTGGCAGTGACACTCGGAAGAGAGAAGATGTTGTTCAGCCTGAGAAGATGGAGAATGACCCAACCATGGAGAAGTAATGCCTCTGAGGATCATTCTTTTTCGCTTTTGTTCAAGTCTCAGGATTCTGGTCAGTTTTTTATGAAATTTTCCTACAGTTTTTGTTTAGCTAATGTTCTCATCCTGAGATGGAAAATTTTGGATATGTTTGTCAAGGCTTGGGCCATCTTCAGGGCAACGAATGGCTATCTACATGTTCAGTGTCTGTTCTATGTCTATTGTCTATTCTTATGCTCGGTCTGTAATGGAGTTGTTTAATGTCTGTTCTCATGCTCAGTCTGTAATGGAGCAGTGTGTTGATGACAAAGGCTGTTCAGCCTCATCCTTATGTAAAAATATTTTGATTTACAGTTAATAGAATTAGTATTTGCACAGAAAAAAAATAAAAAAATAAAAAAAATAAAAATAAAAAATAAATAAAATAAAATAAAAATTTAGAACATTAAGATTAAAATCTAAAAAAAAATTATTAAAAAAACATAAAATAATAATAATAATAATTATTATTATTAACAAAAACAAAAACAAAAAAATTGGAGGGCAAGGCTGAAATCCGATTCTGAGAATTAGATTTCAGCCCCACCGAGGGGCCTGGGAGTGTGGCCCTGGGCAGGCAGAGCTGCCGAGGGCCACGCCCCCCCCGAGACCCTGCCCTCCAATTTTATTTTTTTTAAGTTTCGTCAGTAATTATTATTATTATTATTATTTTTAATATAAAGTGTCAAAAATAAGCCCTCTAAAAAAAGGGGTTGATGCTACATCAACATGTTTCAAAATCAACATGAAAATCACTAACATTTAAAAACAAATATTTATATTTGATACATAAGAAAATTAAAAGTGTCAAAAATATGCTCCGAAAAAAAAAAAAAAAAAAAAAAAAAAAAAAAAAAAAAAGTGTATTCTGAATCAACGTTTTTCAAAATCGGATGATTTTTTTGCTACCTCAAAAAAATGGGTAATCGTATCAATTCTCGTTTCAAAGTTTATATTGTTAAAGGATAATAGAGTCTCTACAAAAGGTTACATACTCTATTAACTAGGGTTGAAGTACAATTGAATAATGCTAAAATAGTTGTAAAAATAAAACCAAATAAGATTAAAGATTTGGAAAATAAGATAGTCATCTTATCAAGGTTTCCTAAGGATGGCACTGTTATGAAACAATTATTGGAATCAAAGGATAAAGAAATTAGATATTTGAAAACAACTTTAAAGTATTCTAATTTCGAGCTCTCTTAATCAGTTGCAAAATATCAATGTAAAGAAGACGAAGAAAAGAAAGTGCAAGGATTGCAAAGAAGGTTCAATATAAAAGAACCAGATCTTAAAGATTTTGAGAAACAAATTGCTAAGCAGGCTAAAAAATTCAAGGAAAATGAGAAAAGGTATCAAAGTAAAATAAATGAATATAAATGGAAGTTGATCATGTTCTTCAACAAGGAACAATGGGAAATATTGATCTAGATAAAATTAAGTTATTTGAAATAAAGGTTGCTAAACCGAAAGAACAAATTAAAAATCAATAATAAGAGAAAGAAGATCTTGTGTAGAGTTGGGTGAATGAATTTCAACATAAAGATGAGGCTATTGAAGGAGTGTAGTATGTATTAAAAGCAAATGAAAAAGAATTACAATTCTTGCTAACATATATGCAAAATACTACATTAGGAAGAGCCACACTAACTAATGCAAGGAATAAAATTTGGGAAATGATCAATGAAAGAATCACTAGGATTAGACCTTATGTGAATGTTGTGCTTAACTATGAAATAATTATCATTTTTAATGATCAGATAGACATGAAGAACATGATTCTTGTAGTAGATGAAATACTGAAGGATGTTGAGCAAATTATTAATTGTTTAAATTCAATTGACAAAGAAGTTGTTAAATTGTTTGATTTTGCTAGGAGAGTTAATTGTATTCTATTAGTATTATCATTCAAATAAGGGAAAAGGAAATTGATGAAGTGAATATTGAAATCCTTAAAGCTAACATAATCATCACATAATTTAAAGTAGAATGGGGATATATTAAAAGGTTCAGTATTCCATCCTTTTGGACTGATTCAAGTTGGCTTATATTAGATGAACAATTTCAGGTTGTAGTCAAAGAGGCTCAAGAAGGTTAGGCCTACACGTTAACTGGTAGTGAAAAAGTAGTTTTTGTGCAATTACTGATAAGTTATCTTTTTATGGATTTCAATGTATTGGCTCTTTTAGATAAAATGATTCAACAATTTCCAATTGCTCCATATTAGCTTGAGTGTGAGCTTAGTGTAACATATTTAAAAATCAGGAAACAATAGTGGTCTCCCCTAGCTTAATGGAAAAAATTCATGAAGTTGAGAAGATATTTTACTTAATAGGATATTCTTTTGCTAGTTATATAGGGGTACCAAATTGGTCTAACCTTTAAAGTCAATAATTGAGGATGTTGTAGAAGTATGTTGGTAGCATGGTGTTGTCATTGATGTCAACCATGGAGCTAATCAGTAAGAATGGCATTGATTTCAACCACTAACGGAGTACTTGCATGACAATTAGATGTGTTCCTAAGGTTTTCAAAGGTTTTATAGGTTCTAGAGGTGTGTGGCAATATGGTGGTGAAGTTAGAAGCAAGTGGCGGAGATCTATGTCAAAGAAAGGTTAATTTTCCATGAGTTAGAGTGGTAGCATGGTATTGTGGAGGTCATAGAGAAACGATGACTCAATGTTGTGGCCTGTACCCTATGTGCCAGTGTCGTTTGTTGTAGGGTGACTGTTAGGAGCCAACGAAACTACTATAGGTGAAAACGCCCAATACCACGAGCACAATCCATAGAATTTCCCATGGATTTGTTGGAATGTTTGAATTTACGGTATATTGGTTTGGTCCTCTAAGGAAATGGTCTTAATGCATACATTTTTTAGCTGTGGCGTTAGTGGTCAACTCAATTATTGATTCGGTCCTCTAAGTGAAGTATAAATGCAAGTGATTGATTGAATCTTCATGTAGTGGAGATGATTTTGTCATGGATGCATTAATGAGATGGATTAGTGGTGCAAATTAGTTCATTGTTGAAGTGTTGGAAGTTATGTTAAATGTTATTCTAATGCATCGATTTGAAGATTATGAGGTGTGAGGTCTATGAGAAATGTGTATATTAAATTGAGTGTTAGTGTGCACTTTGCAAAATAGAAATGTGATGGATTGAAAATTGGTTGTGTTAGTGCACATGAAAAGCATAGGCAGTGAGTGAGAGGGCTAGATCGTTGATTTTCATATAAAATGAGTGTGCATTTCCTTGTATGAGAAATGTATGCAAAGATCAATAGCTAGGTTTGAAGAGGCATTTTAATAAGTGTGCTTGCTTAGACATTGAGTAGTAAGAAATTAATTGTTCATATCTGAGGCGAAGTGCAATGGATTTTGAGTGTGATGCAAAATATCAGAAGTGGTTGTTGTGAGCATATTGTAGTACCAATGTGCACCTATGTTATGATAGAGAGGAAAAGTGTGAACAAAAGATTGAATGACCTATGTGTGTAGAATTTTGGAGTGATGCCAAGTATTTAGAATGTTAGGCAGTGTGATGGTGTGACAAAGTGTTAGATCGATGACAAAGACATAACTTGATTGTTGGTGTTGGATGGAATAGTGCAAACCTATAGTAGATAAATTGAAGGCATAGATCACAAGCGTGATTTGTTGAGTATTGTTGTGGTTGTAGATACTAAATGATTTTGTTGCTACTACATATATTTATTTAGTATTGTTGTGTGATGTATGAAAAAGTGATGAGAGACTGCCAATAATAGTATGCAAAGGGTTAGTTAGTCTGTATAATGTTGTAACACTTATACATTTCCTTATACATTATATGGCTGAGTCATTATGATTTATAGATGTTGTTGATTGTTGTGTGTGAGTCAAAGTTTGAGTTGCTAGGGTTTGAGTAGATTTTGTTTGGTTGAATTTAGGCTTCTGTGATCCATATCAATATTTTTGAGAGGGTTTTCAGTAGAAATCACATCATAATTCGTTTGTCGACGCGTTTCGAACCAACCAATGTGGTTTATTGTCATGACAAGTTGAAGAACCATATCATAGTTGCAGCATAAATAGAGAGAGTAGGTTATCTAACGGTTATAATTGACCAGGAACGACTATATTTGACTAGGAAACGACTATTATTGACCAAGAAATGGCTACATTAGACTGGGTAATCGAACAGGACCAAGAGATAAGGAAAGGGACCAAAATTAAGTTAATTACCTAATTAATTAATTAGTTTTAATTATTTTGCGACAACTTTCATTCAACTAAGAAACAATAATAAATGAGAATAATCAAATTAGTTAGTTAGTTTTTCAACCTAAATTCCTAGTTTAATAAAAAATTATTTTGAGGGACCTATAATTAGTTAATTAAATAAACAACTAGTTAGTTTTAGTTATTTAGTGATTAAATGCAATTTCTTGCATTCAACTAAAAACTTCTATTACTATTATTATATGAAATAATAGGAAGAAACAATTAAAAAATAATAATTAAATAACCTAATTATTCATTTGGTTATGTTAAACTTAGAATTAAGTCACATAACCAAATGAATAATTAGGTTATTTAATTATTATTTTTTAATTGTTTCTTCCTATTATTTCATATAATAATAGTAATAGAAGTTTTTATAGATTTAAATAAAAAGTCCATTAGTTAATTCTTAGTTGAATGCAAGAAATTGCATTTAATCACTAAATAACTAAAACTAACTAATTGTTTATTTAATTAACTAATTATAGGTCCCTTAAAATAATTTTTTATTAAACTAGGAATTTAGGTTGAAAAACTAACTAACTAATTTGATTATTCTCATACATAACCAAATGAATAATTAGGTTATTTAATTATTATTTTTTAATTGTTTCTTCCTATTATTTCATATAATAATAGTAATAGAAGTTTTTATAGCTTTAAATAGAAATTCCATTAGTTAATTCTTAGTTGAATGCAAGAAATTTCATTTACTCACTAAATAACTAAAACTAACTAGTTTTTTATTTAATTAACTAATTATAGGTCCCTCAAAATAATTTTTTATTAAACTAGGAATTTAGGTTGAAAAACTAACTAACTAATTTGATTATTCTCATTTATTATTGTTTCTTAGTTGAATGCAAGCCGTCGCAAAATAATTAAAACTAATTAATTAATTATGGAATTAACTTAATTTTGGTCCCTTTCCTTATCTCTTGGTCCTGTCCAATTACCCAGTCTAATGTAGCCATTTCCTAGTCAATTATAGTCATTTCCTGGTCAAATATAGTCATTCCTGGTCACTTATAGCCATTAGATATCTTGCTCTCTCTATTTATACTGCAACTATGATCTGGTTCTTCAACTTGTCTTGACGATGAACCACACTGGTTGGTTCAAAACGCGTCGACAAACGAATTATGATGTGATTTCCGCCGAAAACACTCCCAAAAATAGATTTTGTTTTATTGAGAATTATAGTATGGTTGTATGTTGTTGTTGAATGTGAGGGTAGAGTATGAGTCTGAGTTTGATGATGATTATATGAGAGTATATATTGAGTATGGGTTGCAGAGTTGTTTAATTCAGTTGATAGTGTTGTTTATAAGCATAGTGTTAGAGCTAGTCCATTTTGAAAGTGGGATGAAACAAGGCCCATGGTTGTTTGAGCTTTTTACAGGTGGATCTAGTACGAAACATTATGAAATGAGGCCCATGAGAGCTTGAAGGTTGGGGCATTTAATAAGACAAGTAATGGCTTCCAGATTTAGCATGTAGTGACATCCTTTAGGTTGTGCCCTAAGAACTTGGGAGTATTAGCTTCCTTCAACTGGTGGCTAGAAAACTATTGAAGTTGGTGGCCTTCAACAGGTAGTGGCCTAGATATTTGAGGGAGTGGTGGCTTCCAGTAGGTGGTGGCCTACAAGGTTCCATCAAGTAGTGGCCTGGAGCGAGTGGTTTCTCACGTGATTGAAAGTTGTGGCTTGCGCATTGGTGGTGGCCAATGATTATGTAAAAAGAAGATTTTGATAATAATAATAAGAACAAGCAGAGTAGAAGAGGATGACGGTTTTTTTCTCAGAAGGGAAACCACCTTACATCATGTGTCCTCATGTGTTTGTTGATGTGTTTCTGCTCATGGTTGACTTGTACTCGTGCTGATTATTGTTCATGTTTATGGTCATGCATATGTTATTGTTTTTTATATCATGTTGCTAATTAGTGGATTGATGATTCAATTAGTAGATTGAGGTGAAATCTTGAAAAAAAATGGAATGATCATCAAGGAGTCTTTGTGCTCACTCCTACAAAATTCTAGGTATTGGTTGAAAATGTTAAATCTCATTTATTAGCTTATATGATTCTAAATTTTCGAAGTTAGTTTGTGAAGGATATCACATAGATCCTCCGCCATTGAAGGTGATGTAGTAGAATGCACAAGCAAGGTGAGTGATCGATGAAAATATCCATAATGTAGATTTTGCAAAAGATAATAGATTTGAAATCTACCAAAGAGATTTGGGATAGATTGTAGGTGTTATGTGGTAGCAACAATGGAGAGGTCAAGAGCAAGAGAAAAAAGAAGAAAGAGAATAATATCCATTAGAAGCAAGAATATCAGCCATATGAGTCTCATCCACCTAGTGCAAGTTCAACAAATCAAGAGGAAAAATTAGAAAATGGAAGCTCAGTAGAACCTAGTGTGCTCCAAAGCAACATATCTAAAGGTATAAATAAAGATGAATTGTTCCTGAGTTATTTTTTGGATGGTTTTAATGCTAGTCATGTTGAGTTGCATAGTGATGTTAAGGATAATGTTAAGATCTTTAAATTTTAATATGAGTCAACAAGGATTGTTATTGATAAACTAATAGTTGAAGTAGGCTGACGACTACATCTAAATATGAAGAAAATATTTTTCTTATTTTTGATAAGAAGGATAATGAGTTAAGAGAAGAAGTCCTTAGTCTAAAAGCCCAAATCCAAAATGTTAGAAGGATTTAAGAGGTTATGAACTTTAAACAAATAGAGGAGGGCCGAGTTGGAAATCTTGAGGCTAAAGTTGCCACGTTGAGGATATCGTTGGAAGAAAAGGGCAATCAACTCAAGCAAGTGAAGAGCTCCAAGGATTTGGACAACTTAGCCAGTAGCTAAAGATCTTCTTGATCATATCTAGTATTGGATTTCAAAATGGAGAGTCTAGCACACATGCACATGCAAAGAAGGATACAGATCTTAAAGATCGTGTAGCATGCAATGACAGTAACAAGAGAAGAAAAATAGGTAACAAGCAGCAAATCCACCATCAACAAAGGAATGGAGCAAGAAGAGAAAATACATCTAGAACATCTTTCAATCCAAGAGAAGACTATGGCATATCTATTAGATTTCAAAGGAGGAGCAACAATCCCTTTTATCCTTTGATGGACAAGGTAGAGTGTTATAACTTCCAAAATTTTGGCTTATTTGTAGCTAGCTATAGAAGTACAATGTTCATATCCAATTAGAATTATGGGCATTCAAGGAGATCTATATTGAGGTGTATGAGTGATTTTAATGGTTATTGTTTTTCATGTAACTTGTTTGGCCATAAGGAAATTGATTTTAGATATAGTCCATGAAGTAGAGGCTCAAATAAGGCAAGGTAGATATATGACCCTCTAGCTACATGTCTTGGTCATGTGAGATGCTATGCATGTTACAATATTGGTCGCATGGCCAAAAATTTCTAGTTATTGATTTCTTCAAAGTAGATCTAACAAAATGAGCAATAGAATTAGAGTAGGCCTAGTAGGAAACAAGATATTGCACATGCAAAGAAGCAAACTAATGATAGTGTGGAAGAAAAGAGAGGAGCAACAAAACATGAAGTAAGAGAAACTTTCCCCCACTATAATCTATTGTTATTTGACAGATCTATTCACAAGAAGACTGCAAAAGTGTATGTGTGACCTGCTTGGTCTCAGAGGGAGTGTATAGAAAAAATATGACTTGATGTAGATGAGTTGTAGCAACAACATGGTGTATGAGAGTCCTCATGCATGATTAGTTCTACAAGATCAGTCTGCATATTGGAGGCATATTGAGCTAAGGGGAGTTATGCATGCAACTAGGGTTTTAGGGTTGTATGGTTTTTTTTCACTCATTTTTTTGTAGTAGATGCTCATATTGTATTCATGAATGAAAAGGCATGTGAATAACCTTATTGTACTTCTCATGATATCATTTGTTAGGTGGTTGAGACACCCTTGTGTTAGTCATGTACTGGAGAGAGAGAGAGAGAGAGAAAGAGTGATCTGATTTAGAATATTAGTTTGCAGTGCTAAGATATTCCTCAGATTATAAACAAAATGCTTTAATTATGCTTAAGGATTCATCAATTTTTACAAGTGAAATAAAGAGTTTTTTATGTTAATTTTATGAGCAATTTAACATAAACCAGAAACTGAATAGCAACATAAACATGTACAGAACACCATCAAAAACACATTAAAACAAGCACATGATAAAGGAGTTCACCCCTCCTGGGTTATGTCTCCTTGGTCTAGCTTCCAATGGCTTGGGCCTCTCTATTATGCTCAAAAGTGTAAAAATTTGTGTTTACAATGCTCAAATTCTTCTGAACCCTACTCCAATCAGTCAAGAATGTCCAAAAATAGCCATATAGCCTCTTTTTGCATCCAATTTGGTGGAAAACTGAAGACGTTATGACTTCCCCTTGTTTTCCCCTTATTCGCTCCACAAATTGCTCCACATTTGACAGGAACCCACAATTTCGCTCCAAAAATCCGCTAACTGAGTGAGAATTTTACCGTGCGATAGGCCACAATCCATCAGCATTGACTGTACATTGCAAATCCCAATCGGCGGAGTTTTGTGGGCTTATGTTCTGTGAATAAGGCAAGCAGTGTGCGATTGCGATACGTCAGACCGGATGGACCATTAAACTGCAACCTATAGTCGCATCGCATCCGAGGAACCTATCACATTTTGCAATCGAAAAAGAACTAGGATCTTGTATATGTGGGACTTTGTACCGTGTTTCTATTTGTGATTATGATATCACATCCTAACCCAGTACCTGTCGGGGGCTGATTCTGTAACACATCCATTCGCAGATGTGCAATTGCGATCCATCGCATCGTGCCTGCAACCAATTCTTGAATGCTTTCCCACCTGCCTTATCGCATTGCAACCCTTCCTTGCTCGGGGGTCGATTTGCGACATCCATGACCAATGGCGGCTTGCCACTTGGCGCCTCATCATTTGCTGAAGGACCTTGCCACATCATCCAATCCTACCATGTGTCCAAGTCAAACCTAAACTTTGACTTGATGTAACTTCTGCATATGAGCTCGGATTTGAGTGTCGTTCACACCATTGGAATCAAAATGACGAGCTCTTCGATCTGAGGTCAAGTTTATCAATATTTTGAAACTTTGATTTTTTGAGCCTAATTTTGAGCACCTGATCACTCCTCCACACTGGAAGTCTTTTGGACCCCAAAATATCACTTTCAATTGACCAGTAAGTGGGGGTACAGTTCCCTCACCTTTCTAATATCGATCCATTGATCATTAAATTGGAACTTGTAATCACCACCATTCTTGTCGTGCCTTTCTGTGTACTTTCCTTTAACCTTTCCAAGTTGTTCTTGCACTGTTTGATGTACCATTTGGAGTCATTCAATGAACTATTTGGCCTTGTCCATGTTACTATCAGTAGCAACATCCTTCTTACCAAGATGATACAATATATTATGATGCAAATGGTAAACAAATTCCTCCACTTGATTCCTTTGAATCAAGCTTGAATATACATATTGAAACATGTATTTTTCTCAACATAACTTTAATGTAAAACAAAATGATGCTTGAGGAAAGTAGTTATACAAACTATAGGCCTATAAAGTGCATCAACAAAATTGTTGCTTATACCTTTTGACCGAGTGGAATAGTAGAATAAAACCCATCCAATGGAAGTGCCTTTATTGCTGCAACTTAAACACTTTATCATTGAAAATTTCTGAATGAAAAGAAATGGGCTTACCGCATTGCAAAAAGACTGTGCCCATGGTATAGTCACATACAACAAGAAACTTAAATGACTGTCTCAAGTCTGGAAAAGTAAGTACTGGAGTTGTACTAATATTTTGTTTTAAAACATCAAATGCCTCCCGTTGTTTTCCTTCCCACTGGAAGACCTTTTGCACAACTGCTGACCAATGCAAATGAACTACAATAGAAGAAAAATTAACAAAATTTCTCCTCCAAAATTGAGCTGGTCCCAAAAAACCTCTTATCCAAATGACCATCTTGATCCTGCCTGTGTAGATTGCGAGCATAGAAAAGGCATTTGTGGCTTCACGGGGGTGTATGATTCTTTCACCTGTGTCTGCAGGAATGGAGTCAATATATACCACCACAGGCTGTTACAGCATCAATCTTGGAGAGGTCTAACTTTAGCTCACCTTCTCCACGTCCCACACAGACTGCCAAAAATCCTTTGGGATCCTGAGCACGCTTGGAAGAACCAATTTCACGACTCAAGTACATAAAAGAAGTTTTATCTAACATATACTTTGGCATATTCATAAACAAATGTTCTTGACATACGACATCAAGTGTTTTTTTCTCACACATGACATGTTCATAATGAAATTTTCTGAAAATGAAAATGTCATCCAAATAGACTATCCTGTCTAGAAATGGCTTCAACACATATTTCTTCATATGCATAAAAGTAGTAGGAGCATGGAAAAGACTGAAAAGCATAACAAGCCATTCCCAAAAAGCATAACAAGCCATTCAAACAAACCTTGCCTAGTTTTGAATGTCGTCTTCCCTATATCTCCTTCAACAAATCTACTTTGATGAAAACCACTTCTTGAATCCCATTCAAGGAAATGCTTACCATTCTTCTTGGACACCAAAGCAAGAGGTGCACCACATGCTAAGGAGTAGGTCGAATGATCCTTTTATTCAACAATCCCTGGATTTGTGTCTTAATTTCTGCGCTTTCCATCACTCACATTCTATACATGCCAATGTTAGGAAGAAGACAATTTTGATGCAACTGTAACTCAGGTTGGATTCCCCTCTTGGGAAGTAATCCCTTTGATTCCTAAAACATTTCATCAGATTGGTTAACAGCATCAACTAAATCAGTTTTCAAATTTGAATTACAACCATAAAACGCTTCATAATCAATATTATCCTTGGGTTTGATCATGGGAAGCATAAAATTCTTGCTTGAATTCACCAGTATTTTCATCTGCCCCGCATTAACAAGCGAAAGATTTGTTTTCTTGTTGTCAACTCTCACAATATATTCTACTCCATTTTTGAATAAATGATTTTTATTTTCATGTCGATGGAAGATAGTTTTTTTGTCATAAAGGTATGGGCTTCCCAAAATGATGACATAGATATCTAACGGTACAACATCAAGCTCCACTTCATCTATGAATTTTGTAGTGATAGTGAATTTCAATTTACACTTTCTCGTAACCTGAAATTGCGCATTGTCACATACCCATCCAAGTGCATACGATTTATGATGTGGAATAGTTTCTAGATTTAAACTCTTGACAATGTTTTCTGAGATAAGATTGTATTGAGAGTTGCTATCAAACATCGTATCAATATAGTTATGTTTCGATATCACCCTTATGCGAAACAGTTCTATTCTCCTCTTTTCATTTGGAGTTTCATTTTGCAAGCCTAAAGAACTAGTGCTGGCAATGAATTCCTTTCCTTGAAATCCCATGGTGATGATTTTTGTTTCATCACCTGATTCGGATCCCAAATCCTCTTCTTGAGTGATTGCAACTATCTTTTCTTTTCCTTTGTTGTTGAATTTCTTTGGTTTCATTTCGGGATGAATCTTCCAACAATGAGCTTCATCATGACCCTCTCTGGAACAATGTTTACATATTTTTTTCTCTCCTTCCTTTTTAATGGATGCATTTTTCTTCCCCTTGAAACCCTTTTCTTTCTTTTTACCCTTAAATGGATTTTTACTACCTTCTTCTGGGGTGTTTTTCCCTCTTGCCTCAAGATGAGTGGCTTGCACACACACATCATCTAGATTATTGGGATTAAACATTAAGATAGTATGCCTAAGGTAACTGTGTAAACCCCCTATGTACTTAAGCAAAGTGTCTTGTGACTGCAAATCTACACCTAACATCAGAGACCTTTTTCCGAATTCTTGGGTGTAATGTTGCATATTTTGACCTTTAAGCTGTCTAAAGTTCTGCCAATTCATGATGGCTTTCTACATATAAGCTAGAGGGTAGAATTGTCTTTTAATTGCAGTAATGAAATCATTCCAATAAATTGAGATCTTATAGTGTTTTCTAATCTCCTCTTAGGTCTTTGATTCCCACCATACTAGTGCTACACCCTCCATTCCCATGGAAGCTAAATGAATCTTTATGTCATCATATTGAAGGTTTTGAATCCTGCAATAGACCTCCAACTGAAAAATCCAATTATCAAGCTTCTCTACGTTCACTTCACCATTATACATGGGCAACTTGAATTTAACATCAAGTTTTAAAAAAGGTGATTTACTAGTTCCTTTTGAACAATGATGATGAGAATGAGTAGGGGTTGTGTTAGTGGGAGAGGGTGAAGATGATTGTGAAGAAGAAGATGAAGAAGAGGGTGGAGACGGTGGAGGTTTGTCTTCATTCCCATTACCTCCTTTTCCATTACCTCCTCCTGAAGAGCCTTCTCCTTTCGGAGGTTTGGAACTTTCTCCTCGAAACCTTCTATTCCTCTCTTAATATAGGACCTTCACCATCTTTTTCATATCAAAGAAAGCCATTCTAAAAGTCTTCTCATCTTCTTTCATGTTTGTAGGTTCTCCTTCATGAAACATGATCTCTGGAGTCTCAACTGCAACTTGAGGCTGAACTGGTGTTGGAAATTTTGGAAACCTTTCTCTTCTTCCCCTTGACCCAACTTCAAGGTTTCCAAGTAACTTTCCTTCACCTCTTTTTAGTTTTAACCTTGTAAGCATGACATAAAATTGCAAAAAATTAAATCCTCTTTTCACAAAGCAAACCTAGAGCTCTAATACCAAATTGATTTGATTTAGAATATTAGTTTTCAGTGCTAAGATCTTCCTCAGATTATAAAAAAAATGCTTTCATTGTGCTTAAGGATACATCAATTTTTGCAAGTGAAATGAAGAGTTTTTATGTTAATTTTATGAGCAATTTAACATAAATCAGAAACAGAATAACATCATAAACATGTACAAAACATCATCAAAAACACATTACAACAAGAACATGATAAAGGAGTTCACCCCTCCTAGGCTACGCCTCCTTGGTCTAGCGTCCAATGGCTTGGTCCTCTCTATTGTGCTCAAAAGTATAAAAATATGTGTTTACAGTGCTAAAATGCTTCTGAAACCTGCTCCAATGAGTCCAGAATGTCCAAAAATGGTCATCTAGCCTCTTTTTGCATCCAATTTGGTGGAAAACTGAAGAAGTTATGACTTCCCCTTGTTTTCCCCTTATTCGCTCCACAAATTGCTCCACATCCGATAGGAACCCACAATTTCACTCCAAAAATCTGCTAACAGAGCGAGAATTTTGCCACACGGTGAGCAATAATCTTTTGGCACCCACTATCCATAAAAAATCGCAATCGACAGAGTTCTGTGGGTTTATGGTCTGTGAACAAGGTGGACATGTGTGAATGCGATACAACAGACCATTAAACTGCAGCCTATAGTCGCATTGCATCCGAGGAACCTATCGCATCTCGTAATTGGCGGAGAACCAGGGTCTTGTATATGTGAGACTTTTCACCATGTTTCTATTCGTGATTGCGATATCACATCACAACCCGGTACCTGCCGAGGGCCAATTCTGTAACACCTCCCTTCGCTGATGTGTGATTGCTATCCATCATATCACGCCTCCAGCCGATTCTTGAATGCCTTCCCGCCTGCCTTATCGCATCGCAACCCTTCCTTTCTCAGGGGATGATTTTTAACATCGAACTACCTGTAATTGTGATTTGTGACATGCAGGGACCAATGGTTGATTTCCACTTGGCGCCTCCTATTCGCTTAAGGACCTTGCCACATCATCCAATCTTGCCATGTGTCCAAGTCAAACCCAAACTTTGACTTACTCTAATTTCTGCATGTGAGCTCGAATTTGAGTGTCATTCACACCATTGGAATGAGAATGATGAGCTATTTGATCTGAAGTTAATTTTATCAAGCTTCTCACACTTTGATTTTTTTAGCCTAATTTTGAGCACGTAATCAGAGAGAGAGAGATAGGGAGTAATATTTTGACATGCATAACAAGTGAGTTATTTATTTTTTCCTTGTAAAGCACTCTTTTATGCATTGGTTGAGTAGCCATTCTCATGGAGTGAGTCATTTGTCACTAGCATGCATAGAAGAAGGTTTGTTTCAACCATATGTATATCATGGAAAATTTTAGGGGCTAATATTTGCAGGTGGGCTAATTTTCCATGTTTTTTCAAAACAAAGATTCGTGAATTTCCATTTTCTTCTAAAATGATTCACCCAAATTTTATAGTACACCATTATTTTACCTTAAAAATTGCCAAAATATTATATCGACTAATATAAAATCATTGTAAATCTAAATATTTCTACAAAAATATCACAAATTTTTTTACAATTTTCATATTAGGGACTAGTAATATTTGCCAACATTTCTAAACTTTAAGATAAACTTCCATCCTTAAAATTTTCCCTGATTAATATACTTGTTTACGTTTGGAATTTTCGCATGTTGGTTGAGCAATATTGTTTCATGGTATGCATAGAAGAGTCATTATAATTTTTTCCATGTAAGCACATTGAGTGCATTGATGTAACATCCTTGTACTTACATTGTATATCATTGTCATCATTGAGTTGTTGGTTGATTGGTCCTAGAGTCAAGAATGCATTGAAAAGAGTCACCTTGAATGTGTTGAAACCATAAGTTGGCTTATGAATGTCATTGTTACAACATTGTGCTTCATTTATGTAGCCATGTATTATGCTTATGGAACCTTGTATTATATGTTTATAATTTGTCTATGATGTGTTATGGATTCATTGGTTCGATTGGTGTAGCTTCTTTCATGTGGTAAGGAGGCAAAAGCAACAACAAAATCATTATATAACAACTTGGATGAGATTTTTTCAACCCCATTAAATGTTTGAGTGGAGCATGTTCAACCCAAAGAAGTGCATGGTGTTGGCTAGAGACATGTTGGTCTCATGGAGGCAACATTTTCCATGGTTCCCAATTCCTATCTTGCAGAGATGTTGGTAGTTGATCTGATTTCATCAGCAAATCATTTTATATCAACCTTTCCTATTAGTATCAACATGGTATATTTAGTGTGTCAGAATGGTGTCTCAATAAGGATCTGATCACCCTTTTCCATTGATGTCAAAGGGGCAGAGTGACAGAGCCACTTGAGAAATATTGAGATCAACCAAATAATAGTGATGAAGATCAGTTTGATGGAGTGGCTAAAGATTGCCATCAATGCCAAAGGGAGAGAATGTTGCCAGCATGGTCTTGGCATTGATGTCAACCATGGAGTCATTCAGTTAGCTTCGCATTGTTGCCAACTACTCATGGAATACTCGCATGATAATTTGATTTTTTAATGGTTTGCAGAGGTTGTATAAGTTCTAGTGGTGCCTATAAATATGGTGGTGAAGTTAGAAGCAAGTGGTAGAGACTTGGGTCGAAGAAAGGTTAAGTTTCCTTGAGTTAAATAAATGATGTGTGTTGAGCCTCCATTTTGTCCAAATTTTCATGATTTAACTAAATAATTTTATGCATGTACTAAGTGTCTATAATCATTATTATTCGTTTTGCACATTATTAAGTTATCATTTAGAGGCATTTAGAGCTGACAGTTGTTGATCTATGAAATCTTCTTGTTTTGTTAATTTAATATGAAAATGTCATTAATGTCAGGCTCTTTTTTGATAGGTGTTAACATTCCTATAGTAGCAGTTCCTATACCAGTTGTGCCTGCACCAGCTCTGCCAGCACCAACATACCTACACCAACATGCCTACACTAATTGGGGCTTTCATACATTGACACATCTCTAGGGAAATATGAAAGAGGTTTTTGTTCAAAATGGTGTTTAACACTTCCACATAAGCTAAGATACACCCAGCTCATACGGATTTATGTTTAGGCAATAATTAATGCCTCAACCCCAAATTAGCAACAGTTTCTAGAATTCCAACTTCTGCCTCAATGTTTGTGCATGTAAAGGTGAATAGAGAACTTCTGCAACATGGGTTTTGGTCTCAGTATAGAAAATTGACAAAGTCTCAAACTGATTTCTAAAATTCATAATGTTCTAAAAGATAACAGTCTTTGAGGCAATTTTCTAAAAATAGACTGTTTTTCCATAATTTTAGCATCTCAAATTTCAAACAATCATTTTCGGGCACGATGTCCAAGGCAATGGATCTCAACCAGAAAATTATGAGAGAGGTTATTGTTGCGTATATAACAATCTATATCTCCTCCAAACATTTTTCTAAAATTCATAATGATTGAGGAGATGTGCAGACTTCTTTGGAGGAATTTTGTTAAAAAAAAACAATTTTTCTAGAATTGTAGAAAACGACTAGATTTGGGAAATTCATGCGAGATCTTCATTCCTTCAATGGGTAAATGTTTCTACTAATATTATATTGATGAATATTAGTTGGGATTCAATCCCCATGTTGTTTTCTAAGGAATAGAGCCAAAATTATCATGAAAGAACATTATAAAAGGAAGGGGGAGTTTTGTATATGGTAGATTGTATTATGTAAATCATTTTTGTTTGCAGGAGGAGGGAATCAATCTTGTTGTGCAGGAAGGGAGGATTTGCGCACTAGTGGGATGATCCCTCGAGGGGACCACTAGAACCAACACAACATTGTTTTATGAATTTGTAACAAGGCTTCTGAAATGAATTTCTTTGGCATTAAATTATGAATTCTGGTTTCTACTCTGAAATGAGTTTATTTGGCAATCACTTCTGAGTAATTTTGTTTCTCCATATTGTTCTAAATATTGTGACTTAATTGCTACAAGGGCAACGAGCTGGATGGTTGGGCCCACCAGCCAGTCCATTGCCCCAAACCTCTTAACTTTCTTTTGTTGCATTTTAGTTTGCTTGGTGTGAGTGTGATCTTAGATAATTTTGCAATTTCATTTCATAGCTCCTTTTCTTTTTCAGTCATTTAATTTTCAATTTCATTCCACAAGATTTATTTTACTTCTCTAGTTATGTAAGTTGATTAACAATGCTTTTGGATGTATTTTCATAAAGACTAAACTAAAATAAACGATTAATGTTTTAACTGCGTCTCTTATTCATTCTTACAAAGACTTACCCTGATCTCATTGTTGCATAACAAAGTCTATTTCTAGGATGCAATGGTGAAATAATTGTTGAGAAAGAATTTTGGTTAACTTAACTTAACATGTATTCATGATTTCCTTTGAATATTATATGAGACAGATTCTTACACTTTTGTAGAAAGACATTTATTCCTGCAATTTTGCAAGCAGATGCCCGGATCAACATAAGAAAAGATTGTGAATCTTGTTGACAAAATGTTCACATAATTCTTCATTATAACTAAATTTTGCATATATTATAAGGAAGTATTTAATAAGATTAGGGTAAATAACACAAATTATATATTGGTTCTTATTGCATATTTCTCTTGCAACTAAAGTAGTGAATTGTCTTTAAGAGAAGCAGTGCATTATTATCTTGATTCTTTTTAAAGCATTCGATTATTACCTTAGATTAGTTGGAATGAAGTTTCCGTGTGATTTCTAGTTTCATGCTTGCAACATAGAAGTAATTTTTAAGAGGTTTTTCATTCCTTATTTCTTGAATCACTTTCTTTTGAATGGGGCCTACATTCCTTTGTCCCTTGGAAAACTGAGGAAGACTTACTGCAAGAGTCAACTCAACCCAGAAGAGGAGCCAGAAGTAGATTCTCGGAGTGTGTTTACTTTGCTTTGAAGAGTCTTGTTTATTTTTCTTGAATGATGCTCCTTTTGAATTTCTTGCAAGAGCTTGGTTTTTATTTAACAAATCCCTGAGGTCATATTTTGGCATATATTGTGCTATGCCTCTAAGTTTACTTACCCAGATTGACAAATTAAATGTTGGTGTAAATCTTGTATTTATACTGCCCGTCATTTTGGCGCCATTGCCGAGGAGGCATTGTAGGATAAGGCCTCAACGATTTGTCATTCTTTTCCCTTTCCTTTGCAATTGAATTTCTAGATTAATGAGATTCCCCTTGCTTGTTGAAGCATACTGGATGACATTCCCAGAGAGCTCACAAGCCAGGTTTTCCTTTCTGCAAATGAGTGATTTCCTTTATTGCAAAGTGTGATGCTTGGTTTGTTTCTTTTACTGCAATTTAGTCTTTTTATGAGTAATTTTTTTCTGCAAAGTGTGATGCTTGATTTACTGCAATTGAGTTTTTTATGAGTAGTTTATTTTACTACAAAGCATGTTACTTTTTTTCTGCAATAAAGGTTATTTAATTTGCGCAAGTGTGATTTCCTTAGTTTACAATATTGGTTTGTTCTTTTTACTGCAATTGATCTTTTGATTTTTTCAAGTGCTAAAAGAACCCATCACTCTCAATTCAGGTGCTGACAAGACTTCCCAGTTAGCAGGAAAATGCCTGGAAGTGTGGTGTTATTCAAAGAACTATCTCAAATTCTGGCAGAAGCTGGGGTCTCTGCTTCACAGAAAGAACACATCTTGGCATCAATTAGAAATCGATCTACTCCTCTGGAAGAAGAGAATCATGAAGAACCAGAAGATCTTCCTAAGGAGACTGAGAATCTATGGATCATGCTTATGAGGAGAATCCATCAGAAGCAGAGATTGAAGAACACCAACTTGATCCAGCCTGCACTTTAGAGGATGAACAAATAAAATTGGAGGATTTGCATGATACACCAAATGTTGCCCATGAATCAAATAATCAAGAGTATATGGATCCCATAGAATCTTGGTTTCAGATAACTATCAGTATTCATCCCTCCCTTATCATTCAACAATTTGTAACATCACATAAGTTAATGTAGTTGGTACCTCATGTTCTGGTATTTTCTCACATATACTTTTTAAATTTGAACATGAATATGATTATCCTCTTGTTAAGCACTTGGTTGCACTAGAAGTCCTCCTATACTTAAAAGGGAGTATTTCTCTTCTTAGGGTAGAGTAGGGATGAAGAATAAAGAAATGCCATGAATAAAGTTGTTACAACAATGAAATTGGGGTTTTGACTTTCAAGCATAGCCACTGAAACTGCTTTTGATCCGCATCGGTTGTTAACACACACATCTGTGACAAATCTTGTTGAGTATGATTCGCCCTAACACCTCATGATTTTGCAAAAGTAACCATGATTAACCACTCTAATGAAGTTTTCATCTAAGATATATATTTTTAGTTTCCCTTAGAAGGTACTATTGGAGAGTCCCCTATGGTGGACCACTCTTGTAAATATCATAATAAGATATTCATGAGAGCACTATCATTATTAACTTAAAAAACCTTTCAGGCATTGTGATGCAGGAAAGTGTTCCCTCCACGGACAGAGGAAACACCTCTAGCCCTAGAGTGGGTCTAGTCACAGCAAGGACAAAACAACAACTAATTCCCTTAAATAGTCATCGTTGTAGGCCTACCTCAAACTGGTGGTTGGTGAAGTTCTGTTGCACTTCTCCAACTTCCATTTCCTTCTCCTTAATGAGCAATCAACCTGAAACACCACAAAGAAACAACAGAGCACGTAACCAAGAAATAACAATGATCTATTTACTAACAAAGTCAAGAAGTCATGAGCTATCAAGTAAATTACATACAAGACATAGGAAATCATCATTGATTGTATTAATGATAAATTAAGAGCAAGCTTACAACCGATTCTTGACGTCGCAAGCCTTCTCAGAGGGTCCAACCAGTGTATTTCTTCAAGCATTCACTCTCAAAGATGGTCTCCCAAATAGCAATATATATATATATATATATATATATATATATATATATATATCTATATATATATATATATATATATATATATATCATTCACAATCTTTACACAAAGTTAAGGGCACTCCACACCTTCTTGCAAACTACAAAGCAATCCCACACTTGTCACACTCACACCATCTATATATCAAACTCAAAAGCAACAGCAGCACTGTGCAACCAAAAGAACTAGCAGATGATAGCAATGGTGAGTGATTTTATAGGAGAAGGAGTCTCCTTGAAATGAGGGAGAGGGAGCTTATCCTTAAGACAAGCACCATGAAAGATGGAACTACCATGCTAGAGGGAGGAGGGTGACCTAAACTGACCCAACAACTAGGTCCAGAGACATCCAGAAGGTCGACTGTTGGAACGAATTCGCCCAATATGGATCGTCGCGAGTTTATAACTAATATTTAGCGCTGACATCACTAGTAGGCAATGTAATCAGTCAAAACGTCACTAAAGATATCAAATATACTCGTGCCGGAGCGTGAAATCCGATCATCGCGAGAATCAGATGTACTCCCATGATGGAAGCGCGACTGTTGTTGGGTGAAAATATTATCGTTTAATTATATTGTAGTACTTGCCCAACTATTTAATTTGTCAATCCGAGGTTCGTAGACTTACGAGACACATGCACTATATATGCAGGACTGAAGTGGAACTAATCTAATCTAATCTACTGAAATCAAATTAATCTATGAATGCATTGAAACACTAACTAGGAAAGCAGGAAATTGCATAAGGCAAAAACAATTACAACATGTGAAGAATTGAATGACAAACAACATATGTGAGCTCACAACATTAAAGCTATCTCAAATTATATTACAAGAATCAAATTACAAATCATGAAAGCATAACAATAAAAGATGAAAAACTAAGAATTCCTTTCCGTTATTCATTATTCATTATTATCAAAATGAAGAGAGAGCACTCTCTTATATACATGAGGAAGATAACCATTTCATAATTACATATCCAATATTATCTCAAGCACTCTCAACTAATTTCCCATTATTACAAGATATGATCCCTTTGAATCCTCCACAAATCTCTCAAGCATTTTCAACTACTTTCCCATTATTACAAAATATGATCCCTTTGAATCCTCCACAAATCTCTCACATATCTTGGATAAGATATGCTAACCAAATCCTCCATGATTTTCTCCTTAGGAATAGGCTTGCATAATTATCTCCTGAATATGGTGGAGGAGATATGGATAAGATATGCCAACCAAATCCTCCATGATTTTCTCCTTAGGAATAGGCTTGCATAATTATCTCCTTAATATGGTGGAGGAGATATTTGAGAAGTCTCTCGGAATTAATTCTTCACATATTTCCTACACATCACAAAAATCACATATTCTTGAGATATATATAAAAATATGTATATTTTCTAATATTTAATCATAAATTCACTTGTAATACAAAAATGAATAAAATGGAAAATAAGAAGGTGAAACCCAAATGTATTTATGAAAATGATATGATAAAAGGTTAATGGGATGATGAAATGTAAGGAATAGTGAAGAAAAAGGTGGATGAAAATATGACATTTCTGAGTCCCAACATCCTCCCCAACTGAACTTGTTGCATGTCCTCATGCAACCATGCATGGGTCTCTTTAAGAACTTTTGGCATCTTGAACTTTGGCTTTACATGATGATGTCTTTTAATAATGAATGTTTCCAGGATATGTGAAAGACATGAGTAACAACTTACATTTTCTTATGGTTGGTTCTTGTGTGACAACCATGAATACAAAGAATGTTGGTTCTTGTGTTAACAACATTCATTTCATTTTCGTTCTCTTTTCTTCAATAATAATGTAAACACTCACTATAAATCATAATGTGCATAAGAAAGCCCTTCTGTAATATTAATGAAGCATGCCAATATTGCGTATGAAGCAAAGTGCAACAAAGTATCATTGGAAAATAAATGTTGGTGAATGGTAAATGAGAAAAATGGAGTGATAGTGGTGAAGAAAAGGAATCATGGTAGTGAATATGTAGTGAATATAGTTCTCCCCCCCCCCCCCCCCCCCCCAACAGAATTGGTTGCATGTCCTCATGCAACTTGACATGGCCCATGAAAGGAAATGTAGCATGGTGAGGGAATTTTCCAAAATATTCAAGTTAGCATATAAGGAATTTCATGATTAAAGATTAGAAAACAACATACCTCTACTTACCCAAGAATGATGAACTATGCAATATGAATGTAGCTGCTGCTACTGCTGGATCAGGAAAATGTGACTGATGTTGTTGTAACTGGATCCTGGGAAATGAAGGAATCTGAACTGCTGATGCTGAATCATGGAAAAGATAAATGCTGAAAGTGGAATTGTGGTACTCTCATAGATCAAAATTCATGCTGCTGTAATTGTTGAGGGAGTCATGAAAAAGTGTATAGTCTTCACCTGCTACTAAACTTCTTGGTACAATTCTAATCATGCGAAAGAATGTGTTGATGTCGAGCATGAAAAGAAATCATTGGATTACCGGCCATCGATGCATGCCGTTAACCAATGCGAGGCAACTCACCATTGATGTCAATGAGTGCCAAGGTACCCGGGTACATCTTGAGAAATGCGAATAGAGGGGTTGACGTTGAGCCATTTGCAAGATCTGACGATCAAGGAACATTGATGTATTCCCATGATTATCAGCGAGAGAACTTGCCATTGAGGCATGAAAGTATCAAGGTACCCAAAATGAACTCTAGTCTATTTCCCAGATAAGGTGCTGATGTCGATGGGGCAAGACTTGTTGAAAGGTGGGCCTTAAGGAATCCCACATCAGTCAATGCGAGTTTGTACAAAAAGATTTGGTAGGACTATAAATGGAAAGAACTCACAGACAAGCAGTGTGGATCAGCATGGCGAGGAAAACAAGGCAATGTAATCATGGAAAGGGAATGAGTTTTATTCAAAAGGAAAACTAGAAGGCAAAAATAAACTGAAAAGGATAAAAGAATGTATGTGATTCAGAAAAATAGGCGTGCATGAAGTCGTGAAAGATAAGGAAATGGAAGATTGCTGCAACATAAGGATGGTCTAGGCATGAGTAGTCATGACGCAAAAGGATTTTTGTGTAGTGGAAAATGTCATGATATGTGCAGTGAAGAATTAGTTCCTTCAAGCGTCCAATGATGCATGTTTCATTGTGATTTCGAAAAATCACTTTTGCATTAGATTGTCTTCAATTCTTAGCACCATTCCTGCATAAAAATTGTCACCTTTGTGTGCCATCTCCATCGATCATTCTTGTATGAAGTGACTCAAAAACAAATTAGCTCATTTTCAAGAATTTATGAAATGTCCATTTTTTTAATTATTTTTCGAAGTTACACTAATTGTGGATGAAAAGGGTGTCGCATTGTAATGTTGAGCTTTCTGCATAAGCTTCTCGTTGACCTACACATAACACCAATCTCATTTCACTTGTTAGTATACACCAATCTCATTTCACTTGTTAGTATATGCATCCTAACTCTTGCCCACAAATTCACAAAAAAAAAATCCAACATACTTTTATTTCCCCCCAACTAGAAAGATTGCATGTCCCCATGCAATGTACTCATTGATTGTGCAATACCTTTTCAAAATGTTTTTATTGGTTTGCAGGAAAATTGATTTAAAACATTTGAAAAGGCTTTTGTATTTGTTAGGGAACAAGTAGTTAGTTTATGAATGAATGAGGGCAATTTTATTTAATTTTTTATATTTTTATTTTATATATATATATATATATATATATGATAACAAACACCAAAATTTCAAATGTCTAGAAAAAAAAAAAATTGCAAAGCTCTGTTACATATTTACACTATAAAGAGATATTTCAAACCAGCGTTCTGGTCTATATGTCATCTGAAATTTCGACAAGAGCAGTTTATTTGCTTGGTAAATTACTTCTGCCCAAAGTTAAAACTTCCCCCTCCACAAAATTGGATTGGCGTTATCTCTTCCTTACTTCGTGGACAAAAAGCTTGATTTTCTCAGAACGCCCGATTTCCTTATGGATTTTTTTAGATTTTGTGTGCTTTCTGAAGGAGCTGCGATTGTGGAGAGAGAGGAGGTGACCATGACATAAGAGAAGGTGCATGAAACTACTTAATACTAGTGTGTGATGGTCACAATCACGTCTGCTGTAAAATTTGTTGATAACAAGTGCCAGATACGCAGAGTCGTCTTCAAGCAGGCGTTAGGTGTATCACCCAGGGGAATCTTCAAAATACACATTGGTATCAAGTAAAGAAATATAAATTCGTTTGTCAAAACGACCATGCATTCTCTAGGTGCAGAATTTCTGCAGGCTATCTTCCATTTTAACTGTTGTGCAGTGAAAGCCTTAGCCTCATGTGAATATCTCGCCTTGGTATTTTCCTCAAGACACAAGATCCGTAGTTCTGTTTAGAAAGACAGTGGTGCCCAATCTTTTGTGTGCCATAGAAATCAATGTGTCTATGTCTTTTGTGTTCCTAGACTATCACACTCCTTTGACAGCAGCACATGTACAGTAATTTTGGACAACGATTACCCTGGCTTCTTCTCACAATCATGCTTGAATACAAGTCGACTAGTGGTTTTTAAACAATATGCGGGTATGGCCCTTGGCATTCATGGAGCTCAGGAAAATTCCCTTTTTGGCACTCAGTCACACCGTTACCATAGGTTTAAGTGCTCAAGGTTGAAGGTGCCAAGGGGAGACAATAGGCAAAAGCGCCAGGCCACGGTCAATTTGCATTTAAATAATACGACTCCAACAGACAAGCGCGAATGCAAAAGGTGCTCAACCCAGGTCCTATGGATAATGAATGTGACCAAGTTGTAATGTTTAAAGGGCTCGGTGGGAAGGACAGGGAGTTAGCCCAACCCTTGGACACATGGCACTCACAGGATCATGACCTCAAGTTTGCGTTGGTAGTAGGTTTAACACTCGGCCTTATGCATTTGTCTTTGCGTTTTTTTCGATTGTTTTATTGTTATTTGTTTTTATTTTGTTGTTAAAAATTTTTATATGATTTGTTTTATTGTTGGTAGTGAAATTTATTTATTTATTTATTTTTTTTTTATTTTTTTTTAAGTCTAAAAAAATGAAATTAACCCTATCTTTACAAAAACAAAAACAAAAATTTTATTGTTTTTTTTATTTATTTAGAAAGAAACTAAACTTTCTCTAGACTTAAATTTTTTTAACAAATGGACACAATGATTTGCATATTGAAAGATGTTTTTGATGAAGCATATTGCAAAACATTTATTTATTCTTGAAATTAGTCTAAATCATCCCTATTTTCTGATCCTCGCGATCGCACTAAGCGCGGAGGAGAGCATACTTATTCTAAGCAAAACTGAAAATGAAAGCAAAAACTAGAAATGAAAGCCTACCTACTCTATACTAATTAGAAAAAAAATTAGTTACGTGTAATTAAACTTCCAATGAAGCCATTCACGTAGCAGTAACAACAATATATCCAGAAGCAATTTTTTAAATGATGGATGAAAATATTCAAGAGTGAATGAGTCTAGTTGCTGTAACTGCAAATCAACTAAAAAATAAAAAGATGAATCTAATCTAGTACTTACCTAGAACCATTGTTCGATAAAGCTTTGATAGGCACAGTTTCTCTCACCTAGATCATGTTGTAACTCCTGTTCTTCTTCTCCAATCTTCTGTTCTTCTTCCTTGATCTCCTGTTCGAATGATTGTTCGCCATCAGATATGCAGGATTCTTCAGATGTTGAATCTTCATTTGTTTCTTGGGGAGTAGTTGAACCTTTAATTCTTGTCAAGATCTCCTCTTCCAAGGAAGAAGAGATCCCGACTTCTGCTAGGATCTGAGTGAGTAGTTCCAAGCTGAAACTCATTGTTAAACCATGTTGAAAAAGGAATTCTTACATACTAAAAACAGAGTGCTAATAATTGTCTGAGCTTTTAATCCTTTTACAAGGTTTTAGTTCACAAAAACTCTTCCAAATCAACACACTAAAAAAAAAAATTGAATTAAAAACAAAAGGACCACAGAAATAATCTTGAATTCAATACTCAATTAAACCCTCTTACAAGGACTGCTCATTAATTGAGTAATCGAATTCTTCAACTACAACCATGAACCATGAATTCATCAAACACTCTTCACAGTTGCGAAAATTAAACACACTTGCAAAAATTGAAATTCACACTTGGATGAAAAATCAAACTAAACTTCAATCCATCGTGCCTTCCCAGCAATGGCGCCAAAATGTTGGGTGAAAATATTATCATTTAATTCTATTGTAGTACTTCCCAACTATTTAATTTTTCAATCCAAGGTTCGTAGACTTACGAGACACATGCACTATATATGCAGGACTGAAGTGGAACTAATCTAATCTAATCTACTGAAATCAAATTAATCTAGGAATGCATTGAAACACTAACTAGGAAAGCAGGAAATTGCATAAGGGAAAAAAAATTACAACATGTGAAGAATTGAATGACAAACAACATATGTGAGCTCACAACAATAAAGCTATCTCAAATTATATTACAAGAATCAAATTACAAATCATGAAAGCATAACAATAAAAGATGAAAAACTAAGAATTCCTTTCCATTATTCATTATTCATTATTATCAAAATGAAGAGAGAGCACTCTCTTATATACATGAGGAAGATAACCATCTCATAATTACATATCCAATATTCTCTCAAGCACTCTCAACTAATTTCCCATTATTACAAGATATGATCCCTTTGAATCCTCCACAAATCTCTCAAGCATTTTCAACTACTTTCCCATTATTACAAAATATGATCCCTTTGAATCCTCCACAAATGTCTCACATATCTTGGATAAGATATGCTAACCAAATCCTCCATGATTTTCTCCTTAGGAATAGGCTTTCATAATTATCTCCTGAATATGGTGGAGGAGATATGGATAAGATATGCCAACCAAATCCTCCATGATTTTCTCCTTAGGAATAGGCTTGCATAATTATCTCCTTAATATGGTGGAGGAGATATTTGAGAAGTCTCTTGGAATTAATTCTTCACATATTTCCTACACATCACAAAACTCACATATTCTTGAGATATATATAAAAATATGTATATTTTCTAATATTTAATCATAAATTCACTTGTAATACAAAAATGAATAAAATGGAAAATAAGAAGGTGAAACCCAAATGTATTTATGAAAATGATATGATAAAATATTAATGGGATGATGAAATGTAAGGAATAGTGAAGAAAAAGGTGGATGAAAATATGACATTTCTGAGTCCCAACAACTGTACTGATTATAACTGTTGTCCATCGCGTATATTTAGCTAATTATCGCGATGAGGCAGAAAACTTAGGAAAAGTGGGTCAATTGGCAACATAAGAGAGCACTTGTTCAGTATGAGCATGTTTTACTGGATACATGACACAGTAGAAGGACTGGGGTGAAGGCAGTGAGAAATTACTGTGTAACAGGCATTATCTGGGATATTTTTAATAAGTCCTTAGGGTATAGGAACTAGCCAGTAATGATTAGTCATTAAAAACTTTTCACGCCATCCCGTACTCTTAAGGAGTAGATCTTCCTCCCCACTTATTAAGTAACTTTTGAAGTTAATTACAATAAAAAATTATAAAAGATTTAGGGGAGGATAGGAGGTCTCGTGATGAGTCGACCTACCACGATCATGGGACCTAACATGCATGACATTACTATGCTGGTCACCAAGCCAAAGTAATGGCTTTCAGCCAAAAAGCTGAAAGATAGGAGGTCTCATCACAAGCCGGCCTGTTCATCCATGTTACTTCTTGTGAGTGGAACTTCCATCAACTGGTTACCAAGTGAGGACAATGGCCTTCATCTAAATTTTAAAATTAAATAAGATAACTCTGAATCTATACCTAGTAAGTGGGACACAGGAATTTCGTTGGGTTAAAGGACATCACTGCTGAGGTTATATACACTTGCGGGCAGCAGGGCCATGTCTATGGTTTTAAAGTTAATTGCATAGGATGACTTACTTGGTTATCTTTCTCTTTCCCTAAAACTCATCCTTTTATTTCTTAGATAATGGTCTTAAGATGATTTGAACATGATGCCTTGAGTTCTATCTTTCAAAAATTAGGAATCTTTAATGATGTGGTACCCTTAGTGAAAGTAATTATTTGTACTGGATTAAGAAGAAACTTACTTTTGCATCTAGATGACAACAAAATTTAGAGTGTTTGTTGATTGTTCTAGGAAGGTGTCATCTTGTTCTATTTTCATTTCCCTTTTCTGGTATCATAATTGTTGGGTTGTGTTATATTCTTTCCATGACTAACCTATTGTGTTGAAGAAAAAAAAATTGGACCCTATATTAGGTTGGGCGAACCTACCTATGGTTTTTGGTCCACGGTTTTGGATGCGATGGTTTTCGGTCCATGGTATTGGATGCTTCGGCATTTATAAATATGTATTGTAACATTGAAAGGAATATAATGAAAAATCAAGTTGGTAGTCCCGGTTTTGGGATCCAGGGGAAAATCTCTGTGTATATGTGTTTTATGTGTTATGCTCTTGCATTGTTTATTTTCTGTGTTTTAGAATTCGTATGCAGGTAATTTATGTACGGGGTTAAAACCTACAATAACTCCAATTCTTTATGGTATTTAGAGAGATGAATTACTCAGTGATGATTACTCACCAGGTGTTGATGGAAAACAATGTCTATTCATTGTGGTTGCCTCTAAATAAGTACTATGTGAGCTAGGTACAAGATTGTTGTATTAGGTGAAGGAATCTTATGGTAATTTTCTTGAAATTGCACATTTTCAACAAAGATTTGATTTTTATCATGATTGTTAATAAGACTCTAGACATAAATAAGAGCTCTGAAATCTATGACAAGCAGAGAGCTCATTTGAAATAGGACAACAGGTATGTATGGTACAAAACATTGCTTTCCTGTACATGACATAGGCCTGGATACTGACTGGAGGTCTAGAACCGTCTTTACACTTGAGGCATGCATGCAACTTCACTTTAGGTATCATTCGCGTACTCGATACTTTCATAAGCATTGTAACATGGTTTTAGTTGGCACTGTAATAGTGATGTTGCAGACTTGATGAATGCTTTAAATGATGACATACCATAATATCTTAACATTTCCTTGCATATATATATATATATATATATATATATATATATAGTTGCTGACATTTTTATCGGGAAGCATAGTATGATCTTTAAACATTCCCCCCACCTTCTTCCATGATTTTATAATCTTATGGCTTGGCGTGCATGAGGACATGCAATAAGGTCAGTGTGGGGGGGTGTTGAGACTCCATTTTGTCCAAATTTTCATGATTTAACTGAATAATTTTATGCCTGTACTAAGTGTCTATAATCATTATTATTCGTTTTGCACATTATTAAGTTATCATTTAGAGGCATTTAGAGCTGACAGTTGTTGATCTATGAAATCTTCTTGTTTTGTTAATTTAATATGAAAATGTCATTAATGTCAGGCTCTTTTGTGGCAGGTGCTAACATTCCTATAGTAGTAGTTCCTATACCAGTTGTGCCTGCACCAACATGCCTACACTAATTTGGGGCTTTCATACATTGACACATCTCTAGGGAAATATGAAAGAGGTTTTTGTTCAAAATGGTGTTTGAACACTTCCACATAAGCTAAGATACACCCAGGTCGTACGGATTTATGTTTAGGCAATAATTAATGCCTCAGCCCCAAATTCACAATAGTTTCCAAAATGCCAACTTTCGCCTCGATTTTTGTGCAAGTGAAGGTGAATAGAGAAATTCTGCAACATGGGTTTTTGTCCTAGTATAGCAAATTGACAAATCCTCAAACTGATTTCTATATTTCGTAATGGCCTAAAAGTTACATAACAGTATTTGAGGCAGTTTTCTAAAAATAGACTATTTTTCCAGAATTTTAGCATCTCAGATTTCAAACAGTCATTTTCGGGCACGATTTCTTAGGCACGGGATCTGAACCAAAAAATTATTAGAGAGGTTATTGTTGAAAATATAACAAGCTATATTTCATCCAAACCATTTTCCGAAATTCGTAATGGTTAAGGAGATACGCAGACTTCTTTATAGGAATTTTGTTAAAAAAACCGATTTTTCCATAATTGTAGAAAACGGTGAAATTTGGGAAATTCATGCCAGATCTTCATTCCTTCAATGGGAAAATGGTTTTACTGATATTATATTGATGCATATCAGTTGGCATTCAATCCCCATGTTTTTTGCTAAGGAATAGAGCCAAAATTATCATGAAAGAACATTATTAAAGGAAGGGGGGGGGTGGGTTGGGGGAGGGGGTGGGGGGGTGTGTTGCAGCATTTGTATATGGCAGATTGTATTATGTAAATCATTTTTGTTTGTAGGAGGAAGGAATCGATCTTGTTGTGCAAGAAGGGAGGAGTTGCACACTAGTGGGATGATCCCTCGAGGGGACCACTAGAACCAACGCAACATTGTTTTATGGATTTGTAACAAGGCTTCTGAAATGAATTTCTTTGGCATTAAATTCTGAATTCTTATTTCTACTCTGAAATGAGTTTATTTGGCAATCACTTCTGAGTAATTTTGTTTCTCCATATTGTTCTAAATATTATGACTTAATCGCTACAAGGGAAATTAACTGGATGGTCAGGCCCACCAGCCAGTCTGTTGCCCCAAACCTCTTAACTTTATTTTATTGAATTTTTGTTGTTTGGTGTGAGTGTGATCTTAGATAATTTCACAATTTCATCTCATAGCTCCTTTTCTTTTTCAGTCATTTAATTTTCAATTTCATTCCAAAAACTTTATTTTACTACTCTAGTTATGTATGTTTAATAACAATGATTTTGGATGTATTTTCATAAAGGCTGAACTAAAGTAAACGGTGAATGTTTTAACTGCGTCCCTTATTTATTCTTACAAAGACTTACCCTGATCTCATTGCTGCATAACAAAGTCTATTTCCAAGACGCAATGGTGAAATAATTGTTGAGAAAGAATTCTGGTTAACTTAACTTAAAATGTATTCATGATTTCCTTTGAATATTATATGAGACAGTTTCTTGCACTTTTGCAAAAAAAACATTTATTCCTACACTTTTGCAAGCAGATGCCCAAATCAGCATAAGAAAAGATTGTGAATCTTGTTGACAAAATGCTCACAGAATTCTTCATTATAATTAAATGTTGCATATATTATAAGGAAGTATTTAATAAGATCAGGGTAAATAACACAAATTATATATTGGTTCTTATTGCATATTTCTCTTACAACTAAAGTACTGAATTGTCTTTAAGAGAAGCAGTGCATTATTATCTTGATTCTTTTTAAAGCATTCGATTATTTCCTTAGATTAGTTGGAATGAAGTTGCCATGTGATTTCTAGTTTCATGCTTGCAACATAGCAGTAATTTTTAAGAGGTTTTGCATTCCTTATTTCTTGAATCGCTTTCTTTTGAATGGGGCCTACATTCCTTTGTCCCTTGGACAACTAAGGAAGACTTACTGCAAGAGTCAACTCAACCCAGAAGAGAAGTAGATTCCCGGAGTGTGTTTACTTTGCTTTGAAGAGTCTTGTTTATTTTTCTTGAATGACGGTCCTTTTGAATTTCTTGCAAGAGATTGGTTTTTATTTAACTGAGGTCGTATTCTGGCATATATTGTGCTACGCCTCTAAGTTTACTTACCCAGATTGAAAAATTAAATGTTGGTGTAAATCTTGCATTTATACCACCCGATAATGTGGTCATGTGGAGGTAACAGAGTGTAACTGACTCAGTTTTCTGATATGCACCCTTTGTGCCAGTGTAGTTTTCTTCAGGGTGTAGAAATAAATGTGTAGATTCAAAACTACTCATAAAATTTACTAAATCAAAAGAATTGAAGCTACTCTACTGATCTATGGAAGTTAATTAACCATCTAAACCAAGAATCATTGAAATGAAAAAGGAAACATCACACATACACATTGATTTATCTAGGGGAAAGAAACAGCTCAAAACCCCTTACTATATGTATTGCATTAATCATAGAATAGAGAAGAAATACAATGCTTGCTCAAGCTTGAGGACACCTTGCACCAGTATAGACTATCTCTCTTCATGACTGACAAACGTTGGTCCAACACTTATCCATTTGAAATCCTTCCCAAGCTCATATTTCCTTGCGTTGTTCCCTTGGGAAATTTCCTCTATTATTTAGGAATTTCACACCAATGAATTTTTGGGTTGTGTTATATTCTTTCCACGACTAGCCCACGTAGTTAACCGGGGGGTTAGAGGGGGGGCGGAGCCGCCCCTTCGTTGCGTTGATTGCGTAGAGGGGGGTCACAAGGGGTTTGAGGGGTGCACGTAACCCCCCTCTATGGGGTCCAGGGCAACACCTCATAAAATTTTGTTTTCTATACCCTATGTTAGGTTGGGCGGACCTACCTATGGTTTTGTGCATGATTTTCGCACATGGTTTTGGACGCGATGGTTTTCGGTCCATGGTTTTGGATGCAATGGTTTTCAGTCCATGGTATTGGATGCTTCGACATGTATAAATATGTATTGTAACATTGAAAGGAACATAATTAAAAATCAAGCTAGTAGTCCCAGTTTTGGGATCCATGGGAAAATATCTGTGTATATGTGTTTTATGTGTTATGCTCTCGCATTATTTATTTTCTGTGTTTTAGAATTCGTAGGTAGGTAATTTTTGTACGAAAACCTACATTTGGTATCAGAGCTATTTTGGCTTCAAGGGGACACCTTTGTTGTTGAGGGGTTTTGCTTGGGCCTGTGCTAGACCTTGTTCAGTGGGAGATCTGCAGGATCGATTCTGGTGGTGAAAGAAGATGGCGAGCAGTGGAAAGATAGAGATCGATAAATTTAATGGTCAGAGTTTTGAGTTATGGAAACTCAAGATGGAGGATCTGTTGGTGGATAAAGATCGGTGGGTCACGGTAGATCAAGGTATTAAACCAACGGGAGTGTCTGATGAAGAATGGAAGAAATTGGCTCGGAAGGCTAAGAGCACAATACAATTGTGTGTCTCAGATTCAGTATTGTTGAATGTATCAGGAGAAGCTACGGTGAAGACTTTGTGGGACAAGTTAGGGACTTTGTACCAATCTAATTCTCTGGTGAATAAATTGTTCCTATGGAAAAGGTTGTATAACCTGAGGATAAAAGATGGAGACTTGGTGATAGAGCATCTGAATGCATTTAATACTATTGTAAGTCAGTTATTATCTGTTGATATTAAAATTTCAGATGAAGATAAGTGCATTAGTTTGTTGTGTTCTCTACCAGATTTGTGGGATAGTATGGTTATTGTAATAGGTAGCAATGTAACTACCTTATAGTTTGATGAAATAGTCTCATCCTTGCTGACGGAGAAGATGAGATGGAAACATATGGAGAGCCAGAATGGTTATACTTTGTCTGTATGAGGATGGTCCCAGAACAAAAACAAAAATAAGTCATCGAGTGGGAGATCTAAATATCCAGGAAAACCTGTAAAGGTGGTTTGCTGGAAATGCAGAAAGGAAGGACACTACAAAAGGGACTATCAATCTAAAGCTCCTGTCAAAGGAAATGGATCTGATGATGCTCCTTCTGCAGAGGCGCAAACCACCTCAGATGAAGGTGGGGATGTGTACTTGGCTTCCTCAAGTACACATGTAGATCATGAGGCATGGTTGATTGACTCAGGTGCATCCTTTCACTTCACTCACCATAGAGAGTGGTTCTACGAATATGAGAAATATGATGGTGGTGATGTCTTCTTGGCGGATGACAAGAAGGCTAGAATCATTGATCGCAGAAAAGTAAAGTTGAAGTTGCATGGTTGAAGGGTTAGAACATTTCGGGTGTTCTACATATCCTGCACTAGCTAGAAATTTGACTTCTATAAGCAAGCTAGATTATGCAGGTGTAAAAACAGTGTTCGAGAAGGATACCTACAAAATGGTTCGGGGAGCACTGGTACTGATGCGGAGAGTTCAGATTGGAACTCTGTAAAGCTGCAGAGTAGCACTATTGTTGATGGGTGCAACCGTTCTGTGGTTCCTGAAAGAGGAGCAGAAAATCTAGTGGTCTTTGGAGAGAAGACCATGATGTGGCATCAAAGGCTCGGACATATTGGGGAGAAGGGCCTTTGAATACTTCATGGTAAAGGTATGAGTAATAGCTCTCTGGATTTTGATTTTTGTGAAAATTGAGTATATTAGAAGCAGAATCAGGTGAGTTTCCCCTCTGGTGGTAAGAGGGCGAAACAGATATTAGAGCTTGTGCACAGTGATGTGTTTGGACCTGTGAAGGTTCCATCACTCGGTAAGTCTGTGTACTATGTAGAGTTTATAGATGACTTCTCAAGGAATACATGGATATATTTCCTTAAGAGGAAATCCGAAATCTTTGATAGGTGTAAAGAATTTAAGGCTCTGGTGGAAAACCAGACAAAGAAGAAGATAAAGGTGTTGAGGACAGATAACGATGGAGAGTTTTGCAGCAAGGAATTTGAAGAATTTTGTAAGAAGTGTGGTTTAGCACGACAAAACACTACTCCATACACACCTGAGCAAAATGGAGTTGCAGAAAGAATGAACAAGACGTTGATGGAAAGGGAAAGAATCATGCTCACCAGTGGCGGGTTAGGACAGGAATTTTGGGTAGAGGCAGTGGAGATAGCATGTTACCTGGTCAACTGATCACCTTCATCAGCGTTGGAGGATAATACTCTACAAGAGGTATGGACTAGTAAGAAACCCTCTCTTTCACATCTAAGGGTATTTGGATGTGATGCATATGTACATGAACAAAGTTGGATAGTAAATATGAAAAGTGCAGCTTTATTGGGTATAAGGATGGTTTAAAGGGTTACAAGCTTTGGAACCCAGTAACAAGGAAGGTTGTGCACAGTCGAGATATGGTGTTTAGAGAGGTGAAAGTTGTTATTAAACATGAAGTCCAACCAAAGGAACCTGAGAAGATAGAGTTTGAGATTAAGGAGGAAGAATCAGACTCTATAGTAGGGGAGGAATTAGAAGATGAAGAGCCGCAAACTCTAGGCGTGAGAAGATCAGTTCGAGAAAGAATGTAGCCAGAAAGGTATAGTCCATCTGCTTTCTGTTCAAATTTTTCTTTATATGTTACTGATGATGATCCCAGAACTGTGAAGGAAGCAGTAGATTCAGAGGACGGAAAACTCTGGAAAGAGGCCATGGTTGATGAAATGGCATCTTTGCACAAAAATGAGGCTTGGGATCTGGTGGAGTTGCTGGCTAGAAGGAAACCCATTGGCAGAAAATGGGTGTTCAAGAAGAAGACAAATGTAGAAGGAAAGGTGGAGAAATATAAAGCTCGGTTGGTAGCAAAAGGTTATTCGCAGGTGCTAGGAATTGATTTTGGTGATATTTTTTCTCCTGTTGCCAAGGTAGCTTCTATTAGATTACTTTTATATGTTGCTGCTGCTTTTGATTTTGAGGTAGAATAGATGGACGTGAAGACAACATTTCTTCACGGAGATCTAGAAGAGGAGATCTACATGAAGCAACCTGAAGGTTTTATGGTGAAGGGTAAGAAAGAAATGGTATGCAAGTTAAAGAAGTCTTTGTATGGGTTAAAAAAATCACCAAGGATATGGTATCAGAAATTTGATACATTTATACGGGGACTTGGCTTCACCATGCAAAGTAGATTATTGTGTGTATTTTAAATTAATTGGTGACCGTGTTATTTATCTGGTCTTTTATGTGGATGATATGTTGCTGGTTGGAAATGACAATGAAATTATCCAGGATTTGAAGACCCAATTGTCCTCCAAATTCGACATGAAAGATCTTGGTGCTGCAAACTATATTTTGGGCATGGAAATTAATAGAGACCGGGAAAAGAGAAAGTTGTGGTTAAACCATAGGAAGTATGTCGAAACAATATTGCAGAGGTTTAATATGCAGGATAGTAAACCGGTGAAGGTTCCTATTCCTGTAGGTGTGAGGTTATCTGTTGAACAGTGTCCAAAGACACAAGAAGAGGAAGAGGACATGTCCCGTGTTCCATATACAAGTGCAGTTGGTAGTCTGATGTATGCAATGGTCTGTACTAGACCAGACATTGCACATGTAGTGGGAGTATTGAGCATGTTTATGTCAAAACTAGGGAAGGAGCACTGGACAGCAGTGAAGCGGGTTTTCAGGTATTTGTGTGGCACTAGTGATTATGGTTTTTGCTACCAAGGAAGACCAGTATTGGACAGAGTGTTGGATATTCGTGGCTTTGTTGAAGCAGACTAGGCTGGAGATTTGGGTCAAAGAAGATCTACAAGTGGGTATGTGTTTAACCTATTTTGAGGTGCAGTCAGTTGGATGAGTAAGAAACAATCTGTAGTGGCACTATCAACTACAGAGGTATAATACATGGCAGCCACTCATGCAAGTAAGGAAGCAGTTTGGTTGCAGAGATTGTGTTCAAGTATGGGGTTAGTACAGGGAGCTATAAGGATAGACTGTGACAGCCAAAGTGAAATTTTCTTGGCGAAGAACCCTGCATATCATTCAAAGACAAAGCGAATTGATGTTTAGTATCACTTTGTGAGGGATATGATAGAAGACAAAAAGGTGTTGCTAGTAAAGGTGGACACTTTAAAGAATACTGCAGATACATTGACAAAATCTGTGAGCTCTGAGAAGTTCTCTTGGTGTAGAGAAACAATGGCCATTCCAGGGATGGATAAATGACTAAGCTCTCTTGTGGCCCTCTGTGGAAAGAAAACAACATGTGGGAGAATGTTAGGTTGTGTTATATTCTTTCCACGACTAGCCCATGTAGTTAACCAGGGGGTTAGAGGGGGGCTAGAGCCCCCCCTTCATTGCGTCGATTGCGTAGCGGGGGGGTCACAGGGGGTTTGAGGGGTGTAGGTAACCCCCCTCTATGGAGTCTGAGGCAGCGCCCTAGAAAATTTTGTTTTCTAGACCCTATGTTAGGTTGGGCGAACCTACCTATGGTTTTGTGCATGATTTTCGCACATGGTTTTGGACACGATGGTTTTTGGTCCATGGTTTAGAACGCGATGGTTTTCGGTCCATGGTATTGGATGCTTCGACATGTATAAATATGTATTGTAACATTGAAAGGAACATAATGAAAAATCAAGCTGGTAGTCCCAGTTTTGGGATCTAGGGGAAAATCTCTATGTATATGTGTTTTATGTGTTATGCTCTCACATTGTTTATTTTTTGTGTTTTAGAATTCGTATGCAGGTAATTTTTGTACAGGGTTAAATCCTACATGAATTGCGCAATTACCATAGGCTGATCCTCTTACTACATGCACCACCTACACAACTTGGATTAATATACAATTGATAGTACACTTTCGTTGAACTATAATCTCAAATGGGTAACTCAACTTCTCTACATGCAACAATTATTTTGGGTTGACTGATCAGTTAACTAGTTGATCACTCAGTGTGGAAAAGGTTCCACACTCACAACTTGACCTCCACTAGTTCTTCTGATAGTTAGAACTAGTTAAATTGACAATAACTCAAATAAACTGAAATAGATTGCTAAAAATTAGTAATCAATCATGTAAAACTAAACTAAAGTGTCTCCAACTTGAGTTTGCTGAGTTTAATGAGTGACAAGAGCCATGTCACCTCAGTTAAACTCCCTCCAAGTATTTCGTTGAAATTGAAATTCAAATTTTAATCTAGTTTGACCAAGGCAAAGTCAAAACTAGGATTTCTTGTTGCATTTTCAACACTCCCTCTCAACAAGAAAAGGATTATCAGATACTCCAATCCTGCTTCTATGGGACTCAAACTTGCCTCTTAACAAGGCCTTTGTCAAAATATTTTCATCTTGTTCCTCTGTCAAAATGTACTACAACAACATAATCCGCCTCTGCACACAATCTTGTGGATGGTGAGACCGAATGTCAATATTCTTAGATCAATCATGAAATACTAGATTCTCATATAGTTTGATACAACTTTGACTGTCACAGTAAATCATTGTAGGATCCATCTTCTGACCAAATAAACCAAAAAGAATCTTTCTTATCTAGATAGCCTCACACGTTGCTTGACTTGCAGCCATGTACTCTACTTCTACTCAGTTGAGTGCCACCTATCTCTGCTTCCTGTTGTGCCAAAAAACAAATGCTGACCCAACACTAAAAATTCCTCCTGAAGTGCTCTTCCTGTCTGATGGACTCCCTGCTGAACCTTCATCTATAAATCCTTGCAACTTCACTCCCTTTGTCTATTTGTTCTAATGACAAAACTAGGTAGTGCCTCTGAGGTATCTCAAAACATGATTTGCTACCTTCCAATATAGTTTGGTTGGATTAACCATTGCTTAACTAAGCTGATTAACTGCATAACACATGTCCGGTCGTGTGTTCACAAAAATACATAAGTGAACCCACAAGCTACCTGTAAATGGTAGCCTCCACTACTTCACCTGAAGTAGCATCCTATTTCCTCCAGTTTCTTGCTAGAGGAGTCTCCATGGGTTTACACCTGTCCATGTGGAACCTCTGAAGTATCTCATTTTCATACTTTCCTTGAGAGACAAACAATTCCCCATCTCCTTTCCATACTTCCAATTCAAGTAAGTAGTGTATTAGGCCCCTGTCCTTCATCTCGAACTCTCTTGAAAGGTCCTCCTTGCAATATTTGATCAACTTCTCATCACCAATAAGGATCAAATTATTGACATATAAAAAAATAATCAATAATTTACCTTCTACCACAATGTAGTAAAGGTTTGCATTTGCTTAACTTTTGGTGAAGCCCAAACTGGTGGCATAGTTGTCGATCCTGGTATACTAAGCACAGGGTGCTTTCTTGAGTCCATACAATGCTCACTTGAGTCTGCACACATGTGAATCAATGTCAAAGGTCTAGAACCCCTCTGGGTGCTCAATATACACGTCCTCCTTAATAACGCCATTGAGGAATGTTGTCTTCATATCCATCTAGTGGATCTTCCACCCCATCTATGCTGACAATGTTAGATTTGACCTGATGGATGAGTACCTTGCTACTGGAGCAAAGGTCTCCTCATAGTCAATTCCCTCAACTTGAGAGAACCCCTTGGCCACAAATTTGACCTCGTGTTTCTCTATGCTCCTATCTGCTACCTACTTTACCTTGTAAATCCATCTCAAACCAACCATTGATTTGTCTATTGGTCTTGGGACCACTTCTTAAACACTAATTCTAACAATGGAACCATATTCCTTTACCATAGCATTAACCTATACTAGTTTCTCTACAACTTCCTCGAATGAGGATGGCTCTATCTCTACAAGATCGCTCATTAGAGCCATGTAGCCACTGGACCAATCCGGTGACCTCCTCTTCCTACGTTGTGATGTGGGTGCTCCCACATTCTCTCTAGAATCCTACAATAATTTGTCAGCTTCTCTGATTCATTTCCTTCCTTCTCTGGATGTCTCTGCTTGAGTATATGTCTACAATATCTTCTCCTCTGCTTGTGCCTACTCCACAACTTCCTAAGGTTCTTCCTTTAGAGCCAAAATCTCTTGATCAAGTTGCAACTGAAGCTCCCTCTCAATAAAACACCTTATTTCCTTCTCCCCATTGAATTTCACATCCCTCCTGACCACTATCATCCTAAGCGATGGAAAGTACACTTGATAGTTGTGAGGTGTTTCAGTATACCCCACAAATATCCCCAAATATGTTGTAGGCTCTATCTTTTTCCTTGCTTCCTTGGAAACATGATAGTAAAATCATGATCCAAAGATCCTAAAGTGTGACACATCTGGTTTCTTTCCTAAAAAAGCTTCCTCTAGTGTACTCATGCCAAGAATCCCATGAGCACTCTTGTTCTGCAAATAGATTGTTTTGTTGCATGTTTCAGCCCACAAGTGTAGAGGTAGGCTCTGGTCATGCAACATCACCCATGTTGGTCCCACAATAATTCTATTCTTCCTCTCAGCCACCCCATTTTGTTGTGGGTTATGAGGTGTTGTCAACTCTCATCGAATGCCTTCCTTTGCACATAATTTTTTAAAATCATTCGGCACGTGCTCACCACCATTATTGCTCTTGAGAGCCTTCACCTTCCTGCCAGTCTCTTTCTCAACAAGTGATTTAGAAACAACCAATTTGGAGAATGTTTGGTCTTTCTTCTGCACGAAGATGATCCAGAACTTTCGTGAGCAATCATCTACAAATATAACATTATACCTGTGCTTGGCATTGGAGGTTATGGAGAAAGTTCCAAAGATATCAGAGTGGATCCTTTCAACGATTGCATGTGCCCTGTTGTCTCGATCATTAAAGGTGGGTTTTGTGTACTTCCCTAATGTACAGCCTTTGCACGTATCTTGCTACTCTAGTGCTCCTTTGGGGAGACTTGTAGAAATATGTTGCATGATATTCAAAGCACCATGATGCAAATGGCCAAGTCTTCTATGCCATACTTTGCCGACATCTCGGTTCTGCACCTTCTCTAGTTTTGTAATCAATGCTTCATAGTCTTCCACATCTAATTTGTAGAGGTTCTTCACTCGAACCCTAATCTTCTTCACTTTTCCTGTGGGGATATGTCTCAGGAAAGCCTTCTCTTTGTTGAATATCACATCATAGCCATGACCTTCCAACATAGCTATGAAAACTAGATTCTTCTTCAGACCTCGTACAAACATCACATCATTAAGCCTAAGAGGGGATCCAAACTCCCTTTGAAAAGTAATTGTATTGATACCGGTCAAGTTATACCTTTCATCATCTCCCATCTTGATGTGCAACTGGAGATCCTTCTCTTGTAAGTCACTGAAAAATTATTTGTTTCCCATCATGTGGAATGAGGTACCACTACTGAGATACTACACACTACCCATCACTGTGCTTGTCATGCATGCAATGAGGGTAAAACCAATTTTGAACAGTGAAGCCAAGGCTTCACCCACTGCTCCTCCTATGGTCTTATTGCTTGCTTTCTTATGTGGACACTTTGTTGCATAGTGCTCAAATTCATGATAGTGAAAGCACTTGATTTTGGACAAGTCTTTCTTCTTGCCCCCTTGACCCAAATCTGCTTTGGATTAGGTTTTCTTCCCTTTCCCTTTCATTTCCTTTCCAGCCAAGGCACAATTTTCCTCATCCTCACCCTTGTATTAGGTCACGTCTCTGATGCTTTACCTTATCTTCTCCTGTACCAAATCAGACCCAATGTGTTCCCAATTTGGTAGTATCTCCCTCTTGTTCACCGAATATTGTTAGTTGTGCCAACTATTGGGAAGGTCTAGAAGGGCTAGGCTCACCAAATCATCCTCAGCTATAGTAACACCAACTTGACCAAGTTCATCACGACACTATGTGAACTTGCTCAAGTACTATGTAATGGTCTCATTCATCTACATCTTGATATTTCAAAGCTTGTCCTTGAGTGTCAATTTCCTGTGGTCACTACTATTCTGGAACAAATATGTCAACGCTTTCCACATTGCATACATAGTCTCTTTCCCATGGATATTAGAGACAATATGGTCTCTTACTCCCTCCAATATGATCCTCCTTGCCTTGGCATCAAACTTCTTCCATTCTTCTAGATTCTTAGCATAAACTGCTGCTAGTTTCATAATTTCATTATCAATGAATTTCTTCAACCCACTATCCTCGAGTACTACCTCCATCTGGTCCTTCCATGAAACATAATTTGAGATTCCCTCAAGAGCATACTCAAGCCTTATTCCTTTGAAAGTCATATACTCAGTCTTGAAGAAAACCTATAATATGATCTGCAACCTCGAACCTCCTACAATGACAACTTCGAAATATCTGCTATACAGTGATTCTAGCTCGATACCATGTAGAAATTAATGTGTAAATTCAAAATTGTTAATGAAATTTACTAAACCATAAGACTTGAAGCTACTATACTGATCTGTGGAATTTAATTCACCATCTAAAAAAGGAATCATTGACATGAAAAATGAAACATCACACATACACACAGATTTATCTATGGGAAAGAAATTTCTCAAAACCCCTTACTATATGTATTGCATTAATCATAGAATGGAGAAGAAATATAATTATTGCTCAAGCCTGAACACACCCTACACTAGTATAGACTATCTCTCTTTCTGACTGACAGAACCTGGCCCAACACTTAGCCAATTTCAAGCCTTCCCAAGTTCCTATTTCCTTGTGTTGTTCCCTTCGGAAATTTATCCTATTATTTAGGAATTTCACACCAACGAATTGTACAATTATCATAGCTCAATCCTCTGAATGCATGCACCACCTGTACAACTTGGATTACTTTACAACTGATAGTATACTGACCTTGAACTCTAATCTCAACTGGGTAACTAGAATTTTCTACATGCAACAATTATTTTAGGTCGATTGATCACTCAGTGTGGAAAATGTTCCACACTCACAACTTGACCTCTACTAGTTCTTTTGATACTTATAACTAGTTAAACTAACAATAACTCAAATTAACTAAAATAGATTGCTACAAATTAGAAATCAATCATGTAGAACTAAACTCAAATGTTTCCAACTCGAATTTACTGAGTTAACTGAGTGACAAGAGTTTTTTCACCTCAGTTAACTACCTCCAAGTATTTTGTTGAAATTCAAATTCAAATTTTAATCTAGTTTGACCAAGGAATAGTCAAAACTAGATTTTCTTGCTACATTTTCAACACAGGGTGATTATTAGGAGCCAACGACACTCCTGTAAGTGAAAAAACACTCAATACCATGAGCATAATCCACATAATTTTCCGGTGGATTTGTTGGAACATTTGAATTGAAGGTCTATTTGTATGGTCCTTGTTTTCGTGTGGTTTTGGACCTTACGATATTTATGATTTGGAATTACTGAGAGGAAGGGGGGTGAATCGGTAATTCAAAATTATTTACTTTTTCTTAACTTAAATTTCTTCTTATGCAGCTAATGGTTTATGTTTTTTCTCAATTATTATTGAATTCCTTTTGCAAGTGTCAAAGAGAGAAATTTGCAGATTTATGTATCAAGAATTCAAAACATTCACACAACATTCAAGAATAAACACATGAAGACACCAGATATAAGTGGAAACACTGAAGGGAGAAAACCATGAATTTTAGGCTAAAAGAAATGTGAAGGCAAGTTGCTACTCCTTATTACATCATATTTTTGTAGGCTCAAACCTACAAGAGGATCCTACCTCAAAGGAAGCTCCATCTCCCACAACTTTCTACAGGCTACAACCCACGGGAGGCTCCTACCTCAACAGGCTACAACCTGTTCTTTTTCAAGCTGCAACATAGAAAGGAGCAAAAAATTCTCAATCACAACATCAAGTCACATATTATGGTTACTTCATAGACAATTGAGTTGTCAAGTTTACTGCTAAACTGCTTCTTGATTTCACTATTTTTCTCTTCTGCTACTACTCATCAACTTTCTAATGCAAACACCTTCCTTTAAAAACATGGTCCTTTTTCCATTCCACATTTTATATTTTATAAGCAAGCCATCTTGGTTGTTTGTATTCTTTGTAGGAATATGAAATGAAGCATTGTCTCTTGGACTTCCAAAAACTGCTCACAAGCTTGTCTCTTCACTTTCAGTTCTGAAAATTATTTGTAACATAAAATAGAGCTGAACTAATGGCTCAATTAGTAATAATTACAAGAACAAAGCAGATTTGTATTATCTACATTTTCTGTTCAAAAAAATATATGTATTTAAGCTTTTGTCTCAATATTTTATGTCCCAATTGACAATGTTTAGCCTTCACATTGATTAGCATAGCCTTTCCACTTCACATCACTTTCGGCCTTTACATTAAATTAATCTTAACACAATCAACACCAATCAAATAGATAAATGATCTTAACATAATTATTTGACATCAATGCCAACATTCTCAACATTCTCCCGCTTTGGCATTGATGGCAACAGAGCAATTCCTCCATCTGTCTTACCTCTTCTTACACTTACCTCCCCCTTTGACATCAATGGCAAGGGGTGGTAGTAGTCAAACATTATGTTGTTCAAGTCACCCAAGATGTAATGCCCTTCAAGTTCACAAAATCCTTTAATTAGAACGTCTTTTAACCTTATTGTCCTTTGATAAATTAGACTGCTCCATGAATGCAGGTGAATAATCTTCTTGCTTTGGTTGATGAATATCTCGAGGAATGTGATTTTGGATTTAATTGAAGTTTTTTTTATTCAGTGGAACAAGCATTAAAAGAGAGAATACCAATTCATAATGCACTTAAAATAACATTAACAGTAATGACAACAACACTATTTGGTTAATGTTGCAAAAAATAATAGTGAACTTGCTTTAGAGAGTCAAGTACCCAAGAGAGAATATAGAGACTGTTGCATGAAGGCTAAGGCTGCAAATATTCATATTTTGTTATAAATGTAGCTATTTCTTGTCCATAAAGAATGCTTTGTTGACGAATTAAAAAATATGTTGGTGTCGAAGCAATGTGCCAACATAATTAATATAAGATGCTACCTTTGTGAGTTACCAAAAATGTGAGATAATATCAGTGTTGTCTTAAATTATATGGATTTGCCCTTCCACAATATGATATTGTGGCCATCATAGTATAATTCTATTTCAAGAAAAATATAACATTGAAGCATTTGTATATTGAAAGTTGGATCATATATTAACGTTGTATATATAGATATTCTGCCAACATTCTTCAAAGTTGTTTAAATGGACTTTTCTCAACTAATCTGCCATTGCTCCTTAAATTTGAACAAGAGAAGGCATTAATGTTGCTCAATTAAAATACCAATACTGCTTTATGAATGGAAACCTATCTAGGTCATAGAATCACCTTTTTTGAGCACTCATCATGCTCGAAGTGTCGCAAACATCACCAATGGGAAGCATAACTTCCAAATATTCAATCTCCTTCCAATTTTTTTTCACTTCGTTGAAAAAAAGATGCCATATCTAGTTCATTCATACGTTGATCACAGAAATGTTTATAGCTCAACGTGCATTGTTTATTAAGGTGAACATCCTAAGGGAGGGCCTTCGATCTAATGGGCTTCTGGATTCTCGAAGACTATAAGGAGGGCTCAGTTTTGTTGGAAGTGATTATCGGTTGGCTCTTGCTTCTCCGTTCCAAATGTTGATGTGATGCACCTGCCTATTTCCCATATGCATTGTGGTTGAATGAAGAATCGGGAGACAAATTCACTACCCCGAAGTATGACTGAACTCCCTCCATTCACGCTGTCTGCCTCGATCGAATGACCAATGACCTATCGCATTACTTGGCAAATTCATTGCTGTCAATGAATAATATTCTTCTGCCAAAAAGACAAATGCTTCTTGGTTCGACGCGGATGGAAACGAGAATGCAGATCTGTAAATGAATGAGCTAGGCTCGTCATATGACGCTAGGCTCGTCATATGCGTTGAACCAGAGACAACAACTCCATTAATGCGCTCCAAATGATAATAACACACTCCATTCATGCGTTGAACCAGAGGTAGATAATAATGCACTCCATTCATGGTTGAAAATAATAATAATACGTTGATAATACACTCTGAATGATAATATGAATGATAATACGCTGCATGATAATCTCCATGATATGGCGCTCCAAATGTCAATAATAATAATAATAATATACGCTGCCCGCTTTCCATAATACATACGCTTTGGATACCAATACAAATTGCTAGGCAAAAAAAATTGTTGGGCTCTCCATCATTATATCCATGGTTGAGCAATAATCATAACATACCAACATATGGTACCAATCATTGATACCATTATCAAATATGAAACAATAATAATTTCACACTACTTCAATATTTCAGTCAGAAATTATGCAAGGAGGATGTGCTCAAACTAGGGCATAAAACCCTAAAATTTAATTCATTTCTAAAATGCTTAGTCCAATTTAAAAAATACTCCATAAATGTCAATTGATTACTATCATCAATGTGAATGCCAAGGACTCATTTATAAGAGAATAAATATATAACACTCCTCCCGAAAGGCATGTGCATGTTGAATGCACAAGTGGTATATGTTGACCATTGATATACTGAAGGCACAAATATTAACCCTGCAAATATGTTGAACGCACACTCAAGCAATCATGATATGCAGAGGGTACTAATTATGATGGGTACTAATTATGATATGCCAATTCCATCTGGACGTTGTCCAATATATTAAAAGAACCAATGTATAGTGCATTTCAATATATTAATGTTATTCAATATATATTAGCACTGGCATTCTTTATCCTGGCATATTGTTGATGCTGCTACCCATTAATTTACTGTAAATTTCCTCAACATATAGTGTTGTCCAATTAAAATTGCGATCGGTGTTGCCCAATGGATTTATATGCAGATTATTCATTCACAGTCTTTGTTGTCTTTCTATCTTTTGTCATTTATGTTCTTGTCAGTTCTGAATATTCATAATAATATTCCTACCATGCAGTCGTTACTTCTTCCTTACGTTATTTTTTTCTTTTAGAAATTCACTCTTCCTACTACATATCAGAATTACTTCAAGTGCTCAATTCTCTTTGGGATCCCATTTCCTTCTTTGAGATGCTGGCTTATTCTGCAAGCTCCCTTGGTCTTTTACGGATGGCCCCTCAATGTATATAGAGAATAGACTTGGCAATACAGTGGATTTGAATGTCTATTTATTTGCTTGCTATCAGATATATGAGTTTTATTTTCTGCATCTTCTATAGATATGGAGAATGCTCTTTTTGTATAATTCCATTTGTTCTTTTTGTAAATTTATGGACTCTTCATTTAATCTTTCAGATATGGGAATTTGTTCTTGATGCTTAGAAGAATTTCTTCCATAATTTCACTTTGATCCTGTAGCATTAATATTATCCAAATCTTTATGGCCATAATAATGAAGCTGAACTGCTGCAATTGAGTGAGGCACGATGTTTCAATCACCCATGGCCTTCTAATTGTAGATATATTTTCACAATTTTCCTTTTATTATGCATTACAATAGATTTGAATGTCGATTTGTGAATTGAATTCTTCAATATGTTTATTTGAAAGAATTTTCTCCTAGGGTATTTGATATTGCAAAGCCTTATTTTCTTCAAATGATTGTAACTTCTTGATATGTGATTGATGAGATCAATTTTTTTCTTGTTCTTTTGGAATGAATAATGATCTCTACATAGGTTAAAATATCTTTTGCACATAAATTTTTTGATTGGAACAATGATGAGTTCCTGACGAATTGAGTCCACACTCAAATTCATATGAGATTGTGGATTTTAACTGGAACAACAAAATGTACTTTGTTCAATTAGGTTGTTGAATTACTTCGAATTTCTTCTTTTGTTGATAAATTCATTTTACTTCTTCAGACATTCACAACATTCAAATATTTTTGTTTATGCAACGTTGAAGGATTTAGAGGGATCCTAATTTTATTCACATGTTTCCTTTCTGGTTTTAGAAACATGTTCATAATTTTCTTCAGCAATAGTTCTTTGCAACCATAACAGGGATCTATGCATGGAATAATTCTTTGTAGTAGTTTTCTATTTATATTTTATTGAGCTAGATTTCTTCATGTGCAAATTGCAAATTGTGTGGTTCAGATGTGGATCTCATGATTCTACATGATGAAGACTTCTTGTAAACTTGCCGCAAAGATTAAAAAATGATAATAATAATAATAATAATAATTCTCCTCTTAGCTTGATGGTAGCATACATGTTTGAAAATATCTCAAACTTTGAATGCAGCATTGCACCTTAATTTCTTGAAGTCATTTGGATTTAAGAGCCATTTTACTTCCATAGTGGTCTCTTTTCTTCTGGTTGTATGTATATATATGTTTGAATGGATCTCAAGTTTTCATAGACCAATTGTCAGTTAATACATGGATCATCATAATGTATATCAATGTATTCTATATAAACAATTAGACATTGAAGGTTTTTTTGAGAAAATTCTAATGATGCCAACATGCTTTGTCCATTTATTTAAGTACATGGTTATATAAAGGATATATACATGTGTACATTTTTCTATAAAACCTTTCATTAAAGACTAAAATTTTGAATGGTGCACCTGATTGATGTTGCTTGCTCATGAAGAAAATTACTTGATCTAGCAACTTTATGATGCCTTTATTCTTTCTTCGTCTTAGTGGTTTCAAATTCTTGAAAAAATCATATGCTTCCTATTCCTTTTATTTACTACTTCCTACTCCTGTAGTATCCCCCTTAGATGGTGCATTAAATTTCAAGTTTTAGACTCTCCTTTTTGAATTTACAACAATGAGGAGCACCTGCACGCACTATCCCTAGCTTGTTTCTCAGATACTCAAATGGTTCTTTAGCAAGAGGCTTTGTAAATATGTATGTTATTTTTTCTCTTGTGGGTATATACTCCATCTTCATTATTTGCTCAACCACTTGTTCTCTGAGAAAGTGGTACTTTATAGGGATATGTTTAGTTTTTGAATGAAACACAGGAATTTTTGAAATGCTTATTGCACTTTTATTGTCGCATTTGATAGAGAAAGGCTCACTAAAATTTACCTTCATATCCTAAAGTGTCTGCTTCATCCACAACACTTGTGTGCAACAGGCTACAACTGATTTATATTCAGCTTCCGTTGTAGATAGAGAAACTAATGTTTACTTTTTGCTTAGCCATGCCACCAAAGACTCTCCTAGGTAGAATGCACCGCCACTTATACTTTTTTTGTCATCCACACAGCTGGCCCAATCCTCATATGTGTATGTTGTCAATGTAAATTCCATACCTTTCGGATACCATAGTCCATAGCCTGTAGTCCCTTTCAAGTACTTGAATATCCTTTTTATAGCTAAAAATTGACTTTGTTTGGGTGTTGATTGATATCTTGCTACTAATTTGACTGGTCGAGAAGTTGTTAGCTATAATAGATTTCCTATCATAGATCTGTAAAGCTTTTGATCCACATCAGGTGATTCATCATCTACACATAGCTTACATCTAGTAGTCATGGGGGTTGAGACATGTTTACAATCTTCCATTTGGAACCTTTTCAACATATCTCTTAGGTATTTCTCTTGAGAAATAAATATTCCTCCAAGCTTTTGTAGGATTTGGAGCCCTAGGTAAAAGGTAAGTTCTCCAATCATTGACATTTCAAACTCAATCTTCATCTCTTCATCAAACCATTCTACAAGATGATTTATATTGCTTCCAAACATAATATCATCCATGCACACAACTATAATCAGTAATTAATCTCCATCAACCTTTATGTGAGATTACTATCATCTCCTCCTCCCTTGAAACCTTGTTTTTGAAGAAACTTGTCCAGTCTGGAGTACCACGACTACAGTGCTTGTTTAAGATCATATAGTTCTTTCTTTAACCTGTAGACATAGTTAGGTTTATCTAATAATGAAAAACCTTATGGTTATTCCATATAGACTTCTTCCTCAAGATCATGATTTAGGAAGGCAGACTTCACATCCATTTGGTACACCTTGAAATCATTATAGCATGCAAAGGCCAAAAACATCCTGATTGCCTCCAGTCTTGCAACTAGTGCAAAATTCTGTTCATAATCAAGACCTTCCACTTGCAAGTAACCCTTACACACTAGTCTGGCTTTGATTCTAACAACTTGACCTTGTTCATTCATCTTATTTTTGAATACCCATTTTTTGACAATGACATTCTTTCTGACAGGTCTTGGTGTTAGTTCCCAATTCTCGTTCTTCTCAATTTGGTCTAGCTCCTCATTCATAGCATCTATCCAACTTTTGTCTTTACTTGCCTCTTCAAAGTTATTTGGCTCTATCTGTGACAACATGGCTATATGAACTTGCTCATATTTTTCTGCTAGTTGCCTCCTTGTTTGTACTCCTTCACTTTTATCTCCAATAATTTGATTTTCAGGGTGATTATTTTGAGTGTGTCTTGAGGGTCCTTTTGAATGAGTCTCTGTATCTTCTAATTCTTCATCTTGTACTTCATTCTCTTTACTAATATGATGATGATGATATGGAGGATTGATAAAACCTATGCTCTTGTTCTTATTGGGTATCTCTTCATCAATCTTTCCATCTATGCATTCCACAATCTTATGCAATCTTTTATTATAACATATGTATCCCTTAATTTTTTACGAATATCCCAAAAATATTCCTTCATCATATCGAGCATCAAAATTCCTAGCTTTTCATCATTATTTTGGATATAACATTTACTCCTGAATACTTTAAAATGATTGATTAATGTTGGTTTCCCATGCCATAGTTCATATGGAGTCTTATCACAATTTGGTCTGAGACGTGCCTTATTGAGAATATGTATTGTTGTATGCACCGCTTCTACCCAATAGGTTTGAGCATTGTTTCTTTCTTGCATTATGGCTCTGTCTATTTGCTAAACAAACCTGTTTTATCTCTTTGAAACTCCATTATGTTGTGGTGTGTCTGCAATAGTATATTGTTTGTTTATCCAAAATTCATTACACATGTATGCAAACTCATCTAATGTAAATTCACCTCTATCTGACCTTATGCACTTTATCTTGCACCCTATTTGATTTTTTGCCAATGCCTTGAATTTAAAAAAAAAATCAAGTTCTTTTGACTTATTTATGAGAAATGCCACCCAAGTCAATCTCAAATACTAACTGGTTACCAGCATGAAATATTGTTCTCCTCCTGGTGCTTCTGTTCTGGAAGGCCCACACAAATCCATATGAACTAAACGTAAATGATTACTACTTGATAGTTTATCTTTGACTTTGAATGATGTTCGTGTTTTCCCATTTGACATGAATTGCAGATAGTGTTTTGAGGTTTCGTTATTATTAGTGGATCTCTAAGTGCTCTCTTCTTGCTGAGTTTGATGATGTGATCGAATTTGAGATTCCCCAATATCCTATGTCATAGCCAAGATTCATCTTGTTTGTTGATGTAAAATTCTTCACTCTCTTCTTTCAAGATATATACATTATTCTCAATTCTAACTCCTTTAGCCAGAACCTTCCCTATAGATGTTGACCTGATTTTAAAGTCTTGAGCTCTACAGAGAACATCACAACCTTTGTTACAAATTTGACTTACACTCAACAAGTTATGTTTTAAACCATCTACAAACAGTACATCTTGAGCCTTTCCTCTTCCATTGTTCAGACTGACTATACCCTTTCCTCTAAGTATTCTTGCTTCATCATTACCAAATGTGACATTTCCAGTTTTTTTCATTCAGAGAAAAAAATTGCTTTTATCTCCTGTCATATGTCTAGAGGAACGACTGTCCACATACCATTTATTTTTTTGATCTTGAGCATACAAAACTAGGTCACACTTATCAAGTTTCTTTTCTTCTACCTTCTTTCTCCATTGCATGCATCCATTTGTTCTATAAATATTCGAAGATGTTAATCTATTGTCTTTAAGCCAGAATTCATATGACTTGTGCCCAAAGTTGGGACAATAGAAACATTCATTGATATGAAGGAGAGGAGAAAATGCATTTTTATCTAGATTCATGTTTGTTTTAATGTTTGTGAATCCATTCTTTCTCATATTAAAATTTCCCAAATAAATTGTTTTGACATAAGCTCTACAATTTATGGCTTTATGTCCAAATTTTTTTACAGCAATAAAAATATCCATAAAGCAAATATTTGTACCTGGTAGTGGATGTTGTTTGAGAATATAAACAACTTGACATTTGATAATCCTATCTCCTGAAGACGTGTGGTTTTTGATAGGTTGTTGCTTAATTGCCCATTTCTTTTGCCTTTTGTACTTTACCAACAATATTCCTTTGTAGTTGTTCACTTGATTTTGAAGTTTTGCTCAAATTTTTGTTCTCAGATTGATCTAATTTGTCATCGTCTCCCATAGCATCTTTTATAAAGGTGATTGTCCTTTTATCCTCTACCTTAGATTTACTATATTCTACTTCATAACCTAACCCAATATTTATGAGTGGATACATCTGAGCATTTAATATCTTATCCAATTTTTCAGACACTTTTCTTTGTTGAATATTCATGTTTAGTTTAGTTTGAGCCTTCCCTAGCTTTTTCTTTAGACTTACCACCTTTTCCTCCAACTTTTCACACTCTTGGTTTTTCTCTTTTATTTGCTTCATTAAAATGTCTTCCACCTTCTTTTCTTCTTCAAGTTCAACTTTCAACTTGATAATGTCTTCTGAATTTGATTCTTCCTTTACATATTTCAATAAGATATCTTTCTTCTTTCTATTCTTTAGTTTAAGCCTTTCTATTTCATCTAGGGCACTGATTAACTCCCCCTCAAGGTCTACCTCACCTTCCTCTTCTTCTTCATATTCCTGGAAATCCTTTTCAAGTTCTTCAAAGGCCTTCAATATGAACTCACTGGTTCCATATTCACTAGAGGATTCATTGGAAATTTCAGATCCACTGCTATCTTCTTGAGCATAGAATTTTTTTTCTTTTGAAAATTTTCTCTCTTTCTACATTTTGTTAGAATTATTATTCTCTTTCCCTTTAGGCTGATTTTCCTCTTTCTTATAAGGAAACTTTGATGGATAATGTCCCACTCTTCCATAGTTAAAACACTTAAACGAAAATTTTCCTTTGTACTTACCTATGCCTTTCTTCAACCTTCTAACAAGTTTTGCTTCTTCATCATTAGAACCTAAGCATGAACACTCCTTTTCTTTTATGGGCTTGTCTACCTAGAAGGCTACCTCTCTACTGGTTGCCTTCCCTTTTGGAATTATCATCTCATATGCTGTCAAAGAGCCACATATTTGATCTATGTTCAAAGTCTCAAAGTTTGATGTTTCTTCTATAGTTGAAACCTTAGGATTGAATTTAGAAGGTAATGACATTTTATTTGATTGTTTCTCCTAAACCCAACATGGTATTTACAACTTCATCAACTCCTAAAAATAATTTAGTTATATCTTCATCTTCATTCATTTTTAAGGTCTCAAGATGCGTTCTACACACTTGTAATTTGGCCTTCTTCACCTTTTTATCTCCTTCGTGAATATTTTCTAATTTAACCCAGATATATTTAACCATCTCACAATGCATTACTTTGATAAATTTAGACTCACATAGACCACTCATAAGTGAATTCATATCTTTTTCATTAGCTATAAAATTCAGTTTGGCATCTTTCTCACTAGTTGTTTCCTTTGGTTCTCCATAACCTATCATCACAACAACCCAAACTTCTACCTAGAGACATTAAATATGTCTTCATTCTGACTTTCCAGAAGGCATAGTTTGTACCAGTAAATAGAGGGGCCTTATTTGTTGAGCATCCTTCTTGACTAGCCATTTTACTGACTTAGGACCTCCTTCCAGTTGTTAGACTACTACCGAAGGAACTTGGTTCTGATACCAATTGATATTTATGATTGGGAATTACTGAAATTATTTACTTTTGCTCAACTTAATTTTCTTCTTATGTAGCTAATGGTTTATGTTTGTGCTCAATTATTATTGAATTCCTTTTACACGTATCAAAGAGAGAAATTTGCAGATTTATTTATCGATAATTCAAAACATTCACACAACATTCAAGAATGTTATGTGAAGGAAAGTCGTTACTCCTTATTACAACAGATTTTTGTAGGCTCCAACCTACAAGAGGCCTCAAAAGAAGCTCCAACTCCCACAAGTTTTATGAAGGCTACAACCCACAGGAGGCTCCTACCTCAACCAGCTACAACCTGTTCCTTTTCAAGATGCAATATAGAAAGGAAAAAAAAAATTCTCAATCACAACATCAAGTCACAAATGCTAGTTACCTCATATACAATTCTATTGTCAAGTTTACTGTTGAACTTCTTCTTCTTTTCACTCTTTTTCTCTTTTGCTACTGCTCCTCAACTTTCTTATGCAAACACCTTCGCTTAAGAAAAAGGTCCTTTTTCCATTCCACATTGTATAATTTATAAGAAAGCCATCTTGGTTGTTTGTATTCTTTACAGGAATATGAAATGAAACATTGTCTCTTGGACTTCCAAAAACTTCTCACAAGCTTGTCTCTTCACTTTCAGTTCTGAAAATTATTTGTAATATAAAATAGAGCTGAATTAATAGCTCAATCAATAATAATTACAAGAGACAAATCAAATTTGTATTATCTACATTTTGTGTTCAAAGAAATATATGTATTTCAACTTTTGTCTCAATATTTTATGTCCTTCTTGGCAATGTTTAGCCTTCACATTGATTAGCATAGCCTTTGTACTTCACACCACTTTCAACCTTTGTATCAAATTAATCTTAACACAATCAACACCAATCAAATAGATAAATGATCTTAACATAATCATTTGACATCAATGCCAACATTCCCAAAACCTTATTCAACAAAGGGGATGTGAGTCAAACCGAGGCTCTTTAAATATCCCAAGTCATTTGCAATGGTCACTCTCAATGAATTTTAAGGCTCCGTTGGCATTTGGATCTCTTCCCCTTGCAGAGAAAAGAACATGGGGAATCATAAGGCAATCTAATGTTATATGTACATGAAATCTAAACTACTTGTTAATACACCTAAAACTAGAAGTTAAATAATTAATAAAATATGATACAAAAATAAGATTAGTATAAGTGATTAAAATACAATAAATACTATACAAATTATACAAGAATTGTCGTAAAATACAACCAAAACTTAATGTAACTTGTGCAAAGGATGAAAGCTTATGATATTTAAACTAACACAGAATAATGGGTATTCGTTTTAATAATTCACGTCAAGAATAAATCATATATGCGAAGAACTAAGTATTGTTACATAATTGCCACTTCTAATTAAAAAGAAAATGAACAACCAAACAAATTTTAATTTATATATGCTATTATAAATTAAAAGTAACAATAATCCTTAATACAAATAAGTAAAAGAAAGAAAACTACAAAACTGTAACAATTTAGGTTAAATGAATTAACTTTCAATTACTCATTCACGAAGAAATCAGAAAATAAATAATGAAAAAGAATAATAAACAAAGTAATTGTTAATTCAATTTAATTAAAAGATAGCATTCTCAATATTCTAATTTTTTCAAAAAACAAATAAAGTTGAGCCATGTTTAATCCAACCTCATCATTAATACAAAAGCCATTAAAGGAAGAGTATGATCGAATGTAAATGTGTATAAACATAACTAACACATTAAGAGGACAAATACAACATAATCCATTTTTGTTCATGGAGCAAAGTCACAAAACAACAAAGTTATTTCTTCAAAAATTTCACACGTCAAATTACATATTACAGAAAATTCAAGTGTAAAAGAAAGCAACCATGGAATTCAAATGTGATATATAAGCATTAATTGATTGAATCAAACCAAATCAAAACACTTACCAAAGAATATTGCAATATAAGTTTGACATTCCCTATATGTAATAATGCATTTTTCCCCTCTCTAGACTTTCTCTAAAGCCTACAACCCTCGGCTCTATAGAACAATGTTGTTCTCCTTTCAAACATTACAAGGTTTCCTTTAAATAATATTATATTGATCGATTTTAACTACAATAATCATATTTTTAAGTCTTAGGAATGTGATTCAATGGTTAGGTGAAAATGTTTGATCCTTACAGGTCATGTGGTCCAATTTTGGGAAGGACTATGTATAATTTGATTGAGTTGAGAGACTCATTCTACCCAGTATGAAGTAAAATGTGGATATCAATTTATTTAGACATTGTGTTTTGTATTCTCTAAATATAAGAGTAATGTAGGTTATAATAAAAAACAAAGACTAATATGCTATATATGTTTATTTAGTTGCCATATGACATAATATAATTTCATGTAAATAAATTAGAAGTAGAAAAAATGTGTGAGAAAAATGTTCAAGCCTTATATTTTTCAAAAGTATTTCAATGGCGGGATTTTTTTAACTAGTTTGAATATCTAAGTTAACTAATTTATGTGGATATCAATTTATTTACACATTGTGCTTTGTACTCTCTAAATAGAAAAGTAATTTCCACTATAATAAAAAACAAAGACTAATATGCTATATATGTTTAGCTAGTTTCCATATAACATAATACAATTTCATGTAAATAAATTAGAAGTAGAAAAAATGTGTGAGTAAAATGTTTAAACTTTATATTTTTCAAAAATATTTGAACGGGATAATTTTTTAACTAATTTGAATATCTAAGTTAACTAATTTATGTGGATATCAATTTATTTACACATTGTGTTTTGTACTCTAAAAGAAGTTTTCACTTGAATAAGTTTTCTTGTACAAATATTATTTTCACAATATGTGTCGGTTTTTATGTCTTTCCTTATATGTGGGTTTGTAGGATTACTTAGGCTCCATAACAACTCTGTATATAAGCATAATACATTCCTCAAATGCGTGTGTGTATGTATATATATATATGTGTGTGTGTGTGTGTGTGTGTGTTAAAGAGAGACTACGCCTTATATATAATTTCTTGAGTATATAATAATAATATAAGGCATAGTCATATATATATATATATATATATATATATATATATATATATATATATATATGATGTCCTAAGTATATGATAACAATATAAGGCGTAGTCTAATTTATAGATCAAATAGATATTTTCACTCAAATCTGATAAAACAATTTCAAGAAAAAATATAATTTTTTGTTATTTAAAATGAATTAATGAATTCATAAATGTGCTCAAAAACTCCCTAAAGCACTAGAATTCTACCTATTAAACAACTTAAACTCAAGTTTTGAAAATCTGTACCAAATTTTGACTAAAGTTAACCAGAAAAAAAATATCGTAAAAAAAATCATTTTATCTATAAATTAAACTACGTCTTGATACAATTTATAAATATATATTACATATGATAAAATGCATTTATAATATATTATATACCATACCATTTGTATTTATTAATAATGCTATTTTGTGTATGTAGATATTACCTTTTTAATATTTATAATATAAAATAAATATGACTTTTATTATATGATACGTAAAAAGGGATTTATCATTTATTAACGTTATGTTTTATTTACACAAACATAATGCATAAAATTCAAGCACGTGATAATATATAATTGATTCACATGTTTTCAAGTTATCATAATGCCATGTAGATTCGAAGCTAAATGGAGATCAAATAATTCGGGAAACAATCGAAGCAAAGTGCCAAAATGATGAAAGTCAAAATTTGATACACCAAAATTTTATTTGTTAGGAAACTATCGAAATAAGCTCATCAAATATACGATCATGATAGTTGTAGTGGAGGCCAATTAACACATACCAAATCAATAAGGTGACTGTCTAGGAAACCACTCGAAACCAAATAATCAAGCAACAACTTTCAAGGGTCGAAAGATATATCAAGGCATGATCAAATCTTGAAGGAGCAAGAAGCATATAAAGTGTGATAATGAGGATTGACCAATTAAATGCAATAAGAGGGGACGTTACCAAAAAAATTCCACTGACTCTTTTTCATTTTGGTTAAAATTCAAGGGGAACTGTTGGCGAGCCAACAAATGGCAACACATTGGGACAAACTAGTTATATCTAGTAACATAATTTAAAGGTTTACAAATGCAAGGAATTGAAGGATTAATTTCTTCTTTCACTGCTTAACTATTTAATACCATGATTTTCATTTATTAATTGGTCTTTGAAAGTTATCAAAATTAGTAAAAATATCTCCAATATTATCCAAAGAGATTTGAAGGATAAGAAGCAAATTTATTGATAACAAAGTACACCTTACCATGAAACAATTCTAAAAATGACCGGGTAATCAAATGAATGACTAGTATATAAGGATGTCCCCAATACCACAGGTATGGCCACTGCTGCCAATAGGCGTTTATAGTCTTAGCAAGGATACCTTTTAACCCAACTTAGACACTCGAGTCCCATTATACGGGTTGTAGATTCATAGTTAAGTCTCCTATATATTTGCTACTAGGGAAGCAGACCCAGAAGCCCCTTAGAGGCTAGTATGAAATGTATATTCTAAAATATTTAAATATAAATTTAATCAAATAATGATTTGGAATCCCATGTCATAGAAGAAGCCACTACTGCCAACAATGTCTCTAGGCTTGGCAAGGACGTCTCTTAAACCCATTTTACTTGAGTGCTTTTATCCCAGGAAGACAAAATAAAGAGGATCTATAACCATGAATAATTATTGCTAATCTCAATTGATATTGTCTAGTAAATGGGGGAGTAGGTCTAAAATTTCCTTAAGAGACAAGATGGTGTAAGGGGTCAAATGTTTACTAGATTCGTTGACTTCGCTTGGTTCCTTAATCATAGATTCCTTTATAAGTGAACTTATTTTTTATCATTTCTAAAACGATATCATTTTTGTATAATGATAGAAAATATCTACTTGATTCTTCTATTGAGAGAAACCACATAAATATTGTATCATGGTAACAAGTTTCAACATAACAAGAATTGCTTTAAAAATAATTTCTTAATGTCGAAGTTTAGATTTATTTTGAGAGAGATATAAAAATAAACCCATTAGTAATACCAATGTCAAAGGAGAGAAAAGTGAAATCATAAAAGTGAGCCAGGAACTAGTGAACATCGAACAAAATCAACTCGCAAGGTATTAATGATAAAAAAGGATCAAACTCTCAGGGACAAGAGAATCATTGAAAATTTTAAGTAGTTCCCTATTTGATATTTTAATAGTATAATTTAATTAAACATTATATGTTATGTTTCATAGACTTTGCCATCTTATTGAATGTTAAATAAATCAAAATGCTCAACAAAAATAACTCTAAATCCAATGTGTAGACATGCTACTAATAAGAGTCATAACAACTCCATGAAAAGAAAAGTTTATGAGTAATCACAAGTAAATTGTTTCACTTTAAACATTCTTTTTCCAATATCTTTAAGATTCTACTAAGTATCTAAACATAATGAACAATAACATAAAATCAAAAGAAAAAAAATAAGAAAACTTCCCTCATGGTGTCATGAGGGTGACTTGTCCTCAGTTGATTCTTCCATCACTACATTATTCCAACAAGGAAAAAGTTGAAATAAAACACAAACTAATCTACTTCTAAACCTACTATAAACTATTCAATGGTCACAATACTAAGTGTAGTCATATTTCAAGTGTAACCATCAAAGCAACTCCAATTCTATAATGAAAAAGAAATCCCCATTAGTAAAATGAATTGGAGCATTTTGAAATTAAAAACAAACAAGTCATGCTTACCTAGAAAATATTCATTGAAAATCAAGGCAAGTGTGACTTTACCATTTTCATAAAAAAATTCATAACATCAATCCTCGAGCCATTCTATGATCATGTCATGAAACGATAATCCACTAAATTTTCAAACAATATGTATCATGTGAGGATTCATTGGGGAAATCAAATTACAAGTTTAAGACTTTGCATTGATTAAATTAATTAGTTAAATATGTGAAAATGAGGCATGAAAATTAGAGTCAATAAATGGATAAATGATAGATGCATGATCTTCAATTTCCACAAGAAGGGGTGTATGGGCATCATTTTAAATCAATGAAAAAGAAACATCTTGGAACATGCATCCTTTCCCGGTGAAGGATTGAAGAGAAATATCATCAAGTCCAGGTTCATTAATGTCTCGTTTGAAAGTTTCATTACTTACATTTATCATATCGATAGAGCTAGATTGTGATGGCATCACGCAAGATGGCTTAGAAAAAGAATGATGTGACCCAACATCTTCAAACATATCAAGATATAATAAGTAAAAAGAATTGTAAACAAGGAAACAAAAAGATTCTCTTGAATTGTCACAATTATGATCATGATAATCTCAAGATATATCTCTTCGCTTACCTCATCTTTTCATTATGTTTAGGTGTTGAATCATTAAAAATTAAATGATCATTAAGATTTTCCTCTTGTATGTTTGACAAGTCAAAATATTCATGTACAACTTCATGGAAAGCATCTAATCTTTCTTGAAAATGAGGTGTAATTGTTGATTAAGATTTATAGTTTCTTTTTCAAAATAAGGTTCAACATCCCTAACCTCGTCAATTAAGACATTAGAACAATCAAAGATCATTATATATATGTTCTTTAACAATTGATATTTAAAACAAATTAGAGTGATAATGAAATAAAGATGCATCTTTATCAACAATTAGACCCTCTTCCACTATGTCCCTAGTAGAAGATTGCTCAAAAGAGAGACTAGTGTGCTTCTCAACAGAGTTGTGCTCAATAGATACTACCCCTTGCACTTGCTTGATGGAACTTATGAAATGTATTGATAAAGGATCCATCTCATTTGGTAAAGAAGATTCATGTTGCAATTTGGTGTTGTGATATTTATCCAATCTACCAAATGTAATTAAATCGAGATCAATGAAAATGGGGAAAACATCAAAAATGATATCTAACATAAGAAACAAATCATTAAGATGGAATTTAAAAAGGTCATGATTAACTTTTTCTGAAAATCTCTCTAAAGATGTATCATCCTTGATTAGTAAATCACTTAATTCCTCAAATATTTTATTTTGATCATAAGTTTCAAAGGCATCTAAAAACTTTTCCATGAATTGAAACCAATTAAAAATGGAATGGGGTGGAAATGTTTCAAACCAGTCCTTGATTCTTCCCCTAAATGTGAAAGTGAATAACCTGCATAAAATATTTAAATCAATAATTTTATACTTGATACTTTTACACTAGAATTTATCAAGATGTTTTATTGCAGATATACTCCCTTCACCGTCGAACTGAATTTTTGACAAGAGATGAGTTGTCCCATGCATGATTTCTAGTAATGTGAAACTAAAAGAATCCTCACATACACTGATCTAGGTAGGAGGCATTGATTAGATGTAATAATAAAAACACTAACTCCAAATAAGTTAGCTTGTCTCCTAACTTGCCTTCTAGTGCATGCTAATAAGAAGGATGAAATATCAGGAAATAATAGAAACTAAGGTTTTAATGATCTAATCAATCAGTTTACCTCATGCCCTCCTTCTAGTGCCATTTTGTTGACACAAGAATTTGGATCTTAGTTAACAAAAAGGGCATGATCTGGACTCTTTAAATAGCCCAAGCCATTTGGAATGGTCACTCTCAACACATTTTACAACTCCATTGGCATTTGGATCTCTTCACCTTGCAAAGAAAATAACATGGGAATCCTAAGGTAATCTAATGTTATATGCACATGAAATATAAACTACTTATTAATACACCTAAAACTACAAATTAAATAATCAATAAATATGATACAAGAATAATATTAGTATCAGTTATTAAAATACAATAAATACTTTACAAATGATACAAGAATTATCGTAAAATACAACTAGAAATTAATGTTACTAGTGCAAAGGACGAATCATACTTATCTTTACTAAAATATTATGAAATGCAAGAGAATTTTAATTTATATATGCTTATAAATTAAAACTAGCCTAGATCAATCATAACCCTAGATCTATCAAGTGTCGAGAGGGATCAAATATCTCAAAGTGCAAACTTATTTTTTGAGTGCAAAACTTGAGGAAAGGTTTGCACCTTGAGAGATTTGATCCTTCTCAGCGCTTGATATATTTGGGGTTAAGATGGATCTAGGCTCGTTATATAATACTCTATAATATCTATATTTGTCTATGTGTGTCTCTTTCTTATTCCCTCTCTTTATCTGACCCCCCAAACATACACACTCTGTTTACATATCTATATATCTCTCTCTCCCTCCAGCCTAGATCCATCCTAACCCTGGATCTATCAAGCGCTGAGAGGGATCAAATATCTCAAGGTGCAGACTTCTGTTTTGAGTGCAAAACTTGATGAAATGTTTGCACCTAGAGAGATTTTATCCCTCTTGGTGCTTGATATATCTGAGGTTAAGATGGATCTAGGTTGGTTATATAATACTATATAATATCTATATTTGTATCTATGTGTCTCTTTCTTATTCCCTCTCTTTATCTCGCCCCCAAAACAAACACACTCTCTCTCCATATCTATCTATCTCTCTCTTTTCACTCCCTCTCTCTCTCCACCTCTATCTCTCTATGTCTTTCATCTTTCCTCCCTCTCTCTCTCTCTCCCTCTCTCCTTATTCGTTCCTCTCCCTCTCTCCTTCTCTCTCTCTCTCTGCCTCTCTCCTTCTCTCTCTCTCCCTCTCTCCTTCTCTCTCTATTCCTTCCTCTCCCTCTCTCCTTCTCTCTCTCCCCCTCTCTCTCTTCTCTCTCTATTCCTTCCTCTCCCTCTCTCCTCTCTCTCTTCCTTCCTCTCTCTCTCTCCTTCTGCCCCCCACCCTCCTCTCTCTCTTCCCCCCATCACTCTCTCTCTCTCTCTTCCCTCTATCTTTTTCACTATCTCCCTGTGCCCCCCCTCTCTCTTAAGTTTGATCCCATTGTATTGTGTTTAAGAAAGTATCTAAATTAAAAAAAAAAACCACTTGGTTGTGTTGGCGGTCTTGGACCTGCCAAAATTCAATGGATCTCCCCAATGAAGTCCGAACTAGACCTCACACCATTTGGAGTAGGAGTCCCAATAGTGGGTGGCATTGTTATGCCTTGACCGCGGTAGCGCGTAGAGATGAGTAAGATAACTTTGGGTGAGAGAAAGTATGTGACCCTATGGAGAATCAAGTGTGATGAATGGTGGCTCCAACACACGAAGGGAAAAGGATGTGCGCCCCTTTGGAAGCTTGTAATAGTACACAACTTGAAAGGAGCACATGAGTGAAATCATATCACAAGCTAAAATGCAAAATAGTCCACAAATTAAAGTGATGAGTTAATCCAACAACATGCATTCAACAAGATTCGTACAAATGCATACAAAGTAGTTCATAAGCATATGCATAAGTTAAATAACATACATTGACAATACAAAAGGGATAGTCCTACTATATTAACAACATATGCATGAAAGCGTGCCGAATCTAATTTTATTATTATAAGTGAAAGTTCCATCCATACATACACCATTGACAACCACTAGACCGAATAGTGGAACATTACAGTCAAAAACACCTTCTCCTCCAAAGAAGTATACTCGCTCGATGCTATGGAGAAGCCAAGGCTCTTCATAATACTCCCAAGAATTTTCTAAGCCTAAACCTAACCAAAAACTTAGCTCCCAAAAGCATGTTACGTGAGTTATGAGGTTCTATTTATAACAAGAGGGTGGTGACTCTTCAACTCCCCTTTGTGACCTTTGGACTACCCTCATGACTCTTCAAATTCTTCACTAGATGACAAATTACATTACATGGTGACTTTTCATATTCCAATATTGACACTTGGAATTTCACTTACAATATAATTTCAAATAATATTACATTTTCCACATGTACCCATATAAGAAAAAAAGGGTAGAGACAACCTCACAAGACAAAACACTATGATTTCAAAGCTTGGGGAAAGTCCAGCTCGGCAACCTCTACTTGTTGTTTTTTAGTCACATATTGGCGCCAAGCTTAGTACTGTGTGATGGCGTCCCTAAATTGCTTAATAATGTCTTTTTGGAAGCGGACTCTAGCCTCCATGGCATCTAGGTACACTGTCTTGGAACCTATATCCAACATGTTTTTAAGCATGAGAAGCATTGTCTCGACCTTGACAGGACCACCTATGTACTTATGCATGTTGTGTGCATTCAACTCTAATTCTTCCCTGGTGGCTTCTTGTATTAGTTGCTCCAAGTACTTATCGATCTCCAGTTGGATTTGTCTCTTGTGTTTAGCATTGGTGAGGGAACCAATTGATGGGATCTAATTCTTTCTCACCATGACATCAAAACTATTATAAAACCGCACCTATGATGCTTGTGTTCTGTCGATGAATGAGGTGAGTTGGTCATTGTTCTGAATCAACATTCAAACCTTTTCTTTCTCCAGCTCTGCCTTTGGCTTCATCTTCTTTACTAAGTCAAGTGGGGCCCCTTTGTACTGCATTTTCCACTCTTGTACATGGTGTTATAGACATTTTTGTGCCTTACAGCATGAAGCATGAAATGTCGATAATCCAAGGGATCCAAAGTCCCTAAACATGTTGTTCCTACCCCTAGAGGAACAAGGTCAGCAAACCACAGCACTAAAAATCAGTTCTCCACCTGAAAACACTCAAAAACAAGCTAATTCTGGATCATGTCAACTGCTCCACTGAGCATCTGCGCTGAATGTCAACTGCTCCACTCTGTACCTGCGCTGAATGTCAAATCTAATGAAGGCTACCTGCGCTGGGCGAGATTGGCCAAGTGGCACAGTCATTCTGCAAGGTTTCAAATGCCCAGGAAGCTTCCAAAATGACACTTGGATCAGGGAATTCGCCTTGTGATGAGTAAGAGGATCTAGATCTCCAAGTGGAAGCAAGAAACTCCAAGTGGACTCAAGAACTGAAGTATAATTGAAGTGGGAGAGGACACTAGTCAGCTTCATGCCAAACTCAAGCTGACTCATCCTTTCTCCAAAACTCCTATATATAGAGCTCTCTCATGAGGTCTAGGGAGGCTGGAATCTGGTGAATGTAAGGAAGTGTTGTTGGTTTGAGTATAGAACTATTGGGTGATTGCTTTGAAGGAGGTGAAGAGGAGATTTCTTTCTGCTGGGAGGTGTTGCTGGATTGGGCCTCTTATGGTTGTAACACTCTCAGAACTTTACTTCTTCCATTAATAAAGCATTTGAGGTTCTTCTATATGCATGTGTCTTTGTGGCGTATTGATGCTTGTATATTTGATTTATTCTAATCCTTGAATCAATTATGGATGTATGCTTCTTGTAGTTTCCCTTTCTTGTGCTTTTGCAGGATCTTTGTGTAGCTGGGCCAGTGAAAGAGCAAGGAGCTGGGAGCAAGCAGCAAGGAGAGAAGATTGGATCAAACATTAGTGGAAGACAATGGTTAGTGGATCTCTTTCTCCCCTCTCTTACATCTCATAAAGAAGTAATCTTGAATAGCTTTGCATTCGGTTGTTGCTGAGGTACTATCACCCTTAGAGTGGGATAGGGTCATTCCGTATTGGATACTTTTCCCAACAACAAATTGGCGACTCCACTGGGGATCGTATCTTGTTGGTTGTTTGTGTTTTTTTCTATTCATTTCATAAACAAAGGGAGTACCAAATCGAACTGCATTTGGATCTTTCAAATGCAAAGTAGAGGGCAGCTACTCTAGCTCAGTTTCTGGGCAAGTTTATGATTTGAAGAGCTGATCCACAAAGACTCTAATAAGCTCTTAGTGATAGCTTTTCATCCTCCTTGTCATCCCTTAGTGTGTCCTTGACTGATAGCTTCTGATTTGGCCAAAAACCGTGAATTTTTGAGCAATCTGTGACCCGGAAACCAAGAGAAACGAAAGTTTCGTTCTTCAGTGCAACTGCTGTGAAGGCTGTCTGCATTTCAGTGCAGTTCCCGAAGGGGCTACCTACGCTGAAGGTCAAACAGACAGTGTCCCACCTGCGCTGGACCAGTCTTGCCTTGTGCTACTGGGGTTTCCTGCTGTTTCTTGCCCTGTTTTCACTCTTGTTTTTGCTGCCTGTTACCAGTCAATGTGCCTATCTGAAACCAACTTTCCTTGTCACTATTCCGCCTCGGTTGTATAAAGAAACTGTATTTGTTCTTTGTGTATTTCTTACATCATTTACAGTTTCCCATAACGAAAGTGAACTAGTCTTGCTGTGACCTCTTAGATCTAGACCTGTGATAAAGTGTCGTTTTGATCTTAAGAGTTAGTTTGTTTGTTGTTCATAGCTGATTGAGCTTTTTCTTTCGTCATATGGTTTGAGTTTATATATTTCTAGTGTCGAAACAAGTAAATCTTAAGGTGTCTTTTGATTTTGGACAAGCTTGTTTGCTTTCACTTGAAATTGAATTCAAAGTTATACAACAGCTTTCTTTTTGTGTCGCACAAACATTTAGAAAGAGAAAAGAAATACTTGCATTGTGCATGTGCATTATGACAGTTTGCATGTTGATTTAGGAAAAAGTGCATTAGTGTGTGCTCTATGATCTGTGTGAAAAGATGTTATCTTTCTTTTCCCTCAGTAGTTAAGATTTTCAAAGTTGAAAGATTGAAAAGCTTGCTTATCATCTTAGACTGCATTTAGGAGTGTTATCATACATCTCGTGGTGATCCATAAAGGCAAACTGCTAAACAAGATCAACCTTAAAATAAATTGAATTTACATAACAATGCATTGAAACATAACACAAACACATAGAGGTCTAAGCTAGAGACGTGTTCCGGCGTCGTTAAACGTGATATCTTAGCGTTGAGTGGTTGGGTGATTCCTCCACGGTGAAGCGATAAGTATCAATACGGACTTGTGCTCCCACGTACCGTCGCGTATATATTGGGAGACCCCTATAGGAACAAAGCCTTTATCCAATAGGAAACCGTGTCGGCCGCCCTACTGATCGCAATGCAGTGAACACAGCATTCACGAAGATCGACCACTGGTACCGTAAAACGTATTCTGTGGTTTTGCGAAAAGTTTGGCACACCCTCTGCCTAGAACTCCAGAGCAGTTTCTTTTGGCCTTTTTCAAACTCTATAACTGAAAAAGTCCATCCGAGCATTTGTCACTTCGGGCTCGTTAAAACATCGAAGGAGACTAGAGTCATCTTTAGCTTTTTCTCGACTCTTAAAAAATGAAAAAGCAAGTTGTGTCTAAAGCGTCGTTATAAAATTTATTTTAAACGGAACATAATCACCTCCTATTCCCGCGTTGATCTGTAGGTTGAGAACATGGAATGCCCCAACCAAGGAATTCCACAAGATGGAAATCCTAGTCCTTTCTCCTCTTGGGGAGAAGTTGGTGCGCCCCACATGGCCACATTGTCGCTTCCAGGACTGACAATTGGCCTGCCATTCTGGCTATTCTCAACCAATGTAGTTCAGAACACCATGGTTCCTGAACAGTCGAGTCAACAGTTAGATCAGTCTAGAGCTTCCCACCAGCCTTCTACTTCCTATAACTCTTCCTCTAATCCTTCATCTTCGCAAGGTAGAGCCGGCAAAAGCCAAGCTCCCATGGAGAAGAAGGAGAAGAAGAAGAAGGAGCCTAAGGCGACTGGGGGCAAGCAAAAGACATCTGACAAAAATCCACACACAGCACAGACCGGGCCTAAATCGCCATGTGTCATATGTAGATGAGACCACTTCCATAGAGATTGTCCCTGTATTCCCCGGATACTAAGGGACTGGTCCCCTCGTTTGCACAATTCGGGAGCATCAACCTCTGATAGCCATGTTGATTGCTTACCGTCAACCAGCGAAAGTGAAGGTTCAAGACAAAGAGGGGGAGCAAGATCCCCCTGCAGACTGTGTGAAGGCGATCACGCCATCCACCGTTGTCCCTTCTTAGACGAAGCGAAGAGAGTTTTGGAAGATCGCCCGGTTTCACCATTGAGACTTCCTCCTGGATACAAAAAACTCATGCCAAGTCCTTCGTTGGTTGAAAATACAGCTGGCCCGCTCAAGTGGTCAGCTGAAGTGTCAGTCATTGAAAGTGAACCTACTGAATCCAGACCAGACGAAAGTCTAAAGGTCGATACGGCAGTTGACCCGGTTCCGCCTTCAGAGGTTTCATCTTCAAATGACACCGTCAATGAAGATTCATCTTCAAATGACACCCTCACTGAAGAGAATAAGGATGACACCATCCAGATTCTTTTCATCAACACTGACTCTGATGAGCATCAGGGCAATGCGCCCATTCCTTTATCGCAGGAAGGAACATCGTCAAGGTCATATCCGGCCGTGTATTCGGTCCCACCACCAAGCAACCTGGTTGTGTCCTTTGATTGGAACCAACTAGGCAGACCCCGGTTACCAGCCAGTATACCATTCAGAATCATCGTCCAAATTTACAGGATGGTAATGGCTGGAAGTATCATTGATGAAGGGGCATCTGTGAGTATCCTTTCCTCTATTGCTTGGAAAGCACTGGGTTCCCCAGAGCTTTTGCCTGAGATAAGAAATCTCTCGGGTTTTGATAAAGGAACCAGTCGACCATTAGGGATCCTCCCCAATGTGCCTGTTACATTGAAAGGGAAGACCATTCAAATGAACGTGATGGTCATTCAAGGACCCTTGGATTATAACCTACTCCTTTGACGAGACTATATATATTGCATGGGAGTTATAGTCTCCTCACTCTTTAGAGTAATGTGTTTTCCACACGAAGGAAGAATGGTCAAGCTCGTAGACCAACTTTCATTTCGGGGATCACGCATCGCAAATAGTCACATACCAACCCTCAATGGTCTATTCACCCAAGAAATGTCTCCACCCCCAGTCCTCCTTCCCGATGAGTGCGAGTGATTCGGAAAGATGGGACTGGAACCCAGGGGGCATGCATCCTGGTCTGCTTTGGGCAGAGGAAACCTTGGGTATAAGGTAGAATTTCCGTGAAAGAATATGACTAGTCCGTACCCCGTCCGTGGAAGGAAGAGGGGTTGTTCTAGAATAGGATTCTTTTGTCAAGGTTACTTGTTTGACAAAGAGTCATTCACCCTTGTCTATTTCGGTAGACATTGCCGAAGAAAGAGATTGATTTGCGGCAGCAAATAGAACCGTCTTTGGGTAACTAGAAAGAGGCAAGCCTCACCCTTTAAAACAAATGTTTTATTGGATAAGTAGGGGCAGCCTTGAAATTGTACTTTATATCTGGGGGCATGCAAACCTTTTGGAGTGCAAGCTAGGAGCGGTTACTTATTTGTTTTTGGGATTAGCCGTTTCCGAACTTGCATAAAGAAAGGATGAGAGGGAGCATAGCTTATGTGAGGTGCAAGCTCTATAAAAATTGGAATCTTGCAGGAGACATTTCTTATCTTATCACTGGTATTATCGAGCAGTTTTACCGCGGAATTTATGCTCGTTAAAAAATAGAAAAGCGAAGATCCGAGCAGTTTTAACGTGGAATTCATGCTCGTTAAAAAATAAACATAAGCATTGAGCAGTGTTTTGGCGCATTCAAGCTCATTAAAAAATGAACCCAGTACCGGTAAATAACCATTGTGATCGTAAATTTATTAGCCATAAAAAGCCTTGGTCGTGTTTGCACCCGCCACATCCATTCCATTTGGCCGATCGTTCACCTCCATATGATTGTTTACCTATTTTGAGGAACAGCTGCGAAGAGTGATTTCACCTAGCCATCCTTGTGACACTGCCGTGATTGGAAAATTCCAACCTGTACCTGGAATCTGCTGCTATCCCTGTTTATCACTCGTTCCTCAAAAGACAAGTCTTCTTTGAGCTCTTTTCATCTGACTCGTAAAATATGACAAGTTTGCCGAGTTTTGGCCTTCCAGCTCATTAAAGTGACCGGAAGAGTTATCCCTCCTCTAGATTTTAATCTTTTTGGGCCTGAGGGATTATTACACAAAAAGGTCGAGCGCTTGTTTTATTCGGCTCGTTAAAGTTATCGAAAACTCATCCCTTCTGTATTGTTTTATACTTTTTCGGACTTAAGGGATTAGATGACGAAAAAGGAATTATGGAGTTAACTTTCTGTACCTTTTCAGACTCTCTAAAATTGAAAAGGATCGAGTTTTCCTTGTCGTTAGACTCGTTAAAATGATTAAATAGCGACAAACTTGTCTTTAGACGAGAACGAGTTTCCCTATCGCTAAGCTCGTTAAAATATAGCGATGGGCTTGCCCGAAGGGCAGGTTATAGAACAAGCATATGTTATCCTCCTCAAGCTTGACAAAAATAAAGAGGTACTGGTCAGAAATGACTGGGGAAAAATTGGGAGAACCTCAAAGCTTTAATGGTAGCAAGTCGCTCTTGAACATGACACTTTGTCCTCCGTATCACATCGGGTTGGCTTGTTTCACTCACCGGTCTCATCACCATGGTCCTCGCCAAACCATCCACATTTGGGGTAATGCTACCGATCCATCACATCAGTGTCGTTATATGTTCAAGAGATGTTGTTCAGAAAGAGTCAACCGTGTCCCATCCACTGCCATACATTATCCTTCATCCACCCATGATCGCCACCCTGAATCATATTTCACAGATTGTTTTCACCTCCACTAAAGTCATTAGCTCCGTTCCGTGTCACTGATGTGGGATTCATTAAGGCCCTCCTTTGACGGATCGCTTCTTGTCGACTTCAGCTCATTATCCAAGAAGTTGATCTAGGAACAAACCTCCCAGTACTTTGAAGCTTGCATGCCTCAATGGCAAGTTTCTCAATTCCGGCGACAGGTATACATTAATGACCTTCGACCAGAAGATTTTGCGTGGTGTTCGATGCCAAGTCCTTTATTCACACCACGTGAATTGTACTGCAGTACCTTGAGGGTCATTGTCATTATTGGTGATTCCTCTCGCGCTTGTTAACGGTTTACATTATTGACCGGTAATCAAGCGATGTCTTTCCATGTTCGACTTCAGCGCAATTCTCACATGGATCGACTTGTACTTAGAGTGAAGATCGAACGAGTTTGAAGACCCCGGATCTAGTTTCATCCATCCGGGCTGCGATATATATTCAGGAAATATAAAGACATTTGATATGTACATCATTGCAGTAGATGATCATCCTACTCAAAGGATGATAATTTCAGCAGAGAATTATCAGTCTACCATCAGACGATCGTCTGTTATATGTACCAAAATGAATTTATAAAGCTGAGCATGGGAATGCCCGCCTCAGCCAGATCATGAAAGCAGAATGAAAAATAATGTATTGTATTGTATTTTATTACAGGTCACCTCTCAGCGATTGAATGAACTTCGGATCCTCCTGATAAAGCATTTCACCCGATAAACGACCTCATACTTTAGGGGGCAACTGTTATAGACATTTTTGTGCCTTACAGCATGAAGCATGAAATGTCGATAATCCAAGGGATCCAAAGTCCCTAAACATGTTGTTCCTACCCCTAGAGGAACAAGGTCAGCAAACCACAGCACTAAAAATCAGTTCTCCACCTGAAAACACTCAAAAACAAGCTAATTCTGGATCATGTCAACTGCTCCACTGAGCATCTGCGCTGAATGTCAATTGCTCCACTCTGTACCTGCGCTGAATGTCAAATCTAATGAAGGCTACCTGCGCTGGGCGAGATTGGCCAAGTGGCACAGTCATTCTGCAAGGTGTCAAATGCCCAGGAAGCTTCCAAAATGACACTTGGATCAGGGAATTCGCCTTGTGATGAGTAAGAGGATCTAGATCTCCAAGTGGACTCAAGAACTGAAGTATAACTGAAGTGGGAGAGGACACTATTCAGCTTCATGGCAAACTCAAGCTAACTCATCCTTTCTCCAAAACTCCTATATATAGAGCTCTCTCATGAGGTCTAGGGAGGCTGGAATCTGGTGAATGTAAGGAAGTGTTGTTGGTTTGAGTATAGAACTATTGGGTGATTGCTTTGAAGGAGGTGAAGAGGAGATTTCTTTCTGCTGGGAGGTGTTGCTGGATTGGGCCTCTTATGGTTGTAACACTCTCAGAACTTTACTTCTTCCATTAATAAAGCATTTGAGGTTCTTCTATATGCATGTGTCTTTGTGGCGTATTGATGCTTGTATATTTGATTTATTCTAATACTTGAATCAATTATGGATGTATGCTTCTTGTAGTTTCCCTTTCTTGTGCTTTTGCAGGATCTTTGTGTAGCTGGGCCAGTGAAAGAGCAAGGAGCTGGGAGCAAGCAGCAAGGAGAGAAGATTGGATCAAACATTAGCGGAAGACAACGGTTAGTGGATTTCTTTCTCCCCTCTCTTACATCTCATAAAGAAGTAATCTTGAATAGCTTTGCATTCGGTTGTTGCTGAGGTACTATCACCCTTAGAGTGGGATAGGGTCATTCCGTATTGGATACTTTTCCCAACAACACATGGGCAGTGGAAACATGTATGTTTTTTAGAGTTTTAACAAACTATTTGCTCCACTATTGTAGGCCATGGAAATCGACAACTTCTTTATGCACGATAACAAATCGTCATAAAGATTCCACATGGTTTCTCCAAGTGATGATATTTCAGCAAGTATCACTTTCCTCATCTCCTTCAATGCGAAAACTGCATTCTGCGTTGTTTCTTGGAGTTTTTCTACCTCTTGCTTGGAAGCCTGAAAGTTCTTTGCCAGTTTCTCATTCTCAGTCATCATATACTTAACATTTGAGCTTGTTTCTCTTGCATAGGCAAAGTTGGCTTCAACAATGGAATGTGGATTCTCCTTAGTGTCTAACACTATCATCCTTTCCTTAATGAATGCAAGTGATGCATGATCATCTGGAAAGTGCTTCCTCTGTGCTTGTACAATCCTCTTATGGAACTCATCGAATGATAAATTGTACACATCCATGACCGGATCATCGTCAAGGAGAACAACATCTCCTTTCTAGCTTGGGACTGTCTCTACTGCTGGAGGTGGTGGAGACTGAGGGATGACCTATGGTGCTATCAGAATCAGGTCAACATCTTCATTTTGTGGCTCTTGTTCCAACTCCATGTCTGTCACTTTAATCAATTTCTCAATCACTGAGCAAGCTCTTGATCTTGCATCTACTCACATTCCTATTTTGCTCCTGGTTGTTCCAACTCTTGAACTTGTATGGTCATTGTTTCTTCCATCATCACACCTTGGCTTTGTTATTCTTCCCTCTTTTTCTTCTCTTCTCGTTCTCTCCTCCTCAACTCTTGTTCTTCCTTCAAATTCTTATCTATTTCCTACAACATCAGTTCTGCTTCTTGCAACCTCTACTTTTCTCTCTTCCTCCACTCTTCTCTCCTGATCCAATTCTCCCTCTTTTCTTCCGCTGCCGAAGTTTCCTTCTTGAGGATAGGATCTGCCTCAATCTTCTAGGTTTTCTCTCCCTCTTGATTGTCAGGAATCTTCCTCTTTCCCTTATATTGCGCTGGATTTTTGCCTTCTTTTGTTGTTGTTGCTGCTTCTGGAGTTGCTACCGTATTTAGAGTAGCCTTCCAAATTCTTGCTACATTGACTAACTCATTGAGTTTGGAGGCATTGTAACAGTACCTCCAATGGTCCTTCTCTAGCCAATGAAATGTCCCATGGATCCAGGGAAAGTAAACTCTCGTACAATGGTCCTTGCAAATACTGTGAGGATCATATGGATTAAAGTCCTTAGTGTTGAACTCAAATTTCACTATTTCCTAAGCCTCGGCATCTACATCTTTCAAACTCTTAATCTCGTATAATATGATCCACAAAGGAAGGACGAGCCATGGCACTTTCTTCTTATGCAGTCCTGCTGACAACCCTGTAGAGAGGTGGTATGAAACTTCTTGCATGATCAGTTTGTCAGTGGCATACCTTGGTAAAACATGTGGAGGCTTCGCTCCACCAAACACTCTGGTGAAGGTGCCACCTGGTGAGGCATACCAATCTGCAATGTCTATTATCGATTCCATTGCTTCTCAAGACATGCAAGGTAGATCTTTCTCAAATATAAGCTTGTATATCGTGATGATAAAGTGGCCAGTTAGCCTTTTCCATCACTCCTCGATAACTGGAGTCGGAAAGAAACTTGTAATAGATGTTCATGGCATTATCTTGTGTTTTCCATGTCCAGTTCATGCCACGGAACTGCTTCTATGCACAGATTGCATCTATTAAGTATCTGGACATATAAAACCTTGTTTGCTCATTTTTGGGCGGATTCCTAGCCTTAGCTACATGGGATTTCAATTGTTGAGCCAACAGATCCGACCAGTTAAATGGCCATCCATCATTCACCAACTGGTCCAAAAAGACTGCCCACCTTCAGGAAAGGTCTTTGTTCTCTCTTAGCGATATATTATGTAGGCAAAGATGATCAAGAACTGGTAAGCCTTCCTAAGGAAATTTGTCTTGTAAACATGGGTGGGTTTCTGTTGAAACTTTGATGGATCTTTCACTGAGTGCTTGACAACATCTCTTCTGTTCACATAATTATGGGTGGCATAGAAGAGTGATTCCATGCACTTCATTGACTTGGGAAAGTGATACAACTATTGAAATTATTCGGCCCTGATGGTGGCAATATTTTGCACGCTGGGACTGCTCAATGTCATAGTTTGTTCATGTGTATGTGAGCTAGTCCAGCTGATGATGTCTACACAAAGGAAGGCAGGATACCTGCATGCAACCTTGTATAAACTTGACTATTGGATACTACCATATACCCGTTGGTCTTCCAGATCTACCTCAAAGTCTTTTGCAAAAATTTCTTTGATTTGTTGCCATGTTAGTGTTCTTCCTTTCTCAATAAACAAATGAGTATCTCTATATACTGGTAAATCAACTGATATTTGCTCAACTTCTTCCCCAATACTACTCTCAATGGTTTCCTTCGATGTAGTTCTCTTGGATGCCATGTTAAGTGTGACTACTGGAGAGATGCTCAACAAATTTTGTACTTGTGGGACATAGAGGACACTCATCGCAAGAAAATGCCAATTTAAAAGAAAAACAACTTCAAGACAAGTTCAAGGAGCAAGTTGGGATCTTGATGGGAAGGATTGTGTAGTTTTTATTGACAGGGGTGACTGATTGACTATGGGAACTATGTACTACGCAGTCCCAACAGTCAAGAGGGAAGCCTGATGACTAGAATTGTGCAATGCACAATTCAACCTGGTCCAAGGCCAAGGAGAGACTATGCATTGTGCAAACCCGGTGGCCAAGCTGGGAGAATGGCTCCTGGAATCACACAGTGTGTAGTTGGAACCAACCTAGGCCATTCTTTGCGAAATTCCATAGGCCAAGTTGGGAACGTGAGCCTCCAAATTGCGGAGTGCAAGCTATGAATAGTGAGATCTGGCTAAGGGGAGCCCAGATATGCTCAAGGGAGTATGAAAAACAAGAAGATATAAAATATAGTGTGAATTTGAGTGAAAATATGACTAATTATAGTTGCATGCATGTGAATCAAGTGCAACAATTGATTAAATAGAAGGAAAACTAAGCATGTGAGGAGAGTCGCCATAGCGGCGACCATTTGTGAAAAAACAGGAAAAATCATGCAACACTTGGGAAAGGAAAAATATAACTTGAAACAACACTTCTACAAGTTAAAACACATTGAAATACTAGAAAACATGAAGAGAAACAAGTGAAACAACACTCACAGAAGCCAAACAATAAAAAAAAACAACAAAAACGACAAAATACGACAAAAGAAAAACTCACCCGGCAAAGCTATGATGATTGCACCGAAGGCCCATTGATCTCCTTAGGAATGCTAGAGGTCCAAAATCAAATGTGTAAATGATCTCTAGCAGTATCAATTAAATAGATTTGGACAAATTAGGGTTTATGACGTGCATGCCTAAAATTAAGGAAAAAAGGACCGAAGTTTCTAAAAATAGCACAAGTGCCTCCTTTTATATGCTAAAAATATATCCCTATTTTTAGGGATCCTTGTTTGATTCTTTATTTTTTCTTTTTCCAGGGAAACTTGCCATGCACACTGCTAGAAAAGACAGTGCAGTTTCAGGAACTAGGAAACCTTCCCGCTCAGTGTACTATAGAGTTTCCAAGCTCAGTGAGGGTTGCAAAATTTCTGGGCTCAATGCTCAGCTTACCCCTCATGACTGCGCATTTTCTTAGCTTAAGGCTCACTGGAAGTTAGGACTACACAATTCCCAATAGCTAGGCTAGTTGCACACAAGAATTGTGTAAATTCTAGGGCAAGCCTAGAACTATTGTGGGACAAGGTCAGGAGATCAACTTGTGAGTTATAAAATCAGTTAAGTATGAGAATACCAACCAAACTAAAAGGATAAATCTCATTCGAAGCAAAAACATCTGGGACAGTTCGAGATGAGCTACTAAGGTTTAGAAGGAAGGCTTCAAAGTCAAAACATAGGCAAAATTTTGGAGGATGGTTGTAACCGCTACAACATTGGCGACACACTAGTAGAACTCCAACTCTCCGTATCATCCTTGTCTCATGCAAAGCGATTCTAACACTTCTGAAAGTATTGCTCAGTTCTCTGATTATCATAGCTTTGTCACTTAGCTTGAGTTTAATTGAGTCCCTGCCATTCTCTCTAAATACAACACACATAGAAAGCCAAGACAAACTGAGTTGTTTCAATTGGGGATGAGGGGTATATAGATGCACAAGTAAAATAGACTGCCAGAGTTTTGTTTCATCTCTGGTGTTGCTCCATTTCCAATAGGCCTGGATAATACCCCAGCGGAGGCACTAGATCCATTGCTAGCGAGCCTGGACAGTACCCCGATGGAGTTACTTTCTTCATGTCTCTGTGTAGGAAGCCTTTATCTTATTTTTCCCTTTACTTCATTTTCATTTTTTTCATTTTTTCAAAGAATTGTGCATGGGCACTTATTTATTTCATGAGGCAAAAGAGGGATCAGGACTTATTGAGAGCAGAAGAGGTTGTCACTTCAGAGAAGGATATTTATATATACCTCTGACATACTTGTTAAGGTTTTCCCCTCTCCTTACTCTACTTGACTTAGTTGACAAGGGTTAACATAAAGTAAAAGACCGATCAGAGTAGGCAGTACTAGTCAAGAGTGAAAGCATCATGATTCCACCATAACTCTCTCTGAAAGGAACGTATTTTCCATCAGGGTATCATCGACTAGAATAAATGCAAGATTCACATAAAGAGAGGGAATGGATAGATAACCAAGTTTTGATAGCATTACAAGTTCCTCGTGGACTTCACCCTACTTGTCTAAGAATCCAAATACAGTTTCATGCAAAAACTAACCTAGAGGTGCAAAAAGAAAACAAACAAAGGAAAGAAGCGATAAAATCAAAACAAAGTAAAACAAATCAAGAAACAAAGAAGAAAACAAAAAATACTCCTACTCCTAACCTAAACAGAACATAGGCCAACTTCACGTGAAGTGATACTTCCAATGCAATCATCGACATGTTGGTTGGCCCATGTAGGCGAGAGCATGAATGTCAACAAAGATATATAAGAAAACCAAAATATAAGAAAGATAAAAAAATGTAAACCAGAACATTCGAAGTTTGAATATACCCATAGAAAAGTAATAATGAAAGGCACATGAAAGGCGCTCTGTAGATGTACCATGGTGTCCTAACACATTGGGAGTGAAAGACAAGCGTCTACACACTTTCAAACCTGAAAAATGAGCAAACATGAAGAAAGAAGAAAATTTCCATTTTGCAATAGTGTTTGCTACATATAACTCCTCCAATTACTGAGTGATAGGATCATGTGACAAACATGGAGGAAGCGAAAATGGTATGATAGATTGATTTTCAATGTGAACAAAAAAGTGATGAGCATCCTGGAGAGATTTAACACATTTCTGATCTGAAGTGGAGCTAACCTCAATGCTATGAGAACCTGACATAACCATTAGCTCGGGCTAAAGTGCCTCAACAACTTTGGGAGGTTCTAGTTCATCAGAAGATGGATCATCAAAGATCGGTGACTTAGAAAAATCGATAGTGGAAGAATCAAAATCATGATTAGATGAATGAATGAATGAAAAGATCATGACATCCACGATTAGAAAGTTCAAGATCATGAACAGAGGCATCCTCATGATCTGACAAATTGTAAAGAGGGGATGATGAAAAATGAGAAATTTGACCCTCTATGTTTCCAGAAAGGTAAGATGAGAGACTGAGAGGATCATGGGAGGCAGATTTTTCCTCTCTGCGTTCAAATGAAAAAATGGAATTCCACGTGTTCTACGAATGATCGAAAGTAGAAACATACGAAAATTAGTTTTCACAAGATGGAATAAAAATGACAGAATCGTGGAATATGTCAGGATAAAGCGGCTGAGGTGCAGATGGAAGGAGGTCATCCTTCATCGCAAATCCTTTTTTAGAATCCCACACATACTCATCAAAATAAATATCGCAGGTTGGATGTTCAACACCAACTGCATCAAGAACCTGATCCTTGTGAACAACAAAAGAGGGATCCGAAACAGTTGAACACAACACACCAAAATCTGGAGGATTAGAGGTACTGAAGGAGAAAGGATGAGGAGATATCACTTCAACATAGTCATTGGGGTTATAGTCCAAATCTATGCAGGAATTCTAAGTAATTGGGGTAGGAGGAGATGGTAACAGATCAACGGGTGGACTCACAACTTCGCACCCCTTGACCTGGGAAGTTAGAGTTGTTTGATGAGACGGGGACAAATGGTTACTTGGGACAACAACCTTGTCCATCTTAGATTGAGAAGCTCTAACACCGAGGTATGTTGGGAGAGGTTCAAAAGATTCTAAATCATGTGGATTTTCATAAACATGAACAAGATATTGAAATCTTTCATCCAAGAATTCTTAGTCAACTTCATCTTTAGGAAATTCAAAATAGTAATGAATGAAATGATTATGAAAATATTGAAGAGATTCGTCAAATGATTTTCACAATTTTAAACTTTTTCTATTAATTCCTTTACGATCATAAAGAATGAAAGCATGACATGTTTCACCAAAAAACTACTTGAAAGAGTGTATAAAGGATGCGGGAAATATGTGACACTATTTCTTTGCACGCCCTTCGAACGTGAGAGAAAACAACCCATAAGAAACATCTTCAAACTAGATGTCATGCCTATCATAGAAACCAAGAAAATCAATTACATGTCTGAGCAAGGTTATTCCACCCCTGCCATTGAACTTGATTCTAGAAACGTCATTTAAAATGCTCGCATGCACTTCAAAATGTGCAGAGTTAGAAAAACATGTCGGGGTTATGATTTGGGAATAATTCATTAAATATGTGCAAAGATTCGAAGCAAACTTCAAGGGCTCAGCTTATCATTTGGCCCTTCTTCTAGCACCATAAATGTTGACGGTGTTGGACCTGCCAACATTTATGGGATCTCCGCGATATGAAGTCCCAAGAAGACCTCACATCATTTGGAGTAGCAGTCCCAGCAGTGGGTGGTAGTGTTATGCCTTGACTTCCGTAGCGCGAAGAGATGAGTAGGATAACTTTTGGTGAGAGAAAGTGTGTGACTCTCTGGAGATTCAAGTACAATGCATGGTGGCTCCAACACATGAAGGGAAAAGGAAGTGCACCCCTTTGGAATCCTGTAATAGTACACAGCTTGAAAGGAACACATGAGCGAAATGACATCATAAGCTAAGATGCAGAATAGTACACAAATTAAAGTGATGAGTTAATCCAACAACACGCATTCAACAAGATTCGTACAAATGCATACAAAGTAGTTCATCAACATATGCATAAGTTAAATAACACACATTTCCAATACAACAAGAATAGTCCTACTATATTAGCAACATATGTATGAAAGCGTGTCGACTCTAATTTTATTATTATAAGTGAAGGTTCCATCCATAAATACACCATTGACGACCACTAGCCCTAATAATGGAACATTACAGTCAAGAAAACTCGCTCCTCCAAAGAATTATACTCTCTCTACGCTATGGAGAAGCCAAGAATCTTCACAACACTCCCAAGCCTTTTCTAAGCCTAAGCCTAGCCAAATGCTTAGCTCCCAAAAGGTTATTACATGAGTTATGAGGTTCTATTTATAAAAAGTGGGGGGAAACTCTTCAACTCCCCTTTGTGACCTTTGGACTACCCTTATGACTCTTCAACTTCTTCACTAGATAACAAATTACATTACATGGTGACTTTTCAAATTCCAATAGTGACACTTGGAATTTCACTTACAATATAATTAAAAATAATATAACATTTTCCACATGTACCCATATAAGACAAAATATGGTAGAGACAACCTAACAAGACAATACACTATGATTTTGAAGCTTGGGGAAAGTCCAACTCGACAACCTCCACTTATTGTTTCTTGGTCACATATTGGTGCCAAGCTTGGTATTGTGTGATGGTGTTACGAAAATGCTTAACGGTGTCTTTCTGGTAACAAACTCTAGCCTCCATGGAATCTAGGTACACTATCTTGGAAACTATATCCAAAGCATTCTAAAGCATGGGAGGCATTGTCTTGACCTTGAAAAGACCACCTATGTACTTATGCATGTTGTGTGCATTCAGCTCCAAGTCTTCCCTGGTGGATTCTTGTCTTAATTTCTCCAAGTACTGATCGATCTCCAACTGGACTTGGTTCTTGGGTTTAGCATTAGTGAGGGAATCGATTGATGGGATCTGGTGGTTTCTCACCATGAAATCCAAACTATTGTACAACCCCACATATGAGGCTTGTGTGCTGTCGATGAATGAGGCGAGATGCTCCTTGTTCTAAATCAACATTCAGACCTTCGCTTTCTCAAGCGTTGCCTGTGCCTTCATCTTCTTTACAAAGTCAAGCGGGGCCCCTTTGTAATGCATTGTCCACTCTTGTACATAGGCAATGGTAGCATGTATGTTTTTGATAGTTTTAACAAAATCTTTGCTTCGATGTTGTAGTCCATGCAAAAAGACAATTTCTTTATGCACGGTGAAAAATCCGTGATTGAGCTTCCACATGGATTCTCTAAGTGATGATAGTTCAACAAGTATCAATTTCTTCATCTCCCCTAATGCAAAAATTTCATTCTGCAATGTTTCTCAGAGTTGTTCTACCTTTTGCCTCACAACCTACAAGTTCTTTGCCAGTTTCTCATTCTCAGTCATTAGATACTTAACGTTTGAGCTTGTTTCTCTTGCATAGGCCAAGCTGGCTTTGGAAATGGCAGTTGGATGCTTCCTAGTGTCTGACACTATCACCCTTTCCTTGATTAATGTAGGTGATGCATGATCATACGGAAAGTGATTCCTCCATGTTCGTATAATCCTCTTCTTGAACTCATTGAATGATAGATTGTACACATCCAATACCGGATCATCATCAAGGAGAACAACATCTCCTTGCTCACTCGGTACTAGCTCTACTACTGGAGGTGGTGGAGACTGAGGGATGACCTGTGGTGCTCTTGGCATTAGGTCAACATCTTCATTCTATGGCTATTATTCCAACTCCATGTCTATCACTTCTATCAATTGCTCAATCTGATGAGCAAGCTCCTCATCCTGCATCTTCTCACCTTCCTCTTCTGTTGCTAGTTGTTCCAACTATTCAACCTTTATGGGCGTTATTTCCTCTATCATCGCATCTTGCCTTTGTTCTTCTTCCTGCACCTGCTTCTCTTCTTGTTCTCTCCTCCTCAACTCTTGTTCTTCCTTCAGATTCTTCTTTGTTTCCTGTAGCTTCAGTTCAACTTCATGCAACCTCTGATTTTCTCTCTTCCTCTGCTCTGCTCTCATCATCTGATGCTTCCTCTTTGCTTCTACTGCTAAAGTGAACTTGTCAAGGATAGGATCTGCCTTCATCTTTAAGTTTTTCTCTCCCTCTTGGTTGTCAAAATATTTCTCTTTCCCTTATCTTGCACTGGATTGCTGCCATCAAATGTTGATTTTGTTGCTTCCAGAGATTCTGTCGTCTTTAGAGAAGCCTTCCAAGTTCTTGCTGTAATGATTGGCTCATTGAGTCTGGAGGAATTGTAACAGTACGTCCAAGGGTCCTCCTCTAGCCAATGAAATGTCTCGTGGATCCAAGGAAAGTAAACTCTTGTAAAATGGTCCTTGAAAATACTGTGAGGATCATACGAATTAAATTCCTTGGTGTCAAACTTGAATTTCACTATTTCCTTAGCCTCGACATCTGCATCTTTCAAGCTCTTAATCTCATATAATCTGATACGCAAAGGAAGACCGAGCCATGGCGCTTTCTTCTTCCTATGCAGTCCTTCTCACAACCCTATAGTGAGGTGGTATGAAACTTATTGCGTGACCAGTTTGTTAGTGGCATACCTTGGTAACACATGTGGAGGCTTGTCTCTACTAAACACTCTAATGAAGGTGCCACCTGGTTAGGCGTACCAATCTGCAATGTCTATTATCGCCTCCATTGCTTCTCGGGACATCCAAGGTGGAACTTGCACAAATATAACCATGTATAATGGGATGATAAACTCGTAAGTTAGCCTTGACATCACTCCTCAATAATTGCAGTCGGAAAGCAACTTGCAATAGATGTTCACGGAAGTCTCTTGTGGTGTCCATGTCCAGTTCACGTCAGGGAACTGCTACTGTGCACAGATTGCATCCAGTAAGTATGTGGACATATAAAACCTTCCTTCCTCATTCTTGGGTGGATTCCTAGCCTTAGCTAAATGGGACTTCAATTGTTGAGCCAACGGATCCGACTAGTCGAATGGTCTTCCATCATTTTCAAACTGGACCAATAAGACTACCCACCCTTCATGAAAGGTCTATGTGCTCTCTTGACCATATATTCTACAAGAAAAGATGATCAAGAACTCATCATCCTTCCTGAGGGACTTTGTCTTGTAAACATGGGTGGGTGTCTATCTAAACTTCGATGGCCCTTTCACATAACACTTGACAATGTCTATTGTGTTCACATAGATATGGGTGGCATAGAAGAGTGAGTCCATGCACTTCACTAGCTTGGGCAAGTGATACATCTGCTAAAAGTCTTCTGCCCTGAAGGTGGAAAGCTTCTCCCCACTGGCACTGCTCAATGTCATAGTTTTTTCATCTGTATGTGAGACAATCCAACTGATGATGTTCACACACAGGAAGGCAGGATACCTGCATGAAACCTTGTATAACCCTGACTGCTGGATACTAACATATACCTGTCGGTCTTCCATATTTTCCTCAAAGTCTTTTGCAAAAATGTCTTTGATATGCTGCCATGTTAGTGTTGTTCCCTTCTCAATAAACAAATGAGTATCTACATATACTGGTAAATCAACTAATATTTTCTCAATTGCTTCCCCAATACTTCTCTCAGTGGTTTCCTTTCATGCAACTCTCTTGGATGGCATGTTAAGTGTGACTACAAGAGAGATGCTCAACAATTGTTATACCTCTTGGACAAAGAGGAGACTCATGGCAAGAAAATGTCAGTTTAAAGGAAAAACAACTTCAATACAAGTTCAAGCAGCAAGTTGGGATCTTGATGGGAAGCTAGCTTTTTTTATAGGGGTGGGTCACTGACTATAGGAACTATGCACTACGCAGTCCCAGCAGTCAAGAGGGAATTTTGGTGACTGGAATTGTACAATGCATAGTTCAGCCTGGGCCAAGGCTTGGGAGAGATTGCACATTGCTCAATCTCAATGGCCAAGATGAAGAATGGCTCTTGGAATCTCATAGTGCGTAGTTGGAACCAACCCAGGCCATGCTCTATACAATTCCAGAGGCCAAGTTGGGAGCTTGAGCCTCCAGATTGTATAGTGCAAGTTATGCATAGTGAGATCTTGGCAAGGGGAACCCTGATTTGCTCAAGGGAGTATGAGAAACAAGCAGATTTAAAAGATAGTGCGAAGCTGAGTGAGAATATGACTAAGTATAGATGCATGCATGTGAATCAAGTGCAACAATTAATTAAACAAAAGGAATACTAAGCATGTGAGGAGAGTCGCCGCAATGGCCACTGTTGGTGCAAAAACAAGAAAACTCATGCGACACTTGGGAAAGGAAATCTATAACTTGAAACAACACTTCTACAAGTTAAAATAAGTTAAAACGCCAGCAAGAATGTAGAGAAACAAGTGAAAAAACACTCACACAACAAACAACAAAAAGTGATAGAAAAAGCGGAAAAAGACGACAAAAACAAAACTCACCCAAAAAAACAACGACGATTGCATCGATGGTTCCATGATCTCCTCGGGAATACTAGAGCTCCATGATTGAATGTGTAAATTATCTCTTGGAGCGTCGATTAAATAGATTTGTAGAAATTAGGGTTTATGATGTGCATGCCTAAAATCAACGATAAAGCGACACTTATTGGAAGTTTCTAAAAATAGCATGAATTCCTCCTTCAGAATGCTAAAAATAGATCCCTATTTTTAGAGATTCTTTTTTTATTTTTTCAGGGAAACTTGCCATGCACGCTGCCGGGAAAGACAACATAGTTTCGGGAGCTGGGAAACCTTCCGGCTCAGTGCACTGGGTAGTTTTCGAGCTCAGTGAGGGTTGCGTAATTTCTAGGGTCAGTGATGGGCTTCCCCCTCATGACTGTGCATTTTTTGAGCTCAAGGCTCATTGGGAGTTAGGACTATACAATTCCCAACAACCAAGCTAGTTGGCCTCAAGAATTGCGTAGTTTCTGGGGCAAGCCCATAACTGTTGTGGGGTCAAATCGAGATATTGGTTTCTAAGTTATAAAATCAACTAAGTAAACGAACAAAACCCAAATTGAAAGGATAAGTCTCAGTCGAAGCACGAATACCTAGGATAGTGCAAGATGAGTTTCTAAGGTTTAGAAGGAGGGCTCCGAAATCGAAGCATATGCAAAATTTTGGAGGGTAGTTGTAGCCACTACAACATGTTGTAAAATAGTAAACCTGTATTTTGGATCAATCATGTTAAAGAAAATACAATAATGAAAGAATTAAAAGAATCATGCACTATCTTTCCTCTATTATTGTTAGTTACTTTGCTTTATTTCATCACTTGTATCCTTAGTTAAGATGGATCTATGCTAGTTCTTAATAATATTATTTAAATTATATCAATTTCACATCTTTATATTTAAAATTATTCTCATTTTTTATTTTATTAGGACCTTGATTTAATTTCTATGGGAATATTTTTAGTAGTGGTGATCATAGGATAGAGGGTTTAGATATATCTCAAAAGTAATTATAACTTTTTACCTCTTAGATTTAAATAAAAAATGTTATAAAAATAAATTAAAATAAAATATTTTAATTGTAAAATAAGTTATGGTTTTTGGGCATGTGGTATTGATAAGCCATGGTATTGTAACAAAGCCTTTTTACAAGTTAATAATATCCATGGTAAAGTGGGGCTAAATATCCATGGTTAACAATCTTGTCATACTGTTATAAAATATTTTGGGCATGTGGTATTGATAAGCCATGGTATTGGACCATGATATTGCAACAAAGCATATTCACAAGTTAATAATATCCACAATTAAGAATCTTGTCATATTGTTATAAAAGATTCTCATTGTAAAATAAGTTATGTTTTTTGGACATGTGGTATTGATAAGCCTTGGTATTGGCACATGGTATTGTAACAAAGTCTATTAAGAATCTTGTCATATTGCTATATAATATTTTGATCGTGAAATAAGTTATGATTTTTGAGCATGTGATATTGAAAATCCATGGTATTAGTTTTAATTTTTTATTTATTACTTTTAACTTTTTATTATTAATTGAGCCAATATTTAAATGTTACTGTTTGTTTTAATAATTCACATCAAAAATAAATCATATATGCATAAAACTAACTAATGCTATCTAATTGATGTTTCTTTCTACTTCTAAGCCAAGAAGAAAATAAAAAGGATAAATACAAATTAATCCTGATTCTTTCATAATTTTGTTTCTCCAACAAAGTCATAAAACAACAAAGTTGTTTCTTCATAATTTTCAAAAGTCATGTGAAGGATAATATGGCATAGAGCTTTCATCCTTGGCTAACACGTATTCCAATTCAATCACCTTAACGTGTTCGATGGAATTTGGCATTGTGAAAATCAAAGTCTTTAGTAACAACATATGTTGCATTCGCAATAATCAAGATACACTCGTTATTATTATTCCTTGCCATTTGGCAATGACATGGGACTATAGTAATCGGTTTGATGGCATTTGACATTAATTAGTCTTTCATTTTTGAAATTTTTTTTTCATATTTGTTATTTCCCTTCACATTCAACTTCACAATCTTATTTGGCCTCTTCTCAAGGTAGAGAGGCCAAAAACATATCTTATATGAGTTGATTTCCTTTCATTTATTTCCTTATCATTTTGAATTGCTGAACTAATGTTAGCATTAATTTGAGTAACCAAGGAGGGATCTTGGATGTATCGGTAGATCAAGTTACATTAACCTCCTCATGCCCTCATACATGGTTTACACATGGCTCACCTAAACCTCATGCATGGTTTACACGGCTCACCTCATGCATGGTTTACACATGGCAAGAACATGGCTCAGCCTGCCAACGCTCAACATTGTCATTGTTGTCGACCTGTGCTTCTTTCTTTCTCACCCAAAGCCGTTATTGTTTCATTTTTGAGTCAGCAAACCATTATGGCTATTGTTTCATTTGTTTCATTTCTGATCTAGCAAACTAGGTTCAGGTTCGGGCCATCTCAAGGTTCAGGCCATCTTAACCTGCAATGTTCAAACGCTGCAGAGGAAAGAGTACTTCCCTGAGCATAATGAACCAGCAAACGTTCAGGTTTGGGCCATCTTAACCAGCAAGATTCAGACATTGTAGAGGTTCAGGTTCAGGCCATCTTAACCAGCAAGATTCAAATGCTAAGAGGAAAGAGAACCTGCTCGAGTATAATGAAGAAAAAGAGATGGATATGTATAAAATAACTGATACAGAGTTTAAGGGTTACCTTATTAATATCACTGAAGCCGCGAATGAATCAGGTGTAGAAGCAGATCATTTACTGGTGATAAGAGAGTTAATGGACGTGTTCCCAGCCACCTCTGCACTGATCCCTCAAACAGAGGTGCGAGCACTACCAACTCAAGCTCTTCCTGGTCATGCTGCCTTTGTTCTGTTTTTGTATGTTGCACTTGTTCTCTCGCTATTCCTTATTCAATCCACTTGTTTGAACCTTCCCCATCTTCATCCTCCATAAAAAACCTTCCCCATCTTCATCCTTCGTGGTCATGGAAAGAGGGGAGCACCGGAGAGCAACTCCTTCCTTCTTATTACCAGTGGGAATAGGGCGGTCATGGAGAGACGGGAGCAACGGAGAGCAACTCCTTCCTTCTTATTACCAGTGGGAATAGGGTGGTCATGGAGAGAGGGGGAGCAGCGGAGAGCAACTCCTTCCTTCCTATTATCAGTGGGAATAGATAGACGAACGCCGAAGTCATTCATATACGGAGCAGGAATGGCTGGCTTGAATAAGGAAGAACATTACCTGAGATGAATGCGAGCGGCACGGTCACCTACTCCCAATCCATCCTCTATGTTCGCATGCTTTGTGCTTCCTCCTGTACATTTGTGGACTGGTTTTCCCCCCTACCTCGCTAGCTGGGCTGGTCATCCTTTCCTTTCCTTTCAAATCCCGTAAGAAGCTACCTGCTTTAGCAAGATGTCATAGCTCATATTCAGCATCCCACTTTTATTGCCAACATCCCAAAGGATGGGAACACCACTGGGTTTGAACACTGCCACCCCATTTCATTTCTATTGGTTCAAGGTAAATGGCTAACTCTATCTTTGTTGTTCCTGTTCATGCCGCCTTTGTTCTGTTTTTGTATGCTGCACTCGTTCTCTCGCTATTCCTTATTCAATCCACTTGTTTGAACCTTCAGCATCTTCATCCTCCGTGGGAAAAGGCACGTGTAGCCCATGCAAATCCTACACAAAACGATATTTCTTGGCTTGGTTTCCTACTGCAGCTTGCTGCTGAGCCATAGGAAATGTCTTAGATATACTACTTTCTATCTTTAATTTTCCCAGCGACCGAAGGTGCTCACCACCACACACATGAGTGACACAAACACGACGTGGATTCGGAAATGGGAAGAAAATGCTTGGCTTTGTCTCATACACTCATGATCGAGAGGGTGGGTCGAGCCTTGTATAGTATGGAGTGATTTCATCTGGATATGACCTAAAGCCTCCCTATCGATTGGACAGACGAAAGACGTTACTCCCTCGTTCGGACTCAAAGATATGCTCAGCACCAAGAACCGCAAGCAAATGGAGTGGTCCCGATCGAGGGGGATATAAAGCTTCGATGATATGGAACTCATTCTCTCACTATTCCTTATTCAATCCACTTGAATGCCGAAGTCATTCATATACGGAGCAGGAATGGCTGCCTTGAATAAGGAAGAACATTACCTGGTATGAACGCGAGCGGCACGATCACCTATTCCAAATCAATCCTCTCTGAAAAACTATGTGTTTGGCAGCTTAGTTTCTTCAAGGCACTCGTTCTCGTTACACTTCTCGTGGCGAGGCAGGAGGCAGGAGGCACGTGTAGCCCATGAAAATCCTACACAGAATTGCCTCTACATCTCGAACTACATGCACTAGTTAGAACTACAATGCTTTTTTACAAGGAGAGCTTCATTACATAACTACAATGCAAGGTTTCGACCCCGGTGCAGGCGGGTTAGTAAAGGTAGCCACATACGTCGAATTACCTCAGGTGCTTGGTTCGTGTCGGTGTCGCCGCAGTGTCGGTCCTTACCAATATCTATAACTTTACTATTCTTACAAGAAAGGAATTCTGAGATTCCCCGGTCCCACATTAAAGCTTAATGAGGATTGTAAACTGAAAGCGTGATCGCTACTTTCACCCTTCGAAGGGTAGATCAAGGTCCTCTAAATACTTCTATATATTGAATGAAATCTCAAGCTGAAGATGATAACAACCTCTCTGCAGCTCCGCTACTACGCGTAATCACTTTCCAACACTTCAGGAAATGGATAAATGTATGCAACGGACTAGTTGGTTGGGACCGCTCCCCCTTAACAGCAACTTTATATAGAAGAATTGGGAGGTTGTTTTTCTAAGCCCAAATTTCCCATAAACTCTCGAGATTTATTAGGTACGATGTTTACATTAAACCCTAGATCGAGCATAACCCCCCGTACCTCATAACCACCAATCAATGCATTTAGCCATAATTCCTTCCCCGGTCAGTGTTGTTTCACCCAGTGCATAGGAAAATATGTTTTCTTAGCAGGGTGACATAGCACATTTGCCAGCACATCCCAAAGACTGGCCATGCGATGGCCATCCTCAAGAATTCGCAGGAACATCTTCATCCATCCTTGCACCTTTTTTACTACTTACTTGTTTTGACATCACTTCATTCGGTGGTCGGATTAATGAAACTTACGAGATATTCACTAGCAACGAACCGAAGTAGCTAAGGCAGAAATCAGGGGCTAAAGTAGTAGTTTTTATTCACTTTTTGACACTAAACGGAACTCCAATATTGATATATAAGACATGCCTCTCAAAGGTTTACTTGTTGCTATTGGTAAGGATGCATCGTATTAATAAGTAAATCAATAGATCTAGCTAGTGAGAGGTAAGCAATAGTACTAAAGAACAGATTTGACGCGTTCAAACTAACATGACGGAAATTACAATTTTTTTTTCTCTGTGAGGTATTGAACGAATTACATATATTTATGTTATAATAACTTCCCGACCCCATACACTTTAGAAGAACTAGGCCCAGAGAAGCTACAGGTTCTTAAATGGCTTGGGTATTGTTTGGCCACACCGCGAGAGGTAGGAGATTTCTATCTCGGTATTGTTTGGCCACACCGCGAGAGGTAGGAGACTTCTATCTGGTATTGTAGCATAATTTTGGCTGTTAACTAATACAGTAACGTCTAGGCAGGAAGCTGAGTTCAATTGTGAATTTCAAATAGTGAGTGGTGTCTGCCAAAGCTGCATTCTTGGCAGATGTCTCAACATTTCTGCTATTTTCAATTCCTTGTTCCTCCTGCTTAAAGCAGGGACTAGCTACCGCACAGCCCTCTTGTTTATGTACAAGCGTGATAGAAATATTATTTTCACAATATGCACCGGTTGTTATGTTCTTCATTATATGTGGGTTCGTAGGATTGCTTAGTCTTATCGTAAACCTCCCATAAACTATGACACAACTCATGTTTCTCATATCTAAGTTTTATTGTTTTTTATAATGTATACAACACATATATATAATGTCCTAGGTATATGATAATAATACAATACGTTGTTGGTACAATTTATAAATATATATTACATATGATAAAGTGCATTTATAATATAATACCTATAATACAATTTGTATTTATTAATAGTGTTATTTTGTGTTACTCTTTAAGAGTTATAATATAAAATAAATATGACTTTTATTAGATGATACTTTTCTTATAGATTAATGTTATCTTTTATTTACACAAACTTATATAATGCATAAAAGTATGAGATAATACAAATTTAATTGTATATGTTTTGTTATGGGAATGTCATGTAGAGAGTTGAAGTTAAGTTGAAGTTAAATTGAGACCAAATAATTTGTCAAGCAAAATGTCAAAACGATGAAAATAAGAATTTGAATTTATGAGTAGAGTATGTCAAAATTTCATTCATTAGGAAATTATCAAAAGAAGCTCATCAAATATATGATCACAAAAGTTGTGGGAGAGGCCAATCAACACATACCCAAATCATTAAGGTGATTATGTGGAAAACCACTTGAAACCAAACATTCAAGTGACAAGTTCCAAGGGTCGAAACATATACCCAGACATGATCAAACCCCAAAGGAGCAAGAAGAATATAAGGTGTGATAATGAGAATAGGGGAAACCATCGACCATGTAAGTGCCATAAAGGGGGATGCCTCCAAAAATTTCAATTGGGGACCATTAATTTTGGTAAAAAATCAAGGTGTTGGAGAGCCAACAGTCCTCCAAAGCATTGGTGTGAATGCAATGATTGTTTAGTTGTGGCATTAGTGGTCGACTTAGTTGTTGATTTGGTCCTTCATGTGAAGTATAGATACCAGTGATTAATCAAATCTTCATGTAATGGAGTTGATTTGGTCCTGGACACAATAATGAGATGGCTCAGTGGTGCAAATTAGTTCATTGTTGAAGTGATGGTCGTTATGTTAAATACTATTCTCGTGCATTGATCTGAAGGTTACGAGGTGTGAGTTCTGTGAGTAGCATATGGAGTAAATTGAGTGTTAGTGCACACTTTTTAGAAGAGAAAAGCGATGGAGTGACAATTGGTTAAGTGTTAGTGCACATGGAAAGCATAGCCATTGAATGAGAGAGCTAGATCATTGATTTGGATAGAGAGTGAGTGCACATTGCCTTGTATGATAAATGTATGCAAAGATCAAAGTTTGGGTTAGAAGAATTTATTTAATGAGTGTGTTTTCCAAACCATTGAGCAGTGAGCGACTAATTGTTAATTTCTGAGGTAGAGTGCAATGGATGTTGAGTATGTTGAAAGCGACCATAAAAGGTTGTGCTGAGCATATTTTGGTACTAATGCGCACTTGTGTTATACAAGAGAGGAAAAATGTAAGTAGAATATTGAATGACCTTTGTGTGTAGTCTTGTGGAGAGATGCCAAGTATTTAGAATGTCATACAGTGCGATGGTGTGACAGAGTGTTATATTGATGATAGAGAGAGAGATTGATTTTTGGTGTTAGATGGCATAGTGCAAACTTGTAGCTAATCAATTGATGGCAGAGATCACAAGTGTGATTCGCTGAGTATTATTGTGGTGGCAGTGACACAATGATGGTGTTGCTACTACATATCTTTATGTAGTATTGTTGTGTGATGTATGATAGAGTGATGATAGACATCCATTAATAGTTGCATGTAGAGGGTTAGTTAGTTGTATAATGTTGTAACACTTATGCATTGCCTTGTAACTTATATGGCTAAGTCATTATGATGTATAAATGTTGTTGATTGTTGTGCGTGAGTCAGAGCGTTGTGATGCTAGGGTTTCAATAGATTTTGTATTATTGAGAATTTTAATATGGTTGTATTTTACTATTGTATGTGAGGCAGAGAATGAGTCTTAATTTAATGTTTATTATATGAGAGAAAATATTGAGTGTGGGTTGTATATTTTTTTGAGTCAATTGATAGTGTTGTTAATTAGCATAGTGTAAGACTGGGTCCAGTCTAAAAATGGAACGAAACAAGGCCCATGGCTATTTGAGTTTGTTGCAAGTGGATCTAGTATGAAACATTGTGAAACAAGGTCCATGAGAACTCGAATGTTGGGGCCTTCACTGAGGCAAGTAGTGGCTCACAGATTCATGGTGTAGTGGAATCCTTTGGGTTATGGCTTGAGAACTTGGAAGAAATGGATTCATTCTAGTGGTGGCTAGAAAACTATTGAAGGTGGTGGCCTACATAGTTGAGGGAGTGATGGATTTTAGTAGTTGGTGGCCTACAAAGTTCCATCAGGTTGCGACCTAGAGTGAGTGGTTGCTCACATGATTGTAAGTTGTGGCTTGCATGTTGGTGGTGGTTAGTGAATATGTAAAAAGAATATTTTGATAATAATAATAATAATAAGTAGATCAGAAGTAGATGGTAGTTTTTCTCCTGGATGGGTTTCCACCTTACATCTTGTGTTCTCATGCATTGATTATTGTTCATGCTTATAATCATGCATAGTTTTTTGTTGTCTATACCATGTTGTTCGTTAATCGATTGATGATCTAGTCAATGTGAAAGAAATAGGGTAAAAGGTTATCCATTGGTACAATATTGATTCACCCCCCCCGCCTTCCCTCTTAGTATTGTCAAGCTTCCAACAAGGTAGAAGAATAGGAATCATTTGTAGTTTCAAAAGGCCTAAGAAGAAAAACATTCAAGATATAAAAGGATCAATGGTTGACACTTTAGCGAGAGGAAAAATAAAAGTTTCTAAATGATACTCAAAGCATAAAATTATATGTCGCAAGTCATTAATATTTTTAAGAGTATGTAATGTATTTTTTTAATTAAAAGAGAGTTTTTGGAAAAAAAATTATGAAGACCTCGATTTGGGTCAAAGGAAGTCAACTTTTTTGTAGGTGAAGCTTTTGTTTGAGTAGGAGCTTTTTCATGATGATATTGTATTTTATTATATGAAATTATGATCAATGGTGTTTCTTTTAGGCATGTTACTTGATTTATTTCGTTTTGGAGCCACATTGTTTAAAAAATTGACCCAGGATTTTTGAATGACCTATTATCAGATGGCATTATATCGATAAACAATGTTGTATTATTTAATTGTGCATTTTGTTTGAAATACATATACTTGCCAATGATATATGTTTGTTTTTGTGCTCAACGGAATCTAGAAGGTGGATACTTTTAATACCGGCACAAAAGTATAATTATGATCATTATAACTGTAGAAATTTGGTGATAGAATTGCAACAGCTGAAGAAATTTAATCTAAAATAAGAGACACAATTCTACTCTACTGGTCTGTCAAAATTAATTCACAACTTAAAAAAACATTCACAAACATGCATCAATCACATACATAAGTACACATATGTTTCAAGGGGAAACCAATTGGTAAAAACCCCTTAAACCTGTTTTCATTAATAAGTTGAATAGAGAATGGATTACAATTGCTAGCTTCAACTTTGAGCTCAACCTGCAAAAGAATAATTGTTTTCTCTACTCAATGATAATATTTGACCCAGACTTAGTCAATTTATGCCCCCAACTGATCTCTTATTTCCTTGTGCAAATACTGAGGAAATTGGCCCCTGTTATTTAGGAATTTCCTCCAAAATGATTGTGCAATTCCCAAGGATTGATCATTGATTGCATGCAACACTTGTACACTCAAGACTAGTATACAACTGATGTTACATGGCCTTGGAATCTCCACCATAGCTGAGAAATTCTAATTCCTTGCATGCATGATCTATTTTTGGTTGATTGATCAGTTAACTAGATGATCTTTGAGTTAGATTGTTCTCCCACTGCACAACTGACCTCCAATTAGTTCTATTATTAGAACTAGTTTAACTAAGTGCAAAGAGAAATAACTGAACTTGATTGCTAGAAATTAGCAATCAGCACATGCAAATTGACATCCAAACCCTCTAACTCGAATTTACTGAGCTAACTAAGTGACAAGAGCCATTTCACCTTAGTTATCTTCCTCCAAGTTGTCTGTTGATGTGGAAATTTCGAATTTTCTCAATTTGACCAATTATAAGACAAATTGAGCTTCTCTTACTGCAATTCTCAACGCTCCCTCTTAGCAAGAAATGGATTATCAACCACCCCTATCTTGCATCTGTGGACATAGAACTTCCCTCTTGACAAAGCATTTGTCAATATGTCAGCGTCTTGTTCCTCTATCAGAATGTATTATAGCAACATTATCCTCCTCTATACATAGTCCTATAAATTATGATACCAAATATCTATATGCTTGAATCAATCATGAAATACTAGATTCTTAGAGAGCTTAATGCAACTATGATTACCACAATATATCACAGTTGGTTCCATCTCTTGACCAAATAGTCCCACAACTATATTTCTCATCGAGATAGCCTCACAAACCTCTGCTTCTTGCTGTACCAGGAACTTGTTGTGGACCCAACACTAAAAATTCCACCTAATGTATTATTTCGTTCGGATGGACTGCCTACCCAATCTCCATTTATGAAGCCACACAACTTCACTCCCTTTGTCCTTCTGTAACATAATCCATACTAGGTAGTGCCTCTGAGGTACTGTAAAACATGCTTTGTTGCCTTCCAATACAATTTGGTCAACATAACCATAGTTTGGCTCAGCTGGTTGACTACATAGCACAAATCCAGTCGTGTGATCACAAAATACATCAGGAACCCACTAACTACCAGTAAATGGTAGCATCAACCTCTCCACCTAAAGTGGCATTCTCCTTCCTCTAGATGGTCGCTAGAGGTGTCTCCATGGGCTTACAACTCTCCATGTGAAATCTCTACAGTATCTTGGTGGCATACTTTCCTATAAACACAAACAATTCCCCATATCCTTGCCATACTTCCAACCCAGGGAAGTAGTGCATGAGACCCATGTCTTTCATCTCAAATTCCCTTGCAAGAGATAATCACCTGCTCATCACTTATCAATATTAAATCATAAACATATAAAACAATGATAAGAAATTTACCTTCTACCAAAATATGATAGAGGTTCACATCTTATTCAATTTTGGTGAAGCCCAATCCAGTGAGATAAATATTGATCTGAGTGTACCAAGATCAAGGTGATTTTTTAATACCATACAATGTTCATCTGAGTCTACACACATGAGATGCCCGATCAAATGTCACAAAATCTTTTGGTTGCTCTATGTACACTTACTCCTTAATAACACCATTTAGAAATGTTGTTTTTACATCCATCTAGTGGATCTTCCACCCCATATGCACAACCAGTGATCCAAGCGGATGCTGGTGGCCACCCACCTATCCCACTTGGACCTCCAAAACTATCTCTTTCAATTTTTCAGTTTCCGTAATTGTAGCACAATTTACTATTTTTAGCAGTTTTTCGAGTCCTGAACTTCCGGATCTGTTTTGAGGCCCTAAACGACGTTTTTTAGGAAATATGGGAGAAACATGGATCCATGGACCAATGTTGCTCTTCCCAAAGTTGTAGTGCTCGGATAGATCTTTCTAACAAGCTATTGTATGTGTCAAACAAAGATCGCGTGCCAAAGATATGACCCCGGGAAGTTGATGTACCAACTTACCCAAAACAGGGCCCACAATTTGGCGTTTCATCTTCTAGGGTTAGGTTTTGGGATGTTAAGGGTTTCCATTGTTTTTCAACAATAAATAGGCCTTTGAGCCTCAATGTAACATTGTTCAGAGGCATGTAGCTGCCACATCTCTTCTCAGAGGTAAAGCTATCATCGCCCTAGCAGGTTTATTTCCATTTCTGTTTGTAAGAATATTTCGGTATTTTACATTAATGAAACGAAGTATTATTTCCGTTGCATATCTGTATTTATGGTTTTCTCTATAATTTGTTCCTTCCTGTTTAAATCTGGATCAGTGGTATCAGAGTGGTCTACTTTTTTCTCTTTTTTCTTTGCATGTCCCCAACGAGGTCGGGATATAAGGAGTTAGGGCTTGAACTGGTCAAACCTTTGCAAGACTAGCCTCGCAAATCCCGACAGCCTCCCATGACGGATGAAAAGAAATACGAGGGGGCAGGAGATCCTATCAAAATCTTGCTCGAAGAAGCCCTCAAGCGACAAAGGAACGTGATGATGGATAACTTTTCCCAGATCCTTCAGCGGCTACCTAGAGGCGACGCATTGGCTTCCAATAGCTACTCTGGAAATGCCACACCATTTAAGGCACAAGTTAATTTTGAAATCCCCATCTTCGAGGGTCAAGTAGGCGTAGATTCCGTAGATAAATGGTTAAATATGCTAGATGGGTATTTTTCTATTCATGAATTTTCGAGTCAAGAAAAGATTGTTTTCACTCTTCTCAAAGCACCCCCCCCCCCACATCAAGGATTGGTGGGAAACCTACTACGAGCAGAAGGATGAAAGTACAGGGTCACTATTTTCAGTTGCACCCACTTTGAATGAATTCCAGGATGTCGTCAAGGAGCAATACTACCATGTCAAAAGCTATGAGGACAAATACATAAAGTGGACCACACTGCGGCAGGTAAGGGACCAAGATGTGCCAGAGTTCACAAATATTTTTCATACCCTTCGCACATAGTTGGGTATCAAGGATTCTGAGCTACATTTGGTACTCAAATACCGTGGCTACCTACACAGGTACATCCAGGAAGAGATGGAGTTCCTAAACATCTCCTCGCTTGGTACGGTGTACCGATACACTGTCAAAATCGAGCAGAAGTTGAAACATAAAAAGTGAGACTTTGGATCTGCAAATCCGAAGACCAAAGGACAAAGCCAAGGCGGGGTGACCCAAGACAACCTGTCGAAGCTGCAAGAAAAGAACAACACCACGAAGTCGAAGAAGGACACAGGAAAGTGGTGTGAGTTCCATAAGAGCCCCACTCACAGCACAAGTGAGTGTCGGACCAAGAAGTTGTTGGTGGTCAAGTTGAAGGCTTCAGAATCAAATGCATGTTCCGCCCTTGAGTCAGAACCTGACAAGGGGAATGGCAAAGGGAATCAGATCATTGATGCGGAGCCCAGCGTCACTGTTGCCACCGCCAAGATCCAGAAGAATTAGCCCGAAGATTCAGAGGAGGGGGAGCGTCTTTTCCACTCACAGATGTGGGTGAAGGGTTCGCCGCTGCAATTCATTGTCGACAGTGGTAGCCAAAAGAACCTCATTTCAGCAAAGGTCATGAAGCGGTTGGGCCTACCGATTACACCACACCCATAGCCATATAGTATCAGGTGGCTTCACCAAGGACGAGATCTTCGAGTTCACCAGCAGTGTCGCCTTCCCTACAGCATCAAACCCTTCACAAACGAGGTATTGTGTGATGTTACACCCCTGGATGTTTGTGATGTATTATTAGGCCATCCATACTTGTGGAGGCAACATGCTATGTATGATTCAAGGCCTCGCGCTATTATTATTTCTTTGAGTAACTCATTATACAGGATACCAGAGGTAGCCCCACCTGCCACCACCTCTTTGATCGCTGCTAAGAAAGGCAACAAGCTCATCTCACATACTAGGAAATTTATTTTCTGTCTGGTTCACTCCCTAAGTAAGGGGAAGATCGTTGCCACATCCATGACCCCCACGAAGGGTTCCTCCATGCAGCAGCAGCAGCAGAGGGATGCAGTCATGAAAGAACACAGGAATAGCTTCTCCTCACCCACAGGGCCACCACACAATTTTCAGGTGGGCGACAAAGTCTGGTTGCATCTACAGAAAGAACGCCTTACAAGCGCCCATCAGAAGCTCATACTGTTCCAACATGGTCCTTATAGCATTACCAAGGTTGTGGAAACAATGCTTTGGAGCACAACATTCCTCCATTCTTTTGCTTGCATCGATTTTTCAATGTGTGCCGCCCTCAACCATGCTTCCCACCATTACTGGACACATCCGAGATTGCAGAACAGCTCACTAGGGACCAAGTTCAGCAGATGGAGGAACTCAATGCAATGGGGACCATTACTTCCTAAAGGGGGAGGAATGATCCAAGCGGATATTGGTGGCCACCCACCTATCCCACTTGGACCCCCACAAATGTCTCTTTCAGTTTTTTAGTTTCAGTAATTGTAGCAATATTTACTATTTTTATCATTTTCTTGGGTCCTGAACTTCCGGAGCCGTTTTGAGGCCCTAAAGGACGTTTTTTGGGAAATATGGGAGAAACATGGGTCTAGGGACCGATGTTTCTCTTCCCAAAGTTGTATTGCTCAAATAGATCTTTCTAACGAGCTATTGTGCACGTCAAACGAAGATCGGGTGCCAAAGTTACGACCCTGGGAAGTTGATGTACCAACTTACCCAAAACATGGCCCACAATTTGGTGTTTCATCTTCTAGGGTTAGGTTTTGTGATGTTAAGGGTTTTCCATTGTTTCTCAACATTAAATAGGCCTTCGAGCCTCATTATAACATAGTTCAAAGGCATGTGGCCGCAACATCTCTTCTCAGAGATAAAGCTATCATCACCCTAGCTAGTTTATTTCCATTTCTGTTTGTAAGCATATTCCGGTATTTTACATTAATGAAATGAAGTATTATTTCTGTTGCATATCTGTATTTATGGTTATCTATGTAATTTGTTGCATTCTTGTTTAAATCCGGATCCGGGGTATCAGAGCGGTCTGCTTTTTTTCTTTGTTTTTCTTTGCATGTCCCCAACGAGGTCGGGATATAAGGATTCAAGGCTTGAACTAGTCGAACCTTTGCAAGACCAGCCTCGCAAATCCCGACGGCATCCCATGGCGGATGAAAAGAAAGATGAGGGGGCAGGAGATCCTATCAAAATCTTGCTCGAAGAAGCCCTCGAGTGACAAAGGAACGTGATGATGGACAACTTTGCCCAGATCCTTCAGCGGCTACCCAGAGGCAACACATCGGCTTCCAATAGCTACTCTGGGAATGCCAGACCGTTTAAGGTACAAGGTAATTTTGAAATCCCCATCTTCGAGGGTTAAGTAGACGTAGATTCCGTAGATAAATGTTTAAATCTACTAGATGTGTATTTTTCTATTCATTAATTTTCGAGTTGAGAAAAGATTGTTTTCGCTCTTCTCAAAGCACCCCCCCACGTCAAGGATTGGTGGGAAACCTACTACGAGCAGAAGGATGAGAGTACCGACTCACTATTTTCAGTCGCACCCACTTGGAATGCATTCCGGGATGTCGTCAAGGAGCAGTACTACCCTGTCAAAAGCTATGAGGACAAATACATAAAGTGGACCATGCTGCGGCACAGAAGGGACCAAGATGTGCCAGAGTTCACAAACATTTTTCATACCCTTCGCACACAGTTGGGTATCAAAGATTCTGAGCTACATTTGGTACTCAAATACCGTGGTTGCCTACACAAGTACATCCAGGAAGAGATGGATCTCCTGAACATCTCCTCGATTGGCACGACGTACCGATACGCTGTCAAAATCAAGCAGAAGTTGAAACAGAAGAAGTGAGACTTTGGATCTGCAAATCTGAAGACCAAAGGACAAAGCCAAGGGGGGGTGACCCAAGACAACCCGTCGAAGCCGCAAGGAAAGAACAACACCATGAAGCTAAAGAAGGACATAGGAAATTGTTGTGAGTTCCATAAGAGCCCCACTCACAGCACAAGTGAGTGTCGGACCAAGCAGTTGTTGGTGGCCGAGTTGAAGGCTTCAGAATCATATGCATGTTCCGATCCTGAGTCAGAACCCAACAAGGGGAATGGCAAAGGGAAGCAGATCATTGATGCAGAGCCCAGTGTCACTGTTGCCACCTCAAAGATCCAGAAGAATGAGCTCGAAGATCTAGAGGAGGGGGAGCGTCTTTTCCACTCACAGATGTGGGTGAAGGTTTCGCCGCTACAATTCATTGTCGACAGTGGCAGCCAAAAGAACCTCATTTTAGCAAAGGTCGTGAAGTGTTTGGGCCTACCAATTACACCACACCCGCAGCCATACAGTATCAGGTGGCTTCACCAAGGACAAGATCTTCGAGTTCACTAGCAGTGCCGCCTTCCCTACAACATCAAACCCTTCACAGATGAGGTATTGTGTGATGTTACACCTCTGGATGTTTGTGATGTATTATTAGGCCAACCATACTTGTGGAGGTGACATGCTGTGTATGAGTCAAGGCCTCGCGTTGTTATTATTTCTTTGGGTAACTCATTTTACAGGATACTGGAGGTAGCCCCACCTACCACCACCTCTTTGATCGTTGCTAAGAAAGGAAACAAGCTCATCTGATAGAAAAGGAAATTTACTTTCGGTCTGGTTTGCTCCCAAGGTAAGGGGAAGATCGTCGCCACATCTATCACCCCCACGAAGGGTTCCTCCATGGAGCAGCAGCAACAGAGGGATATGGTCATGAGAGAACACAGGAACAACTTCTCCTCACCCACAGGGCCACCACACAAGTTTCAGGTGGGCGACAAAGTCTCATTGCATCTGCAAAAAGAACACCTTACAAGCGCCCATCAGAAGCTCATACCACTCCAACATGGTCCTTACAGTATTACCAAGATTGTGGGAAACAATGCTTTGGAGCACAAAATTCCTCCATTCCTTTGCCTGCACAGAGTGTTCAATGTGTACCGTCCTCAACCACGCTTCCCACCATTACAGGGCACATCCGAGATTGCAGAATAGCTCACCAGGGACCAAGTTCAGCAAATGGAGGAACTCAACGTAATGGGGACCTTTTCTTCCTAAGGTGGAAGGAATGATCCAGGTAGATGTTGGTGGCCACCCACCTATCCCACTTGGACCCCCACAACTGTCTCTTTCATTTTTTAGTTTCCATAATTGTAGCACAATTTACTATTTTTAGCAGTTTTTTTGGGTCCTGAACTTCCGGAGCCGTTTTGAGGCCCTAAACGACGTTTTTGGGGAAATATGGGAGCAACATGGGTCCATGGACCGATGTTTCTCTTCTAAAAGTTGTAACGCTCAGATAGATATTTCCAACGAGCTATTGTACAGGTCAAACGAAGATCGGGTGCCAAAGTTACGACCCTGGGAAGTTGATGTACCAACTTACCCAAAACAGGGCCCACAATTTGGTGTTTCATCTTCTAGGGTTAGGTTTTGGGATGTTAAGGGTTTTCCATTGTTTCTCAACAATAAATAGGCCTTCGAGCCTCATTGTAACACATTTCAGAGGCATGTAGCCACCACATCTCTTCTCAGAGATAAAACTACCATCGCCCTAGCTAGTTTATTTCCATTTCTGTTTGTAAGCATATTTCAGTATTTTACATTAATGAAATGAAGAATTATTTCGGCTGCATATCTGTATTTATGGTTATCTCTATAATTTTTGGCATTCTTGTTTAAATCCGGATCAGTGGTATCAGAGCGGTCTCCTTTTTTCTATTTTTTTCTTTGCATGTCCCCAACGAGGTCGGGATATAAGGAGTTAGGGCTTGAACTGGTCGAACCTTTGCAAGACCAACCTCACAAATCCTGACTACCTCCCATGGTATATGAAAAGAAAGACGAGCGGGTAGGAGATCCTATCAAAATCTTGCTTGAAGAAGCCCTCGAGCGACAAAGGAACGCGATGATGGACAAATTTGCCCAGATCCTTCAGCGGCTACCTAGAGGCAATGCATCGGCTTCCAATAGCTACTCTAGAAATGCCACACCGTTTAAGGTACAAGTTAATTTTGAAATCCCCATCTTCGAGGGTCAAATAAACGCAGATGCCATAGATAAATGGTTAAATCTACTAGATGGGTATTTTTCTATTCATGAATTTTTCGAGTTGGGAAAAGATTTTTTTTGCTCTTCTCAAAGCAGCTCCCTATGTCAAGGACTAGTGGGAAACCTACTGCGAGCAAAAGGATGAAAGTACGGGCTCACTATTTTTAGCCACACCCACTTGGAATGCATTTCGGGATTTCGTCAAGGAGCAGTACTACCCTGTCAAAATCTATGAGGACAAATACATAAAGTGGACTATGTTGCGGCAGGGAAGGGACCAAGATGTGCCAGAGTTCACAAACATTTTTCATACCCTTCGCACACAGTTGGGTATCAAGGATTCTGGGCTACATTTGGTACTCAAATACCGCAGTTGCCTATACAGGTACATCCAGGAAGAGATGGAGTTCCTGAACATCTCCTCACTAGGCACGGCGTACCGATATGCTGTCAAAATCGAGCAGAAGTTGAAACATAAGAAGCAAAACTTTGGATCTGCAAATCTGAAGACTAGAGGAAAAAGGCAAGGCTGGGTGACCCAAGACAACCCATCGAAGCCGCAAGAAAAAAACAACACCATAAAGTTGAAGAAGGACACAAGAAAGTGGTGTAAGTTCCATAAGAGCCACACTCATAGCACAAGTGAGTGTTGGACCAAGCAGTTGTTGGTGGCCAAGTTGAAGGCTTCAGAATCAGATGCATGTTCCGACCCTGAGTCAGAACCCGACAAGGGGAATGGCACAGGGAAGAAGATCATTGATGCGGAGCCTAGTGTCACTGTTGCCACTGCCAAGATCTAGAAGAATGAGCCCGAAGATCCAGAGGAGGGGGAGAAACTTTTCCACTCACGGATTTGGGTGAAGGATTCACCGCTACAATTCATTGTCGACAGTGGTAGCCAAAAGAACCTCATTTTAGCAAAGGTCATGAAGCAGTTGGGCCTACCGACTACACCACACCCGCAACTATACAATATCAGGTGGCTTCACCAAGGACGAGATCTTCGAGTTCACCAACAGTGTCACCTTCCCTACGGCAACAAACCCTTCACAGACAAGGTATTGTGTGATGTTACACCTCTGGATGTCTGTGATGTATTATTAGGCTAGCCATACTTGTGGAGGCGACATGCTGTGTATGAGTCAAGGCCTCGCGCTATTATTATTTCTTTGGGTAACTCACTATACAGGATACCGGAGGTAGCCCCACCTACCGCCACCTCTTTGATCGCTGCTAAGAAAGGTAGCAAGCTCATCTCACAGACTAGGAAATTTATTTTCTATCCGGTTCACTCCCAAAGTAAGGGGAAGATCGTCGCCACATCCATGACCCCCGCAAAGGGTTCCTCCATGCAGCAGAAGCAGCAGAGGGATATGGTCATGAAAGAACACATGAATAGCTTCTCCTCACCCACACGGACACCACACAAGTTTCAGGTGGGCCACAAAGTCTGGTTGAATCTGCAAAAGGAACACCTTACAAGCGCCCATCAGAAGCTCATATGACTCCAACATGGTCCTTATAGCATTACCAAGGTTGTGGGAAACAATGCTTTGGAGCACAACATTCCTCCATTCCTTCGCTTGCACCGAGTTTTCAATGTGTACCACCCTTGACCATGCTTCCCACCATTACTAGACACATTTGAGATTGCAGAACAGCTAACCAGGGACCAAGTTCAGCAAATGGAGGAACTCAATGCAATGGAGACCATTGCTTCCTAGGGGGGAGGAATGATCTAGGTGGATGTTGGTGGCCACCCACCTATACAAATTGGACCCCCACAACTATCTCTTTCAGTTTTTCAATTTCCGTAATTGTAGCACAATTTACTATTTTTAGCAGTTTTTTGGGTCCTGAACTTCTGGAGCCGTTTTGAGGCCCTAAACGACGTTTTTTGGGAAATGTGGGAGCAACAAGGGTTCATGATCTAATGTTTCTCTACCCAAAATTGTAGTGCTCAGATAGATCTTTCTAACGAGCTATTGTACACGTCAAACAAAGATCGGGTGCCAAAGTTATGACCCCGGGAAGTTGATGTACCAACTTACCCAAAACGGGGCCCACAATTTGGCGTTTCATCTTCTAGGGTTAGGTTTTGGGATGTTAAGGGTTTTCCATTGTTTCTCAACAATAAATAGGCCTTCGAGCCTCATTGTAACACAGTTCAAAGGCATGTAGCCACCACATCTCTTCTCAAAGATAAAGCTACCATCGCCCTAGCTGGTTTATTTCCATTTCTATTTGTAAGCATATTTCAGTATTTTACATTAATGAAATGAAGTATTATTTCCACTGCATACCTGTATTTATGGTTATCTCTATAATTTGTTGCGTTCTTGTTTAAATCTGAATCAACCAGTGCAAGAATTGATCTAATGGATGAATACCTTACTATAGGAGCAAAGGTTTCCTCATAGTCAATTCCCTCAACTTGAGAAAATCCTTTGATGACAAATCTGGCCTTATACTTCTCTATGCTTCCATCTACTACATGCTTAACTTTAAAGATCCATTTCAAACCCACAACTGATTTTTCTGTCAGTCTTAGGACCACTTCCCAAACACTTTTCTTCATGATCCATTCATATTCTTCCACCATTGCATCAACACAAACTCGATTCTCAACTTCTTCTTCAAAATAAGATGGCTCAAACTCTACAAGCTTAGTCACTAGAGCCATGTATCCAGTGTACCTCTTAGGTGACCTCCTTTGCCTGCACGAATTTGAAGGATCGCCCACATTCTCCCTCACATCCTGCACAAATCTATCAACTTCCATTATTCTCTTTCTACCGTCTCTGGATGGTTTTGCTTGAGAGGATTTCCCCACTTTTCCTCCTTTATGCTCCTCCATTTATGGTTTCTCTACAACTTCGTGAGGATCCTCCTGAGGGTCCTCTATTGGAGCTAAAATTTCCTCTTTTGGTGGGATTTGAAGCTCCCTCTCAAGAGAGAATCTCAACCCTTTCTCCTCATCAAAATTTACATCCCTTCACACAACTATCATTCTAAGGGAAGGTAAGTACACCCAGTAATTGTGTGGAGTTTCGATGTAACCCACAAAAACTCCCAACTCTGTTGTCGATTCATTTTTTTTGCGTACGTGCTGAATAACTCCACATCCTCAACATCCTTACCTTTGTCAATAGAAATATGCATTGCAAATAACACATACCCTTTTTTGCGACTACGCTTTTCTTTCATAGTTGTAAACATTGTAACTAATGTTGACTTCTTCTTACCCCATAAGATTCTCTATTCTCCATTGTCATCCAAGCACTCAATGAATTTTTCATAATAATCTACTTTGGTCCTATGGAGATATAGCTAGTCCATATTTAATAACATACTATATGACCCCAAAAAAATACATTCAAATGTGTTGATGTAGGCATACCATTCAATTTGAATGCACAAGCTCTTACCGAATGATATACTCTCTTCTTTGTCCATGTAGCCAATTGCACTAAGCAGGATTCCACGTGCACTTATTTATTCAAACCACACTTATTCACTAGCTGAGGACTAACATAACTATAATTAGATCTAGGGTCAATCAAAATGGAAACAACTTGATCACAAAGCTTACTGTCCATCTCGATAACAGTTCCCTTGTGCTCTACATGTTTGTTATCCAGCGTTGCATAGATACAAGGAATGCTTTGCTCAACATCCCCAACAGTCTGCGCCTCCTGTGCACTATAGATCTTAGGCCTACCACCTTGATTCTGTGGACAATCCCTCTTAAGATGTTCCTTACCACATGTCCAACAATCCAACCGTCCTGTACCATCACCTCTATTCTACTATTGTGACCCATGTCCCTGTCTAGCTACGTTGAACTTCTTGTATGGTGCAACATTTTCTTTATCTTTTGCATTATGAGGCCTTGTTCTTTTCGGCTACCATTTATCTTTACCTTTATCTTTCCCTTTCCATCCTTGTTGAGATTCATTCTTATGCTTTGACTGCTCATAACAATGCTTCAATTTCCCAATAACTTCCTCAAGTGATCGAGGCTCATCATACTCAATTCGATCTCTAAAAGCTAATATAAATCCACTGTCAAATCTCTAAACTTTAGCTTTCTCATATTTAAGATACAATACATACCTCAAAATCTCCAAGAACTCGATCGTATAGTCCTCATCTATCATCGATCCCATTTTTAGCTCATAAAATTCTTTGGCCTTACTGTCATGGTACCTTTCTGATAAGTACTAATTCATGAAAAATCTTTTAAATTCATGCCAACTCAACTCTTTCGTCCTAATGTATCTAGCCCTCTTTACATCTTCCCACCAGATATCCACTTTACCTTTAAAACTTAATGATGCTATTTTGGCCTTCATGTTTTCTGAGTAATCATGCAATTCAAATAACTTCTTCATCCCAATTAACCAAGCCTTTGCATCCTCTGACTTCTTCAAATATCCATCAAAAGTAGGTGGCTTATATTTCTTAAACTCATCCGACAAATATCCCTTGTCACTCCTCCTGTAAAGATGATAACGATGATCATCATAGTTCCTGTCAGAACCAAAACTAGAATAGTACCTGTGTCCATCACCTCTCTGATCCAGAGTATCCAAGAACCTGCCATCTCTAATCGTGTCATCCCTATCCGACTTGTTCCCACCATAAGATCTATTACCATATACTCCATTAGTTATGTCCTCCTTTCCATTGTTGATCTAAAGTGGTCCCTGACTCTTCAATTATGAAAAACTCTAAAGGATTACTACATTGACTTCTGCTTCTTTCTCATGTGCTTGCATGATTCTTTCATTATCTTCCTTGCAACTTCTTAATTCTTCCTTCAAGCTTCTCAATGTGTCTTCTAAGTTAGAAGATTTCCCAACACCTCGTTTCTCATCTTATCCATAGGGAGTCTCATGAACTGTAGTATACCATCTTGCCAGTCATGTTGATCTCTTTCCTGCAAACATACCATGTCAACTAAACCAAATATAAACATCATCAACATACCTCAGTGTAGCTCGAGGAGGATATCTCGTTTGCATGATCAACCAAATTATAAAAATACATGTATAAACATAATCATAACATCATATAGATATCACCCTAACCATGTTCCAGTCATCAATGCCTGACCCTATCAACCACACATCATGAGCTCATGCAGGACAACTACAACCATGTCAATGTATGCATAATCAACATATGTACAACATGCATTCACACACGATACATACAAACGGTATCATGCACAACTAGTTCATAACCGACCTATACTCATGAAAAACACATCCAGCAACACACCATCAAATTCTACTTTATGACACAAATGCAACCATGACCAAATACCATGTATACACAACAAGTACATAGACCAAAAGTATAAGGAACACATATACAACTGACATCAATGCATGACCAAAAAATCGTCCATCCAGTCCAAGGGGTGAACCATGCTCTGATACCACTCTGTAACACCCTCCTCCCACATTTACCCAAGTTAACATGTCCTCCAGGGTAAACATGTAATAAGAGGCTACTACAATCTGGTTCAACTCACCATGTATAGTTAGGTAAGTGGAACCAACACATCACAACTAATTTGACCTTTTGCACATGTCACAAAACCTACAGGAGCCAACCAAACCTTCCAGGTGATCAACCCCTAAGACAAATTGAAACTTCACTTCCCTAGAGCCTCAGTCGCTCCCATGACATGGGCATGGATGCGAATAGGGCCCTCTAGTCACTCTCACAGCATGGGCATGCAAGAAACTGGGGTTTTTTTTAGCTAGTTCTGAACCTATGCATTAGATAACTTTTGAGTTCTAAAATGGGTCTCCTAAGAAAAATGTACAACAAAAATAAACTTTATAAGAACCAATAGGATTCAAGATGATGATGTCAACCATGAGGGATTATTCACCATTTTTGGAGTAAAAAAAGAAAAAAGATTAAAAATAATAAAATGATAAAACAACTTTTTCAACTCGTATTTTCAACTTATCTCCCTAAGGGTTTACTCAAATTTTGAGCGAGAGTGCTCGTTGGATGCAAATTTAATTCCTCATCCAAGGAGTACCCATGTTTCATACTTTTGACGGACCCTGCTACACAAAAAAATAGAAATACATGAAAAAATGTGACTGCAATCACGTTTTTCATGTATTTCTCATTTTTCATGTAGTAGGGCCCATCGAAAGTATGCGATATGGGTACTCCTTGGATGAGGAATTAACTTTTTCATCCAATGAGTACTCCTGCTCAAAATTTGAGTAAAACCATAGAGAGATAAGTTAAAAATATGAGTTGAAAAAAATTGGTTTTTTCTTTTTTCCCTCTGCAATTTGATGATGTAATCTAATCTTATTTTATTATTTCCTCTATTATTTTATAATTTCCTTTGGCGGCCCATTTTAGAGCTCAAAATTCCCCTAATGGACCTAGTTTTTGTGCCACCTTTTCAGGGCCAGGACTCAGGCCACTACCTAGAACTCCATGAAACCTTCAGGAATGAAATGTACCATTGAGACAACGATATAAATGAAAATATTTGAACAAAGACTTGACTGGACCCCTACTAGCCATGACAATGATTTCATAAAAAAGGTCACGAATATGCAATCTACAGGTCATAACAATAGATCTGAGCATAGGGGTCTCATACTTATCTGAGAATTGCTAAGAAGCATTGATTCCTTATCACATTAGTGTTGAAAATAGCAACAAGAAATACTAAAAATAGAAATTTTAGAAATAGCATTGCTATAAATAGCATTTCAGGTCAGTGTTGGAAATAGCAACAAGGAATGATAAAATAGAAATTCTAAAAATAGCATTGCTATAAATAGCATTTCGGGATAGATTCCAATTTTAATTAGTCCCTGAATTAAAATTGTGAATTAAAATTCGAATTTGACCTCAGCAGCTATTTGTAAAATAATTAATTAATTCATCTTGAGTTAATTAGTTGTAGGAAATCAAACATGAAGTCTATGTGAAGACATACAACAGTCTCTCCATTGATTGAGGAAGTTATCCCTTGATTAAAGGAGATCAGGATGAGTTGTACTTTGATTTGTAATTAGTTAGCTCAGCTATTTGAGTTAAGTCCAATTAGACTAGTTCAAATAGTTTGTTGAACTAATTGTAAGTTTAGTTACTTAATGCATGCATGCATGTAACTACTACACTTCAGATAACTGAATATTCTCTCATAAATGACTCATGCATGTCAGTTCAGACAGAGACCCAATTGAGATTAGAGGAAGGGACAGTGTACTATCAGTTGGAGGAATTTTCCTATATAGGAAACTCATCCATGCAAAAGGAATTATCTCCTTCAGGATTGCGCAGTTACTTCTAAGTTTAGTGAGCAGTGTGGGAGGTGAATTCACACAGGTGGCACCATTGGACCCCAAGAGAAACTGCGCAAGGAAATAGGAGGCTCGGAGGGTAGAGGAGAAATGTTTGTGAGAAGCCTTTGGTTGTCTATGAGTAGCAGTTCGATTGTACTGAGAGTAGGATAGCTTGTGAGCTGATGCTTTGTGCAATCTGAACATATTTTCCACTTGTATAATAATACAGAGATCAGGGTTTTTAGCTAAGGCTTTCCCCAGAGTATTCTCTGTGTTCATGTGTGATTGATTTCTCATTCTCAGTTATATGTGTTCTATTTGATCTTGCTCAAAATTGATTAAGCTTCCACAAGCTTTTTGTAGAAGTAGATCTTGTATTTTGCTTTAGTATATTGCATAATCTGTTGATCTACAGTGTGAATTTCTACATGGCATTAGAGCAAAGGTGATCAAAGTGAAGAACAATATACAAAGAAGGGAGAAGTTCGAAGTTTCAAGTTCCTAATTATAGAATTTGAATTCTTATCACATCTCAAATTTCCATAATGGCGTTCAACAGTTTAAAACTCGAGTATTCTCTTGATGGTAGCTCAAATTATATAGCCTGGAAGGATCGCATGGAAGAAGTATTAGAGGACAACAGTCTAAAGGACTTCATTGATCAAGAAGTACCCAAGCCAATAGCAGCTAATGCTACAAAATTGGTGGAATGGAAGAAATGTGTGGCTAGAGAGAGGAGAATCCTCCTGGAGGGAGTTCGAGACCACATTGTCTCAAGCCTCCATGGGAAGGAGACAACGTTTTCGATGTGGAAAACATTGAAAGATCTATATCAGAACAACAACGATCAGAGGAAGTTGGCGCTAAAAGACAAGCTTCAAAAAATCAAGTGTGAAAAGGGCGACACGATCTCTACATATCTGAACAAGCTCACCACCTATAGGGATGAGCTTGGAAGTGTAGGGATCACAACAACCGATGATGACATGGTGAGTCTTACTCTCCTCGGTCTTCCTAAGAGCTGGCATAGCTACCAAGACTCGGTAAATGGAAGAGAGAAACTACCAGATTGGGAATGACTTTGGTCGGATCTGATGTAGGAGGAGATAAGGAGAAGCACCAGAAATGGTTCTTCATCCAAGGAGGATGAAGAAAATTGTGCCTTAGGGAGTAAGGCAAAGAAAGGGAAGTAGAAGGATTCTCATCCCAAATCGAGTTCTTCCTATGGTGGGAAGAAGTTTGACAAATCGAAAGTGCGATGCTTTCATTGTCATAAGGTGGGCCATTTTGCTACAAATTGTCCACTGAAGAAATCCAAGAAGGGATTCAAGGAAGGATCAGAAGGTGAGGCACTGGCCTCACAGTTCGAGTTGGATTTCACCCTCATTGCATTCATAGTTTCATACATGGTGGGATGTGGTTGGTTTCTTGACAGTGGAGCTTCATTCCACATGACCGGCGATAAGAGTTTGTTCAGTACCTTGGAGGATAAAGATCTCCAGATACTCATAGAGATGGGTAATGATGAAAAGTATAGTGTCTTAGGAGTAGGCACAGTTGTTTTTGCAGAGGGAGCATGGAGCTCGCATTACCTTGACTGATGTGAAGTATGTGCCAGGACTGAGGAAAAACTTGGTATCAATCGCAATGCTGGAAGACAAAGGCTATGATGTAGTCTTCAGTAAGGGAAAGGTTTTCCTTAGACACATCACCACGAGACAGGTGAAGCAGATCGGTTCACGAGTCAAGAACCTGTATTCTATTGAATAGTTCAAGATGCATGCAAAGCCTTGAGTATCAAGGCAACTGATGGATTCTTGGTGGTTGAGAGGGAGAGTACATTACCTCTCAACATGCAGTGCCAGAAGAAGTCTCAGGCAATTGTGGAGGAGCCACAATTGGTGAAGCAGCTTCAGGAGGTTGTGGAACAGCCACAACTAGAGAAGCCGAGAGGAGATCCAATGGAGGCATCCACTCATGCAGAGACCTCCAGTAGGGGGAAATTTCGAGCCAAGTGGGCAGAGGGAGCACATGCATCCATAACTCTAGGTAGGAGGTGGGGCGATGTGGAGTGGCAGTCCCAAGAAGGCTGGAATAGGGGCAGGATAATTGAGGTACCCAACCTCTTTTATTAGACCTTGCTACAGGAGCCCCAACGAATAGTAGCAAGACTGGCTAAGTGGGTAGAGACAGATGCAAATGGAGTGGAAGAGGAAGCTTTAGCATTAGAGGGTGTTTCTATCCCAACAGGGAGGTCAGTTAGGAGATCAGTTACTTACTTCTCAGTAACTGAGTTGCAGTGCAACAGTGGGTAGCACGATGGAACATGATGAGAGGAGGTGTAGTGCAGATGCAGTGCTAGGAGATAGGACCAACAGCAACACAGATGCAGCAGGAGGAATCCGTGTGATTGATGCAGTCAAAGATCAAAGTGACAGAGGCTAGAGCAGTCAAATGTTGAAGATCATAGAGGTGCAAAGTTTTCAATCGACAAAGGCAATAGTAGTCTGAGGCTTTGATGACAGAGGCATCATCCTGATTCAGGTTGGATATTTTTTTTGTTTCTAGAGTTGTTGGAGCAACAACACTAAGGAGAAGTGTTGCATGCAGAACATTCCAAAGGTTTAGGATCGGGTTCGAGTTGAATGCCTTTCTTGTTGAGAGGGAGTGTTGAAAATAGCAACAAGAAATGCTAAAAATAGAAATGCTATAAATAGCATTGTTATAAATAACATTGCTATAAATGGAATTTCAGGTACCAGTGTTGGAAATAGCAACAAGGAATGATAAAATAGAAATGCTAAAAATAGCATTGCTATAAATAGCATTTCGGGATAGATTCCAATTTTAATTAGTCCCTGAATTAAAATTCGAATTTGACCTCAGCAACTGTTTGTAAAATAATTAATTAATTCATCTTGAGTTAATTAGTTGTAGGAAATCAAACATGAAGTCTATGTGAAGACATGTAACAATTTCTCCATTGATTGAGGAAGTTATCCCTTGATTAAAGGAGATCATGATGAGTTATACTTTGAGTTGTAATTACTTAGCTTAGTTATCTGAGTTAAGTCTAGTTAGATTAGTTCAAATAGTTTGTTGAACTAATTGTGAGTTCAATTAGTTAATGCATGCATGCATGTAACTGTTGCACTTCAGATAACTGAATATTCTCTCATAAATAACTCATGCATGTTAGTTCAGACAGAGACCTAGTTGAGATCAAAGGAAGGGACAATGTACTATCAGTTGGAGGAATTTTCCTATATAGGAAACTCATCCATGCAGAAGGAATTATCTCCTTCAAGATTGCATAGTTACTTCTGAGTTTAGTGAGCAGTGTGAGAGGTGAATTGACACAGGTGGCACCATTGGGCCCCAGGGGAAACTGCGCAAGGAAATAAGAGGCTTGGATGGCAGAGGAGAAAGGTTTGTGAGAAGCCTTTGACTGTCTATGAGTAGCAGTTCAATTGTACTGAGAGAAGGATAGCTTGTGAGCTTATGCTTTGTGTAATCTGAACATATTTTCCACTTGTATGATAATATAGAGATCAGGGTTTTTAGCTGAGGCTTTCCCCAGAGTATTCTTCTGTGTTCATGTGTGATTGATTTCTCATTCTCAGTTATATGTGTTCTATTTGATCTTGCTCAAAATCGATTAAGCTCCCGCAAGTTTGTTGTAAAAGTAGATCTTGTATTTTTCTTTAGTATATTGCATAAATTGTTGATCTACAGTGGGAATTTCTACAATTAGCTACATTATCATCTATTAGGTCATATATTCATTGTTCATTCATTTACAAATCAAAACATGATGAAATCCATACATCATTACTATCATAAAACATACTCATAACCAACATATAAACAACAGAAATAATAGGGATACATCAGCCATAAATGCCACATATGAACCAATATATTTGTTCATAAAATACCAAGGAAAGAAACTCTTATTAATGGATGAAAAAGCCAACTGGGTATGGGACTTCCACGAACCACCCGACCATAGATTGGTTGAACCAAATCTTTCTTTCAGCCAATCACCCCCATGCCATATTCCAAGCATGAATGTGGGACTCATAACCAAAACTCAACCAGGGCTTCCCGAGGCTACACCACCTCACCTTCTTCAATAGAACTAGGATACACTGTAATCCTCAACGGATCACTAGGCCAAGACAAGCATGGATGCCATCGGTGTTTTCTTCACCTACACCATGAGTAATTTGCATGTCCCCTAGTCTCTAGGCTTCACTGCAATCCACACGAGATCAGTAGACCCTAACTAAGACTCCACCCTCCAGGCTTTACTGTAGATCCCATCTCGAGATTCCTAGCCCTGATGGAGAGCAACCACCTCTAGTCTTTATCGTATATCCCACCATGCACCAGTAGAGGATTCCTAGGCCCACTGAGGTAACACGAAATCTAGCTTTACAGCAACCCATCGTCTTGTTCAGGGGTCACTAGGCCATGTGTTCTTTCTTTCAGGGATCCACCTCACTCAGTTTCGAATCCATATGGTAATCCGGCTCAACCAAAAACATGAGAACCCATCACACCATTGTTATCCAAAAATGACAAGGAAAGGATGAAAAACACTCTCACACCTAGGAAAACCCATGCCCATGATAGCAAGAGAACCAAGAACACACATGCATAACCATGCATGCCAAAACTAGCAAGGAAATCACACATGCAAATTGATACCTGCAAATAATACCATTGTAGTTGCTTGATCCTGCTCTTTCTTGCTTGATTTTTTCTTCCTCTTGCCTTCTTTGCTTTCCTTGATCCAATGTTGAAGTGCTCCAAGAAAACTCTAAGTGTCCAAGAGTGAGAGAAAGAGAGAGAATAGAGAGAGCTCCAAAACTGAACTGACAGGTACCAACTGATCCTAAAATGCCTTTTTATTAATGGTGTCTCTATTTTCTTCAATTTTCCATTATTTTTCTTCATTTTCCTCCTCACGTGAAACATGTGACCTTTCACCTTCCTTTTCTCCTAATTTCCTTTATTTTCATAAATAAAATGTCAAATAATGCCTCATGCCTTTCCAAATCCTTCGCCATTGTGTTAGGTCCCTATACTACTAGTGTATCCCCTTATTGTATTGTTGTGCCCATGTTGTCCCCATATGGTTGTTATTATGCCCCATAGAAGCCCACTATTTTTATTGTTGTGCCCCTACAATATTATTGTTATGTAGGCTCTAATTATATTGGGACCCCTTAGAATCCTATATATAGAAAGGAGGTATTGTCATTTGTATCATCCAAGAATTGTTCATTTGTGTAATTTAAAGGAGCTTTCCCCTTGAAGAGGCTTATTATGAAGTCTTTGATCTATATATACTTCTATTTTGTTAGTTGGTTGCATAACATTTGGTATCAAAGCTTTGGATTCTATGCTTTCGCTACTTCAAACAAGTCATCGTGGAATTTTCGCTATAAGTATTTTTCTACAACGTTTCAGAAGATTAAATTTAAACCCATTTGATCAGAAATCATGATGAACCGTGTGTCTGAATTTCAAATCTTGTCTTGCTATATTTTCAGAGAAATGATCCATGGAAGTTAGGGTTTTTGCAGGCTCCCAAATTCCATCTCAAATAGGTGACCTTGGGAAAATCATCATAAATTTCCCTTTGAGCATCAGATTCAAATTCCGTAAGCGGTGACCAAAAGAGGATGGACTATAGCTTTTTTTATATTGTTTTTAGGGCCTAAGGTAAGAAAATTGACACGTGGAAATTTGTAAAAGTTCACTCTACTTAACAAATCTATAATCAGGTCATCGTGGGAGATTGGGCATAACTCTTTCTTGAAGAATATAATCTTGATTAGACCTGTGGGGTTGGAAATAGGACTCATAGGGCTACCACAAGACAAAATTTCAAAACTTGGAGATTGAAAATTACAGAGTTACAGTCATTTCAAAATCGAGCTCCTAAAATCAATAAAAAGGGATATGAGGAAGTTTGATGGCAAGGATCCAGTAATTTGGATACTACAAATGGAGCAAGATTTTGATCTACATGATGTGAAAATGTTACAAAAGGTACATATTGCATATTTATATTAAGAATAAAAATCAGTTTGTATGGTACGGAGGGCTTTTTTCTCGTAAACCACTTGTCACCTGGTTAATTTTTACGAGGAAATGATAGCACATTATGAGGATACAAAGAGAAACACCTTCTTTAGCCAATTGATAAATCTCAAACAAAAGGGTTCAATGGCAGAGCACATTGAGGACTTCCAAAAATTGAATATAAGGGTAAATGGCATTCCATAGAAGCAGAGGATTGATGTCTTCGTAGGGACTTTAAATGATAACATTCAACTTGAGGTTCATCTTTGGGAACCTGATTCATTAGAGAAGGCATTCAGGTTGGCAAGAAAAATTGAAAGCAAAATTATGGAAACAAGGAATCCTACCTCTCACAACTATAAAGATGGAAGTGCTTTTTCTCCTAGCCTTCCACAACCTACAAGGTTGACACCACAAAAATTGGAAGAAAAAAGAGAAAAAGGGATTTGTTACAGTTGTGATAGCAAATACACTAAATATCATAAGTGTGCTGAGAAGAAATTATTTTACATAGATTGTGAAGAGGAGGAAGAAAATGATCAAGAAACATCAAAAGAAGAGGATATACACCGGGAACCAACCCCAGAGAAAGAAGAAATGAATATGACCATATCTTGTAAAGCATTGGCAGTAATTACCACTCCTCAAACTCTCAAGATAGATGGAAAAACAAAAATAGTGAACAAATTTTTGGAAGGATATCTTTGTTGCTTTGTACATGATAAACAAACACAATGGGTCAAGTGGTTACCTCTGGTTGAATGGTGGTATAACGCTTCAGCAAAATGAGCCCATTTACGACACTTTATGGATATCATACACCATCCATCACATCATCTTTAAGAGAAAGTTCTAAGGTTCAAGCAATGGAAGATCACATCAAGCATCAATAAAAAGTTCTCCAACTCTTAAAGGATAACCTCAATTTGGCGCAAAATAAAATGAAACAACAGGCATATTAGCATCACAGTGAAAGAAGCTTTGACGTAGTTGACTGGGTATTTTTATGGCTACAACCATACAAACAAATGTCCCTCAAGCAAGCTAAGAAGGATAATTAATTATCACCAAAGTATTATGGTCCTTACAAGGTGTTGCAAAAGATTGGTACTATGGCATACAAATTGGAGCTTCCTGCATCTTCCTGAGTGCACGCAGTTTTCCATGTTTCATGCTTAAAAAAGGTTATAGGTAACAAGCTCCCAGTTCAAACAATACTGTCAGGACTTGAAAAGGAAGGAAAAATCATATTGGGACCTGAAGAAATCATAGAAACAAGAACCCAACAGCTACGAAATCGATCAATTTCAGAGTATCTCATCAAGTGGAAGAACCTACCCGCTGAAGATTTCACATGGGAGAATGAGAATTTTATACATAAGCATCCAAAACTTCTAAAGCATTGAGGACAACACTTTTTGAAGGAGAGGGGTATGTTAGGTCCCTATACTACTAGTGTATCCCCTTATTGTTATTAGTGCAACCCCCTTATTGTATTGTTGTGCCCATGTAGTCCCCATATTGTTATTGTTGTGCCCCATAAAAGCCCACTATTGTTATTGTTGTGCCCCTACAATATTATTGTTATGTAGGATCTCATTATATTGGGACCCCTTAGACTCCTATATATAGAAAGGAGGTCTTGTCATTTGTATCATCCAAGAATTTCTCGTTTGTGTAATGAAAAGGGGGTTTCCCCCTCGAAGAGGCTTATTATGAAGTCATTGATCTATCTATACTTCTATTTTGTGAGCTCGTTTCATAACACATTACCTTTGCCAATTTTCATAGCCATAATAAACCAAATGAACACCCACACTAGGATGTTTTTTCCGAGCATTCAACTTGGAATAAGTGTCCCATAACCGTAGTTATTATTTTTCCTTTGTTAACTTTTATTACATGGAATTTTCACCAGGGCTATTACAGCTTTGATTTATTATGGGGACCCACCTTGGGAGATTGTAAGTTTTCATATTTATCTTTAATGTAGGTTCTTGTTGATATTTCCAACTTTTTTTTTTTTTTCTTGAAGATTTAATCACTAAGACAACAATAGTGATTGTTTCAATTAATGAAAATAATTGAACAAACTCATCCAACTTCAGTGAGTTTGATGCATAATTTCCCATTCTTGAAGTTTGCTTCATGATTAATTGAAATTAAACTTATTTTCATAGTCATTTGGAATTGTTAATCCCTCTAAGACATCAATGTTTATGATGAACTCTTAAGAATAACAAACAAGTAATAGCAAAGCATGGCCTACACTGAGAGATACGGGACCTAGAAATAGGGGAGTATAGACCGGGGGAATACTTAAATTCCATGAGGAGTGGGAGGGAAGAAAAAATTGTAGAGAGTGGCAGCATGCATTGGTCGACCTACACATTGCTATAGTTGAAATGAAGAACAGAGAAGAAACAAAAACTGAAAATAAAGGGACCCAAGAGTGACTAATAAGATATGTAGATTGCCAAAGCACCGAGAAAAACTATAACTATGAAGGCCAAAATATGAATTAAATATACTAGACCTAAATGGAAAACTAAAACGTAGAATAACTATACCTTTCATAAATGGGTTACACCAATATGGTTTTGTGTAGCAGTAACAGAGTGCGCTTGCAGGCACGAGGTCCCGTGTTCAATCCGCACGTCTGCCAAAAAATTTCTGAAGTTTTTGTTCTTGGGAAGCTCTGTAACCAAAAACCTAATGGCAGCCATGTGGTAAAATCGAAGGGGAGGAACCAAGCAAAGGCCAGGGTGCAGACAACAGAGAGCTACAACAGCAGACAAGGTAGACACCTAAGAGACACAATCATGACAGAAGAGGTCAGGAGGGGAGAGATCCCCTCCTATCGGGATACAGTGACAGGTGAGGGTCAGAACAGTCAGTGGATAAAGGAGAAACAGACCGCAGGCCCGGTTCTAGGAGTGACTTGGCAGGCAGGCAGAAGGGGAAGATGCCTGCCATGTGCGGAGAAACCCAAGTTTGTGATTCCATCAAATAAACTGGAAAGGTACAGAAGTTACATGAAATATCATGCCCTTATCTGCAAGTTTGTCGGTGTATGGTCGTTTGAGTGAGACCTTACCAAGTGGATTCAACAAAAATGGTAGCCCCAAGGACCCATTGAGCTAAAGTTGGGAGCGAAGGGCTTCTTTAGGGTAATCTTCTCTAACCTGCAAGATAAGGAAAAAGTGTTTGAAAATGGCCCTTATTTTTATTATAATGTTGGTCTTTTTATGAGGTATTGGGAGGAATGCTATAACCTCGATAAGGAAAAATTTCTATCAGTGCCAGTCTGGGTTCGATTATTTGGGCTACCCATAGACTTTTGGGACCTAGAAATATTGGAAGGGATAGGAAACACAATAGGAAGTTTTGTGAAAATAGAAGAAACCACGAAGAAAGGAAGGTATACATCGTATGCCAGGAAATGCATGTATATGAATTTAGCAACCCCTATCCCAGATTCTGTGGAATTAGAGTATCATGAAGAAGTCTGGCAGCAAAACTTAGACTATGAGCATATACCGTTTAGATGTCGTAGATGCCATGAACATGGACATCTGGTTAAGGATTGCCCGATTACAATGGAAGAAGAAGAAAGGAGAAGTACCCTGCAGAAGAGAGGGCCAGTAGACCAGGAAGGATTCCAAGAGGTGAAAAGTAAACAGAAAATAACCAAAGAAAACTCCAAGGAAGACAAGAAGGAAAAACAAACAATCCCAGGGAAATCAAATAGCTTTGAAATATTACAGGAAGAGGGAGAAGAGGAGGATCAAGCCATGGAAAATCAAGAAGATAAAGAGTCAAACAATAGCTCAAGCAGTGAAAGAGCCCACATAAAGAGGAAAGCCCCGAGTGAGGGCACGGACAAAGGAAAGGAGCAGGAAGAACCGGCAGAACAGATGGAGACAGACATGGAGACAATCAGGGAAGATCTTAGTAAAGAAGAAGAAGTTCTAAGAAAACTCCTAACGGAATGGAGGAATTTGGATGAGAGATTTATCCCGGAAGACTAGAAGAGGCTGTACGCGGAAACCTTTCAGCAGTACAAAGCTAAACAAGAAAAAGGTAAAGCAGCGCTGGAAGAATACCAAGAGAGCCAGAAGGACAGCAGAACAGATCAGCAAGGACAAGGCAAGGGAGGAAAAAAAACGAGGACGGAAAAATCTTAAAGATTCTATCCAACTAATCGGAGAAATGTTGGTGAACACAGGGAGAGTAGTTCTGCTGTCAGCGGTGTTTCAAAACCTATCTCAAACTCCTCAATGATTCTGACATCATGGAATATTAAAGGCTTAAACAGCAAAGGGAAGCAGAGACATTTAGCAACAAGACTGAGGAAGGACAAACCACAGATAATGCTTATTTAGGAAACTAAAATTTCAGGCTAGAAGATGGAGGAAATTCTCAATAAAATAAACCCAAGATATGAGCAAGTAACCATAGATGCTAAAGGAAGTGTGGGAGGGATAGCAGTCATTTGGAATCCAGCAAAAGTCCTATCAGACTGGTGGATAGTAATTCCCAGAATCCTAACCAGCAGATTCAAACTCATAGGGCAAAGTGAATGGGTAGCTATGTCGGCAGTCTACGGGCCCCATACCCTGGAAAATCGCGGCCTCTTCCTTAGTCATTTGGAAAAACTCAAAAATATGGACCAGGAGCAAAGGTGGATTATCGCATGAGACTTCAACTTGATAACCTCCAGAGAAGAGAATAAAGGAGGCATTAGCAGGGAAGACCTGGAGATGGAAATATTCAGAGATGTTCAAACAGACTTAAAGATGGTAGATATACCAACAATAAATGGGAAATTCATCTGGAACAATAGAAGAGGCGGGAACAAACAAATAGCATCAAGATTAGATAGATTTCTAGTCTCTAAGCACATAATAGGTATGGACATTTTTTACGAAGCCTCCATCCTCCCCTCTATATGGTCAGATCATTGGCCAATCAAACTGGAAATCGCTATGAATAATTAGAATAAAAAGAGACCTTTTCGTTTTGAATCCTTTTGGCTAAGAGATCCTAACTTCTTAGACAAAGTAACAAACTGGTGGAAGGAAAGCAAGATGGAAATGGAAGGTCGGAACAAAATGCACACGTTCCAGCTCAGACTCAAAGACATAAAGGGAAAAATTAAGAAATGGAACAAGGAAGAATTTGGCAACATACAGCAAGAGAGAGGAAAACTACAGACTAGAATGGCAGGAATACAACAACAAATCATCAAGGAAGGAAGAAGTGAGGAGTTGGCTAAGGAGGAAGGCAGGTTAATCAATCAATTGGAGGAAAGACGCAAGTAGGAAGAAATTCTGTGGAAACAGAAATCACGTGTCCAATGGTTGAAAGACGGGGAAAAGAACTCCAAATTCTTCCACAAAGCGATGCTGAATCACAGACATCACAATCGAATATTTTCACTGAAAGATAGTCAAGGAAACAGAGTGCTGCAACAGAAAGATATGGAGCAGCTCCTGGTGGACTATTTCAAAGGGATCCTAACAGAACCAAACATTAACAGGGAGGAGGAAATCGATAAGGTTTGTCAACATATCCCTAAAAAAGTAACTAGAGAACAAAATCTAGCCCTGCTCAGGGTAATCACAAAGGAAGAAGTGGAGGAAGTGGTTAACAAAATGGCGAAGAATAAGGCCCTAGGACCTGACGGCTTCACCATTGAGTTTTACCAAGCAGCCTGGAGTTTCATGGGTGACGACTTGTTGGACTTAGTGGAGGAATCAAGGTGTTCAAAATGCATGCATCAGGGACTGAATGCTACCTTCTTGGCCTTGATTCCAAAGAATGGAAACTCGGACGAACCATAGGGATTCAGACCAATATCCCTCTGTAATGTAGTGTACAAAATCTTAGCAACAATTATGGTGAATAGACTCAAGCCAATTTTGCCTGACCTCATAGCTCAGGAACAAACCGGTTTTGTTAAAGGACGGCAAATAACAGACGGAATTATAGTTGCCCAGGAAGTAATCCACTCCCTGAAAAATTCTCGAAATCCAGGCATGCTAATCAAATTAGACCTGGCTAAGGCTTATGACCGCCTTAGTTGGGTGTACCTGGAAGGCATTCTCAAAGCCCACGGATTTGATGCGAGATGGGTGAAATGGATCCTGTCAATGGTGAGCACTCTAGTGATGTCAGTCCTGTTGAATGGCACCCCCACCGAAGCTTTCAACCCCTTGAGAGGGCTAAGACAGGGAGATCCCATGTCTCCATTTCTCTTCATCCTGGCAGCGGAAGGATTGAGCAGGCTGGTAAAAGCACAAGTAGCCAGGGACCAGATAAAGGGGCTGAGAATCTGTGGGAATGATCTCCCCGTAACACACCAACAATTTGTAGACGATGTAATGATTTATGGCAGGCCACGTTCAAGGAGGCCCAACAGATTGTCAAAACCTTATTTGAGTTCACTCAAGCTTCCGAGACTAAGATTAATAAAGAGAAAAAAGAAATATTTTTCTTCAACACTCAATTAGCGACCCAAAGATTTCTGGCGCGCAAAATGGGATTTAGAATTGGAACTTTTCCAACGAAATACCTGGGTATTATGCTTAATGAGCACCAATTCAGGGCCGCTAACTGGGTACCCCTAATAAATAAAATTAGGAAAAAGATGGACAATTGGACCTTTCGGTTGTTGAATGCCCCCAGTTGGATAATTCTCCTAAAAGCAGTTCTGCAAGCTATTCCAATATATCAGATATCGAGCCAAGCTATCCCCAAGTCCATCAGTCAAAAGTTAGTAGCCATGTTCAAGAAGTTTCTTTGGCAGGGAACCAGCAAAACCAGAAAATGGGCCTTATTATCTTGGGAGTGGCTCAGCAAGCTAACCAAAGACGGAGGATTAGGATTGAGGGACCCCTACGTTCTCAACCAAGTGATGGGGGCGAAGCTTTGGTGGAGATGGACACAGGGTGGCCAAGACTTATGGAAGGCAATCTAGGAAAGGAAGTATGAGGCAGCAAAGGAACCAGAAGACAAGATGAGAAGTCGGTCAGAGGTCAAAGGCTCCGCAATTTGGAACCTGGCGAGGAGTAACAAAGAACTGATAAGGGAATATAGCTTTTGGGAGATAAGAGCAGGAGATAAAGCTAGGTTTTGGGAGGAATCCTGGCAACAACACGAAAGGCTCATCCATAAGGAAGGCCTTCAAGTCATCCACGCTTTCACCTCCCAAGAAGACGAAGATGTTGTTGGCAAATTTTGGAAACCAGGTATAGGCGCATATTGGCGTAATTGGAAGCAGAAGGAGGATTGGGCAACGGCCCCTGACTCTGATAGATGGCAAGATTACTACAAGGAAATGGCATCCCGTAAAGTGGCGAGAAAAACAGGGCAAGACATCCTAAGATGGGGCACCTGAATCCAAGGAACCTTTACTATAGCAGAAGGGTATTACTTAAAAGCTAAACAGAATCAACAGGCAGAGACGAAGAAATGGAAAAACTTATGGAAAATAAAACATTGGCCGAAAGTTTCCTTCTTTGTCTGGATTATGTTACATGGCAGGGCGCTTACCTGGGACCAACTTCAAAGGAAAGGGAGGCAAGGACCATCACGATGCGCGCTCTGCAATGCACAGGAGGAGTCAATGGAACATGTGATGAACAGATGCACTGTCAGCAACACCCTGTGGGATAGACATTACAAAATGTTTGAGCAACGTCACAGAAATTACCAAAACATCATCAATACCTTAGAAAACTGGCCACGGAAACCTTACCAAAACCCGGTGGTAAATCATGCTTGGCTGTTATCCGTTGGGTTCCTACTCTGGAACATCTGGAAGGCACGGAACAGTGTGATCTTCAAAGAAGAAAACCACACCTCGGCAAACATATGGGATCAGATAATCAGGAACACGAGAGAAACAATTTTAACGGAACGCTGGAAGGAGGAGGACTGGAAGGCTTCACTAACAAAGGCAAAGATTTTGCAGAGGCTAGAAATAACCCAGAGTATGATATGCAGTGACCGAAGAAAATACCAAGTCAGAGAGGTGGCAAAAATTAAATAGTACAAGCACCCCCCTCAGGGATTTGCAAAACTAAATTTCAATGGGGCGGCCAAAAACAACCCAGGAGAAGCAGGTATCGGGGGGGTCTTCAGGAATGATAGAGGAGAAACCTTGAGAATCTTTGCGATGGACTGCGTGGAGGTGACTAATAACGAAGTGGAATTGCACACGCTGAAGCGTGGCCTTGAAATTGCGATTTAGGCAAAGGTCAAGAGTCTCCAAATTGAAGGTGATTCAAAATTGGTGGTGGATATGGTAGGGCAACTACAACAGAAAACACCAGTGGAAAAAATAAGCAAGAGCTAGAGAATAGCGTGGCTCATCGGTGAAATTGGGAAGCTACTTACCAAAATAGATTATCTGATCCCCACCCATGTAAGATACTCAGGCAATCACCCGGCAGACTGGTTAGCGAACTGGGGCAGTCAGAACAGGGGAAAGTTGATAGACAGCGAAGGAATGGAGTTGCTGCTCCTAGAGGAGTGCGAACAATTACAGCAACTTCTCGACGTCGATAAGGGTGGCCATGGCAATTCCGAGGTAAACGGCCAGGAAAAGCTAGTACGTGCCAGATGTGGGGAAAGATTACAACGGGTGGGGATGGAAAATATAATCATGAGAAAGGACAGAGATGGTATAAGTGACGGAGCAGGGAAGCTGACAAGGCAGGGAAGGACAGGGTCACTTGACGGGGAAGAAGAGAGAATCGAGGTGTCATTAAGAAATGAATTGGAGGGAGTGTGGGGAGTCGGGATAAGAGGCTGTGTAGGGACGACAAGTGGCATCAGTGGTACAGAAAGGGTACGACAGGAGCAGCTGGGAGAATGTAGTAGTCATGACGAGTAAAGGAGGTCAGATAGGTAGCGACAAATCCCGAGGTAGGGACGCGGGGATGAGAGCAAGGAAATCCAATGGACAGGTGGAGGTAAGGATGGAAGGACAAAGGGGACTATACAACCGAGGGCTTGAGGTGGCAACAAGTGTTTTCATGCAGCGTAGCACGAAGCAAGGAAGAAAGACGAAAGGTGCTAGCAAGGCGCAGCGACCAGCCCATAGCTTCGGTACCAGCGAGGAAAGGTGGTATGTATATTCACTTCCCTATCTTGCAGCTCTAGAGATAGTTAGAGGTAGATACTTCTGTTATTTCTCAGAGATGTCCAGGAAAAGGAAGTCGAGAGCCAGTAGTAGGAAGGGAGGAGGATATCCCGGAAATGGGAAGAAAAATCTTTACCCCATTAGAGAAGATGATGTCCCAGGCAAAGAGAAAAACGGACCTCGGAGGAGGGCAAAACCCAAGTCCAAGAATGACTGGTGGGTGGGGAGGGTCGCTACGCCGAGAAAAGACGGGTTCCCTGCTGACCATAGGAACCATACCCATGTCGGCTATCCTGGAAAATCCCGGAAGGCTAAGAGCAGAATTCCACCGGTTTATCGGTGGGAAAGTAGTTCACCCCTTCAATCGGGGAGAGGAGGTATGATGGCGTCGTCCATAGATAGCCACCAAGAGGGAAAGCGAGGGAATTCTAGAGAAGTAGAGAGAGGTGCGAGGGTAAAGGGTTGATTTGCAGGGCAGGTCGAGGAGTGGTCCGGGACCTCGTGCCAGATGAACAAGGGGGAACATAAATCTAAGACAGGGGGGGTAAGTGAGTGGGTTGAAGCAGAATTTCGCTTTAGAGGTACCGACTTGTGGTCTGGAGTCTTGATAGGTAGGCAAGACATAATCATAAAAAGGTTCCAAGATAACAGCAAGATGGCTCTGAAGAAAGAGAAATAGGTTCAGACCTGGGAAGAAGGATCAAGCAGCAACCCGAAGCGGTAAGGAAGGCAACTAGAGTCAGAAAAAAGAATGTACATGGTCAATGCGTATATGGCCAGGAATTCCCCTGAAATTTGAGAACAAATAAATGGGTGGGAACGGGAGCTGAGATCCATAAGCGCGAACAAGGAGATTCCCCGGGGGGAATGGGAGGATCTGGTCCCAGACCCAGGAAATACCAGGAGCCGCAACTCACTGTTTAATAAGTCGATCCAACATTATTGGATTATGAAGCACGTGGTAGCTCGAGCCATGGAAATGAACCAGGCAGTCTGAGAGGAAGAAGAGGAGGAAAGAAAGCAGAGAGAGGAGCAACTAAGGAGCCAGACAATGGAAGAACTGGAAAATTTAAAGTCCATATTCCTGAAAGAAATAGCGGCCGTCCAGATTCAGGCAGCGAGAAATAATCTGATGCTGGGAAAAATGGAACAAATGATGCAAGAAATGAAATGGGTTCTGGAGCAAAAGAATGTGAATCCAGGGTCAAGTGCTATGGCCCCCGCCCCGGTTAATTCGTCAGACGAGGAATGATGAAGTTGGGCCCTTGGATAGTTTTGTTTAACATGTTTTTAGAAATGAACTGTGTATGGTTATTTTGTTATAGACTAGTAGATAAAATAGATAGTAGTATTCGAAAGCACAGATATGACAGTATTAAGGAGAAAAACATTTTCAAATTTTGATTAGGGTATAACGTTGATAGGTGGTGGCCTGGTTTCCTACGGGCAGGCTAGCCACCTGAACATAAGTGTGATGTAAGAATTTTGTTATCGTAATATAGAAAGAAGTAATGCCTAAGTTTACACAAAAAAATAAACAGGTTACACCAATGTAAAAATTGTGAATTTCACTAGTAACATTATATTGGATTTAAATGTTCATACTTACTATTTAAATTAATTTACTTGTATTTTCTTAAATAACACATTTAATTTAATTATATTAATAATTTAATAAAGATGAGAATTTATTAATTATAATTGATTTAATAAGTCATTCACACTTTCATATTCTGAATTAATTAATACTTAGATATACATAGCTTAATTTTTGAAATAAAAAAATATAACTACTCACATATAATTTTATTTTATATATATATATAAATAATATTGAAATAAATTATTTTAGATTATAACTTTGGATTATTTAATATAAATAATTAATCTATAACATAAAATTATATAATTAAAAATTTATATTTTGCAACACTATTTTAATTAAAAATAATGATTAAATAATAAAATAACTTTCTTAAATAATAAGAGAAATTGTTGCTAATTAACAAGTCTGCCTCAGTGAACAACAATCCGAAAATTTGAGAAGACGATACCACTGGCTGACTCAGAGGAGTTGAGCTTCATGGATATTATGAATCATAGGGAGCTCCCCATGGCTTATTTCCATCCCTAGGTGTATTGGTTTGGCCATTCATTGTCTTTCGACCAATGAATTATGGCCACGTGGTGCTGAAAAAGTTGTACTCTTTGTTAATTTTGATTTAGAAATATACGAGCATTGCATATTTTATATATATATATAATTTGTTTTTTAAAATAATTAAATATTTATATAGTAAAATGTGTTTATATATATATAATTGAATGAATTAATTATTTTTGTTATTTTATTTATTTTTAGAGAGAATTTTTTTTGGAGAAATCATATCCAATAATTTTTTGAAATCAAAATTTCGAACCCTCCATTATGTAAAAATGGAGTATCTGATCTAACATTAACAATATATATACCCTCCACTATGCAAAAGTGGAGTATCTGATCTAACATTAACTATATATATATATATATATATATATATATATATGTGGAGATGCTTAAGAGAAACCAAGGAAAAATAAATTAATCCGTTAGAAAATAAAAAATAAAAATAATTTTTTTTGATTGAAACTAAGTCAAAGTAAAATGAAAATAATAATTACAAACCTTAAAAAACATCCCTATAAATTGAAATAAAATTGGAATGAAATAAATATATATATATATATATATATATATATATATAAAGGTGAAAAAAAATTAATTATAAATAAATAAAATACAATACAATAAATAAATAAAAATTAAAAATAAGCCTAAAACATAAAGAATTAAGAATTATACAAATTTTCACAAAATATATATATATATATATATATATAAAATAAACATAAAAATTAAGAATCAAGAATTATACAATTTTCAATATCATAAAAAAAAATTGGGATCTAAAAAACTGATAGAAAATCAAAGGAGACTAATTAAAAAAAAAACCTGAGGGAATCCTAATATAGAAACAAAAAGTCAAAATAGATATAAAAAGAGAAGATCCTAGTATAAATAAAAAATAGGAGTGGAGAGCAGGGATGTAGTTGCGGCTAATTTTCCAACCTTCATCCCTATTCAGATTGATACCATGCTTCTCAATTTTTAAAGCCCCCTGAACTTCCTATGATGAAAGTGATCAATTTTGGCTAAAACCCTGGAATCTTCAATACATATGTGGTGTTTAGTATTAGACGCATGCTTAGCTAAGGTAGATGAGTGGGACATGTTATACCTAATATCTGCCGCATGCTCTTGGATCCTTTGCTTGATGGAATGACCCGCTCTTGGATCTTTTGCATGATGGAACAACCCGTTTCTCTAATATAGGGTGTTCCGCATGAAAGGGACTAAGCGAAAACCTTTCATATCTTTGGGGCCAACATGATCCTTAATTGACTTAAGGGAGCCCCGGATAGTGTTGAGGGGTTTAAAGGAAGTATGCACCTTATTCTTACTCAAAATGCGGGCGATCTTATCAGTGGTTCCAAGAATGAACGGAAGATGCACGTAGTTAGCAAAACCAAGGGGATCATTTTTTGGCTTAGGTCCGAGGCTAGCTTTTCGAAAAGATTTGAGACCTAGGTGTCTATTATAGCCATTATCATCAAAAACTTCAAGCAGATGGGACTTCTCACTTTCAAAGTGACTTTCATCAGAAATCCTAAGAGCTCTAATGGCTAGAGTGTTGAGAACACCAAATTTTTTAGGAGGATAGTGATGGGAGCTTGCATGAAGGTACTGCTCAGTATGAGTCTTTTTACGATAAACTTGATGAGAAAAGGTACCATCCCCTTTTTTAGAGATAAGTACATCGAGGAAGAGAAGACTACCATTGACCTTAGTCTCAGATTCAGATTGACTATTAATATGAGAAAGAAAAGAATCCAGGGAGTCACGTCCATGTGGCCAATCAATGAAGCTATCATCGACAAATCTCTTCCAAATCTTAGGGCTAAGGGGGCAGAGGCAAGGGCTTTAGTCTCAAAGTCGTCCATGAATAAGTTCGCGACCACAGGAGAGAGTGGAGAGCCCATAGCTACTCTGCACGTTTGCTCATAGAATTCTCCTTGGAAACTAAAGCAAGTAGAGTTAAAGCAGAGACCGACCAACTTAGCACTATCAGGATAATTAATAACTTCCATAACCTTATTAATAGAAATATTAATATAGAGAGAAACGAAGTATTTTATTTTTATTGACACTTACGTTATAATAATATAATACATTTTTTTATTTATTTTTGACCCTTACGCTAATATAATATAATAATGAGGAAAAAACATAATTTAGTTTTAAGTATTGTAAACTTTAACTCTATTTATAAAGCTGAAGAAATGTGTAATATTTCTTTTTTTAACTAAAAGTTTAAAATGATATATAAAATTTGCAAAAAGTTTAGAGTACTAATTTAAACCAGGGGTGTTGCTCAGCAAGAAGTCCCTGCCGCAATGCTGAGAGATTTATTTTGCGAAAAAGGCACCTTACTCTTCTTTGGGAAAGTTGATTATGCGAAAAAGGCACCTTATCCTTCTTTGGGAAAGTTGATTAGATTAGGCACCCAGGAACAATATAGTGTTCAAAATGTTAGAAGATGTACAAAGAGTGGCTCAAGCAATAGCATTTGGTGCCTTGTAAATATCTCAACTTAAAAAACCATATCCACATTTATTATAAAGGTCATAATTTATAATTTTATTTGTTTAAAAAATAACTATTAATATACGAGGAAATAAGTAATAATGGAAAAAAAATGTTTTGGTTCCTTGTAAATATCCCAACTCAAAAAACCATATACACATTTATTCTAGAGGCCATAATTTATAATTTTATTCATTTAAAAAATGAACCATTAATATACGAGGAAATAAGTATTAATTGAAAAAGAAAATAAAAACAAACATGTGAGTCGGCTTGCATGCAAGGCACGTGCCCCTCTTGCTTGAGTATGCCCAATAGGCACGTGCCCCTCTTGCTTGAGTATGCCCAATAAGAAATTAGTAGAACTGTGCCAAGTTACCTTGTTTGGTCCACCACCTCGCCAGCATGCGTTAACCCATTTGAAGGCGTATATACTATAATCTATGGCATCCTTAAATTTTTTTTTTTTAAAGCATGGGAAGATTAAAAGTTTTGGAATATTGAGTGGATCTAGTTGAAGCGCCCCTTATAGTTGCCTCATTATATACTCGACTCATTATATACTTAGAACCAATTGCCTTACTTGTCGGAGAAAAAGTACCAGCGACACAAGCAAGGGTAACTATAACAATTGTGCAACTTCCACTAAACAACAGTAATGTTATGCCATCGAAGCTACTTAGTCAGAGATGCGCTTATTTGGGTCTTGCTTGTACTCTGCGTCTCACTTCTTACCTAGGTGTGCTATGGTTGCGGGTGGGTTTGCTGCTTATTGCTTTGCTTTGATAATCTACATAAAGCTGGCTAATTCATTAGACATAGTGTTAGTAAATTATTATATTTTCAATCTAAATATAAATAAAAACAATTATTTTATTTTGCTTGTTTGAATTATAAACATAAACAATTATTTTCTTGTCCTTGCTTGATTTAGTAGAAATGAATGAATTTATAAGAAATTTAAATACATATTTAAGATCAGTTGGTATTTTTCTAGAATTAGGATTCACCACTTGAATGAGTAGAAATGAATGAATTTATAAGAAATGTACACTCATTTTTAAGTTCAGTAAGTCGGTATTTTTCCAGAATTGGGATTCACAGCTTGAATTAGTAGAAATGAATGAATTTATAAGAAATTTACACGCATTGGTATTTTCCCAGAATTGGGATTCACCCCAAAATAACGTAAATCACTATATTTTCACTGTAAATATAAATTGTAACAATTATTTTCTTGGGTTGATTTAGTAGAAATAAATGAATTTATATGCTTGAATTAGTAGAAAAGAATGAATTTATAAGAAATTTATATGCTTGAATTAGTAGAAGTGAATGAATTTATAAAAAATTTACATGCATTTAAGTTCAGTAAGTTGGTATTTTTGGAGAATTGGGATTCACCCCAAAACAATGTAAATAACTATATTTACGGTATTTTTGGAGAATTGGGATTCACCCCAAAACAATGTAAATCACTATATTTCCATCGTAAATATAAACTGTAACAATTATTTTCTTGTTCTTCTAGAAATAAATGAATAGTTGGTATTTTTGGAGAATTGGGATTCACCCCAAAACAATGTAAATCACTATATTTTCACTTTAAATATAAACTGTAACAATTATTTTCTTGTTCTGGCTTGAATTACTAGAAATAAATGAATTTATATGAAATTTACATGCATCTTTAAACTCTCATTTGGTATTTTTCAAGAATTGGAATTACAACAATGTAAACGTAATAGAAACAAATATAATTAAAAATGTTTCTCTACAATAGAGCAATTTTTTAGAAATTAAATTTAACAAACTTGTATCTATTAAAACAATGATATTGTACTTACATAGTCTGATAAGAATGGAAAGAAACATAGGATATGGGCACAATAGATATATGAAAACTATGATATTTTTGTAGTTATGATATAGGCATAATCAATAGAAATTTGAATAGGACCATGTCGAACTCCTCTAGAAAGTTTTGCCATTGTGCCTGCTTGGGGCTCAACTTATCGGTCTTGACCAGGAACATCTGAAAGAAGTTGGTTGGGAGCAAAACTACATCTTTTAGAAGGAGCAACCCAACTAGTAGGGAATATCTTATCGTCTTTTCAATACCTCCGGGCACCATCGTTCAAAATTGAACCCTTTAAAATTGAACCCTTCAAAATTGAACCCTTCCTAGCCCTTTCTTGGGCTTCTGGCCCTTCCTAGAAGGGATAAAAAAAAAATTGCACTTCAAAAATAATTTAAAATATCAAAATCACTTGTCAATTACAAAGGTTAAATTAAATTTTGATATTTCAAAAGAAGAGAAATATTTTTAATAACTTGCATGTATTATTTTTGCAAGTTGCATCATGTTGGTGTAAGTTGGGGACCTAGGAAATGTCCCCAAATCATGACATAACTATTAAATTGTATGAGGTCATTTGGACTTTGATAGGTCTCTTCTGCGAAACTATCACTACTGAGAGTGATTTATGCGCTAGTACAAAGTCAAAATTATTGTAAACTTAAAAAAGTATTGACAGAGCACATTGAATAACCATTCAACAACTATGTGCGTGCTCTCACTCCTCCGTGATTATCCTTGAGTGATATTTCCCTGCATCCATTTTTCCATTTTCATTTGAATTGCAACCCATCATCCACAAAAGGAAAGTTATCATTTGACGCTAGACTATAAGGTATTTTTCATTATCCTCCTCATATCTTCATTAACATTTGGTTTTTCATTCTATGGATTCTTTAATGCAACACTCCTTGAAGTAATGACAGCGTTCATGGTCACACAATGTATCCTGGGCACCATAGAATCCACACCCCAGGAAATCAACATTGTGGCTAGATACCCTAAATGCAACTGCTTGCCATCCTTCCATTCCAGGCATGGGTGGTGGAGTTGTTTTCTACATTGTTAATGGTGCAAATTTTTATTGTCATAATTATATGAATCTACCAACTATGAAAAGAATATCTATCTTATATCGAGGGTATTGGACTCCACAACTATAACGCTCTCATTCAAACTCTTTCTTATTTTGCTTCGTTGCTTAAATCCATACAGATTTCTTGTCAAAGTACCATTTTTCATGAAGTGTTTGTTCTCTATCATAAAGCTATAGGTTTCCTTGAATGTTACAAAACATAATTCAACAAATCAATGAATAACATATCAAGAAATCTATACTCAAATCCTATGGCATCTTGCTAAGGTTGAAATTTTTCTATCTCAATCTTGCTAAGGGATTTTTAATTTATGTATTTACTTATTCTATTGTTTTTATTTATTTAATTAGTGTAAATCTTGAAAAATGTCTCCTATTGGTCGTCCTAAGAAGGATAAAATGCAATTGTCAATTGTTGAATCATTTGGCCTTACACAACATTCTAATCAACCATGTAATATTCAAAATGAAGTTGATGCTCATCTACATGAATATGATGAATCAAATAGTGTAGAGCTTGTTGAAATAGAAAACCCATCAAAGAAACACAAAATAATATTCAAATCTAAATGGAATACAAGGTTTCCATGGGCTTATGTTTTAAAACATTTAATGGTAATGAAAGGATAAAATGTTCTTGACGTGTTAAATTTAAAAGTGAGACTCCATTTTCAAAAGAGGGAACTACCGCTCTTCAAGTTAGTGGTATAAGTGGTCATGCACAATCAAAAGGTCAATTTTTTTTACAACTTTTGGAGGGAAAAAACGATTGAAGCAATATTCCAATCACTAAACATGTAGAACTAATGGTAAATGTTGGGAAGGAGAAAATTATATCAATGATTGAAAACATGTATTTTGTTGCTATACATGATTTATCTTTAAAAATGTATAAGTCAATATGTGACTTTTGAATAGGTATAAATGCACTCCACGGGTGCTTCTAACAGATGAATATTCTGCATAAACAAATACCACACCAAGAAAATATTTTCTTCAAGTTTCTAAAGAGGTGTATTGGAGCAAACTAAAAGAGAAGATTTTACATAGGTCATTTTACTCAATTTTAGTTGATGAAAGCACTGATCAAATTATGGAACACCAATTAATTGTTTATATTACATATTTGACGAATGGAGGAAGAGGTCAATGTTTAACAAATTTTATATGTTTAATTCAAATAAAGGATGGAATAGCTCAATGTATGTATGATCTAGTGAGAACTCTTTTAGCATAAATGGATTTATATTTAATGAAGTTTGTTGGTTTTGGTTCAGATGGTGCATCTTCCATGAGGGGTATTCATGAAGGTTTATCTCTTAAGATTCGTATGCTCCTCATTTATTAGTTATCCATTGCATAGCTCACAGGGAAGCATTAACAACTAATGAGGCTTCATCTCATTTTCCAGAGTTGCAATATATTAACAAATTTGAAATAAAGTTTATTCATGGCTTGGAAAATCAACTAAAGGACATGGAAAATTGAGAGAGCTAATGTATACATTTCAAATCACTAAGTTATTGGTCTTAAAAATTCATCAAATTAGGCGGCTCTATAGAGGAAAGGTCATGGAAAGACTTGTTAAACTCATGCATTATTTGTTAGGATTGGGAGTTAGGGGAGAAAAAAATGTATGAGTTGGCAACAATATTTCAAGTGCAAATTTGCATCCATATACTTGCAGACATGCTCGTTGAATTAAATAAGTTGAATCAAAAGTTCGAAGAGGATCATGTTGATATTACATATATTGACACTACTTTAGATGTTTCTATTAGCATGCTTCATAAAAAAAAATTGGTGTAGATGCAATGCAGATGCCTTATTTTTTAGTTAAAGCATAAAGATGAACCCTTGAATTTGTAGATAGCACAGGTATGGTACATTTACATCCATTGAGGTTTGAAAGCTTTCCAAAGATGAAAATATCTAGGCTACTATATGATTGTATTCTTTTAATCAAATATTTTATTGTAAAGGTGATTAAATCTTTAGATAGGAGATTCATAGATTTACATGTATTTAATGTGGCTAAGTTTTTCACTTCTCAACATTATTATGAAGAAGTGAATGATATAGAATTTCCAACAAAAAGATAGTTGAAATGTTTATGTGAAAAATTTTAGCGTTGGGGAATCATCTATTGTGGATACTGTTAGATGTTTGGGTGAAATGAATGAATTTATTTGTGCTATTTGTAAATCATACCCTAAAAAGCATATGTATGGTGTGAGTGTTGAGAATGCAACAAGATGATGGAGCTTAGTGGAAAGAAGTCGCCTTCACTAAGTGGGCCTGCAGGCTATTTTTTGGTGCAAAGTCTATTTATAGACTATGTCTATTTTTAGACATATGGATCATGGTCTATGAGTTGCAGGATGCCATTTGTGGATGATTGGTCATGTTGGTAAAAACAAATGGACTTCTATTTTTAGACATATGGGTGGATTCTATTTTTAGACTGCCAGGCTAAAAATAGAACAGTCGAATATTATTAGGTCATAATAATATTTGGACTATAAACATTATCTTATCCTCTTGGAGCACTTCAGTTTGAGCTATAGATGTGGCACATGAAGCTGTCAGAAGGAAATACGCTTTTCTTGTGGGTCAGTTGAGCTATTGCATGGTGGACTTCAGTTAGAACTCATGTGGTTGAGTTTGGTGGAGTTGATTGAGGAGTTGATGGAGTTGTGTTCAGTTTGACTTGATTAAACTAGTTGTATTTAGTCTAACTGCAAATACACTAGTGATGAGTGATGTGAATTAACTGTTAATTAATTCACTAATTATTAACTCATAAAGCAACTAAAGAATACATCAGTTAACTCAGTGCACGGACAGTTCAGTGGAGACAGGTGTTAGAGGTTGAGATTGCTATCAGTTGTGACTATAGTTGTGCATAAGATTTTGCACATGCATGGATTGAGTAATGCCAATGAGGATTGTGTGGTTCAGCCAAGGAAAAGAAGAGTTTGGATCAGCCATTCATCATTATTCTCATGCAGGATTGCGCAGTGGAGGCAGGCAAACAGTGGAGGAGATTTGAGGCATCAGATCTGAGCTAGTTTGTGTGTAACAGGTGGAGATAGTACTGAGTACTTGTGAGGAGTATTGTACTATGTATTGTTACATGTTCTCAATCATTATAATATACAGATACTGTGGGGTTTTCAACTGTATGCTTTCCCCGGGTTACATACTGTGTTAAGGTGTGCATGCAATTGATGTTTCATTATTTTTAATTCCGCAAAATTGATGATCAACATAAAAGAGGTTATGTATTATGCATGTATTCCGCAATAATGTATAATCGGGATAATCTCTGTGAATAAGTGTCATATTATTCAAAATTTCTACATGGTATCAGAGCAGTTTATCATCAGATCTATTATTCAGAAAGTGTTTACAGTTTATTTCTTCAGGCAGAGTCTGTAATCGGGCCAGGTAGCCTCTGGATTCATCCTTCCTTTGGAAGGTGGGATATCTGGTAAAAGCCCATACAGTCAATCTCTGTACGAGAAATGCTTTGTTCTCACGAATTTTAGATCAGAAGCGGTTGAGTTTTGAGCTGGTGGAATTCGAATTTGCATCAGTGTTTTCTTGGTGTCAAAGTTGAAATGTCTTTCAACGGATTGCGATTGGAGTATGCGTTTGAGGGCAGATCGAATTATATTGCATGGAAAGACAGTATGGAGGCGGTGTTAGATGAAAATGGGTTGAAGGAGTTCATAGAGGCTGAGGTCCCAAAGCCTACTGATACTGCTCAAGTTGATGCTTGGAAAAAGAAGACAGCAAAGTGTTGAAGGATTCTGTTGGAGGGCGTGAAGAATCACATTGTGTCCAGCCTGCACAGAAAGGCTTCTCCATACTTGATGTGGAAAGCGTTGAAAAATCTATTCCAAAACAAGAGCGATCAGAGGAAGTTGGCGCTCAAGGATAAACTCGGAAACATTAAGTGCGAGAAGGGAGACAGTATGCCCAAGTATCTCACAAAGTTCACTCAATGCCGGGATGAGCTGGGAAGTGTGGGGGTGACTGTCGATGATGAGGACTTGGTGAGCTTGGCTCTCCTTGGTCTTCCGAAGAGTTGGCATTCCTATCAGGACTCTGTCAATGGTCGGGAGAAATTGCCAGGATGGGAGAGACTTTGGTCAGATCTTGTGTAGGAGGAGATCAGGCGGAATACCAGGGACGGATCTTCATCAAAGGCAACTGATGAAGAAAATTGTGCTTTGGCTGCCAAAGCAAAGAAGGGGAAGAACAAGAAAGCTTCTCATTCTGGTGCGAAAGGCAAGAAGTAGGACATGTCCAAGGTGAAGTGCTTTCACTGTCACCAGCACGGACATTATGCCACAAATTATCCGCAGAAGAAGAAAAATAAGCAAGCTGCTGGATCTGCAGCGGGAGAGGCCTTAGCCTCGCAGTTTGAGCTTGATTTTTCATTGATCGCATGCTTGGTATCAAGTGTGATGGGATCGGTATGGTTCTTGGATAGTGGTGCGTCTTTTCACATGACAGGAGATCGAGATTTGTTTTCTGATCTGAAGGAGAAAGATCTTGGAGTGCACATCGAGATGGGCGATGATGGTAGATACAGTGCGACCGGTATCGATACCATTTCCTTTGAGAGGGAGTCTGGTAAACCCTTCGTATTGAAGGATGTGATGCATGTTCTAGGATTGAAGAAGAATCTTATCTCTGTGGCGACGATAGAAGACAAGGGATATGATGTTGTTTTCAGTGAGGGAAAGGCTTTCCTGCGCAGTAAGACAACTGGAGAAACCTAGAAGATAGGGGTTCGAGTCAAGAACCTTTATCAGTTTCATGTAGATGGCTGCGCAGCAATGGCATGCAAGGTAGAAGGATTGGTGAGCCGGGATGATGGTGAGCTGTGGCACAGGAGATTGGTTCACCTTCACCATGGAGCCTTGAAGATACTGCAGCAAGAAGTGTACTTTGGGAAAATTTGTGAAAGCCACCTTTCACGAGAAGAATAGTCACGCCATGACGATCCTTGAGAGAATTCACACAGACGTGTGTGGACCTTTCTCAGTAGCTTTGACAGCAAATCACAAGTATTATGTGATCTTTGTTGATGATTTCTCTCGAAAGTGCTGGATCTTCTTCATGCAGAAGAAGAGCGAGACATACTCAAAGTTCTGTGAGTTCAAAGCATTGGTCGAGAAGGAGTCAGGGAAGAAGGTGAAGGCTCTTAGTAGCGACAATGGTGATGAACTCATCTCAGGCGAGTTCAAGGACTTCTGCAGTGCAGAAGGGATTCGTAGAGAGCTCATAGCTCCCCATAACCCACAACAGAACGAGGTTGTTGAGCAGAAGAACAGAATGATCGTGGGTGCTGCACGGGCGATGTTGCATGATCAGGGCCTACCCCTTCACTTGTGGGCGGAAGCATGCAATACTGCAGTATATGTGCAGAACTGTTGTCCTCACAGGATACTTGGCATGAGTACACCCGAGGAGGCTTATTCTGGTAAGAAGCCTGATATTTCTCATTTGAGGATTTTTGGTTCTAACGTTTACATGCATGTGACGAAGGATGCCAGGAAGAAGCTAGAGCCGACCGCAGAGGTTGGGATATTTGTGGGGTACACTGATACGCCCCACAACTATCGTGTTTATTTTCCAGACAGTCGCAAGACTGTTGTGCGACGGGATATAAAATTTCAAGAGGAGAAAGCCATGAAGTGTTCGCTTGAGAGGGAGCCACACTTACATGCAGATGAGGAGCTATTAGTTCCTAAGGATGAGCTCCAGGACGTGGATCAGCCACAGGATGAAGTTCATGGAGTGGAAGAGACCACTCATGCAGCGCCAACCATCAAAGGGCGAAAGCGCATTACAGAAGCTGAGCGACTAGCTCAAGATGCAGAGAAGGTTGTAGGACCACCTACAGCTCAACGTAGATAGAGACAGTCACCTGATCGGTACACTGGATACATGGATCTTGTGAGCAAATGTGTTGTGACTAGCCATCCTCTTTCGAGGAAGTGGTGGAGGATCCCACATGGGTAGATGCCATGGTGGAAGAGTATGATTCGATTGTCAGAAACAGTGCATGGGAGATTGTCCCAAGACCGGAAGGGAAATCAATGGTGGGTTCGAGATGGATCTACAAAGTGAAACAGGCAGCTGACGGGAGTGTGGAGAAGTACAAGGCAAGATTTGTTGCCCGAGGCTTCTCACAGATAGAGGGGATCGATTATGAGGATACCTTTGCACCTGTCGCAAGGTATTCTTCGATACGGATGATTCTTGCTCTCTCAGCACAGGTGGGGTGGCACATTCATCAGATGGATGTGAAGACTGCATTCCTCAATGAAGTCATTGAGGAGGAGGTGTACATAGAGCAGCCCGAAGGTTTTGAGATCTTCAGCAGCGAGTCACATGTGTGCAGGCTCAAGAGAGCGTTGTATGGGTTGAAACAAGTACCACGTGCTTGGTACACACGGATAGACAGTTATTTCACCGGACTTGGATTCTCCAAGAGTGACGCAGATCCTAACCTATACCAGATTGTGGTGGAGGGTAAGTTTCTTATCATTGTACTTTATGTAGATGATTTGATTCTAACAGGTGATGAGCTATTGATACTTTCATGCAAGGATGATCTTGCTAAGGAGTTTGAGATGAAGGACTTGAGCCTCCTTCATTATTTCCTAGGATTGGAAATTTGGCAGCGCAGTGATGGACTATTTTTTTCTCAGGGTAAGTATGCTCGGGAGAAACTGGAGAAGTTCAACATGCATGGCTGCAAGCCTGTTGATACTCCTCTTCCTAGAGGTTGGAGGAAGGAGGATGTTACTTCAACAGAAGTAGTGGATGCCACTGTTTATCGACAGTTGGTGGGGTTGCTTATGTATCTGGTCAATACACGACCCGATATATGCTATGTTGTTAACCAGCTTTCACAAGCTATGGTTAAGCCAACCAAGCTCTTCTGGAAGGCAGGCAAGCATGTATTGTGTTATCTTAGAGGCACATCGGGCTATGGATTGTGGTATAAACAGGAGGATGAGGTGAAGCTATGTGGCTTCACGGATGTAGATTGGGTAGGGAGCCCAACGGACAGAAAGAGCACATCTGGAGGGATTTTCAGTATCGGGTCGACAACAGTTTCTTGGTACAACAGGAAGCAGAGATCCGTGGCACTCAGTTCAGCAGAGGTCGAGTATATGGTAGCAAGTTTGGCTGCATGCGAGGCTATATGGATGAGGAAGATCCTGGTCGGGTTGTTCGGTTCATACTTGGAGCCTACAGTGATTTATTGTGATAACCAGAGTTGCATTAAACTCTCGGCTAATCCAATATTTCATGATAGATCTAAGCACATTGACATCAGGTACCATCATATCAGAGATTGTGTGCAGCGGAGAATCATGTTACTTTCATACATTCCAACAGAGGATCAGGATGTTGATATCTTGACGAAGGCGCTCACCAGGAGCAAATTCGAATACCACCGAGGCAAGATAGGGGTTGCTGATAATCCATATCTTGTTGAGAGGGAGTGTTGAGAATGCAACAAGATGATGGAGCTTAGTGGAAAGAAGTCACCTTCACTAAGTGGGCTCGCAGGCTATTTTGGCGCAAAGTCTATTTTTAGACTATGTCTATTTTTAGACATATGGATCATGGTCTATGAGTTGCGGGATGCTATTTGTGGATGATTGGTCATGTTGGTAAAAATAGATGGACTTCTATTTTTAGACATATGGGCGGATTCTATTTTTAGACTGCCAGGCTAAAAATAGAATAGTCGAATATTATTAGCTCATAATAATATTTGGACTATAAACATTATCTTATCCTCTTGGAGCACTTCAGTTTGAGCTACAGATGTGGCACATGCAACTGTCAGAAGGAAATACGCTTTTCTTTTGGGTTAGTTGAGCTATTGCATGGGGGACTTCAGTTAGAACTCATGTGGTTGAGTTTGGTGGAGTTGATTGAGGAGTTGATGGAGTTGTGTTCAGTTTGACTTGGTTAAACTAGTTGTATTTAGTCTAACTGCAAATACACTGTTGATGAGTAATGTGAATTAATTGTTAATTAATTCACTAATTATTAACTCATAAAGCAACTAAAGAATACATCAGTTAACTCAGTGCATGGACAGTTCAGTGGAGATTGGTGTTAGAGGTTGAGATTGCTATCAGTTGTGACTATAGTTGTGCATGAGATTTTTCACATGCATGGATTGAGTAACGCCAATGAGGATTGCGTGGTTCAACCAAGGAAAAGACGAGTTTGGATCAACCATTCATAATTATTCTCATGTAGGATTGCGCAGTGGAGGCAGGCAAACAGTGGAGGAGATTTGAGGCATCAGATCTGAGCTAGTTTGTGTGTAACAGGTGGAGATAGTACTGAGTACTTGTGAGGAGTATTGTACTATGTATTGTTACATGTTCTCAATCATTATAATATACAGATAGTGTGGGGTTTTCAGCTGTATGCTTTCCCCGGGTTACATACTGTGTTAATGTGTGCATGCGATTGATGTTTCATCATTTTTAATTCCGCAAAATTGATGATCAAAGTAGAGGAGGTTATGTATTATGCATGTATTCCGCAATAGTGTATAATCGGGATAATCTCTGTGAATAAGTGTCATATTATTCAAAATTTCTACAGTGAGTCCTATGTGGAGATGAACATGAATGGTTTGAAGACTTTCCATATTTTATGCAATTATGGCAAGCTATTTTTGGTATCCCAACAACCACATCAGTGTGTGAAAGAGGCTTCTGAAAATCAAATAGGATAAAAAAATGATGACAGATAAAGACTTTCATTGGAGACACTAGATATGTTAATGTTTCTATCTCTAAGTGCACATCATGCTCTAAATGAGGCAAATTAGAATGCTACTTATGATGTATGGAAATAAATGAAAATAAGAAATCCATTTCCATTGGGAAAATATATTTATATTTTCAATTATGTAAGTCCAAATACTTTTGAAGATCATCGAATGAATAGAAAAAATATATTTTTACCTTTTTTTAATGGAAGTTGAGAATTTTTTTTGTTTATTTACTAGTTGTATTGAGATTTTATAGTGTTTTATTGAAGCTAATCTTTAAATTTTTAAGATTTAGGATGACATTGTTTCATTATGAAATTTTTTTGAGGGGTTTATTTATTATATTCTTTTCAGTAGAAGTGAATTTTTTTTAAAACCTTTCATCCTTGAAAGGTTAGATGAATATATGCCCTTCCATAAGAAATTAAGAGAAGACCTTCAAATTTGATCACTGCTTGGCACCCAACTCTATTTTTGTGTCTCGAGAAAGAAAGGGCAGGTCTTCTCAAGGAGAGGACGAAGCTATAGGGCAAGCACAGTAATAGTAGTTCCTTTCAAGAAAGGAGCTTCAATTTCTCTACTTTGTGAAGATATCCTCGCTCAACCATTAATGTGGGATCAAGTTGTCTCTTCCCTCTTTCGAGAATGGTACTTGTTTTTATAAAGGGTAACATATTTTCGTTAATCCCTTTTCATATTTTCTTTTATGAGGGCTCGAAGGAATGGTTTGAAGCTGTAAAACAAGTTGAACCAACAAGTAATAGTTTTGACCAAGCTAAACCTACAAGCAATAGTTTCGAATGGATGGAGTTTGTTGCAAAGCTAGTAGCAACCGGACCAACAACCACTACTAGCAAGTAAGCCAGCTACCTTGATGCATCAAGCTACATAGAAACCACTGCATAATGGTAGTCTTCATTTGTATTTGGCTTCTAAACTATAGCTGCAGGGGGAACTCGATTAAATGTTTGTGCCTATGCTATAATAGGTTGTTCTAGATAAACTGATGAAACAACTGGCACTTAATCTGTGATGCCTTGGCTTCCCTCGCCACTTGCATACTCTCATCACTTGCCATTAAGCTTTTACTTTCCACTTGCTAATTCTCATTACTCGCCACTTGCAAATTCGTACTTGCCACTTGTTTACTTACAGAATGAGATATAGATATATATCTTTATCTTACACGATGATATATATTTAAACATTAAATGCTTGAAAATTAATGTTTGCATTAGTTTACTAGCAGTTTACGAGTGTCGAAATGCGAAGCAAATTTATAAATATAACCTATGGTTTTGCTTCTTTGCCTCAGGAAAAAGCCAAATAAGATAGAAAAATAAATTAGATCTAAAAACTTTGTTTATTAGTGACGGTTGGTGATAATAAGCACCTGAATTAATACTAAGTCTTGTCATTTCGATTACTATAATCCCGACCTTGCACCGGGACTAATAATATATGGTGTATCAAGTTTAAATAGTACATAAAGGCCAATCTATACTTGTTATGCACTTATGGTGTGGGTATTTTTAATATTGCCTCCCCTTTATTGTTGTGATTTATTAGATGTTTGGAGCCCAACAAGAATTGACCATTGATGTTCCTCAACCTAATAATTTTGTTTAGTAATTATTGTGGTTGTTTTATTTTTTTTAATATATGATTATGTGAGTTTTTATTTTTAATTATATTAAGGAAGTTATATAAATTAAATGATTAATAAATATGGATACATTTTTTACTATTTAAAATTTAAAATGATAAAAATTATTATTATTATTATTATTATTATTATTATGATTATTATTATAATATGTATGTTTACTTTCGAATAAATTTTCATAATTTTAATTCAATTTTTAAATAGAGGGTAGAGATTTAAATTTTATAGAATATTTTAAAATATTCTTAATGATATATAGAAATTAAAAGCTAAAATTTATTTCCAAAGTAATTATGTCTTTTTAATTAAAATCATTAACTAAAATTAGTGCCATATAAGCAAGTATCATATGAAATGACCTATGGTTTTTTGGGTATGTAGTATTGATAATGGTTTTTTTTTGGCCATGTGGTCCATGGTATTATAACAAAACCTATTTATAGGGGTGAATATGCATTGTTAAGGATCTGTATGTATATATGTTTAATTTATATAATAATTTTTTTTTATCAATAACAATAATTATTATAATAATAATAAAGCTATAATTTAGTTATTTTTTCTAATATTTTTTAATTTTAGAAATTTGAGATGTATGATGAAGTAGGTATTTTAATGCATATTTTGATTGATGTCTAGCATTTACCAGCCATTTAATTTATATGGCTCTAGTTATAAAAATAATTAATGTATGAGTTTAACATATAAACATTTAAAAAAAATGTAACAATATTATTAATCATAAAAATTCACCTCACTTTACTATAGAGATTTTTTAATCCAGAAATAGGTTTTGATACAATACAATGGGCTAATACTATGGCTTATTAATATCACATGCCCAAAAAACAATAATTCACGTTCATATGATTTCTTTTAATCAATTAATTTAATTAAAATGGCAAAAATGACATAACTATTTTTTAGATAAATATCCATTTGTAGCTCCTCTTAAGAGTATTTTAGAATCTATGGTCAAGGTTAAATTCTTTCCATCCACCTAATAATCATTGACGATCAAATTAAAATTATGAAAACTCTTTCCAAAATAAATACATCTATCCACATAATTATAATTTTTATTTTTTTATTTAATAAAAAATATAAAATGGAAGAAAAAGTGATAAATGATAAAACAATGTACTTTTATAATTTTTTTATATGAAATATGAATTTTTATATTTTAGTTTTATTAAAATAATTTTAAATTGTAAAATTAATTATCATAATTTATAATAAAAGTAATATTAAATTAATTAAAAAATAGTTATTAAATTATCAATATGGGTTTTAAAATAAATAATATATATTTTGAAAACAATAATAAACTTTATATAAACAATATATAAATTTAAATAACCAATATTAAATTTGTAAGAGCAAACAACGCACAACTGAAATTAAATAAGCATACACAACACACACAACTATAAAAACACAAAGATTTTAACGTGGTTCACCCAACCAATCTGGGCTACATCCACCAAAACAGAGGCATCGACAATCTTATTATTCAACAGGAGATTACAACAACATAATTCCTCACACCCTCTCAGCTCACATATTCTCTACGGGCTTACATTTTATAGCTGGGAGAAGAAAACTGAATCATAAATTCTCTCACAACAAATATAGGATGCAATAACTCCTCCTCAGGAATAAATGGAGCTAATTTAGCAACAAATCCTATTGTTGTCACATTCATGAGATTTTTTCCAAATTTAATTAACAGAAAATCTCAACAATCTCCACCTTGACAACAATTAGCCTGATACCCTGTTCTATTATTATTTTATCTTTTTTGCAAGCCAAGAGAAGCCAGACACCAACGTAGCTTCTCTAACAAAATTGGTTTCGTGAACATGTCTGCACAGTTTTCCTTTGTATGTACTTTTTCAAGAGAGACGCCCCTTTCAGTGATAACCTGTCTTACAAAATGGTACTTGATAGGTATATGCTTTGATTTACTATGATAGGCCGGATTTTTAGCCAAATGAATTGCACTTTGACTATCACAAAATAACTTGATGTTGTCCTATAACCTACCAAACTCACCAAACAAACCTTTCAACCAAATCGCTTCTTTGCAAGCATGTGAAGCAGCTATGTATTCTGCTTCAGTAGTGGATAAAGCAACAATGTTCTGTAGCTTTGACATCCAGCTAATAGCTCCACCTGCAAAAGTAAAGACATACCCTGATGTTGACCTTCTCTTATCCAAATCACCTGCAAAATCGGAATTTCTTTTCCTGGATTTGCCATATACCTGCTGACAACCCCAACTGCATGTGAAATATCTGGTCGAGTACAAACCATCACATACATCAAACAACCTACTACATTGGCATATGGAATTCGAGACATATATTCCTTTTCTTCATTTGTATTAGGACATAAACTTGAAGAAATCTTAAAATGGGATCCCACAATCTGTATCCCTTAGTCCCATCACCATATCCAACAAAGATATATCTTTTTGATTTAGGATCTAATTTAGAACGCCGATTTTTCAGAACTAGAGCATATGCATCACAAGCAAAAACTTTCAGTTTAGAATAACCACAAGCATGACCTTTCCATACCTCTTGAGGAATTTTGCATCCTATTGTAGTTGATGGTGATCGATTTATCAAATAACAAGCTATAGAAACCGCTCTGTCCACAATTCTTTCTGCAAATTGGCGTTACTAAGCATACTTCTTACTCTCTCTAAAAGAGTCATGTTCATGCTTTCAACAACTCCATTTTGCTGAGGAGTATATACAGTGGTTTTATGTTTTTCGATCCTAGTGTCCTTGCAATAATTATCAAATTCCTTTGAAGTAAACTCACCACCATTGTCAGTTCTTACACATTTAATGGTTCTTCTATTGATGTTTTCAACTAATGCTCTAAACTGTTTGAAAACTATGAATACATCAGACTTCTTCTTTAACATGTAGACCCACACTTTTCTAGAAAAATCATCAACACAAGATACAAAATATGACGATCCTCCATATGAGGTTGTAGGAGATGGACCCCAAACATCAAAATGGATATAATCAAGGATTCTCTTACTAGTATGTTTTCCAGTTTTAAACTTCTGCTTGCCTTGTTTCCCAAATAGACAATGTTTGCAGAAATCTAACTTAACAGACTTTAAATTAGGAAGCAACTTACGATCATATAAAATCTTTAAACCTCTTTCGCTCATATGGCCCAACCTTTGATGCCATAAATGAATAGAATTACTGTCATTTTCAGATATTGTAGAAACATGATCTGACTCTGTTCTTCCTTCTAACTGAAAAAGATTTCCAACCTTCTTTGCTTTCATTACTAGTAAAATTCCTTTATAAACTTTCATTACTCCACCTTGAATAAAAGTTTTATATCCATTAGTGTCTAGTACTCCTAGTGAAATGAGGTTTTTTCTTAGTTCAGGTACATGTTTTACATTAGTTAGAATTTTATTTGTCCCATCAAACATTTTAAGCTGGATGCTTCCAATTCCCACAATGTTACATGTGACATCATTTCCCATGTAAACTACTCCATCATTGATTGATTTATAAGTTTTAAACCATTCTCTATGAATGCACATGTGATTTGATGCACCAGAATCTAACAGCCAATGTTGATCATGATTAGACAAACTAACTGATAACACTTCATCACTCATACCTGAAATGGATGCCAAACCTGTATCTGTCATGTTTGCTTCTTTCTTCTCTGTCGAAGAGTCTTCTTTGGATGTTTGCTGTCTCTTCCAACAGTCCTTCTTCAAATGTCCCGATTTGCCACAAAACCAGCACTTTACCTTAATCTTCTTCCCTTTTGATTTTGAATGCGAGTTGTTGTGCTTACTGAAGCGTCTTTCTTTAGAACGACCTCTGACCATCATTGCTTCTGATGTAGAGGTTTCTGAATTTGACCTCTTCCTTGTTTCTTTGGACAACAAAGCTCCAATAACATCATCAAATTCAAGGTTTTCTTATGAACTAAGACTTATAGAAGTAACAAAATGATCCCATGACTCGGGCAACGAGCATAATAAAGTTATAGCTTGATCTTCTGATTCAAATTTTACTTCTATACTTTCTAACTACACCAGGAGAGTATTAAAGGTATTCAAATGATCAATAATGGATGTACCTTCCTCCATGCACAAACTGTACAATTGTCGCTTCAGAAGAATCTTATTGGTTAAGGATTTTTTCATGTACAGCTTTTCAAGCTTTGTCCACAAACCAGCAACAGTTTTTTCTGACACGATGTTAAACAAAACATCATCCGCCAAACACAGTCGAATGCCGCTCAGTGCTCTTTCATCCAGGTCACTCCATTCATCATCTGTCATGGTGTGTAAGGTTGTTTAGCTTTTCCCAACAAGGCCTTCACCACGCCTTGTTGCACGAGTAGATCATACATCTTCACTTTCCAGATCTCGAAGTTGTTTTTGCCATTGAACTTCTCGATCTCAAATCGAGCACTTTGAGTTTTTGCCATGTTGTGTCACACAAAATCTCCAACTGCAACTGGCTCGTAGTCCACCGCACCGTTCAATGCTGCCTAGCTCGCAGTCCACCGCACTGTTCAACACTGCCTAGCTCGCAGTCCTCCGCCTGTTCAACATTGCCTTGCTCGCAGTAGTAACCGTCTTAAACACAGAAAAAATGGTCCACGGCCACTAGTGTCATTTAAACAACCAATCACCAGTCTAAACGTAGCCCACGACACTATGTAGTGCACTGATCCAGAGTCACCGCCGGCGTCTCTGTGACACGCGGCAGACTTGGCCTCTCTTGGTCTCTGTCACACGCAGTAGACTTGGTCTCTGTCACACGTACCAGCTCAACAACATGCTCTGATACCAATTGTAAGAGCAAACAACGCACAACGGAAATTAAATAAGCATACATAGCACACACAACCATAAAAACACAAAGATTTTAACGTGGTTCACCCAACCAATCTGGGCTACATCCACCAAACAGAGGCATCGACAATCTTATTATTCAACAGGAGATTACAACAACATAATTCCTCACACCCTCTCAGCTCAAATATCCTTTACGGGCTTACATTTTATAGCTGGGAGTAGAAAACTGAACCATAAATTCTCTTACAACAAATATAGGATGCAATAACTCCTCCTCAGGAATAAATGGAGCTAATTTAGCAACAAACCCTATTATTGTCACATTCATGAGATTTTTTCCAAATTTAATTAACAGAAAATCTCAACAAAATTTAAATGTTTATAAATTTAATTATGTATATAAAATTTACTATTTAGTCCCAGCATGGATATTGATTCCATTTTTAAAAAGTTTCACTGCAATCGAGTCTACCTCACGATAAGTTTAGCTGATGAAAGGGATAAATTGGTACCATTTTGACTATGCAACGTAGTTATTCTATATATTTTGATGATGATGATAAGATAGGGATAATGTTTATGTAACGCAGTTATTCTTTATATTTTGATGATGATAAGATATGGATAATGTTTATTTTGAGATTGATAAGATATGGATAATATTTATGCAGTAAGAAATAATTTAAAAACTACACCAATTATTTATATCTGTCTGATTTATATTGGTTGATTTTAAAATGATAAGATTTGAGAAATCATTGCCTAACGAATTAATTCCTATTTTAACATATTCGAGATATAATCTCAACAACAATATGTTCAGATAATGTTTCAATCATGCTCCCATATCTCCACAGCCTTCAACTACTTATAACCTATTGTGTCTCCAGGCCCTACGCATTTTTCAAGGGTGGTGAACAAGGACTGAGAATTAGGTTTAGGAGATAGTAGTAGAAGAGAAAGTGGAGCGATCATGTTGAATAAGATGTGGGATGACAGTGTTGGCGGTCCGCAGCCAGACCGCGGCCTCAACAGTTTTCGCAACAACTCAGGTAACCAGAGAAATCACATCATCAAAGTTTAGTTTTGTTCACCACTTGTGAGTTATTTATTTTGGTTCACTTTTCATGAATCACATTAAATTAAATTCAAAAGATAAAATTTTATTGGTGTGATTTTTATTGAATTTTTTTTTTTATAATATAGATTACTAAAACTTAAATTTAATTAAGATTAAATAATTTTATTAAAAATAGAAATAACATTATTGTTTTCCTACTTTATAGTTAATCTCTAAATATTTCTTTTTTCAGAAAGAAAAAACTTTATGATTTATATTAAGAGAATATAACAAAATGGCTTAACCGCAGATGTTCAGAAATCAGATACTGTCATAAGATCATAGGATCAAAACGGCATAGATGACTAAAAAAACAAAGCATTAAGTCCATAGCGCCACATGATCTCCAAGGGAGATATCCCACAAAAGCATGATAAAAACAGATCTAGATACAACAAAATACATATGATGCCAAGACAGAAATTAATCCACAGAAGACATATAGCCAAAATATTTCACACATTTAATAAATAAGAGTTAAATCAAATATTTCAGAAATTTGATAAATAAGAGCACTATCTTGAAGTCAAACTATTAACTTTAAGCAATCTGTCAAATTTAAAAAATATTGGTAATCAAGATAAAAATACCATTTGGTGATTGTTGGTAGCAACAAAAATATATAATTATTGGGTGTCGTGATCACATGCAGCAGGAAAAATGCAGGTGACATCCCTAGATGTTGACGAGATGAGTGGAAAAGCAGGGAGTGAGGGAAATCGCCCTATTGGTAAGCCGCCAAATTTCTATCAACGGTCGCTATCCATGGAAAGTAACACATCTACTACCTCGCCATCTTCACCAACTGCACCTTCTTCGTCATCCCCTTCCTGTGAGTCTTTCCCACATTAACGTTTTGATCGTTTGTTTCTGAGTTTTAATAACTTTGTATGTACCTTTCTGTGCAATTTTTTTTTTTTTAATTTATTGGGTTTTTGTAGAGGTATTTTTTAAATCGGAATTTTTAGTCCAAGTGGATTAAGAATTTTGGGAATATTTTGAAATTTGATAAAGATCCGAGAGATTATTTATCTGAACTTACCATGTCCATACAGTTTTAAAATATTCTGAAAATTAGAGATAAAGATATCCCATAAAAACCAGATGATAAAATGATGTATGGGGTATAACTGAAATGTACAGCTACTCCCAGAGATCAGGAGAACATATGGAGAAGCGTGTTCCATCCAGGGAGTAACAGCAATACAAAGTCAATTGGGTCTGAAAAATTCGACAAACCAGAACCAAAAAGTCCTACTGTTTATGATTGGTATTACTTCTGTTTTGTAGATTGCAATTTTCAGAATATTTTAGAGATTTGACTAACAGGAGTTAAGTAGTTAATAGTTAATTTGACTTTAAAGAGTTCTTCAGATTTCCAAAATATTCTGGAAACTACCCTCTCATACTTCAGAATTAAAGTATGGCTTATTTCACTTATACATAAAATATACTTCATAATTGGCTTGGTTAAATTTAATTTTTAATTCTGTTTCTGTTTTTTGGATGGCAAACAGGCTCTACCGTGAAGATACAAAAAATAAATGGCGCTAAGGACCTGCTGCTGTCACTACTATCTCCAATCCTTGAATCAATATATGATATATACAGTGTCCATATATGTATATGATATATACAGTGTCTATATATGTAGAGTCCAAATGTACGGTATGCTTGTGCAGTTGTGAATAATATCTTCAGTGTGGCATTGTAATTAGTAGCTATTTGCAATAATTGCTTCCGTTGTAAATATTAGTTATTTGCAATAATTGCTTCAGTGTGATATTGTATTGTAAATACAGTACAAAACTCAGTTGAGTTGCAGTTGCTATCTTGGTTTTATATATATCTAAAATTTTGTGAATGGATTTTATACCTACATAAAATTACGTGTTGTTTTCTCGTCAATATATTGTCTGACTATGTCAAATTATTGGTGGAAGCTTTTGTATAATTTGTTGTATTTGCTCTTTGTGGAAGACGATCTTCGTATGTATCTAAATCTTTATATTTTCTTAATATAAATCTATAATAATTTTCTCTCTGAAAAAAAAATATTAATTGAAATTTGTGTGGAAGCGTAGAGAAGAAGAGTGTGAATGGAAATGAGTAAAGTAGAAAAAACTAAAACATGTCTCATGTGATGCTTACAACGATAAGAAATAGCATTGTCTTTCGTTCAAGCAATGCGTTCACTGCACCTTGTAAAAACGATAACCATAATTTGTATCCTAACATATAAATAATTTTGTTGAACATATTCTCTTGAGCATGTGAATTGAATTAAATATAATTTGTAAATTTAATTAACGTTAGGCATAGGGTAGGCTAAGTTGATTAGTATATTTTGTTTTGAATTATATATTGTTTTATAATTTCTTATCAATTTTTGCAAGTAAGTAGATGTATTTTTATTTTATTGTATTTTATAGATAAAATTTAATAAATATAATGAAAGCGTGAATTTTGATTTTATAAGATGATTTTTTTTTATATATATTTATTAAACTTTATATTTATATTTAAATAAAATGATGAAAGCCTATTTATTATTATCAATTTTGTTTTTGTTGACTTCTTAAAAAAAATTAAGTTTATGAGGCTAAGCCCTATTGATGTCTATGAATTAAAAAAAAATCAATGGAACTCAAAGAAATTATTACATAGTTAAACAAATATGGAAGCATAGTGTATTGGATTGGAGGGATGTATTGTTATAAATATTGGAAATCCAAGCACCATATTTACATTGAGAATTCCATAGTCATTGCTAGGATTGATCACTCTCACCATATGCAACTTAGAGAGGCTATTGAGATTGAGAAGCATGCATTCAATCACAAGAGGGACGACTGTTCGAAATTAAGTAGAAGTTGGATTCTGGCCCTTTCCTCTTGATCCTGTGCTCCCTCTTTTTTTCTTTCTTTTTATAAGCTTGGTCGTTTCTTTTCGTAAATAAGGTAGGTTACATCCATATATCCATAAACCAGGTCTATTGGCCACCTATCTGTAAAATAAGCCATCCATAAACACAAAGATAGAAGTTTGTCTAGCCATGCCATATACACCTGAGAGCCTTTGTACTTCTTATGCGCTAGATAATTGTAAACATAGCTGCTAATAAGTCTATAACTATATAAAAACATTCAAAAAAAGATTGGGGGTGCATTGTCACCATTCATCATAAGTAGAGTCAACTGAAGTGGGGTCCTTCACTATAGAACCAGGAAGCTCCAAGTGCGGAATGCACAAGATATGTTGCTCGATCCAGCTCAGCCTTCCACTCTACTCCTACAACTAAAACTGGATTTTTTGCAATTCCTTCATAAACTCTGACTTCTCTGAATTTCCTCGAGGGCCTGCACACTGGTTTCGAGGGAATTGTTCCATGGCCTTCGCAAGGATACTTTTCATCATCCAAAACAGATGTATAGTCTGCTTATATTGGGTTACTCTCCCTCTCGTATGACTTGGGTCCAGTGCTACCTCCTGCCACTCGTCCAGGTCTAGGTCCAGCTCGAAATTTTCCTCTACCTGGCAGATTTCCTCCTCCCAATCTACAATTAATTGCTTGATCGAGTTAAAGATGCTTGCGTTATAAGTTTGGGCTACTTCATCGATGATACGTGATGCTATCTTGCGCCCACAACCCCTCCCTATCGCCCCACTAGAAGAGTTGGGCAGGCTGCCCAGAGCCGAGGCAACCTTTCTCTACCTCCCACGGTCTCTGTTCCCGCCTCCATTATTTCTTACCCCCTTCGGTCGAGCCATGTTGCTACCTTTGTCTGTCAAATTCTCCTCTCCTCCCTGTTCTTTCAAATTTTCTCTTACCCAGGGCCGCAGGATGGGAACTCGACGCAGCCAATGGTCTCATCCCTCCAACAGACATGCTACAATGTCAAAGGATACCAGACGAGCAAGAGTCTCCTTCCACTGTCTGCTATGGATTGAATACCAACACAGGATTCTTGTGTCCTCAGGATTACCAACCTGCCCATGCCCAATGCAGAGTTTGATTGGACAAAATAGAGCCATACCAACAATCCATATATCATGCATCATATGGTTACAATTACCAGCAAAAAAAAATTAATCAATTGAACGCATTTACTAGGACTGGAGTGGGTTACAAGTTTTTCGTGGGGCTGAGTCCATCTCCCCCCAAACCCTCTGCATAGAAACCCCTTATAGGGTGTTTGGACACTGGAATTTAAACCCAAATTGAGAAGGGTTGATTTCAATTTTACGGCAGAATCCCGAACCCTCCCCCCGTCTCTAAACTGAATGTCACCCACGCCAAGGAGCCCAACCCAGGGAGAATGAAGCCAGAGGCCCAGTCTAACCCGAGGTTTGGTCGACCTGGTTACCCTGCCACCCCCCCGCAAACCACCAGATGGTGTATCTGGGGTGTCTTGAGCCCCTAATTCTGTCATTATTGACTCTGGTTGAAACACCCCCCTGAACTCCGCAAAGCCAACCCTCTGTCCACTCTGCCATCCCCATGGGAGGGTGGCATTCATCATCCCTACTTTCGACTCCTTCAATCATGCATGCCCCCATCCACAACAAGCAAATACCAAATTCTAGAAACACAAGGACAAGCCATACGATTGCCATTGGCCCATCTTGGTGCGAGACGAGGCCGTGCCTCTGACCACTCAAAAACCCATTACCCCACAGTCCCAACACAGATAAGTTCTCAACGGAGGGCTACCTACTCATCTCCATTTTAACTAAATTAGCAAGGTGAAGATTGAATACATACCATAGATCACTCCCAAGGTTTGTAGACGTTGCCTTCCTCTGGCACTAAGAAACCCAGAGGATTTCGATCACCCAGACAATGTTCCACCACCACAAGACCTTTCTCACCCAAACTGCTTGCATAAACTTTCGAATTAAGTCTTTTCCTACTCCTGATGGCCTTATCACCTCACAGCTCGCATACATTAACTCACGCATGTTCGTCGCCACCGCTCCAAGTATTGGTTGCATGCGGAGGGTAGTAGGGACATTACTACTTACCTACATGGTCTCATACATCCCATTATTTCTGGCTCACATCCCGATTGAGGGAATTTCATTTTATTTATTAATTTATAAATAAAAATTACATAAATTCTTAACATAATTTTTATTAATTGTTGTATTTTATTTTAATTCAATTTTAATATAAGTATCATTTTCTTGATTTTAAATAATTGGACTCTTAATATAATTAAAAATAGTAATAATAATTTATTAATAAAAATATTAAAGTTATTCTAATAAAATATCCATCCTTGCTATTTATTTTTTAGGATTGACTGATTTTTTAAGCTTTGTTCTGATGATGAACCACATTAGTTGGTTCAAAATGTCCACCAAATCCTCATGATGTGATTTATCTGAAAGACATTCTCATTAGTAAGTGCATATATGTATATATATATATATATATATATATATATATATATATATATATATATATATATATATATATATAGCTGAATCGGCAACAACGGTGGTATTGTACTTGCGTTACACGGGGTCGAATCCCACCGACTACCACTATAACAGCTAGGAGGAACCGCCCAACTCGCAAGGAACGATCCCTCAGGGTAAAATGAGACATGAACCTGTGACCTGCACAATGGCACGAATGACGTAGCAGACCGTCGCTAACCACGAGACCAAACCCCTGCAGGGGTATTTATTTATATTTAAATAGAGAATTGTTTTATATTAATTTAAACTATGTATTATGTTTCTAAGTGTCGAAAAAATTTATGAACTTTATATATATTTTTATTTTTATAAAAAAGATTATAGTGCTAAGGCTTTATTTACCTAATAAATTTTAGATTTAAATCTATAAATATTATATTCAAGAAATTTCACTAAAAACTGTAGAAGAACAACTTCCATTTTTTTATTGTTTTAAAATTATTAACCTAGTTTTCCAAATTGTTATATAAAAATAAATAAATAAATACAGGAAAAATTATTTCCACCTGGAAAAAAAATTAAACAAAACAAAATAATATTTATAATTAATATAATACAATGGTATGTATCTAATCAAAATTTATTAATTTAAATATTAAATAATTCACAAACAAATTACTTTAAAATGTCCCATTATAAAATGCAGCCATAAAGATTTAAACAAACATTCTAATTAAAACATCAAATAACATAATGCCCAATCACAATCCCCTTCAAAACACCGTATTAAATGCTTCTTGATTAAGTTATTAAGAACTCCTTTATTATTAAAAATATTAATATGAAACGGCTATCTTTAGCTTTTTTAGATTTTAAATTTTCTGGTCAAAATTATCCAACTGCTACTTATGGTAACGAGACCTTCAATCCATCCCTTAGTTCATTATCGTGAACTAAGTAATTGAGAACAATTTGGTTAAAGGAGTAGCCAACGGAAATAGTCCACCGACGAAAATCTTTTCGTCAGCTCGCTCATCGTTGGGGTTCAGGATAATTCAATAAACAGTTGGCATCGAGCTTTTGCTGGCCCTAAATAATGGAGACTATGTTATTGGTTGAGATTAATATTGATTATATAGATTTTGGTGTTTTGTATATTTATAATTTGAATTATGAAAAATTCATAATTCAAATTTATGAATCCAATAAATTGTAAATAAATTTTATTAAAAAAATAAAAAATATTTTCAAAATAAGAAATAAATAACCATAAAAATATTATATTATAAATTTTAATATCAAAAATAAAATGCGATCTTACAAATTTTAGTAAATTATAGCAGGTGTTTGGGCATTATTAGTGAGAGATTTGTGAGTTCTCTAGAGACAGAATCACTCACTAGGAAGCTTTCTACATGATTCAAGAGTCCACATTATCCAAGCAAAACTTTTGGTTGTGAAGTATACTTTTGATGTCTTCCACTAAGGAAAATACATTGTAATTATCCACTTGTTTATCTTTAAAAATCTCTAGAGGCAGAATCCTCACTAGGAAGCTTTCTACATGATCCAAGTAAGGGTCCACATTATCCAAGCAAAACCTTTGGTTATGAAGCATACGTTTGATGTCCTCCAATAAAGAAAATACATTGTAATTATCCGCTTGTTTATCTTTAAAAATTAGACACAACAAAGTAGCCATTTGTTAATGTAAAGCTAGAAAATTCATAAAATGGGGCCACCTTTTCTTGAATCTACCAAAATCAGTAACCCATTTCATATCACCTCACCAACTCAAAATTAGAATGATAAGATCAATTCCCTGCCTCTTTATACTCTATCAATTAAAAAAATTCCTCGCCTCTAAAGAAACAACATAAAAAATAAATAGCAAATCATAGGCAAAAAAAAAACCTTATATACCCGGGCCAAAAAAACCTTATATACCCTATATTACCTCCACCACTCCTATTGTTCATTAGTTGTCTAAAAAGCATGAACATAACTGCAAGGGAACACTGTGAACAAATGCTAAAATAGCTTATGCTTATAAAGCAAGAAAAAGGATAAAACATAAAAAACTTTTTTTAACCCTGAAAACTTTGATACCAGTTATACTCATGGTAAACCATGAATTTGATGATGTCACTGAGACATATTGATTTTTCGAAAACTATGATTGCATTGAATGAGATATGTATACACTTCTATAGGGATTGTGGTTTATGTACATATTATTGTGTAATGACATATGCGCACACTTCTACGTGGATTATGGGTTATGTATTGATTGAGTGTAAAAATTCTTTTTATAACTTGAGTAGATATGCCAAGTTTATAATATTGTGTTTTGCCAGGCAGTTGTTTGAGAAAGGATGACACGACATTTGTGGAAAATTAAATAAAAACGGTACGGTTTAGTAATGGAGAGTAGATTATTATGATGTCCCAACAAATCTATTATTATTAATTAATGTTAGTAATGGAGATTTGATTATAATAACGTGCCAATCAATTTCTTATTACTAATTATAACAGTAATATATATATATATATATAATTTATTTTATTTATAAATTTTGAATTTAAATAAAAAAGAAGTTAATTTATTTTTTTAGAGGAAAAATAGCAATTTTATTTAAATAATAAAATTATATTTTTGAAGACTCTTAAAAGTATTTGATATGAATATCAACTTCAATGTTGATGCACAATGAGACATAAGAATAAATATAAAATTACATAGATTTTCGAGGCTAATTGTGATAACAGTGACTAATTTTCCTTTTTTTCTCTAATTTTCACCACACTTTGATTGAGAGCTACTGCAACTATTTTCGCTTGATTTCCATCTACCTGCAAGGCGAGTTCCTTATCAAAGTTTGAGTTCTCAGATAAATGTGATCTCTTTATGCCTCATGCTTCAGTTTATGTGGATGTTAGCATTGTCTGTTGCTCAACTACTATGATCTTTGTTGATCAAAGTCCCTTCTAACTAGTAGCCACAGTTCTTCACTAATCCCCTCCATCATTATTTGTTTCACTGCAAGGCTAAGTCTATGCGTTTATGTTTGGAGTATTTTCCTCAAGTTCCTCTCTTTCATCTTTAGAGGTGTCAGATAATTGTGATCCCTTCGGCTTTCAATCCTGCATCTTTTCCCTTTTAGGGTCTTTTCAGTTTGTGGACACGTGTTATGCAAGTATCATGTTTGAAAACAATAATGGCATCTAAATGTCGTATTCTCATAATCAAATCCTTGTCTCCACTAAAAATCTTCATATTTTAAGAGAAGAAAATGAGAAAGGTCCTTGCTTAGATTGATCTCTACACATAACTTGGCAAAAGTAAAAATGTCTTTTGTTGTTATGCCCAAATCCATCTCTTTGATTTTTCCCAAAGTATTTCTGATATCCTCCAAGACCTGATGGTGCCAAAAAGGAAGAGGGAGGTTTGGCAACCTCACCCAAAGTGGCATCATTATTACCGTTGTACTACTGGCATCAAACTCTAGAAACCATGGGGTAACAAATAGCCCCTGATGGTGCCAAAAAGGAAGAGGGAGATTTGGAAACCTCACCCAAATTGGCATCGTTGTTACCACCATACTACTATCATCAAACTCTGGAAACCATGCGGTAACAAAGAGCCTAGCTCTACACCATGGCCCTTTGTTGAGAACTTTGCCAACATCTTGTTGTGAAAAGAATTGAACCACAAAGAAGCCTTTAGAACATAACTAGAGATCACAGTTTGTAGTCCTAGAGGATTATACTCACATATATAAATCTTTAGTTTTTAGCTAGAACCCATTAAAATGACAAATCAATGCCATAGTTTTTGCAAAATATGATTTTACCTCTGGGGTTTCTACATCTATAACTGATACCTTGTCCATTTGCTCAACAATATATGGTCTTGGTAGATTTTGGACTTAATTAGCCCAAGTGATGGGCTTTCCTTTCAATTTATCCTTGAACGAAATAGATCCAATAGAGATTTTGGGTTTTGTATTATCGAGACTATTTATTGATAATAGTGGAATCAAGTTACATGGCATAGTCTTTTGATTGGATGTCATCTTGTTACAACTTTCCTTCCTAAATCAAATTCTGAAAATTTGTTGATATACCCATGTTATTTTGAACTTTCTTTTCCAGAGCTATGACTAGATTTGAGACCCCAACCTCTAAGAGCTGCGATTTTCCGTTTAGTATTTTTGCAAAAAATTGGAAAGGCTCCTTTAAATCCCTCTTTGATTTATAAAGAACAAACCTTTGAGCAAAAGGAAGTGGGGGCCGATCTGAAACCATGGCCGGATCTTAGGCAAGATCCTTCGGTTATTCCCATGATAACTTGCAAACCATTACGATCTACATCCATCTATCTCGAACTGTAAAGAAGGTAAAGCCAAATCTACATAAACTACAGAGCCTTTGTATCTTGATCTGCAAAAATGGACGAGAGAGCAATCAGATTTAGCTGCCATGATTTCCCCACATATGCTAGCTCCACCACCCAAAGTATGCCAAATCTTGCATAAAGACACAAGATGCCAAATCTTGGATAAAGGCAGAAGTCTAATTGTAGATTTGGTTTTTTTCTTGGTTTCAGGTTCCTAGCTGAGGGAGTGCATCCTTCGTGCATCTCATTATTCTCCTTTGTCTGGACACTAGGGGTTTAGGAAGACCTATATTGTAGTAAGAGAGTGATTCACATGTAAGGGCCTCAAAGGGGACGTTTAGAGGAATCTGCAGGAGTGTGAGGCTTGTCAGAGGAACAAAGGAGAGTTGACCCATCCAACAGGACTATTGCAGCCTCTTCCCATCCCTGAGGGGAAATGGGAGAGTATCTCTATGGACTTCATCACTAGAATTCCCTCGTTACAAGGGAAGGATTCTATTTTTTTGGTGCACATTTATTTTCCATTTCGAAATGATATTCAACTTCACAGATGGAAAATTTGTTCTTTACGGAGGTCTTTCGCCTACATGTACTCCCTAAGACTTTAGTTAGTGACCGAGATAGCTGATTCATGGGGGGATTTTGGCAGGATATTTTTAGGCTAGTTGGCACCGAGCTCACCCTGAGCACCATTTATCATCCAAAAACCGATGTCTAGATAGAGAGGGTGAACCAGTGGTTAGAGGGATATCTTAGGAACTATGTGACAGGGGCTTGGATTCGGTGGTTGCATTTGGGAGAGTATTATTACAACACGACATATCACATGTCCATTGGTATGACTCCTTTCCATGCTTTATATGGTTATGATGCTTTCTTTTTTGCTGACAATGTTTTTGGAGATAGCAAGGCCCCAAAGGCCAAAGATTGGATCCTAGAGAGCTAAGATATCCTCAAGGCTCTTAAGGATAACTTGAAAACAGATCAGAATCAACAGATGATGCATACTGACAGGCATCGAGTGGAGAGGCATTTTGAGGAAGGGGACTTGGTGTACCTTCGATTGTAGCCATACTAGCAGTCCACGCTAAAGTGGAAGGGGGTAGAGAAGTTGTAGCCGAGATTTTTTGGGCCTTATAGCATGATCAGGAGAGTTGGAGAGGCGGCTTACGAGTTGGATCTACCACTAGGGAGCAAGATCTATAATATTTTTTATGTTTCATGCCTTGAGAGGGTGTTAGGGAAATAGGTTACAACAACTATGGAGTTGCCTCCGCTTGATGATGACAGGCATCTGATTTTAGAACCGGAGGCCATTTTGGAGACCGGAAAAGGAAGCTCAGAATTAGGATCATCAAAGAATACTTGGTGCATATGAAGAGCTTACTAGATCAGGATGCTACTTGCGAGGGTGAGCACATACTTGAGCATCCAACATTAAAGTTGTTTGGTGACAAGAAACATTTGGGACAGGGGGACTATCATGGTCCTTCCTAAATTAATTTAGAAAAAGATTAATTATTACATTTTGTGGCCAATTTTGGAGATGATGGAGGCCCATTTGATTTTATTAGGAGTTTAGACTAAGTGGAAGCTATTTTGATATGGTTAAGTTCTATGTGGGGGCCACCCGCGCTAGGAGAATATGCATTCCCTAGTTCAAATTGCGAGGATGGAAAGTCGATGGTTAAGTGAGGGACCCATGATGCAGGGAAAATGGAGTGAAAAGTGCTCCATCTATATATATATATATATATATATATATATATATATATAAGGAAGGAAACTCTCCTCATTTGATCATCTTTGGCATATCGAATTTCTCTTTGGTTTCTCAAGCTGCTTAGCTGAGTCACTTGCTATTTAACAAGAGTTCTTCTAGCGAAGAGCTCACCCTTTCTTTGGGGAACTTTGAGTGCCACCCTAGAGAGGTTCATCTACATTCTTGCGAAGGAGGATTTCATTTTGGTTTCCAACAGTTGCATTCATCTCCAGGTGGTGTGTATTTCTGGAGGATGCAGCGAAGGGAGGTTGAGTTTTGATTGTGGCACATTTCAGAGGAGTTTTGGTGGGGACAAATTCCATAGATGAGCCATAGGTGGAGTTGGAGGAGGGTGCTCCTATTTAGTGTGACCTTCGCACTTCCTGGGCTAGCACAGAGGCAACATTTGGTGCACATGTGGGAGGTGGAGTACTAGTTATGTTGATCTTTGTCAGGGAAGTAAGGGGAACCACTTATAGAGGAGATTGCTACTTTTTCGGAGCCTTGAAGGAGAAATTTTTTTTGGTATCTTTGCAGGTCGTGTTCTTGAGTAGTCTTGGAGGGCGTAGGGCATCTTGGAGGCCAATTTTGGAAGGTTGGATTCAGACCAAAACCTTTATGGGCTTTTGTGGGTTCGAGTCAAGGAGACTGGGGTTTAATTTGCAGTATTTTCTGAGCACCAAAGGTGGGATTTAATGCAGTTCCTTTCTAGCTAGTAGTGTAGTTTTCTAGGCAACGCAGAGAATTAGAGGAGCCATCATTTCCAACATTTGAGATCATTGCGGGGAGAGTGCACCCATTGTGGAAAAATGTAATTCCATGCCCTGTCCCATATTTTCATGTCTTGCTATGTAAGCAAAGATAATAAAATAATAAAAATAAAAATAACCATAATTTAAATAAAAATAAAGAACTGGCTCATGGTATTCATGTGGAATCTAGCATATTGAAACAAGCAAAGACTCTTTAAAACAGGGAAAGCCTAGCTAGATCCATATTAACATGAGATCTACCAATTTCTTAGAGAAATCAAATATTTGGAGATGCAAAGCTCTTTTGTAATGAAAAGGGATATGATTCCTTTAGGTTATTGGTATATATAGGCTAAAATATGAATACAAGGTTCAAAAATATATTTCATGCAATAGTTATTAGTATGGTTTCTTTTCTAAGTATTACCACTGCATATGTTACTTATTGCACTATTGCATAGAATTTTTAATAGCTATACTAGTGTAGCATATTGATATAGGAAACCACCACAAGAATATATAACCACCACTATGCTTTACTAAAACTATTTGTAATTGTTTTCAAACTTGGTATTGGGATGGTGTGAATGATTGAGTTGATTCATATGTCAAAAATACAATACATCGCAAGGAGATAATATTTATGAAAAATATTTATTCAAGATATAAAATATATATCTAAATGATTATCCATAAGATTTGCAAGGTGAATAAGAAGGAAATAAGAATCAACAAAGATAGAGAGTACTCCATACTTTGTTAAATTTCAAAAAAAAATTGGAAGCTTATATCTCATAAGAAACCCTACACACCTCACACATTTTATGTGCCACACTACCAAAAGTTGTTGTCTTTGCACTCCTTTCCACATGTAATTGATTCTCTAATCATGTGTGGAATATGCCTCATATCGTTTCCTCAACATAAGCATTTCTATCTACACTCTACTTTTGCACATTTCATAAATATGTGCTCCCACATCTAAGCACATTGGAGTATTCCAAATAGTAGTGTTTCTCATTTATATAAATAATGGTATTTTCATTTACAATGATAGTTAGTTAAATGGCCTATTTATTTATCAAATTAAGAAATACATTTACATTAAATTCTATTGAAAATACAAATTGAAAGTCTCCCATGAATTTATTAAATTTGTGTTAATGCAATCTACATTTGACAATAAGTTGGTTGTCTACAAATGCTATTGTTTATTAATATGTACCAGAGGATAATGTACATATTCTAGGAGAAACGAAAAAATATAGATGCCTTCATATTTATAAAGAGTAATATATCTTTCTAGCATTCCTCAAATGTAAACTTTTCACCAAATAGTGAGCATTTATTACTATTTATTTTTTGTGTAATATTCTAATGAGTGTGTAGGTCACCATTAATATATATCATATTCTTCCTATTAGAGATTATGGTTGCATAATGATTCATTAATATAATATACCTTACAAAATTCAAAGTGAAATTATCCAAATGCACACAAAAAGGAATCGTAGATTCACCTAACTAATCGAAGCAAAAGGAAGAGTTAAATGAAGTTGGAAGAATCAAGAATGAGACACAACACGAAGAATTCATCATTTGATAGTCTCACTTATATTGTTCATGTGTTCAATTAAAACCATAATCAGTATGCATTTATGTTATTAAAAGAATATTTAGATGAATGTAACATTCTAACATCAAACATATATCCATTGGCCGCTTTTAATTAGATAACGTGACTAGCGTTTAATTTTCCAATATATATATATATATAGTCTTGCTAAATTATATTTGCACATTGAGATAATTGCACAATTTCATCAATACAACAAGTAATGATCATTGAAATTGAATACAAAGAGTTGTATATTATGAAATGACATGTTATTTTATGTACTCATTTTATCCCATCTAAATGATAATTGGTTACCAATATCTATAACATTTTTTTTTTTTAGTATTTTAGATGATTATGATGTCCTATTTTGTATAATCAAAGATATTTTTTTCATATATATTAAAAAAAAACTTGTTTGGATTATTTACAATTTACAATGAAAAAATGTAATATGTTATTATATATATTTTTTAAATAAAAAATATGTTAGAATTAGAAAAAACCAATACTATTATAAAATATATTTGATTTTAAGATTATTACTCAAAATTTCCTAAGAAAGGTGAGAAGCCACATTTTTATACCCACAAGATGGGAAATTCAATAGCAAAACATATTGTTATACTCTATACATTTGAACAATTGTTTACTCCAAACCTAGTTATACAAAAAGAGCATGTGCGGCTAATAGAACTAAAGTGCTCCTTCCTCCAATGACACCTTTTTTATACCATTATTATTTCCATTATGTTTATAAAAAGCTATAATGCATAAAAGAATACAGTCTACTATCTCTCCCTATGTAATACCCACCCATTCTTATGTTATCTAAACTTACCATCAAGGCCTCATAATATGCATAATTCTCATTTGTATACCATTTACTTTTAAATCCTTTATGCATATCAAAATGTGGCACACACGCGTGCATACTTTATAGAACCAACCAAGTGTGTTTAGAGTCTTAAATATTGTGCTTACTTGCTACAATAGTGTAGCATATTGATATAGGAAAATCAATAAAGAAACTTCCACTAGAACCTCTCAAGGTCACCATTTTTTTTTAGAACTAGTCATAATTGTTTTCAATCTAGTTTATGGAAAATCCGGGCATGATTGAGCTAATGCATATGTCGAAACTATAATACATAGTTGGGAAATAATGTTTATGAATGAGTATTTATTCAAGATATAAAATATATAGTCAAAGGATTCTTCGTAGTATTGGCTAGGGAAATAAGAAAGAGAGAAGAGTAAACCAAGAGAGGACAAGTAGAAATAAATGTTAGGCGGTGGTGAATGGAAATTGATAACATGCTTATTCTTGAAACAATATATCGGAAAGTTGTGTGTTTCATTCAATTTTGAAACTTGTAAAACGTTGTATTCAAGATATGAATGAAATACATTTTGATAGGGATTTTAGTACTTAGTATTAGTGTATTTAAACTATTTATGTCACCTTCTAGTTATAAGAATATTATTGTTGTGTATTTAGGAAACAAATATTTTTTTATTCATATTCATTTTCTTGAAAAATGCAACAAGAAATTCTCAATTTTATTTTGCTTTGGTTAAATTGAGAAAATTTGAATTTCCACAAACAAACTAGACGCAGTTAACTTGTGTGACATGGCTTGTGTCACCCAGTTTACTTAGTAAATTCGAGTTGGAGGATTTAGAGTTTAACTAAGCATGTGTTATTTCTAATTTGTAGCAATCAAGGTCAGTTATTTCAAGTTGTTTTCAGTTAAACTAGTTCCAACTATTGGAGGAATTAGTGGAAGGTTAGTTGTGCAGAGAGACTTTAGTCTAACCCACTCATCATCTAGTTAAATTCTCAATCAACCCAAAATAGCTAGCGCATGCATAGAATTCAAGTTACCTAGATGTGGTGGAGATTCCAGGTAGTGTAACATCAATTGTAGACTAGTCTAGAGTGTACCGGTGTTGCATGTAGTCATATGATCAACCTTGGGAATTGCACACTCAATTTGAAGAATTTCCTAAATAATATGGGCCTAATTTCTCAAGGAATTACGCATTGAAATAGGGGCTTAAGCAGAGCCAAAAATTGACTATGTCTGGGTCAAAGCTTCTCAGTGAGTAGAGAGATAGGTTATTCACTTACAAGTTGTTCTGAGTTGAGCAAAGAAATTATAATACATCTCTATTCATCGTATTAATGCAAGCAGGCATAGGGGTTTTTAGTAGATCACTTTCCCCTAGAAAATTACTTTGTGCATGTGTGTTATTTCTCATTGCATGTTTGTGATTGTTGTTCTAAATTGTGAATTGAATTCCATAGAGCAGTAGAGTAGGTTTGTGTCTTATGAATTTGATTAAAACTTCATGAGCAGTTGCAAATATACACCATAATTTCTTCTTGTTATCAAAGCAGGATTGACATTAGAACATGAATTTCGAAGTTGTTTCTCAGGAAGTTCGAATTTGTAACTTTAGTGTAACAGGATCTCTTAAGAGTTGGGAGAATGGCCTTCAATGGACTGAGATAAGAGTATTCCTTGGAAGGAATCTTAAATTTCATTGCATGGAAGGATCGCATGGAGGCAGTGCTTGATGACAATGGATTATTGGACTACATCAAGAGAGATGTTGCAAAACCAGTGGAATATGAGGCCCATAACCTGACCCAATGGAAGAAAGATGTAGACAAGGTGGGGATAATAATCTTAGAGGGAGTGCGAGACCACATTTTCACAAATATCCATGGGAAAGAAACTCCTTATACAATGTGGCAGGAACTGACAAATCTATTCTAGAATAGCAACGAACATAGGAAACTAGAACTTAAGGATAAACTTTGAAATAGTAAGATGCAGAAGAATGACACTATTTAGCGGTATCTGAATAGGTTCACAAAGGTTTGTGATGAGCTTGCAGGAGTTGGTGTTGTTGTTTCAGACAATGACTTGGTAAGCTTAGCCCTTCTAGGCCTTCCCAAGAGTTGGCATAGCTACCAAGATTAAGTGAATGGGAGGGAGAAACTACCAAATTGGGAATGCTTATGGTATGATTTGGTACAGGAGGAAATAAGGCGGAATACCAGAGATGGAACTTCATCCAAGGGAAAGGATAAAAAAAACTTTGCATTGGTTGGAAAGGGAAAGAAGGGAAAAGGGAAGAAATCTTAAACCAAACTAGAATCTTTTGAATGGGGCAAGAAGAAATATTTGTCCAAAATTAAATGCTTCAATTGTCATGAACTCGACCACTATGCCACGAAGTGTCCACACAAAAATTCAAGCAAGAAGACCTCAGGAGGAGAAGCAGGTGAAGCCTTGGCTTCAGAGTTTGAGCTTGACTTCATCATTATCGCATGCATGGAAAACACAGTGATGGGGAGCATGTGGTACTTGGACTCTAGTGCCTCATTCCACATGGAAGGCTTTAAATATTTTTTCAGTGGCCTAGGGGAGAAATATTTCTAGATGCACAACGAGTTGGTGGATGATGGAGGGTACATCGTGACCGGGATTGGTACAGTTACCTTTCAAAGGGATTTAGGCTCCCCTCTCAGACTCAAGGATGTCATGTCTTTTCTAGGCCTAAAGAAGAATCTCATATATATTGTAGTTTTGGAAGATCATGGTTAGGATGTAATCTTCAGCGAAGGGAAATCATTCCTGGGAGACATAACCATGGGATAGGTGAAGCAGATCAGGGTTTGTGTGAAGAACTTGTATAATCTAGATGCGGAATATTGTGTTGCATTAAGCACAAAGTCAAAGAAAGTGCATAGATATGTTGTCGATGAACTTTGGCACAAAAGACTTGGCCATTTGCATCATGATGCCTTGAAGATTATGAAGCAAATAACTATTGGACTCCCCGAAGTAGCACTTGAGTAGTAGGATATATGCAAAGAATTTACTTCAGGGAAGCACACGAAATCCACATTCCATGATTGGGACAAAAAAGCACATGTAGTATTGGAAAGGATCCACTTTGATGTTTGTGGACCTTTTTCAACAACCTCCATTTCCTTACATGAACATTTTTTCATTTTTATTGATGAATTCTCAAGGAAGTGTTGGATCTTCTTCATGTAGAAGAAATATGATACATTCTCCAAGTTCGTAGAATTCAAGGCACGTGTTGAGAAAGAAATCGGTAAGAAGGTGAAGACTCTCAGGAGCGATAATGGAGGTGAGTATGTTTTGAATGAAATAAAAAAATATTGTGTGAAATAAGTCATTTGAAGAGTGACACCATCAGTGCACAACCCACAACATAATGGGGTGGCTAAGAGAAGGAACCATAGCATTATGGGAGCTGCAAAAGCTATGTTACATGACCAAGTCCTACCTCTACATTTGTAGGCTGAGGCATGCAACAAAACAATCTACTTGCAGAACCAGAGTCCTCATCAGACTCTTGAAATGGTTACACTAGAGGAGGATTTCTTAGGGAGGAACCCAGATGTGTCGCACTTCAGGATTTTTTGAGCCTCTGCTTATTTCCATGTCTCCAAAGAACAAGGGAAGAAGCTTGAGCCGACAACATAGTTGTGGGTATTTGAGGGTAACACATAAATACCTCATAACTACCATGTGTACTTTCCATCGCTTAGAATGAAAGTTGTGTGAAGGGATGTAAAGTTTGATGAGGAGAAAACAATGTGGTGCTCTCTTGAGAGGGAGATTTAGGTCCCACCAGAATATGAGCTTTTAGCTCCAAAGAAGTAGCCTCAAGAAGTTGTGGAGCAACCACAAATTGAGGAGCAATGAGTTGAGATATCCACTCAAGAAGAACCATCTAGAGAAGGTAGAAAAAGAACCAGGGAAGTTGATAGATTTGTGCAGGATGTGAGGGAGAATGTGGGAGCTCCTTGAAATTTGTGCAAGCAAAGAAGGTCACCTGATTGGTACATTAGCTACATGGATATAATGACTAAGATTTTAGAGACTAGGCCATCATCCTTTGAGGATGCAGTAGAGAAACCTGTATGGGTTGATGCAATGGTGGAGGAATACGAATCCATTGTAAAGAAAAGTGTTTGGGAAGTGGTCCCAAAACCAGTAGATAAATCAGTTGTCATTTTGATATGGATCTTCAAGATTAAGCATGTAGCAAATGAAAGAATCAAGAAGTATAAGGCCATATTTGTGGCCAAAGTATTCTCTCAGGCCGAGGGAATTGACAATGTGGAGAACTTTGCTCCTGTAGCAAGGTATTCATCCATTAGAGAAATTCTTACTCTAACTACACATATGGAGTGGACAATCCAACAGATGGATGTAAATTTTCTTTTTCCTTGATTAAATTGTGAAAATTTGAATTTCCACATCAATAGACAACTTTTATGTAGTTAACTTGTGTGACATGGCTTGTGTCATCCATTTTACTCAGTAAATTTGGGTTGGAGGAGTAAGATTTTATTAAAGTATGTGTGATTGCTAATCTGTAGCAATCAAGGTCAATTATTTCAAGTTTTTTTGGTTAAACTAGTTCCAATTGTTGGAGGAACTAGTGGAAGGTCAGTTGCGCAGTGAGACTTCAATCTGACTGAGTGATCATCCAATTAACTAATCAATCAACCCAAAATAGATAGTTCATGCATAGAATTCGATTTCCCCGGTTGTGGTGGAGATTCCAAGACAATGTAACATTAGTTGTAGACTAGTCTTGAGTGTAGAGGTGTTGCATGCAGTCAGATGGTTTTTGAGGAAAATTAATTACCTATCATTTAATTGTCAACCCGAGGGTTTCGTAAAATAAGCATATCGCATAATAATTTATTCATACACTCAGCATAAAAAGAATAGTTACCACCGTACAAAAGTGAAAAAATGATAACTGAACATTCAGGCCTTCATATATAAACAACTGAAAATAACATATCACTTGACGCATAAGCAGAAATCATTAAGAGATAAAAGTACCATTGATAATAAGTCCTACTCATGAGCTTCAGCAATATAGATTTATCTTCTCATAATTCAATATCTACTAAGAGTACAAAAGTGCATTTCAGTAGCAGACATTAAACACAGATATAAATAAATCTCATTCCATTCATTTATCAAAACCTCCTCAGCAGGGCAAAAGTGCATGTTCTGAAGAAATGTTTTTGATAAATTTCTAGACCCTTCTCTAAATACATGAGAGGGGTTTAAATACTACTAACTAAAGACTAAAAATAGTTATTACAAAAATATAGGAGGGGGTTTAAATGACCATCCTCATATAAAGCAAAAATAAATTGAAATTGAACTGAAACTGTATCTAAAGATCAACTATGCATCTGTTCTCTTAAGTCGCAAGTATCTAGCATTGGCTTCAGGAGTGTCAGTTAGCCGACCTCTTATTTTAATTGTCCTACGAAAACGGAATCTGCAAGCATTGGCGCTATCTTCTCGATGGAATTTGTAAGGCACTTCAGAATCATACACTGACTATGTGGTTTCACCAAATATTGTCAGTAAGTGTCCCATTTTAACTTAGTTAACTTTTTTATTGACTCTGCCTTTTATTCAACTTTCTATCTCCAACTCGTTTGCAATTGCTATGTTTTTGGGAGAAATCCTGGAGCGGTTTCCGATATTAGGTTGGCTCTATGCAGATTTTCATTGACACAGTCAAGGATATTTCTTATTGTTGTCGCTACTTCTTCCGCTACCTATTCTGCTTTTTTGATCTGTGCATCCCATTTATTAAACAACATTTCTTTGTGGGATTCATTGATCTTGGGCAACCCTTCTTTCTTGCCTTCCTCTAATTCCTGCCAATTCAAATAGTCAGAAACTTTCTTATAAATTAAATCATAATCAAATCGCAAATCTACAACTTGACTTGTGATATTGTCACTCATTTCGCAGTGAGAGTTCCATTGCGATATTCTTTGGCAAATCATTTCCTGCTGTTGCAAGAGTTGATCATTTAGGGCAAGGGCTTCTATGACAAATTTTGCGACTTTAGGGTCATCTTTGTGCATTTCTAACGTGGCCTGTAAATGTTGTTCTTTTTCGGCCAGACTGCTTTGATAACCCAGTTGCATTTGCTGGAAGTCTTGTTGTAACTTTACCAATTTTTCTTTTGCTTCCCAGCTAACGCTGGCTTGCTGTAACTGTTGCTACAAAAATAGGATTTTATCCTCTTTATCTTTAAGCAATAGTTGAACTTCGGATGCTTTGTCAATAGTAGCAGAAGCATAAGCTCCTGCAATTTGGGATAATCTAGTCAGGTTCTTTGTCGGATCAGTGGTAGGGTCTTGCCAAAGGACATCCAGCGGCTCTGCTTCAGGTGAGAGCATGCTGTCTAGTTTTCGCTTCTTTCTCTGTCTCCTGACCACAGCTTTGTGCTGCGGACTGTAAAACACATCTAGAGGAGGGATTTCCTCTATCTTTAGTATGATTTCAGATGACGGAGCTATGGGAATGTGCTTAGTTTTTGGAGCATTGACAACTGTTTCAATCACCATTTCTGTGGTTGTCTGTGCTGGATTCTTTGGTGTCTCCACGTTTTGCTCCTCCATGTTGATCAATTCATTAAAGTTTTCCCATTCTTTCTCCAGCTCTGTTCTTAATGGCTTTGTTGGCTGGATGAGGGGAGCGGGAATTTCCACCTGTTTTGGCAACAACACTTACTTCTCAAGATTCTCTTTGGATTGGGCAGTATCCCTGACTGATCCTTCACTCTTGTTGTGATCGCTCTCTGACAATCTAGACCTTTCTGGCAATTGTCTTTCAGACTTAGATTTAGACTTGTCTTGCCTCGAGCTTCCACTCATGCTAATGCTGGGAGTGGGTTCCCTCATTGGTTCTACACGCAATTTGTCCAATGGGACATTTGCCAATCTTCGTTCTTTGTAGAGTTTAAACTCTTGGAGTTCTGCTGAGCCAAACTGGATTTGGGCCATGTGTAAGATGTCTCTGAGTGTGCTCTTCTGCTGGAAAACGTTGTTGAAGAGATCATCTTCCTTAGTGAACACCTTTATTTTAATTGTTGTGGTAAAATTCATTATCACATCAAAGGGATCAAACTGTCTCCCTGGGAACTTAGGCAATCGTAAACTCAACATGTTGTCTACTTCCCTGAAAGCATGACCTAGATCAAACAATGTAAAAGCTCCACAGACCACAGGGAATTGTGGCCAGATTGCCTTTTTTTGATCCTTAAGTTCTCTGCTCATTCCCCCATCCCCACAGGTTTGGTAGGCTATTTCCCAGGTCATGAATTTGTCAAGAACATACAAGGGAAGTATATGAGGAGAGGCAATGCTTCCAAATACTCTGATATAAGTGAAAAATTCTTTTCTGAACCATCTTCCCATAGGGAGAATATCAATTTCAGCTTCAGGAGAAAATCTTGGGGCATCTGTATTATACAACATCTTGTGAATGGGTAGCATAACTCCATGGCAGATTTTATAAAAATATGGGGTGAATTTAGAATCCCACAGTTCCTTATGGTAGACTTGAATGGGTAAGGGATTCTATATCATCCATTTCCAACCCGTGAGAGGAAATTTAGAAACAAAATAGATAGCATCCATGACATAGGCAGCTAGAAATAAGGGAGGATAAAACCTCTGAGAAAAACTCCTTTTAGTCTGATAATTCCAAATAGCAGAGGCTAATTTATCAAAAAATATTTGGGCCCAGTCCATTATAGTGGTGTTGGTGGCCACATCCAGCAGGGGTAGCCACTTGGATGAAAACTTATTGATATTAGGTTTTCTGAATAGCCTACATAACATTGCAGCGACGAAACAATACGAAGAAGAGAGGGAACCAGTGCTGTACATACCATTTTTGTCCTTCTTTAACAGCTCTTCCTTCCCTGACCAGCTTTTGGTGCATTCTTCCAAATCTTCATTCTCCTTGACGAATTTCTCCACAAACTGTTTGTTATAGCTAGCATGCGGCTCTGGCAAATGATACATGCGTCTTAAATTCTATGGGTAAATGACCCTATAACTTCCTGGTTTTGTGTCTTGAATTGCCTATCCGTTATCTCAGCATGGTCTATCACCTATTTGACCATATCTGTATAGGGAAATATTTTTGGCCTTGCTGCAATACGGTGCAGGAATGAGAATGCAAGCTCTGTAAGTGATTCTTCGGATGACCCGCATCCATCTGTCGTAGCTGTAACCTCCATGACTCTCGGGTTTTCTTCCTCCAACAGTTTATACATGCCTTCCCAAGTAGATATCCTTGCTTCTTGGGTACAGGTGGTGTCTGTGAATAATGGAGTCATCTCTGATTTTTTAGATACTGGAGCTTTTCCTTTCTTCCCCATCATGTTCTGCACACTACTCTATGTATTGTTCTGCATACCGCTCTTGTAAGTTCACAAGTAGAGAATTAAGACACAATAAGAAAGATAACAAATGGTGGTAAATAATAAAGTGATAGAAAGTTCTTAATTTTAAAATCACATCAAATATATCACCTTGCGTGAAATAACCCTTTTGCTCAGATCTAAATCATTTCTCATAAATGACCATCAATAAACCACTAAGTTGACATTAATGCCCATAACTCAATATCAGATGACGAGAAATATTTCATCGAACTATGAGCCCTTTTGATTTGTGATAAAGTGATTTTGCGATTTGCTTCATAATATCGCTAATCCTTTTTCGTTAACAATCATTTGCTTCATTATGCGACTGCGAGATGCGATTTGCGAGATGCTTTATCGCATTTCGCAATATCGAGATGTTTTATCTTAAGCGGCGCTGCAATATATGGGATTTGTGATATGTGATGAATCTGTGTGGCTCGCGATCTCGCATCATCGTGTTTTCGCAATTCTGACAATTTCTTTATATATGATGCCCTCCATTACCCTTTTGTGATGCGATGTTCATCATTAAGAGAACGATTTTATTTGAGACTTTTCATAATACTTAAGACTTTGCATTTGCGGATGTTTTTCCTAGCTTTTATGGTAACAATGCAATTCTTTATAGGGAAGATTTAATACTTAAATTTAAATGCACACAAAGCGAGGAAAGATAAGAATCTTAAGTTTATTATGCTGTGTTTTATTAAAAGGGAATTCTAAGTGCTAGTTTTTTTATTTTAGAAGGGTCCCCATTTATTTAGTGTTATTACTAATACTAAATAAAAAGGGGGGTTGTTGCTGGCCACAACAATTGGCGATTCACTAGAAAGAACCAGTTATCTCTGATTATCTTTTGAATTTTCTAAAACTTCCAAAACAGAAAAGTTTTATGGAAAATCAAACTTTATTACAAAAATATAAAGTGCATAATGCTCTTTTCCATTAACAATAGTTTGTTCCTTTCGTGTTAATTCTGATTATTTTCTTCCTAGAGCTAGTCATTGCATTTACATCAGTCACTACTTGGTTTAATATATGGATAAAAACAAAGACATATATGTAGATCAGTTTTAAGTATGCTCATTTGTCGTAGGTAGAGCCTCTGCTACCAGCAGACATTTATAGCCTCGACAAGGTCACCTGTTACCCAGCAATGATCCAGATCCTACTTCAAGAAGTATACAATTTTCAAAGATAAATCCACATTCACACTTATTGCTTTCATTTTCTTTTAATTCTTAAAGAACAATGTCTTGGTTTGGTGGCCAAATTTTGACAGTGCCATTCACTTGATTTATAACTTTACTGAACAAGCTGGCTCGTGATGAGACCCCTTGTCTTTTGATTGCAACAATCTTGAGTCATTGCCCTGTTTTGGTATGCAGCTTGGCAATGTCAGCTAGTTATAATCTTTATGATCATGATAAGCTGGCTCTTGATGAGACCTCTTATTCTTTAAGTTTATAGTGCATAGGTGGATTACTCTTTGAAACTTGTAATTCCCTAAGTGGGGAGGAAGTCATTGGTTCCTTAAGAATAGCTCTAGACGACAATTATAGAGTTTTTGAAGACAACTTTTCTACAGAGAACCTTCATTTTGTTATTGATGCTTTTTATGACCGATATAAAACAAATTCCCACTAAAGGTTGTTTTTAATCAAAATTTGTAAGGTTGAAACTAGTAAAATTTTCAGGCTTGTAGCACTTGACTATATTTTTCAATAATAATGATTAATTTTCCAAATTAGTTCCATTTATACAAGTGAAAAAAAAAAATTTACAAGAGACACTAATATTTTTCGTGAAATCCAAAAGTAACCATTTACAACCTGTTTTATTATCAAAATAAAGCTATAAATAATAATTTACAAAAATAGAAGAGGCCATCTTCTATGGAAAGCATTTTTTAAGGATCTGCCCATTAATAGGTAAAGATTCTCTTTTCCCTACTAAATCTTGCAACATGAAAGTCGATGGACCTATGATTTCAACAATTTGGAATGGTCCAAGCCACATCCGTTGGAATTTAGGATGTTTGCCTTTTTCTTTGTGAGCCTTATCCCATTTCAGTACTAAATCTCCAATTTGAAAATCCTTCCTAGATACCATGTTTGAATTGAAAGAAGCCTTTACTAATGCTTGATGATGTGCATGGGTAATGTTGGCCTGTTCTCATTGCTCTTCTAGCTTAAGGATCTGCAATTGTCTTAGTTGCAAAGATGAAGAAGGTGTTTCTTCAATAAATTGAACTAAGGCTAAAGAAGAAATTGCTAGATGAATTGGGAGAACTGCTTCTTTCCCATAAACTAAATTAGAGGGAGAAGTGCCAATGGAAGCCTTTTGAGCTATTCGATCTACCCAAAGAGCATACATCAAAGATTTGTGCCAATTTATATGATTCTGATCAATAGTTTGCTTAATAATTCTGATTAGGTTTTTATTTGTTGATTCAGCCAACCTGTTCCCATGTCGATAATAATTGGCAGAATGCTTAAGTTTAAAACCTCTTTTAAGTGAAAATTCAGACATAGCATTGCCAGAAAAATATGATGAATTATCAAACATTAAAGTAGAAGGTAAGCCAAACCTAGTAGTTATGAACTGATCTATGAAATCGATGATATGTTCAGCATTAGCTATCAACAATGTAAACTTTGAAACGGGAACTATAAACTCAAAACGGGAACTCTGGCCCAAAACCCCAAAAAAACCACAAAAACAGTGCTCAAAACGAAAAGTGTGTATACTGGAACGATGTTTTTTTTTTTTTAGGTGTCAATTTTGCGGCTGTTTTAAAAATGGCAGTGACTACGAAATTTTCTACGAAATTTTCCTGCAAAATATAGCTTCAGAACGAAAGTGTTGATACTGGAATAATGATTTATTTTTTTAGGGTCAATTTTCATACTTTTTAAACAATGCTAATAAAACCAATTTTTTGTCTCAAACAAAGTTAAATTTTAAGGAAAAACACATTAATGTTTCTGGTAGAATATCATTTTTCTTTCCTAAGTATAAATTTAACATGTTTTCAACCACAAAACTAAAAAAACATGACATTATGAACAAATTATATCACTGAATGAATTCAAAAGTCTTTATTTGTACACTGATTAAAACAGACATTATATCTCTAATTTGATATTGCATTGTAGATATTTAAACAATAAAATTTATCATACTTAAGACATAATCCAAGAACATAAAAATGCTTCATAACTTCTCATTTAACAAAATATGGAAAACATTAATTTTATTTGAAGATACGATGCATACATCAGTTATATAAACTGTCTTAAACAATTATTCAAAATCACTCATATTTTCTTGCACACCATCAGAATTCACATCTTCAGATGAGTGACTGGATGCTGACGAAGATGTTCCATATTCTTCTCTGTCATCAACTAGTGCCCCATCTGAGTCCACATGCATGCCCAAGATTCTAGGTTTCAAAAGTCTTCTAGATCTACGACTGGTTTCAGCAGAGTCCCATGTCAACACTGTTCCTTCTGGTAACAACCTTTTCAGAATCTCTGTTGTCTTGAAGCGAAGAGTTCCTCTCTTTGTTAAATTGAAGTCATAAACAAGTATGTCAACATCCTTCAATTGTAATATGTCTGTGCGGCGGCGATTTATATTTGTACCCTTTCTTTTTCTTTTTCCACCATTTTTTTTGTCAACTACCATCTCTGGCTTATACACACCATTGAATGGGTGTGTATTTGTGGCATACCAATGTACTTCAACACCTGTAACATCCTCATTTTCTGTAAATACCTTTATAACTTTAGCAACCCAAAATGGATAGCCATTGGGATCTCCATCTGCTAGCACTGCAATCATGCAACCCTCCTTAATATCCTGTACTGAACCCCTATAAAGGTCTTCCATGGCTTCACGTTGTGCACGAGATCTTCTGGAACCTATATACATCTCTCTTTCCTCTGCCTGTGAAGAATTAATAATACCTTGAGATTGTTGCTGTTCAACAATGTTTACTTCCTCATGTTCATTCGACACATTTTGTGGCCAAATAAATGGATTTTTCAAAGGTATATCTTCATTTATTGTTGTCGAAATGAGATCACTTTGATTATTGAAAAACGACTCCCACCAAACTGAATCAGCAATGTCAAAGTACTCATATGTATATCTAATACATTTTTTAATTTCTTCCAGGCAATCAGAATAATTTATAGCCCTGTTCTGTCTACGTGCATTCTGAACTTCACCAACTGATTGTAATAACAATATTTTTGATGCAAATATTGGATGATCTGGAATGAACTTCAAAAATTGCAATCCTGATGACGGTGCCCACTCTGTAGTAGTTGAATACTTCTTGCCCCATATTAGTGTTTTCCCATCAATTTTTTTGATACGAAATTGATGTTGGAAGCTAATGTCATTAAGTTGTTCAATGCATTTCCCCTCACCATATGATCCCAGAATAAACCTTCGCATGTCAACAGTTTCTTCCAACACTTCAAAAGCAGGCTCTGGCATGTATGATTTCTTAATACATTCAATTAGTGATGGCAAGCTCCCAACTTCCTTCCTCCTCAATGTGACTGAAAAACGACTGAACATCTGATCAATATGGTCATGAGTGTGCCCAACAAGAAGGAAACCAACCTTTACCTTTTGAAAAATTCTCAATTCAACAAGCATGTTCAGATACCCAAAAACAACCTGATTTTTTTTTTCACGGCAAGTGTTGTCCAATTGTAGATACAAAACTTCATGAAGATTACCATACCAATGAGAAATCACATCATGAATTATGGTTATGGTTAGATTTGCATCATTATGAATATTTGGAGCTGTGAAGTACACCCTTGGCACCATTTTCCCATTGAAGACCATACAACCGACCAAGTGAAACTGAATAAATTTTTCCTCTTGTAGATTTTTGGGTGTGCGAACAAAATGTGGTAAAAGCGTTTTCTTCTGGTCCATACCATCAATTATCAAACCCAAATATTTATTTGGATTATCATAACACTTCTTTCGATGCTTGTACAACTTCTTCCTTTCATTTGTTTGTTGTTCGTGATGCTCCTGAAGTTCTTTCACAATTAAATCTACACAACATAAAAGAAATTCATTACGAAATATGTTTTCATAGTTGATGACTATACAATTTTAAAAGTAAAAGTTATGAACACTTATCTCTTTCTGAGCCTTCACATTTGTCCCTTTTTGATTTAAGAGAAGCACATGTACTGCAAATCCCCATCCTTGTCTTCTTAGGAATACGAACATTATTGAATTCTTTCTTCCATATCTTCACAAAATATTGATATGTAATAAAGTGGCCCTGTCCCTCAGCACTTTCTGCATATTCTTTGTATAAGTTGTAGATTTCTCGTCTTGAAAAATTATCTGGAATATGTATTGTCTCTCTATTTGGCATACACTCTCCATGCTTTGAAAAGAAATCTTTCATCCATGACATTGCAGTATTTGATAATGGCCCAAACTGTCTTTTATAACGTACTTCTGAATAAAATGTGGGATCCTTTTCCAAATTTTCTTGAATTCTCGAGAGACGAAAATTCCCAATTGAATGAAACATTTTGAAAGCTTTTCTACACAATAAAAAATTCCTGATATGATAATCATAACCTGACAATGTATATTGCATGCAGCCAACTAAATATGAGTTTTGCATGCTTTTATTCATTGAAAAATATCTCTTCCTGGTTTCTAATGCAAATGTGAAATCCATACGTTTCAAGCAATTTTTTTGGCAACATTCACTTGAAATGAGAGCGCTGATAGAACTTCTTCTCGTCAGATATTCTGCTCTACCCCTTGTATAACTAGAATAGCTTGCATTGATACGAAAAGGTCTGCTCCTACTCCTCGATACAATATTTCTTGGCAACATCTCCATCATTGGATCATAATTTTTATAAGGATTTTCATCATCATTAAGAGGAATGTTATCCACACTATGATCATCATCACTGCTGCTCTCATCACTGCTGCTCTCATAGTCCTTAGAATCAGGACTAAGAGGACATTGTGATACTCCAATGTTTTGAAAATCATCATCCCGCGCTTCATCACCGCTGCTCTCATAGTCCTTAGAATCAGGACTAAGAGGACATTGTGATACTCCAATGTTTTGAAAATCATCATCCCGCGCTTCATCACCGCTGCTCTCATAGTCCTTAGAATCAGGACTAAGAGGACATTGTGATACTCCAATGTTTTGAAAATCATCATCCCGCGCTTCATCACCGCTGCTCTCATAGTCCTTAGAATCAGGACTAAGAGGACATTGTGATACTCCAATGTTTTGAAAATCATCATCCCGCGCTTCATCACCGCTGCTCTCATAGTCCTTAGAATCAGGACTAAGAGGACATTGTGATACTCCAATGTTTTGAAAATCATCATCCCGCGCTTCATCACTGCTGCTCTCATAGTCCTTAGAATCAGGACTAATAGGACATTGTGATACTCCAATCTTTTGAAAATCATCATCCCGCGCTTCATCACCGCTGCTCTCATAGTCCTTAGAATCAGGACTAACTGGACACTGTGGCACTCCATACTTTTGAAATTCATCATCATGCTCTTCATCACTGCTGCTCTCATAGTCCTTAGAATTAGGACTAAGTGGACACTTTGACACTCCATTTTTTTGAAATTCATTATCACATTCATCATCACTGCTGCTCTCATAGTCCTTAGAATTAGGACTAAGTGGACACTTTGACACTCCATTATTTTGAAATTCGCCATCATGCACGTCAAAACTGCTGCTCTCATAGTCTTCAGAATTAGGACTAAGTGGACATCGTGACCCTCCATTCTTTTGAACTTCACCATCACACTCTTCAAAACTGCTACTCTCATAGTCCTCAGAATTAGGACTAAGTGGACATTGTGACACCCCATTCTTTTGAACTTCACCATCATGCTCCTCATCACCGCTGCTTTCATAGTCCTTAGAATTTGGACTAAGTGGAATCTGTGACTCTTTATTAATTTGAAATTCTCCATCCCCTCTTTCATCAGTGCTGCTCTCGTAGTCTTTAGAATCGGGACTAAGTGGAAGAATTGACTTTCTATTCATAGTGGAAGAATTCCCGCTATATTCATCAATATGAATAGAGTTGTTACGCGATGAAGATGTTGATGGTGTATAAACCGAAACTTCACCATCAGAGCAATCCATCACTCTCAAATAGAAAATGTTGAATGATACAAATGGAGTCTCCTAAGAATATTATATAGCTTAAAGAATGAAATATTCCCTCCAAAAATTTTCGCGAAAACATTTCCCTCCAAAAATTTTCGCGAAAACATTTCCCTCCAAAAGTTTGTTAGATTTATTTACCTTTATTATTTTATTCTACAATTGATTGAAAAACGTAAACTAAATTTTTTTTATGAAATAAATCACTAAAATTCAAATTGTAAATCACAACTTGTACATTAATTATTCTAATAGTTAAAGTATATAATATTTACTTAACAATTTTTTTTTTTTAATTTTTATAATATATTCTCAAACAAATTAATCCCACATTCAATCCGTTGTAAAACAACTCTACAATATTCGCTCTATAATAATGTAAAACAAACTATCCCACATTAATCATATGGAAAAACATCTTCGTAATTTCACTTATATAATAAATTTCGCTATCACTATTACTCGCCTCACATCTAGGTTTTCTGAAGTCCCTTGAAAGACTCGTGAATTTGTGGAGCAGCGATATTGCTATCAACAATATATACAACGAAGAATTGTCGCAATTGAAAGGTAAGTACAATTATTTTTTCGAAATTTTCATATTAAATTACTTTAATGAAGAATATTTTTTTTTTAAATTAAAAAATTTTCCAAGCCAAATTTTAATATTGCTATCTATCCCACCCCGCCCGCCACACCTCCCCCCTTCTCCAACCCCCTCCCCCCTAACTCCCTCCCCCCCATATTTTTTTTTTAAATTAAAAAATTTTCGGTACCCGCCCGCACCCCGGGCCCACCCGGCACCCGCCCGCACCCCGGCACCACCGCCTACCCCGCCCGCACCCCGGGCCCACCCGGCACCCCCGCCTACCCCGCCCGCCCTCCACCTGGTGCACGGCCCACCCGGCGCCCGCCCCCGCCCCGGCCCACCGGGCAGCCCGATCCACCACCCCCTCCCTCCCCCGGCCGGGACGCCCCACCTCCCTCCCCCTCCCTCCCCCGGCCGGGACGCCCCACCTCCCTCCCCCTCCCTCCCCCGGCCGGGCCCGCCCTCCTCGCCTGGGCCGCCCCCTCCCCCACTCGGCCCCCCCGCCCAGGCCGTCCCACCCCCTTCCCCCTCGCCCTCCCCCTCCCTCCCCCGGCCGGCCCCCTACCCCCCCCCGGCCCCCGGCCCCCTCCCTCCCCCTCCCGGCCAACGCCGCCCGGGCCGCCCCACCACCTCCCTCCCCCGCCCGGCCAACCCCACCCCCCTCCCTCCCCCCTCCCCCGCGCCCCCCCCCCGCTCGGGTCGCCCCACCCCCCTCCCCCCGCCGGCCCCCCCCCACCCGGGCCGCCCCACCCCCCTCCCGCCCCTCCACCTCCCGCGCCCCCTCCCCACCTCCCCGGCCCCGCCCCACCCCTCCCGCCCCTCCCCCTCCCGCGCCCCCTCCCGGCCCCGCCGCCCACCCCGCCCGCACAGGGCCACCCCCGGGCCGCCCCGCCCCGCCCGAGGGGCGGATCGTCGATTTCGGGAATCGACGCTCCGCCCCTCGGGCGGGGCGGGGCGGCCCGGGGGTGGCGCTGCGCGGGCGCCGCCTGCACAGCGCCACCCCCGGGCCGCCCCGCCCCGCCCGAGGGGCGGAAGGTCGATTCCGGCGCCCGCGCAGCGCCGCCCCCGGGCCGCCCCGGGGGTGGCGCTGTGCCGGCGGCGCCCGCGCAGCGCCAGCCCCGGGGCCGCCCCGCCCCGCCCGGAATCGATGCTCCGCCCCTCGGGCGGGGCGGGGCGGCCCGGGGGTGGCGCTGTGCGGGCGGGGTGGGCGACGGGGCCGGGGAGGGGGCGCGGGAGGGGGAGGGGCGAGAGGGGGGTGGGGCGGCGCGGGCGGGAGGGGCCGGGCGGGGGAGGGGGGTGGGGCGGCCCGAGTGGGGGAGGGAGGGGGAGGGGGAGGGGGGGGGGGGAGGGGCGGCCCAGGCGGGGGTGGCCGGGGGGTGGGGACGGCCCGGGCGGGGGAGGGGGAGGGGGGTGGGGCGGCCGGGCGGGGGGGGGGGGGGTGGGGACGGCCTGGGCAGGAGGGGGAGGGGGAGGGGGGTGGGGCGGCCCCAGCGGGGGTGGCCAGGGGGGGTGGAGGGGGCCGGCTCGGCCGGGGGAGGGGGAAGGGGAGGGGGGAGGGGCGGCCCGGGCGGGGGTGGCCGTGGGGGTGGGGGTGCCCGGCCGGGGGAGGGAGGGGAGGGGGGAGGGGGGTGGGGCGGCCCGGGTGGGGGTGGCTAGGGGGGGTTGGGGCGGTCCGGGGGTGGGAGGGAGGGAGGGGGAAGGGGGCGGGGCGGCCCGGGGGGCCGGAGGGGGAGGGGAGTGGGGCGGCCCGAGAGGGGGAGGGGGAGGGGGATGGGGCGGCCCGGGCGGGGGGCCCAGGGGTGGGCTAGGGGCCGGGTCGGCGGAGGAGGAGGGCAATTTTGATTATATAAATAAAAATTTTATGGTATATTTTTTTGTTAATTTAAGTTAATAAGTTTTTTTATTTACTAATTTATGTGTTTTTTTTTAGGAAAATGGCATCAAGGAAAATTTCTGTGAATCTTTCTGGACCAAGGAGTGTTAAAGGTGTATCTTCAAAAAACATTGGTGAACGAACTCCACCTGAGCTCATACCTACAAATATTTCAACTGCTATAAGTGATAAGAAGGTAATCTCAGATTGGAAAAGTTCAAAAGAGGTGAAATTTGCATCAAGAGCCTGGTATGTGAAAGAAAGAGAGAGCACAACTGTGAATATATATCTATACATTGATACACGCAATAATAATGAAAATTTGGAGGTGATGGGAAAAGTCATAGATATGTGTTCGGTACCAAACACTGAAGTTGTTTACGTACTTACAAAAGCTGTCAAGTCACATGAAAAGATTAAATACCGACTATCATATTCATTATATGACAAGAGAGAGGTATCTACAAAGTTGTGTAAACAAATCGTAAATGATATGACACAAAACATGGTAAGTATTGTTATTTGTATTTTTATTTTGCGTTTTGAAAATGTCTCGCTATATTTTTTAACTTTGTTTATATTAACATATGATATTTTGTTTGGCAGAATTTTGTTGAAAGCTGTTCAATTATGTTGGGAGGCATTCATTTCATAGAGCATGATATCATGAAAGTTGTCAACCATTTTTACTCAGTGTCAGAAGAAGATATGCAAAACATGGAAAATGTAGTAATTGATGATGCTACAAAACTACATCCAAAGAATCAGAAAAAAAGGCCTCTGGTGGATAAATCTAGCAAGGGTAAACAAGTTACTTTTGAGGACGATGAAGTTGAAATTGACAATGAAGCATATGTTGCCATTACTGAAGATGACATTGAAATTGCGGAAGGTCGTAAAAGACCAAAAGTAACAATGCCCAAGAATAGATCTCTTGAGAATGTTAAGACGAAAAAAAGTAGAGTTGAAGATCTTGAAGTAGTCATTACCAGCAGTCAAGAACCTAGTGAAACTTCAAAAGAAAGCAGAGAAATCATTACACCAGGAGCTGATTTAGGTGATGGCATTATCAAAACAAAACAAAATGCCATTCGACAGAATTTGACAAAGAGTAACTTAATTGATGGTGGTCGTACATTTCAGTTAAATGTCAGACAAACCTATAAGGCAAGTGAAGGACAATGCCAATATCAAGTCAGAAATCCACATCATCTGCATGTTCACAACTTGAAGACATTGATGAGGTACAATCCATATGCTCATGTGGTTAGTTATGTGCTTCTTGTTGATCCACTTCAAGTTCCCAACAAAGAAGCATTTGATAAGTCAAAATGTTTTGAATACAATTATTATGTGCTTGGGGGGAACCATTCTGTTGAAGCTCAAAGACAATTGATGGAGGAATATCCTAATAACCCACGTTTTGAAACAATGAAATGTGTCATTTATGCTGGTTTAAATGAAACAGAAGCAAAGTTAGTGGCATGGGATCATAATTTAGATAATGAATATAGGATGTCTATGACTTTGATCCAAAAGGTTAGATTTATTCATAGTGAATTCCTAGAAAAATGTGGTGGGGATAAGATCAATATTACTGCAGATTTCCGAAAGGAATGTTGTATGGAAATAGGCTATCAAATTGAAAATAAAGGCAGTTCAAAAAGTGGAAAAGACATCAGATCTAGCGATTTATTCAGAGGTGTTGATAACAATTTCCAATTAGCATTTAGAACTGGAGATATTTGGAATTTGATTGATGACATTTTTAGCATGTGGGAAGACATTCGCATTAAAAACCAGAGGGTCAGAAAGTCTAAGCCATTGATATGTAGCAACAATAAATCAGCGCCTGAACTGAAGCAACTTCCAGACGATATGACCATCACGCCTTGGAGGGCGATGCAAGGAGTGAAAGATGAAAAAATTGTCAAAACAATATTATCTCGTGTGAAGTCGGGGGAATTATCATTGGAAGAAATGTCTGAAGAATTTCAAAAGTAAGTTTGCTGAATTATTTTTACTTATTTCCAGGATTATAGTTATCTTTTAAATAAAACATGTTGTTATTGGTAGTATTTGTTATACATATCATTATATTAACTTTTTCTTACTTTATCTATGCAGTCACAAAGTTTACATGAAAATTCAGGAACAAATGGTTAAATTGTTGAATGAAGATAGTTGGGATGATGTTGTACGCAACTATCCAGATTCAAGTTCTACATCAACATTGAAAGCTTTTTATCTTTCATTTAAAAAGGTAACTTGATTTATACATTCAGTTTTAATTATCTGTGTACTATTTTTAATTTAAAACTTACACATACATTTGTTTGTTTGGTAAAAGATGAAGAAATAAGATAACGGAGCACCAGAAAGTTTCAAGACTTTTATTGAAAAAATAAAGATTGAAAGACTGAGAAAGCAACGTATTAAGAATTTTGAACTTGATCCAACTCTTAATAATTTCATTTGGAATGGGCTAGACACTATTCAATATCAAGTAATACAAGGCGACTGTGAAGACATTGCGAAACTCGTACCAAAAAGGGATTATGCCCTGGTTATTGCAGATATTCCCCATGGTTTCAATATTCCAAACATTTGCTATGATATTGACCCTTATACTTATCAAGCTTTTAATAAAGTGGTGGCGGGATTTAAGGAAGTGACGTCATCACCATTATGGAGATTTGTGACATTTCATTCAGACACACAATTGGCAATGTTATTGTCAAGCTTCAAGGGGAAAACAAATTCAAGGATGCAGCTTACATGGTAAGATGTTTAAAGGTATATTTGATTAATGTTGAAAAATTAATTTATGTACAAGTTAATTGAACTTTTTCTATTTTATGTTACAGGCAAAAGTCAAATCTTCTTGACAATGAAGATCAACAATTTATAAATGACTGTGAGTTCATTCATATTGATAGTTGGGCAAAAGATGATAACCATATGTCTATGATTTTTAATCGGGTGGACAAAAAGAGTCATAGCCAAATACTGACTTATGATGCTGTTGTGAGAAAACTAACATATGAAGACAAAGAAATGAAAGGAGAGATAGTTAACATTTATCAGAAACCACAATTATTGATTAACTATCTTATAGACATATGTTCAAATGAAGGAGATTGGGTTCTGGATTTATTTTCTGGCTCGGGTACGTTTTGCCACATGGAATTGAATTTCAATATGTTCTTTTTTTTAATTAATATGTCATTGTACTAATTTACTTCATTATTTTTTTGTGCTTGATAACTAGGTACAACACTAGCATGCTGCCTTCAAAAAGGAAGAAATTGCATTGCAATTGAGAAAGATCCATTACAATGCAATTTTATTCAGCAAAGAATTAATGCTCTTCAATTTCTTCCAGATGCACTGCAAGAAATTGGGTTGAAGAAAGGGGACTTTAGTGAATCACGTGTGGCAAAAAAGGCAAAGGAACCCCAACCACCATTACATGGAATGTATGGAAAGACATATATTGGGGGATTTGCAGACATGAAAGACCCATTAGAAGAGGAAAATGAGCAAAATGAGCAAAATGAAACAGAAAATATTGTGGAAGAGGACAATGATGAAACTCTAGAGGATGAAGAGTTTGGATTACGTGACATTGTTGATTAAATTTAAGTTATGCTTGTAACTCAAGCTTTGCAATGTTTTGACTTTGACATTTTATGAGAAGAATAAACACTCAATTAGGGTTGTTATACGTTCAATATTGGTAATATGTGATTTTTGCATTGATTTTAAAGTTAATCATTATTTTTTGAAAAAAAAAGTAGTTGTTATTATCTTTTTGACATGAAATTCATAAAAAAAACTATTATTTGACCATTTTTAGTTAATATTTTTGTATAAAAATTGTGATTTTGACATGTTAATTCTAGCGAAAAATTATCAAAACGTTTAGTTTTTTTGTTATATTTATGTTAAAAATGGTTATTTTTTATGTCCATTGTTAAAAAATGTTGTTTTTTAGAAACAATTATTTCATGTGGATTGAAAAATTAATTAAGGATGTCTAAATATGTAGATTATCTAAAATTCAAACTATCGACTTTCTAATTTAAAAATGCAAAACAATAAAAACCCCACTAAAAAAAAATAAAAATTAAGATATAGAACAAGAAAATATGAATACAATGACGACTTCAAAAACTATCAAATTTAGAAAATAATTTTTTACATTTCACACACTAGAAAATTTAAAGTAAAAAAATAGGTCTTTTAAAAAAAGGGTGTGATGCAGAATACCCACTTTTTAAAATCAGGATGAAAATCACTACCATTCACTACCATTCTAAAACTTAATGCACATGAAAAAAATTAAAGTTCCAAAAACCATGTTCTTAAAAAAACATGTGTATTCTGCATCAACACTTTTGAAAATCGGGTCATTTTTTTGCCACCTCTACAAAACGAGTAACAGTATCAGTTCCCGTTTCAAAGTTTACATTGTTTATCTTGAGAGGAACTACTTTTACCCATTTAGTAAAATAATTTGTAGCTGTAAGGATGTACCTATGCTGTTTAGAAGAGTGATGAACGATCTCACCTATTATATTCAATCCCCATTGCTCAAATGGTTGGTCAATATTAACTGGTTGTAATGGCAATGATGGTTTCTTCTGTCTTCCAACAGTAGTTTGACAAACTTGACATTTCCTTACATAGTTATGTGCATATTTAAATAAAGTAGGCCAATAGTATCCTGCGCGCAAAATTTCTGTGCTGTTGCATCTCCTGCATAATGTCCACCTGCTGGTCCATCATGGAGTTCCTACAACACTTTTTCAGCTTTAGATTTCTCAAGACATCGAAGAATAACATAATCATAATTCATCCTAAAAAGTACATTGTTTACAAGTTGATATTGCTTAGCTTTCAATCTTAGGGATCTTTTCTTTGTATGATTCAGATTTGAAGGAGCATATCCATTTTTTAAATAAAACATGATATCAGCATATCTTGATTCAATGTCGTTTAGGCTTACCTCATACATTTGTACCTCTTGATTGGGAGATGGTATTTCTAATATAAGCGATTGTCCAGCCAACATTATTGTAGAGCCTCTACTTTGCACTTGATTATCCATCATTTCCTACAGTTTTCCCTCATTCATCTCTCTCTTTTGCCTCATTTTCCTTGCAAACCAACCCAGATCATTACATTAGATGACTTTAAGCATGATTAAGGAATTTTGCTAATGTGTGACTGTTTTGTTTAGATTTTGACATATTTACAGGAATTCCGCAGCCATCTGATGATTCTGCAGCCATCTGATGATTCCGCAGCCATCTGATGATTCCGCAGCCTTTTTGTTAATCTCAAGGTTCCACGTGTCATTTTGCCAAACGAGCCACATGGGCACTTAGGAATCAAGGTGCTCGAGGTTCCTGTGCTATTGGTTCAGCCAGCCACGTCATCTGTACCTCCGGTCAACGAGGGTCAAGTTACGGTCAACAAAGGCAGCTTAACGGTGATACGTAAGCTGTTGGGTCACGTCAGTTCAAACGGTGATTTGTCCGTGTTACGCAGGTTGTGGGGGACATAATCCAACTCTGGATTCAATGCCCATAACGACCAGAACCTCCAGCTCATCCACGAGGCTTATGACGTGTTATTGAACCTTAATTACGCATGACAGTTAGTTTATTTTTCAAGTTTTAGCTGTACGCATTAGGCCATCTTTCAGATGCCTATAAAAACTAGCGTTTGCATACGCTTAATGTTACTTTTTAGTTGCTGTGTTTTATGAACTTGTTATAATTTTAGTGCGTTTTAAGACTCTGTTTTGATAGTGTTGTTCTAGCACTCTTGACTGTAATTTTCTGCACATGGAGTAATAGAAGCAGCGCTGTTCTGAAGTTTTCAATTCCTTGAGTCTTCTTTGGGTATTATGAATGGAGGGCCCCTGTTCATGACTGCCCTTGTATAGTATTTCATGTTTATATTCTTGCTATTTCTTTATTTTCCATTCAGCATTTCCTTTTCTTGAAACATGTACAGTTTAATTCACTTTCATTGTTATTTCATTTGCAGCATTCATTTTGACTGATCAGTATTGTTCTTTTGCAGGTTTTTAACCCAGGATTGTTTTTGTGTTTATGTATTTGCTTTATATCTAGTGGTAGTTTCAGTTGACAAATTCTAAGTTGCTGCCTTTACTTTATTTTCATAGCTGATTTTTAGTTTAATTTCTCAAAGTTGTCTGCTAACATATGAATGGTCTCTTTATCACAAATTGTTTATCTTTTAGAGATCAGAATACTAATAACTTACAGCTGGCTTTGAGTGATTTTTAGACTAATCCTTAACTACTTTCTAATCGTGCTTTACACAGTACTATGTGTTAGAAGCAGAGAGTTAGAAAGAGCAAAACATTATAACTAGTCTTTAAAGTAGATTTTTCTCATTTTTGATCACTTTTCTAACTCATCTTTAGCTACTTCCTAATCGTGTTTTACACAGTACTATGTGTTAGAAGCAGGGAGTTAGGAAGAGATAAACATTATCATTGGTTTTTAAAGTGAATTTCTTACCTTTTATTTGCAGCAGCATGAATGGTGTCTAATGCCATTAGAAAGTGGTTCTTTGCTTTCAAGTCATTTCAAGTTATTTATTTCTTTCAAGCTTTTCCTTTTCAGCAAGCAGTTAGAAACCACTAATCACACACTCTCACTCATCTAGAACTCACCTTACACACACTATCACTCATCTGTTTATAAATCACCACTCCATCTTAGGAAGATAAATTAACCACAAACAACACCCCAAACGACAAAAATCTCTAAGAGGTTGCTTAAGTACATATAGTACACCTTCACTTCATCAGCTTACGAGCCCCGGGTTGACAATTAATGACATCAATTTAGGAACACTAAATTGACTAAACATTTTGGCGCCGTTGCCGGGGAAGTGAAATTAAGTAGCCATATTCTTAGAAAAAAAAAAACATAAAAATTTCAAGGAAAGAAGTTGATAACCTATCAAAGTATGCTCTCCTCTTGCACTGCAAGGTGATCTGGAGGATCAGAAAAGAGAAAGTTATTGATTTGGTAGTTTCTTGAGTATGCTCTCTTCTTGCACCTAGAGTGAACTGGAAGATCAGAAAAAGAACTATTAACTTGACTTGAAGAAAAATAATAAAAAATGACATGCATAGAGCTAGAGATTCTAGAGGAAGGTTTTTAGCTAGAGCTCGAAGTTCAATTTTTACAAGTCCATCTGCTTCAAGGGATAGACAAGAGACACCCCCCTTATCTCCAACCGAAACTCCTAGTCCTAGAATTCCTGGAATTCAAGAGCCAAGAGTTGACTCTCCTACACCTTCTATTGAATTTGAACCAGGAAGAGACTCTTCTCTTTCTCCTACAGAAAGACCAATTGTAATTGAGGAAGTGGAATCATCTGAAGAAGAAGGAGAAATCTCTTCTCATTCACCTTTTGTAGAGGAACCAGAAGATTTTGAAATCCCTAGGAGAATCATCATGGCAGAAGAAGAAGGAGGTGGTAGGGGTAGAGGTAGAGGTAGAGGAGGAGGAGGAAACAACAATAACAATAATGGAGGAAGAGGTCCCCTTGGAGGAGGAAATAGAGATGGGGATAATTCATTTGGGTTTCCCATTGTTAATGAGGATTCCCGAGCCACCATGAAAAACATATCACCATCTGTCCTCCCTAACTTCCATGGGTTAAGGACTGAGGACCCTGAAACATTCTTATTTGAGTTTGAAGTGGTGTGTCGAACTTATGACTACCTGGATGACTCCCAGAAACTCAAATTGTTCCCTTCAACACTGAAGGATCAAGCCTTGAAATGGTTCATGGGGTTACTCACTCAATCCATTAGGACTTGGGATGAAATGAAACAGACATTTTTGGATAGGTATTTGGACTATTGTATGCCTACTAATCACAAGGACGAGGTTTTTAAAATGATACAAAAAGAAGATGAGAGCTTAGAAGATTTACTTGAAAGATTTCAATATAACTTGAAAAGAGCAAAAATGAGTACCTTGGATGAAGAGACCTTAAAAGCCCTCTTATTAAAAGCCATTAGGGATGAATGGATAGACATCTTAAACATGATGGGGAAAGGGGATATTTCTCAACTTTCACTCAATGATATAGCAGAACTCTGTATCCATCTCTCAAGGGGCAAATCAAAAACTCAAAAAGGGCCTAGAGATCCTTCTCTCCTTAGGGCAAATAAATCTGCAACAGGATCAGTGAGTAGGGCTGAAATCGGCAGTATGCTTGATGAATTTAAAACTGACATCTTAGGGAGTCTTAGTGAACAACTTGATACCCTTAAGATTCACAATAAACAAAAAGCAGAAGCTGAGGCTTTGGCTATCTTTTGCCCAAAGTGTAGAAAGAAACATGCTTTAAGGGAATGTCCCTTAGATGCACACGTTGTAGAAACATGTGTAATTTGCTCAGAAACTCATGAGACCAAGGATTGTCCTTCAATTCCTGGCCTCAAAGCAGTCTTTCAAGAGGATCCAGATACACTTGAATCTCTCTGTTTTATTGCAAGGAGACCTTGGCAAGGACAACAGAATCAAGGGTTTAACAACTCTATGAATTCTCAATCCCAACCAAATTGGAATCCTTGGCAACAACCTTGGCCTCAACCTCAAAATGCTTTTCAAGCATGGATGCAAAGCATGCAAAATCCTTATGGGAGATTTGCTCAATTCTATCAATATCCTCCATCATTTCAGAATCAGCAAGCCCCACAACTTCCAAATCAAGGTCAACAACTATCATTGCCATACCCTCAACAACAACAACCTCCTCCACAAAATCAAAATTCTCAACTATCACTTCAATCCCAGCAGAAATCAAATCAACTTCCCTCTCAGCCATTACCAAATCCAAATAATAGGAACCCTCAAAATGCTTACATGATGGAAGGTCAACCATTCCCTACCTATATGGTTGTTCCTCTCAATGAAGTACAACTCAGATCAGGTAGAATCTTAGATCAACCTTCTACAAGTGTTCAACAACCAAGCATTTCTGAGGAAGAATCTCTCAAAGTCAATAAAGGTTCTGAAGTATCACTTCAAAACCAAAATATCCAAAAAGAAAAAGAAAAAGAATCAACCTCTACAACTCCCATAGTTGAGCAACCTACACCTTTAGCTACACCTCCTTTTCCTGAAAGATTGCAAATTGACAAAGGGGTGGAAAAGCAGATATGGGTGCCTGACTATAGTTTCCTAGATGAATTGAAGAATGTCTGTATCAAGATCCCCTTGTTACAAGCCATTAAGGAAATTCCCATTCTAGCGAAGACAATAAAGGAGTTGAGTTTGAAGAAAACAGGAAAAAGAACCAGAGATACTAAAAGGATACATCTAGTTGGAAAAATTGCAGACATAATGATGGGTAAGATTACCATGCAAAAATATGTGGATCCCGGTAGCCCTATTGTCAAAACTCATATTAATGGGGTTGAAATCCCAAATACTTTGATTGACTTAGGAGCCGCTATCAACATCATGAGTAGACAGACCATGGATCAGTTAAAGCTTCCTAACCTTCTCTTTACACCTACTTTACTGCAGCTTGCAGATAGATCAATCATTAAACCTGATGGTGTATTGGAAGATATTCCAGTCTCTCTAGATTCTTGGGAATATCCAGTTGATTTTATGATTTTAACTCCCAAGAACAATCTAGGAGGACATCCTCTTATTTTAGGAAGACCTTGGCTGGCCACAGCTGATGCTTTCATCAGTTGTAGGTCTGGGGACATGTATATATCAGATGGTAATTCCACCAAGAAATTCAACTTGTATCCTCCAGCAAAGGCAATAACAGAAATAGGAGAAGATGAGTGGGTTGATGATGAGGATACTATTCAACCTGTTCTAACCATCTCTGAAATCAGTGAGGATAGTCAAATTCTAAATACATTAGAAAATTTTGAAATACCTTTAGAATATGACTCTACACAGTTTCAGTTAGATGCAGACATTGAATATCTCTCCTCTAGACAGATGTCTCTCTTCTCAATGGAAGAGTTTGGTAGTTCTACAGTTGAAATCCTTCCAGGAAAAACATTGAACATTAACAAAAACTTGGGAAGACCACAACAAGAAGAATTAACTAAACTGTTGCAAAAACATTCCACTGCCTTTGCATGGGAATACACTGACATGAAAGGAATCGATCCTAAGACTTGTATTCATCACATCTATATTGAAGAAAATAGCAGACCTATTAGGCAACCACAAAGAAGGATGAATCCAAACCTTAGGGAAATCGTGAAAGAAGAACTCCAGAAATTGCTCAAGGTAAACTTCATTTACCCCATTTCAGATAGCCAATGGGTTTCTCCCTTGGTTATAGTGCCCAAAAAGAATGGTAAATGGAGAGTTTGCATTGATTATCGAGAATTGAACAAGGCAACCTTAAAGGATCATTTCCCTCTACCTTTTATTGATCAGGTACTAGACACTTTAGCAGGTAAAAAGTATTTCTCATTCTTGGATGGTTTTAGTGGGTATAATCAAATTCAGGTAGCACCTGAAGATCAAGACAAAACCACATTTACTTGTCCTTGGGGAACTTTTGCCTACCGAGTACTCCCTTTTGGATTGTGCAATGCACCCGCTACATTTCAAAGGGCTGTACTAGGAATCTTTTCAGATCTGATTCATGATTGTGTAGAGGTATACATGGACGATTTCACAGTTTATGGTAATACATTTGAAGAAGCTTTGGAAAATTTGGAAAAAGTACTGGTAAGATGTAAGGAAACAAATCTTTCTTTAAGTCATGAAAAGTGTTTTATGATGTTTACTGAAGGGATTGTTTTAGGACATCATATTTCAGGAGATGGGATTAAGGTTGATAGATCCAAAGTTGAAGTCATCTCTAAGTTACCTATTCCAAATTGCCAGAAGGATGTTAGAAGTTTTCTTGGGTTTACTGGGTATTACAGAAGATTTATTGAAAACTTCACTAAGATAGCATCCCCTCTTTTCAAATTGCTTACCAAGGACTGTGAGTTCAAATGGGATCCTGAGTGTCAATCTGCCTTTGAAGCTTTAAAGACTAGAATATCTGAAGCACCCATCTTAAGGGGGCCAAATTGGAAACTCCCTTTCCACATTTCTACTGATGCTTCAGATACAGCTCTAGGAGCTGTTTTGGGACAAAAGGATTTGATCCCTTATGCCATTTATTACACAAGTAAGAATTTGACTCCCACTGAGTTAAATTATACTGTTACAGAAAAAGAGTTCTTAGCTGTGGTACATGCAATCAACAAGTTTAGACACTACATAACCGGCTATGAAACCTTTGTCCATACTGATCACTCTGCCATAAGATATTTAATGAACAAACCTGTCACTAATGGTAGAGTTACAAGATGGCTTTTACTCTTACAAGAATTCAACATTACTGTGTTAGATAGACCTGGAAAACAAAACACAGTAGCTGATTTCTTGTCTAGAATCCAAAACACTAATGAAGATTCTCCAGTAGAAGATAAGTTTCCAGATGAATACTTGTTTGCAGTGACTACCAAGACTCCTTGGTATGCAGATATGGCTAATTATCTAGTTACAGGGAAGCTTCCTCTACACTTATTTCCTAATGAGAAAAGGAAAATCATTCAGGAGAGTGCACATTATTCTTGGATTTCTAATGAATTGTTCAAAACAGGGCCAGATTGTATAATCAGAAGGTGTGTTCGGGAAGATGAAATGCCTGACATCCTTAAGGCATGTCATGATGAACCATGCGGCGGGCACTTTGCTGACAAGAGGACAGCCTATAAAATCCTTTCTCTAGGATATTATTGGCCTTCTCTCTTTAAAGATGCAAAGCAGTATGTTAGAAGGTGTGACAGCTGCCAAAGAGTTGGGAAACCAACTCCTTCAAATGAAATGCCTCTACAGCCTCAGGTATGCATCGAACCCTTTGAGAAATGGGCTCTAGATTTCGTTGGACCAATTAATCCACCATCAAAGCAAAAGAAGTATATACTGGTTTGTACTGATTATGTTACTAAGTGGGTAGAAGCAAAAGCATTGCCTTCTGCCACTGAAAATTCAGTTGTTCAATTTCTTTTTGAGGATATTTTCACTCGTTTTGGTGTCCCAAGGGAAATTGTAACAGATCAGGGCAGCCAGTTTACATCTAAATTGATGGAGAAGCTGATGGAGGAATATAAGATCAAGCACAGAACATCTACTCCATACCATCCACAATCCAATGGCCAAGTGGAATCTACCAATAAAGTTCTTGAAGGCATTATCACCAAGACTGTTCATCTTCATAGAAGAGATTGGGCGGAAAGGCTCTCTGAAGCCTTATGGGCCTATAGGACTACATGGAAGAACACAACAGGACATTCTCCCTATGAACTTGTTTATGGGAAGGAAGTCCTGCTCCCCATTGAGTTCCAAATCAAGACCTTCAAGATGGCAGTCCAATTGGGAATGAGCCTCTCAGAAGCTCAAAGACACAGAATGGACCAGCTAAATGAGCTAGATGAAATAAGACAAGATGCAATTCTAAGGACCGATCTAGTTCAGCACCAAAGATCTAAATGGCATGATCGTCATATCAAAGAAAGAAAGTTTCAGAAAGGAGATTGGGCTCTATTGTTTGATTCAAAGTTCAAAGACTTCAAAGGAAAGTTTCAAACTCATTGGCTTGGGCCATATGAGATTGATGAAGTCTTTAGCAATGGAGCAGTTCGAGTGAAAACTATTGATGAATTTCATACTCCTCTTATTGTGAATGGCCATCGCTTGAAAATCTACCAAAAGCCATTCTCAAAAGAAGAGTTTGTCAAGTTGTTTAAAGAAGATTCTGCAATCAGGTTGGTGGAGAAGAATTCTTCTCCTCCATCAGCCTAATCTTTGGTTTTTGAAAAAAAAAAAAAAGAAAAAAAAGAAAAAAAAAAAAATAAATGTATAAGCCTGAAAACCAATCTCTGATTGGCAGTCTTATGCAGAAAACCTGAGGTGAAAATCAGGGTCACCTGACACCTCATGTTTTCCAAAAAAAAAAAAATCTCTCTCTCTTCCATCTCATTTCGCCATTTCATCCATTTCATTCACCATCTCATTCATTTAATCACTCTCACTCCACCTCATTTCTTTCCATCCATCCATCCATTCATTACATTTCATTCCATCAATAAAGTCATTTTTTAGATAACTGAAGTTGTTTTGTGCAGCCGGAGGGTATCACTGCAGTTTCCGCAGCTGTTTGGCAATTCTGCAGCCATCTAACGATTCCGCAGCTCTCTGCACCTGCATAAAAAAAAAACACAGTCTGTTTGAAAAGAAATTTACAGTTCAGAAGTCATCAACAATAAGTGGAGAAGAGTCATGCAACAGCAATAAAACAATGAAGGGTTAGTGGAAATTGATCAAAGGCAATCCAAGCGCGGATCTGAGGTATGATCTAAATCTTAAACTTACGGTTATCTCATTTTGCAAAGTTTCCGGGGTTATGTTTCTTGCCATTTAATGTAATGATTACCAGTCTTTCCCATCATGCGACCAAAAATCCACGTATCCCCCACACTTATCGGTCATAATCCTCACGATTTTGAAACTCAATTGCGGCTGCTCTTCCATTAAGATTTTCGTACCTAAGTGACGTAGACTACTGTACTACGTCTCTCTACGTCATAATTCCCGCAGCCAAGTGTAAACCCATGACCGAAACCTAAGGACCTAACCGTTTCTACCCATCATTTCATAACCCTCATACTCTCGTATCATTCCATTCACGCTGTTTCATTTCCACAGTTCCCTTATTCCGCTGTGCTCACTACGCTGCTACCTCAGCCATACTCTGTTTTACTTCTTCCTCTCTGCTAATTCTGGGTATCAGTGAACGTATGTTACGGCTGTTACAGTAGAGCCGTAAATTTACTGTGTTAGGGCCACTGTTGAAGCCGTGTAACCTTTTTTCCAAAAGTCTTAGAACAGAGCCGTAGAGCCAATGGGTAAACTCTTAAGAGTAGAACCAGAGGGTTCAAAATTTCTGGAGGGATATCCTCAAGTTAAAGAAGCTTTGCAGAAAGCAAACTGGCTCCAATGCATCCAGAAATTCAGAGGTTACCACAAAGAGGTTACGAAGGCCTTTGCACGTTCCTTCAGAGACAAAGACAATCAAGTGGAGATAGGGGACCTGAAGTTTACAGTCACTGAGAGCAGTATAGCACAGGCCACTTCACTCCCACAAACTGGAGAAAGATGGTTTAAAAATAGATCAGTACAAGACCAACAGTGGAAGCAAATCTTAAAGAATCCAGGTATGGATACCAGCATTTTTACAAAAGGGATTCCTGTTACTTATGTCAAGGAAGAATGGACAACTTTACTTTTATTAGTGCAAAAATTCTTTACTTGTGAGGGAAGGTTTGGAGTTTTATATGTTTACCATGCCAAAGTCATGATGCATTTCTTAGGAGATGATATTAACCTTCCATATTTTCTACTCTCAAGTCTTAGAAAAATGTGTTCAATTGTCCAAAGGAACCCAAGAAACATTGAATCACATCTGTATCATCATGGTCTTGTTAAGATGCTAGTTGAGGAACAGTTGAAAGCAAAAAGAGATACCTGGGAGAGATTTCTTGTGAGAAACCATTTTGAAGAAGCAGGAGAAACCTCTGTGCCTAGAAAGAGTAGAAGAAAAAGAAAAGAGGCTACCCCTGAAACTGTTGTCCAAGAGGAAATTGTCCAAGAACAGATTGAAGAAGAAACTGATGTACATCATTCTGAACATGAAATTGATCCTGAGCCTGCTGTGGACATTGATCAAACAGCTCAAAGAATCATCACAGAAACCCTTTCAGAACTTGCCCAAGAAGTTGCTCAAAAGAGAAAAGAGAGTAGGAAGAAACAAAAGAAAGATAAAGGCAAAGCTGTAGCCCAAGAAACTTACGCTACTCCTGAGAACTCTAGTGAAGAAGATACTCAGCCCTTAGCACAAAGAATGGCCAAACTCCATGAAACTGCCCTTTCTAAGAAGGTGGAAAAACAAAAGCAAAAGGCACAAAAAGAAAAACAGAACATCACCACCGTGAGAAGAAGCAGCAGGTTACAAAGAAAAGTGGGGGCCACAAAGGGTAAAAAGTCACTCATCATTGACTTGAGCACACCTGAAAAGGTTGCTACAAGTCCTGACTTTGAGAAAAGCCCTCCACACGCTGAGTATGTTGAGACCAGTCCTCCACGTGAGGAAAGTCCTTTTGAGCATGAACCTGAACATGAACATGGATCCGAATTTCAGTATGAGCCCAGTCCTAAGAAGTCACCTGAGGTTGATCCGGATCAGCAGAAAGTTTATAATTACCTGGAGACGTTAGAACAAGCAGCTGCTGGTCCCAGTACTGTTCAACCTTTGGAGCAGCAAGTTCAATCACTGAAGCAGGAAATATTTGAGCTGGAGGTACTAAATCGCCACATCCAACAAGAAAATGAAAAACTGAAGGTACAAAGCGATGTGGACAAGATGGTCCAAGATAACACCATGCTTCATATGGGCCTATGGCAAAAGGAAAACAAAAATCTCAAGAAGAGATGCAGGAAGTTAAACAGAGCCTTGATCAATTTAAAATTCAGGTGTTTGATGAAAAGACCAAGAATCAATGTGGCCACACAGAGAAAGAAGAGAAGGCTGGATGTCTTAGCAGAGGCATCCCAGCAGGTGGACTGAACAATGTTCTGATTGCATGAGGACATGCAATGCCCTCGTAGTGGGGGTATGTAGAGCCTCTACTTTGCACTTGATTATCCATCATTTCCTACAGTTTTCCCTCATTCATCTCTCTCTTTTGCCTCATTTTCCTTGCAAACCAACCCAGATCATTACATTAGATGACTTTAAGCATGATTAAGGAATTTTGCTAATGTGTGACTGTTTTGTTTAGATTTTGACATATTTACAGGAATTCCGCAGCCATCTGATGATTCTGCAGCCATCTGATGATTCCGCAGCCTTTTTGTTAATCTCAAGGTTCCACGTGTCATTTTTCCAAACGAGCCACATGGGCACTTAGGAATCAAGGTGCTCGAGGTTCCTGTGCTATTGGTTCAGCCAGCCACGTCATCTGTACCTCCGGTCAACGAGGGTCAAGTTACGGTCAACAAAGGCAGCTTAACGGTGATACGTAAGCTGTTGGGTCACGTCAGTTCAAACGGTGATTTGTCCATGTTACGCAGGTTGTGGGGGACATAATCCAACTCTGGATTCAATGCCCATAACGACCAGAACCTCCAGCTCATCCACGAGGCTTATGACGTGTTATTGAACCTTAATTACGCATGACAGTTAGTTTATTTTTCAAGTTTTAGCTGTACGCATTAGGCCATCTTTCAGATGCCTATAAAAACTAGCGTTTGCATACGCTTAATGTTACTTTTTAGTTGCTGTGTTTTATGAACTTGTTATAATTTTAGTGCGTTTTAAGACTCTGTTTTGATAGTGCTGTTCTAGCACTCTTGACTGTAATTTTCTGCACATGGAGTAATAGAAGCAGCGCTGTTCTGAAGTTTTCAATTCCTTGAGTCTTCTTTGGGTATTATGAATGGAGGGCCCCTGTTCATGACTGCCCTTGTATAGTATTTCATGTTTATATTCTTGCTATTTCTTTATTTTCCATTCAGCATTTCCTTTTCTTGAAACATGTACAGTTTAATTCACTTTCATTGTTATTTCATTTGCAGCATTCATTTTGACTGATCAGTATTGTTCTTTTGCAGGTTTTTAACCCGGGATTGTTTTTGTGTTTATGTATTTGCTTTATATCTAGTGGTAGTTTCAGTTGACAAATTCTAAGTTGCTGCCTTTACTTTATTTTCATAGCTGATTTTTAGTTTAATTTCTCAAAGTTGTCTGCTAACATATGAATGGTCTCTTTATCACAAATTGTTTATCTTTTAGAGATCAGAATACTAATAACTTACAGCTGGCTTTGAGTGCTTTTTAGACTAATCCTTAACTACTTTCTAATCGTGCTTTACACAGTACTATGTGTTAGAAGCAGAGAGTTAGAAAGAGCAAAACATTATAACTAGTCTTTAAAGTAGATTTTTCTCATTTTTGATCACTTTTCTAACTCATCTTTAGCTACTTCCTAATCGTGTTTTACACAGTACTATGTGTTAGAAGCAGGGAGTTAGGAAGAGATAAACATTATCATTGGTTTTTAAAGTGAATTTCTTACCTTTTATTTGCAGTAGCATGAATGGTGTCTAATGCCATTAGAAAGTGGTTCTTTGCTTTCAAGTCATTTCAAGTTATTTACTTCTTTCAAGCTTTTCCTTTTCAGCAAGCAGTTAGAAACCACTAATCACACACTCTCACTCATCTAGAACTCACTGTACACACACTATCACTCATCTGTTTATAAATCTCCACTCCATCTTAGGAAGATAAATTAACCACAAACAACACCCCAAACGACAAAAAGCTCTAAGAGGTTGCTTAAGTACATATAGTACACCTTCACTTCATCAGCTTACGAGCCCCGGGTTGACAATTAATGACATCAATTTAGGAACACTAAATTGACTAAACAATTATGCAAAAGCCTTGACCTTTTACAATATTTGCTAGCTTGATCTCAGCGTCGTATTCTTGTAGGGCAATGACCTAACTTTATCTCTTTTCACCCACGTCTTTCTGTACCAAGAGATTTCTTACTACTGGAAATGGCACTATTATCTTTGTATGGGTCTTAAGAAGAAAGGGTCTAAAGTGTTTGATTGCTTTGAAAATAGCATAAGCTTGTTTCTCAATGTCAGAATAATTTAATTCAGCCCCTTGCAAATTTGAACTAAAGAAGGCAATTGGGGCTTCTGCTTTGTCTTGATTGGCTTGTGTGACATATGACTTCTCAGAGGAAAATGTATACAAAATGAAAGGAACGGAAAAATTTGGAGTTGCTAGGGATGGGGCATTAACAATCGCTTGCTTAATAAGATTGAACGCTTCATATTTTGCTTGACCCCATTTAAAGAGTGAATTTTTCTTGATCATCGCTTGTAATGGTGACATAATTCTTGAGAAGTCCGGGACAAATATTTTAACAAAATTAATTTGACCAAGGAAGGATTGCATTGCTTTCTTATTATGTGGTAAGGATATTTCAAAAATTTCCTTTATCCTATCTGGATCAATATGGATTCCATATTTAGACACTATAAATCCAAGAAGTTTTCCTTCACTTAATGCAAAAAAGGACTTTTTTTGGATTAAGTGAAATCTCATACCTTTGACAACGTTGAAAGATCTGCTTTAAATCTTTGAGGTGATTACTACGTTTTTTAGAATATACTGTTATGTCATCTAAGTACATCACCATTGATTTGTTTACTAATTGCTTAAATGCAATATCCATGGCTCTTTGAAATGTGGCACCAGCGTTAATCACCCCAAAAAGCATCTTTTGATATGTATATGTACCCCATTTGGTTCTAAATGTGGTTTTTAGCTGATCATCTGGATGGACTAAGACTTGGTTGTAGCTAGAGAAACCATCTAAAAAAGACATCAATTCTGATCCCGCAACTGCTTGTAATATTTGTTCCATAGGAGGCAGGGGGAAATTATCCTTTTGGCAGGCTTTGTTAAGATTTCGAAAGTCAATACAAATTTGAATGTCTCCATTTTTATTTCTGACTGGAACCAGATTGGAAACCCATCTAGAATGTCGAACGGGAAAAATAATTTTAGCTTTCAACAATTTATTGAGCTCAGACTTAATCTGACTTTCCAGATTAGGATGGATCTTCCTCAACTTTTGCTGGACTGGTCTTTCATCAGCTATCATTGGGATAGTATTCTGAATGATTGAAGTGTCATAAGTCTTAAGGTCATCGTAATTCTAGGAAAAGACATTTTTATACTACTTCAGGAGTCGAACAAAGGCTAGTTTTTCTTCTGGGGCTAGAACAAGACCTAAGTTGATATTCCGCGGCTTAGTATCCATTCCTATATTTACTAATTCATATTTCAGAGTTGAACTCTGAAGTTTTGAATTGGTTGAACTTTTGAATCTGTCTCTTAAATCGTATAGGTCTTCTAATTTGACTACAAATTTTGGTATGGCATTATTGGTGCTCTCTTGTTGTAACTGCTTGTCATGTTGGTCCTCGTCAATTATCTGAAAAAAAAAAAAAAAAAAAAAAAAAAATCCTTCTGAAGTCAGGAAACTTACAATATCAGGGTCATCATTAAAAATTCTCTAGTTGGTAACATTATTAGGGATGGAGGGCCTAAAGATCAACTCGATTGAGAATCTGTCTGAGCTATAGTCTTCTGACGGAATGAGTTTGGAAGCTACATTAGCCAGGAGGTCAGCACTAGCATTTTGGAGTTTGGGGATGGATGAAATATTGAATGCTATAAAATGTGCAGTCAGATCTTGTACTAAAGATTGATAATGCTTTAAATGACCTGATAGACAATGTATAGTATTTCGTACCTATTTAATAACAATCTCAGAATCTCCAAAGACTTGTAGATACTTGATGTCCAGTCCGATTGCTTTGTATAGCCCTTGCACTAAAGCTTCATATTCTGCAGTGTTGTTTGTGCAATTGAACTCGAGTCTACAGGTTAGCATGGTTTTATTCCCTTCTGGACTAATTAATACACATCCTGCTCCTGCTCCATCATTAGACTTAGAACCGTCAAAAAATAATTTCCAAAACAAAGAGTTATTTACAGGACTATCTACAAAATTAACGCATTTAGAACTGTCTGTTTGAGAAAAGTTTTCTACTTGAGACAAAACAGAATGTTCTAAATAAGGCGAAGTATGAGCATTAAAATTTCCTAAGAAAGAGTCAACAGAATAGTTCCCAATTATATTGTTGTTGTACGCTATAGGTTCATTTTCTCCTTCCAGTTCCGTCACTATGTATTTTTGGTGTCTTTCTCGCTCAACCTTTATCTGATTTGGTTTACCATTGTAAGGGAGCCACATATGTGACCAGTTGGTCGCAAAGTATCCATGAATCTTTTCAGACCAATCCCTGCTAAGAATTAAACCATAAAATTCAAGAATGTCTGCAACTAAAATATCAATGACTTGACATACCTTTGGATTCGATGAGAGCCTTATGGTCACTTGATTTAGTTCACCAATTACTTCAACTTGCGACCGGTCCAGCTGAACTATGCATACTGCAGATTTTTGAGGTTGGACGTTTAACTTTGCACAAATTGTTTTAGGAAAAATATTAGATGAAGCACCTAAATCTACCAAACAATTATGCAAATTTTTATTGAAAATTTTGAAAGTAAGGAGGAATGGAGGAGTATGGGATTTTGACCTACCTCCAATTAAAGCAATATCATTTGGGTCAACTTTATTTGCCATACTAGTTGGAGGTCTTCCCATTTCATGAGAAGCTTGTGAGATTACAATGGCAGGAAGAGGTGCAATGGGTACTGCATGCAACTCTTTCAAAAGTAGTTTCTGTTGATGCTTTAATTTACTCAGTTCATGAAAAGTAATGTTGGCCCTAGTCTTCTTCATGTCTTCAACAATATTATACTCCATCTCATCGGAAACGATCAATGTTTTAGATGGAGTTGATGACTCGGATTGGACTGGGTTTGTTTGAGTCGTTTTGGTGATGATTTCTTACCTGTGACTTTATCCTTGGAAATCGAGCTTGTGTTCTTCTATTTAGAACTGGGCTGTGGAGGATCAAGTTGATTTCTACTTCTGGTACTGACTGGTGATGCCTCTTGATCCTCTTCGTCTGGAAGAATGAAGTCCCACATTCCCTGTAGTTCTACAACCTCATCTTCATCAATAGGTTCTTCATTGGAAACTTCTTCTTCTTCTCCTTCAGATTCTGCATTTGTTATAGCATTGGGAGGCTTTGGATCAGTTGAAGGGTTTCTCCTAAAAGGCTTGTAGGGTTTCTTAGAAGAAGTCTCTGCTACTTGTTTTTTAATGTCAACCATTTTGTTAGACATGGTTTTTAAAACTTTCTGTAATCCTTCCAAATCAAATGGGTCCTTTAATTTCTTTTTCTTATGATCATCTCTAAAGGAAACCTTCTTAGGTTTTCTTTCATCAATAGCGTTTTTCTTTTCTAAAGCTAAGATATGTTTTTCTACCGCTATTGCTTCCTTCATGTTTTCGGCCAATGTTGGCTTGGTGTCCCTATCAACAAAGATTGCATGTTCTGAAGAATTGTTTTTGATAAATTTCTAGACCCTTCTCTAAATACATGAGACGGGTTTAAATACTACTAACTAAAGACTAAAAATAGTTATTACAAAAATATAGGAGGAGGTTTAAATGACCATACTCATCTAAAGCAAAAATAAATTGAAATTGAATTGAAACTGTATCTAAAGATCAACTATGCATCTGTTCTCTTAAGTCGCAAGTATCTAGCATCGGCTTTAGGAGTGTCAGTTGGCAAACCTCCGATTTTAATTGTCCTATGAAAATGGAATCAGCAAGCACTGGCGCTATCTTCTCGACGGAATTTGTAAGGCACTTCAGAGTCATACACTGACTATGTGGTTTCACCAAATATTGCCAGTAAGTGTCCCATTTTAACTTAGTTAACTTTTTTATTGACTCTGCCTTTTCTTCAACTTTCTATCTCCAACTTGTTTGCAATTGCTGCATTTTTGGGAGAAATCCTGGAGCGGTTTCCGATATTAGGTTGGCTCTGTGCAAATTTTCATTGACACAGTCAATGATATTGCTTGCTGCTGTTGCTGCTTCTTCCACTGCCTGTTCTACTTTTTTGATCTATGCATCCCATTTATTAAACAACATTTCTTTGTGGGATTCATTGATCTTGGGCAACCCTGCTTTCTTGCCTTCCTCTGATTCCTACCAATTCAAATAGTTAGAAACTTTCTTATAAATTAAATCATAATCAAGTCACAAATCTACGACTTGACTTGTGATATTGTCACTCATTTCGCAGTGAGAGTTCCATTGCGATATTATTTGGCAAAGCGTTTCCTGCTGTTGCAAGAGTTGATCATTTAGGGCAAGGGTTTCTGTGACAAATTCTGTGACTTTAGGGTCATCTTTGTGCATTTCTAACGTGGTCTGTAAATGTTGTTCTTTTTCGGCCAGACTGCTTTGATACCTCAGCTGTATTTGCTGGAAGTCCTATTATAACTTTACTAATTTTTCTTTTGCTTCCCGGCTAACGCTGGCCTGCTGTAACTATTGCTGCAAAAGTAGGATTTTATCCTCTTTACCTTTAAGCAATAGTTTAACTTCAGATGATTTTTCAATAGTAGCAGAAGCATAAGCTCCTGCGATTTGGGATAATCTAATCAGGTTCTCTATCGGATCAGTGGAAGGGTCTTGCCAAAGGACATCCAGCGGCTCTGCTTCAAGTGAAAGCATGTTGTCTAGTTCTCGCTTCTTTCTCTTTATCCTGACCATAGCTTTGTGTTTCAGACTGTAAAACACATCTAGAGGAGGTATTTCCTCTATCTTTAGTATAATTTCAAATGACGGAGCTATGGGAATGTGCTCAGTTTCTAGAGCATTGACAACTATTTCAATCACCATTTTTGTGGTTCTCTGTGCTAGATTCTTTGGTGTCTCTATGTTTTGCTCCTCCATGTTGATCAATTCATTAAAGTTTTCCCATTCTTTCTCCAGCTCTGTTATTAATGGCTTTGTTGGCTGGATGAGGCGAGTGGGAATATCCACCTGTTTTGGCGATAACACTTGCTGCTCAGGATTCTCCTTGGATTGGGCAGTATCCCTGACTGATCCTTCACTCTTGTTGTGATCGCTCTCTGACCGTCTAGACCTTTCTGGTGATTCTCTTTCAGACTTAGATTTAGACTTGTCTTGCCTCGAGCTTCCACTCATGCTAATGCTGGGAGTGGGTTCCCTGATTGGTTCTACACGCAATTTGTCCAATGGGACATTTGCCAATCTTCGTTCTTTGTAAAGTTTAAACTCTTGGAGTTCTTCTGGGCCAAACTGGATTTGGGCCATGTGTAAGATGTCTCTGAGTGTGCTCTTCTGCTGGAAAACATCATCAAAGAGATCATCTTCCTTAGTGAACACCTTTATTTTAACTGTTGTGGTAAAATTCTTTATCACATCAAAGGGATCAAACTATCTCCCTGGGAACTTAGGCAATCGTAGACTCAACGTGTTGTCTACTTCCCTGAAAGCGTGACCTAAATCAAACAATGCAAAAGCTCCACAGACCACAGGGAATTGCGGCTAGATTGCCTTTTTCTTGTCCTTAAGTTCTCTGCTCATTCCCCCAACCCCACAGGTTTGGTAGGCTATTTCCCAGGCCATGAATTTGTCAGGAACATAGAAGGGAAGTATATGAGGAGAGGCAATGCTTCCGAATACTCTGATATAAGTGAAAAATTCTTCTTCGAACCATCTTCCCACAGGGAGAATATCAATTTCGGCTTCAGGAGAAAATCTTGGGGCATCTATATTATACAACATCTTGTGAATGGGTAGCATAACTCCATGGCAGATTTTATAAAAATATGGGGTGAACTTAGAATCCCACAGTTCCTTATGGTAGACTTGAATGGGTAAGGGATTCTGTACCGTCCATTTCCAACCCATGAGAGGAAATTTAGAAACAAAACAGATAGCATCCATGACATAGGTAGCTAGAAATAAGGGAGGATAAAACCTCTGAGAAAAACTCCTTTTAGTCCAATAATTCCAAATAGCAGAGGCTAAGTTATTATACAATATTTGGGCCCAGTCCATTATAGTGGCGTTGGTGGCTGCATCCAGTAGGGGTAGCCACTCGGATGAAAACTTATTGATATCAGGTTTTCCGAATAGCCTACATAACATTGCAGCAGTGAAACAATACAGAGAAGAGAGGGAACCAGTGTTGTACATACCATTTTTGTCCTTCTTTAACGGCTCTTCCTTTGCTGACCAACTTTTGGTGCATTCCGCCAAATCTTCGTTCTCCTTGGCGAATTTCTCCACAAACTGTTTTTTATAGCTAGCCTGCGGCTCTGGCAAATGATACATGCATTTTAATTCTGTGAGGTAAATGACCCTATAACTTCCTGGTTCCGCGTCTTGAATTTCCTGTCTATTATCTCAGCATGGTCTATCTCCCATTTGACCATATCTGTATAGAGAAGTATTTTTGGACTTGCTGCAATACGGTGCAGGAATGAGCATGCAAGCTCTGTAAGTGATGCTTTAGATGACCCGCGTCCATCTGCTGTAGCTGTAACCTCCATGAATCTCGGGTTTTTTTCCTCCAGCAATCTATACATGCCTTCCCAAGCAGATATCCCTGCTTCTTTGGAACAGGTGGTGTCTGTGAATAACGGAGTCATCTCTGATTTTTCAGATACCAGAGCTTTTTCTTTCTTCCCCATCACGTTCTGCACACTGCTCTATGTATTGTTCTGCGTACCGCTCTTGTAAGTTCACAAGTAGAGAACTAAGACACAATAAGAAAGATAACGAATGATGGTAAATAATAAGGTGACGGGAAAGCTCTTAATTTTAAAATCACATCAAATATATCACCTTGCGTGAAATAACCCTTTTGCTCAGATCTAAATCATTTCTCATAAATAACCATCAATAAACCACTAAGTTGACATTAATGCCCATAACTCAGTATCAGATGATGAGAAATATTTCATCGAACTGTGAGCCCTTTTGATCTGCGATAAAGTGATTTTGCGATTTGCTTCGCAATATCGCAGATCGCAATATCACTAATCCTTTTTCGTTAACAATCATTTGCTTCATTATGCGACTGTGAGATGCGATTTGCGAGATGCTTTATCGCATTTCGCAATATCAGGACGTTTTATCTTAGGTGGTGTTGTGATATATGGGATCTGTGATATGTGATGAATTTGTGTGGCTTGTGATCTCGCATCATCACGTTTTCGTAATTCTGACAGTTTCTTTATATATGATGCCCTCCGTTACCCTTTTGCGATGTGATGTTCATCATTAAGAGAACGATTTAATTTGAGACTTTTCATAATACTTAAGACTTTGCATTTGCAGATTTTTTTCCTAGCTTTTATGGTAACATTGCAGCTCTTTATAGGGAAGCTTTAATACTTAAATTTAAATGCGCACAAAGCGAGGAAGGATAAGAATCTTAAGTTTATGATAGTGTGTTTTATTAAAAGGGAATTCTAATTGCTAGTTTTTTTATTTTAGAAGGGTCCCCATTTATTTAGTGTTATTACTAATACTAAATAAAAAGTGGGGTTGTTGTTGGCCACAACACCTCTCACAGAGGGAAATATATGAAAGAAAATAAAAACAAATCCTCTTAACTTCTAGGTAGAAAGAAAATAAAGACAGTCACTCTTAACCTCTCATACATGAAAAGATATGAAAGAAATAAATCTTAATCTATGAAAGTAATAAATCTTAATCAATGAAAAACATTAAATCTCACACATTATAGGTGGCCAATCCAAAAGCATGAGAGATGGCAAGTTGAGAGGCTCCAAATGCAAGCATAACGAAATCAAGGTGAACATCACTCATGAGCATGGTGCCAAATCCAAATTCTATATTCAAAAAAAGAGCTTTTCCCCAACTTTACACATGCCTTTGAAAGGAGAGGCTCTCCTATTTATACAAAAACATAAGAAGCTACCTCATTAATGGAGGTCCATTATTCTCTCCCTAGATCCCTATAAAATCTCATAGAGTTACAACTCAAATAGGTATTGATGAGACACATATCCTCTTTGAACTTTATCCAAATCTTCTTCCATATCTTGAAGGGAATTCGAATTTGAGCATTGAAGGCCCAATAAGTGTGCCTTGGAAGCTTCCAAATGATCTACACATGTCATGAAACTCAAGCCACTTTTAAGTATTAGCAAGTATATGTCATTTTTCTAAGTTTTAACCATTTAATTCACTTATAATACTAGAAATCATTAGCTTTAGGAAAACACAAAGGTAACCCATATAATTATAAAAATGGAGGCTAAAGAGAGGTTATATGGTCATGGAGTTGTGACATGTGACTGAAATGGTGGTGATAAAAGTGAAAGTGGATGATATTTTGAATACATTTTGGGGACTCTACATCCCCCCAAACTGACGTTATTGTATGTCCTCATGAAATCCACTGCATTTTTTTTAATCATGATTTGCTTTTGAATGAGCTTGGCTTATATCATATGTCCTCAAACTTTGCATTTGATAGTATTTGACAATTTAATTTTGTTTTACAAAGTATTCCTTGTCATACATTGAATTGTAACATGTTTGATTGGTTCTTGCGTGACAACCAAATCTTAATTGGTATTGGTTCTTGTGTTGTAATACTTTGTTTCTTTTTGTTGCAGCAAGATTCATTGAACATGTTTAAGAATGCATCTTTAAATCAACCATATAATATGCTCATCATTTAGACATTATTTTCAAATCACATAACTTTTGAACCATAATTCAATCACAATTGATTAGGAGAAGTATGTTAGGATGAAATGAAGTGAAATGGAATGAAGTGATATGGATGTGATAGTAAATGGATGTCCCTTCCCCCCAACTAAAGGTGTTTACAATTTTTCAAATGAGAAAGGAAATATGGTGAAGTATTTTCGAAAAATTATAACTTCAGTATTCAAGGAATTCTATGATTAAAAGCTAGAAAATAGCATACCTTTACTTACCTAGGAAGTGGACAAATTGTGCATATGTAGAGAAGTTGTAGGTGCTGCTAGATCATGGAATAGAATGTAGAATTTCATCTGCTTCTTGGTTGCATAAATAGTGGATGAGGTGGTGAAAGTCTATTCTTTATTGTTGTTGCTAAATCTGTTGTATCTGCTGCAAAATGCTAAATGATATAGTCTTCACCTGCTACAAAACCCGATGGTACAATTCTAGTCATGCGAATGAATGTGTTGTTGCCGAACATGAAGAGGAGTCATTGGATTACCAGCCATTGATGAATGTCGTTAACAAATGCAAGGAAAATTCACCATTAATGTCAACGAGTACCAAGGTACCTAAGTAAATCTTGCAAAGTGCGAATAGATGAGCTGATGTTGAGCCACTTGCAAGATCCAACGATCAAGGGACATTGATGTATTCCCATGATTGTCAGCGAGAGAACTTGTCATTGATGCATACAAGCCTCAAGGTACTAATAAGGACTCTAGCCTTGAACCTAGATAATGTGTTGATGTCGATAGGCCAAGACTTGTTAGAAGGAAGGCCTTAATGAATCCTCCATCATCTAACGCGAGTATGAAATGATGATTTTGGAAGAACTATGAATGAAAAATTTTGTAGTGGATCAAGGTTTATTTAATGGAAAGGAAAATGACAAGAGGGTAAACAAGCGAACGGAAAGCAAAATGACAAATCAACATGTAAGCGAGCTGAATGTCTCTATGAATGGAAATTATGGAAAATGTGAACGGAAAATGTAAATGGAAAATGTGAAGGAAACATGCAACTCTTTGCAAGGAAAATGGTGATGATGATGCTTAACGAAAATGCTTGGATAGATTGTGAGTTTGGAGAGGAAAAATGATGGCATTTATGGATGATAGAAATGGATTCAATTGGTTTATGTCTCTTGAAATTGATCGTAGAAAACCAACCATGCATAATTGGCTTCCTTCAATTCTTTGATTGCCCTAGAACCTGAAAACAATCATGGCACCAACATTGCAATAAAACGTAAGTGTGTTCAAAGAGAAGTGATCAATTTCTTTTTGATACATACGAAAAATTTGCATAATTAACAGGTTCATGACGTGTTTTTGTTTCAAATGGTTAGTCCAATTTCACAATTGTGATAATAAATCCAATTTCTAAAAAAACAATTTCCTCAATTTATGTTTGAATCATAGCATTTTATAAAGATAAATAAATCTTATTTGCGAATGTTGGATGATTCCTGCAAAACAATCTTCGATAAAAAAATTCATCAACCAATCCTGTGGATAAAATGCCTTCATAGTTCTTCTTCTTTCCTGCATCATGCTTGAAAACATAATCATTAGACAAAACCATCAAATTTTGATCATGATTTTCTGATTAGAGTGCATTGTTTACAAGTAGATCATTAAGTTAAATGCATAGCTGCAGAATTGTGGTTCAGCTGCAAAATTGTGGTTTAGCTATAGAATTGTGCAGTTTCTGTAGCTAAAATCCTGAACATACAATTAAGTATACACAGCTATGCATTTTTGTTATGAACAAATAATCAGTCCAATCTTCAAATTGATCAATGCCTCTTTCAGAAAAATTAGCAAATTATATATATATATATATATATATATATATATATATTTTGTGACAGGTGTGTTTGAGTGGACCATCACAAAAATTCATTTTTCTTTTACTTTGCTTCAATCAAGAATTGAATTTCACATCAATTTTTTTATGGCAATTTTCTTAAATAATAATAATAGTAATAATAATAATAAAACACACAATCTAAAAATTAATGAAATATTTATTAACTAAAAATAAAATAAAATAAAATAGATGTATATAAAAGAAAAACATAACAAGAAAAATATATCTACAAACTAAAAAATATATATAAACAAATTTAACAAAAAGAAAATTAAAAAAATTCCTATAACATAAATGTACAATCTAAAACATAACATTAAAATATATACGAAAAAAACCATAACATTATACATAAAACATTAAAACAGGAAAAAAATGTAACATGTAACATAAATATCTTTTTTTTTGGTAGGTAAGCACCGACGAGGGATTTGAACCAGTGACCTATCGCAAGGAGTGCCTTAACAGTGCACCCATTCACCATCAGTCCAAAGCCCCATGGGCAACATATAACATAAATATCATATAACATTTAAAAATAAAATAAAAAAATACAACGTAATAATATATATATATATATATATATATATATATATATATATATATATATATATATATAACACAAAAAATAAAAATAAAAACAACTTAATAAAAAGAAAACGAAATTGCCAGGAAAACCATTTCATTCTCAACAGACCGATGCTTCGCCCTAATTGATCTTGAAATTCCTTCTTCCTCACTGTTGCGGGAATAGTCACCTGAAATGCCTCTTAGATTCTGATCTGCTATAAAATTCCTGCAAAAAGAATCCTCATGTTTGAAAAAAATCCTGATGTCTTGCATCCAAGAGCTACTGGCGGTGTTCTTTCTTCTGGTGAAGGCATTCTCCACACCAGCTAAAGAAATCACGTTGGTGCTTCTCAAGCTCCCTGAATACAACGCTTCTACACCAAAGAATCAAATTCATTCTATGACCAGAAATAATTTCCTTTGCTCCATGACGATGGCGACCAACATGCAGCATGACTTGACCTGGAACATGAGAATACTCGAAAATTTCCTCTGCATTCTCATTAACAGCATCAATAAAAGTTTGAACAAAGAAGCGTTCAGGGTTCAAGGTGTATAATTCTTTATGCAGAGGCTAACTCCAATCTACCCTGGGTGCGTATCTGGATACAACTTTGTTCAAGATTTGGAGCTTTATCAGAAGAACCATTGGACTTTGATGCACTCAATTTTTTTCTTCTGGTCCTCGGAGCATCCTGTGCCATTGCAATCGCTTCGGGATCTAAACCAAACAATCGCTGGAACTCGAGAAATCTGTGGTGGATCTACCTCCTGTAGATCAGGGAAACCAAATTCTTGGTGGATTGTTCGCATGAAAAAACTGAATGGTCGCCACTATCTCTGTGCATTAATTAAAAACCATTTTTTCTCACGCAATTTTCCAAATAAGGCTCTAGATAACCCCGAATATCTACCAATCGGTTACGAATTTACTAAAATCATTCCAGGGTTTTAAAATTGACCCTGTTTTGAGAAAAACCCAAGTTTAAGCTTTTTGATTTTTTTTTTTTTTCATTTGGCCAGAAATTGCGTTTTAAAACTGTCGTTTTTAAGTTGTTACACATATCCTCTACTCAGGTAATTGCTTGGTCTTCCATGTCCATGGTCAAGCATGGATGAGGAGTGCATTAAATTAGTCTTCATCTCAAACCCAAATTATATCACATCATTTTTCCAATGGAACCATCAGAGATATTTGTTTGTATCTTGTTCACAGTGTGGTGAACCCATTGACTGTGAATTACTAGTCATCCATGAACGTGACAAGTGCAAGTTTTCACTGCCAGCTGATCTTGATAAACATCTGAACATCTATGGGAATAGAAAAAAGTATTGTAATCCGTGTGGCAAGTATGTGAGATTGTGTGAAAATATAGATCATGATTTATAGTGCCATGAAGTAATCTGACTGCAAGTGAAGAAGCTTCTCTTCCAAAACTACCTTAGAGTGCTTGATTTCTTCCTATTCAGAAACAACTGCCTTCATGGTCTCCACTATCGTTGGCTTATATGAATTTTTTTTTCACATATACAGAGCAAACAACCTACATTTCTCAACAAAATGTACTCTGTCACCTTCAATGTATTTCTCAGTTCACACCCCAGTTTGTCGTTGAAAGGAGCTGTAGGGACTGAGTTGTTCATAGATTTTCATGGGTTCCTCCAGACTGCCTTGCCGAGGCCATCTGCCTCCAATGGATGATAAGGGAAAATTTTATCTCAAGCAGAAACCAGCCAGAACGATTATTCTTTTGGTGCAAGGGGTACCAAAGAATGGGGAGGAGGTATTCGGTGTTGAAGAGACCTTTGCCAGAAAAGGAAAACGAAATGGAGATGGACTTGCAGATTGGTATCAAGGAGGAGTTGTTGGAGGATGGCGAGAAAATTTTGAATATAGCAGAAAATCTTTGTGTGGATTATCCCATGGCAACAAAGTTGACATTGGATCGTGATGGATGCACTAGAATTAAATCAGGTTCATGGAATAGATATGCAACAATTTAAAGCATGATCTAATTTTTTTATTTTTTTTTAAATGATGAATTTTGGATTTTTTTTTTTTAAGCTAATGCAATTGATTTTTTTTTTGTAGGCCGCATGAGAACTTAAATTGTCAATTTCTCAATTCTCTTTAAAAAAAGAATTGATAATTTTTATTAAAAATTTACATTTCCCTTATTAAAAAACATGAAGTTTATTTTTTTATTTTTTATTTTTTGAAAATTTAACATGATTTGTTTTTTATTGAAAATATTTTTGTGAGGTTAGTGAAAGAATGTGAGAAAATAAATAAAATTCTAAAATGTTTTAAAGTCTAAAAATTAAAAAAAAATGCAATTAAGAACTTAAAAAAAAATGTAATCGAGAACTTAAAAAAAATGCAATCAAGCTTCATTTTATTTTCCCTAATTTATCTACTTGAATGATTTTTTATTTTATTTTTTAAGTATAAGAATGTTTCCAATGGAGCCATTTACGGATTAAACTTTCTAGAATGTTCATATCCAAAGTTGCAAAAATGTACCTAATTATGTATGAGGACATGAGAAGTAATTTTGACCTTTAGATTTACCGCAAAGATCTCTTGAAGAACAGATAAATTTCGTGGCACAATCACGTTTCAATACCATTCCTCAATGTAGTCCTTGTGCTCCAAAGAATGTTTGATCTACATTCTAGATCCTTTATCCATAAATGGTTAACATCGATTTTTTTTTATATATATTTTTTATAAAAATGATATGCAGCTAAATGATTAATGCATCTACATGCTTTAATCATGCATCTAGAAAAAAACTGAAAAATGAACTCTAGACTAAAAGCTAGTTCCTATGCACACTTCCTTGGCAACGACGCCAAAATGTTGAGGCCAATTAATTACCTATCATTTAATTGTCAACTCGAGGGTTTCATAAAACTTGCGAAGCATGCGTGCACTGTATATGCTAGAAATTAACTTCCAATTTAGATAAACCTAACTATGAAACCAATAATGACAAACCAAATTCCTATTCTAATTCAACAATCAACTCAAAAGAAATTATGGTACAATTATAGTACATCGCGCGGAGTTGAAATCTTAATCTTTAAATCTTGTAGGAATTGAAAAGCACACCAGTCTTTCAGAAATGAAAGCAAAAACAATCATTCTTAACCTCTCACATAGGAAAAGATAGGGAAGCAAATAAAAACAAATGCTCTTAACTTCTAGGTAGAAAGAAAATAAAAAAAATCACCCTTAAACTCTCGCATAGGAAAAGATATGAAAGCAAATAAAAACAAATTCTCTTAACTTCTAGGTAGAAAGAAAATAAAGACAATCACTCTTAACCTCTCACACAGGAAAAGATATGAAAGAAATAAATCTTAATCTATGAAAAACAATAAATCTCACACATTATAGGTGGCCAATCCAAAAGCATGAGAGATGGCAAGTTGAGAGGCTCCAAATGCAAGCATAACCAAATCAAGATGAACATCACTCATGAGCATGGTGCCAAATCCAAATTCTATATTCAAAACATGAGCATTTCCCCAACTTTACACATGCCTTTGAAAGGAGAGGCTCTCCTATTTATACAAAAACATAAGAAGCTACCTCATTAATGGAGGTCCATTATTCTCTCCCTAGATCCCTATAAAATCTCATAGAGTTACAACTCAAATAGGTATTGATGAGACACATATCCTCTTTGACTTTTATCCAAATCTTCTTCCATAACTTGAAGGGAATTCGAATTTGAGCATTGGAGGCCACATATGGGTGCCTTGGAAGCTTCCAAATGATCTACACATGTCATGAAACTCAAACCAATTTTAAGTATTAGCAAGTATGTCATTTTTCTAAGTTTTAACCATTTAATTCACTTATAATACTAGAAATCATTAACTTTAGGAAAATACAAAGGTACCCATATAATTATGAAAATGGAGGCTAATGAAAGGTTATATGGTCATGTTGTTGTGACATGTGAGTGAAATGGTGGTGGTAAAGGTGAAAGTGGCTGACAATGATCAACCTTGGGAATTGTGCAATCAATTTGAGGAATTTCCTAAATAATAGGGGCCTAATTTCTCAAGGAATTAGGCAAGGAAATAGGGGCTCAAGAAGAACCATAAATTGACTTAGTCTGGGTCAAAGCTTCTCATTGAGTAGAGGGATAGGTTATTCACTTGTAGGATGTACTCAGTTGAGAAAAGAAATTGTAATTATCTCTCTTCATCAGATTAATGCAAGTAGGCATAGGGGTTTTTAACATATTTTTTTCCCCTGGAAAAATACTGTGTGCATGTGTGATATCTCTCATTGCATGTTTATGATTGATGTTCTAAGTTGTGAATTGAATTCCACAGAGCAATAGAGTAGGTTTTTGTCTTGTGATTTTGATTAAAACTTCATGAGCAATTTCAAATCCACACCATAATTTATACACATTTGGAGTATGTGGGAATGATCCATTAGGAATCTCTATTGTTTTATTTGTCAATAGTTTTTAGATTCTAGTGAGTATTTCCCGCATAATATTTTAATTTAATTTTCTTCAATATATATACATAATCTTTTTCTAGCTTAATAAAATTTAATGAGGTATTGTTATCTCAGACGTTTATGCACAATTACACTCGTAAGAGGGATTTCACACTATCTTTCCCACTTTTTTCATGCGCAAGGATGCTAAATGAGATGATAACGAATCAAAACAATGGGTTGATGGATAAGAGTACAAGAAATCTGCAATGGAAACTCATATAATTTATGAAACTTTCTTAATTGTCTTTATCTGCTAATTTGGAAAGCGATATTTTATGAGATAATAGTATACTATAGAATATTATTGATTCATTTTCTTGTATAACCCTGCCAATTCCTCTGCCATATTCATTCATCATTAATCCTTCAAAATATTTTCACTTCCTATTTCTCTTGAGTACTTCATACTTTTTAAAATTTTGAAACTTTGTGTGGAAACTTGTAGCCCAAAATGAACTCTCCACACTCGCACATTTTATGTTCCATAATACCACACATTATTTTCTTCACATTTCTCTCCACACTTAATAGATTCTCTATTCATGTGTGCAATATTTCCCATACCCTTTCCTCAACATAAGCATTTCACACCCTACTCCCACACTTCTCATTCCTACATCCTCCTTCATCTTCACACATGTGAATGATCTACATCATAATGTTGCTTATTTATGTAAAGAATGGTATGTTCATTTACAATCCATAGTTATGAAGATTCACAAAAGTATCCCTTTTTCTACTTTCAAGGTTATTTGAAGGAACATTTAAGAAGGTCTGATATTTAAGGTAAAAGGTGGCAATATGAAATCATATGAATCAAATCTATTGTATTTCTATATGTCTTTATCAACTAACCCCCGATCATATTTCTTGTATGTCCTAATGAATGTGTTACATGATGAAGAGAAGTTTTAGTAAATTTCAATCATTAACATGGCCTTAAAACAACTAAGAGCTTTGTAGTGCAACACTTAATGTGTCACACATAACCATGTGAATTGTAATAAAAAAGGAATGTGGTGATAAAAATTAAGGAGGTGGTTTTTTTTTTGGATATAATTATAACTTTATAGACTTATAGGGTAAGAACTTCTAGTGGTCAATGGTATACCAGTGATATTTGATATTTACAACTGAGTAGAAGATAATGAATAAAATATAGACCACTAGCCTAGAAACTTTTGGTCACATTCTAGAAGTATTCAATTTTAGAGAACTTGTTTCCTAGTGTGCTCATTGTTGTGACTCCATGACTAAAATGATTGGGGTAGCTTTCTACAAAACGAATCCAATACTCTTGATACACAAGTTATTTAGAATAATTCTACGATTTCCTAAGCTAAATAGACAACTCAAGGTACTTGAAGTAGAATCCTTCCTAAACTCTTACTTTGGGGGTGTAAATTTACTCGAGGAATAAATGGCTAAGCTATCATAGATGCTATCAAATCTCTCATCCATTGAGGTATCAAATATAGTACAACCTTATTGTGACTTCACCAATTTGCTTTCATGGATAATGAGATGAAAATCAATGTCCCATATACCTACATCAATCCTTTACATTATATACTAATCATTCAAAAAAGAAACTATGTTTGACTGGGGATAATTGATTTCTAATGAAATTTCATTCCAATTGGAAATTTATTGAATGTTTAAGAGACCTTTCATGATGGTTTATGTGGTATTGGCTATAATCTATTGTAATTGATTCAATGAACTACCTTTCAGGAATAATGTGAATTTTGAGGTTGAACAAGTTAAGTCATGGTACCTTATTATGTGACCACTGAGTATGCAATCAATGACTATTAATATGAGCATAATTGATCAATAGTACTATGCATAGTCAACAATCAATAGCAATCGTTGATTGTGCATAATGCGCATTATAACAAGGTCTAAAGAAAATTACAAACTAAATAGGTTCATATTAAAGATAAAAATATTTGAAAAAAATGGATGTGGAAAGTAGATGTTCAAGGAATAGGACCTTCAAAACCATTAAATAGCTATGGTAGATGCTCTTACACATTCTTCCATGGATTAGTATATTAGTAATATATGTTGAGAGAGGAAAATTAGTAACCTAAGGCCTAAGCATCTATTTACGTCCCTTTTGGCTATTCTAGATACAGATCAAGCGTTACGTGCTACCCCTAGCACACCGAACATGAGAAATTATTTATGTTGTGAAAGAATCAATAAGTGACTAGGTATCATTTCTAAGGCATGGCATGTTTGCTCGTAGTTCACGACCATGTAGAACATTTTGTGAAGAATGATTTATATACACACATTAAAAGGATTGGTAGTATTAAGTGATTTTTGGAAGACTAGGTATAAGAATCCATGAAGAAAGAGAACAAATGGCATACTAGCAAGATTGTATGCACGAAATCAAATGTTAAATCATGGTAATTCAAGACCTTCAAGGGCCCAAATTGATTAGATATTCTACGTCTTCTAAAGAACTAGCTAGAGGAAGATCATGGTAATTCAAGACCTTCAAAGGCCCACTTGATTAGATATCCTACGCCTTCTAAAGAACTAGCTAGAGGAAGAGTTGAGTGTGAACAAGATTGATTAGATATTCTACATCTTCTAAAGAACTAGCTAGAGGAAGATTTGAGTGTGAACAAGATTGATTAGATATTCTACATCTTCTAAAGAACTAGCTAGAGGAAGAGTTGATTGTGAACAAGGTGTCATGCACAAATGAGTTTGATAGTACTACTAATTTCCTAGAATAGTTTGATACTATTGCTAATTTGCATTTAAATTCTAATTTATACATGCAGGAATGAGTTTGATACTACTACTAATTTGTATTTAAATTCTAATTTGTATGTTTTTTTTTATTCTAATTTATATATGCACGAATGAGTTTGATAGTACTACTAATTTCCTAGAATAGTTTGATACTACTACTAATTTGTATTTAAATTCTAATCTATATGTTTTTTGAATCTAACTTTCAGAAATGCATGATATTTGTAAATTCACATTGAAATCTATTTGGGTCTATATTTGAGATATAGTTTTAGAATCAATATGGGTATACATTATTTTGCAATATCTACCAATTTATCTATATATAGGTGTCTGGGTAGGTAAGAAGAATCAAAGGAATTTCACATCTCCCTCATATGAGTAGCAATCCATTATTTTAACAATATCAAATATTTTATTTTTAATTGTTATATGTCAGTGCATATGTACTTTTAATTTCTATATGTATGTGTAAAACACAGGGTGGACATTGAAACAATTTATTTATGGTTTACAATGAATTGTTTTTCTTGCTATTAATATTTTTAAATATCTAATTGACTCCAAGTTGTGTGATTACAAATGGACTGGATAGACTAATTTAGAATTTCCCTATACACATATTTTTATAAATGACATGCATTATATTCATGTTGAGCATAGAAGGATTTAGAGGTCTGTATCATAATGGGTTGTAGAAAATACCTTTTAATTCAAATTTAGAGTTGATATAACAATATTTTATTTAAAATGGAAACTAAAATATTTTAGTTATGGATAGCTTTGAAATATTTTCTTGATAAATTCTATGTATGAATATGTAATTTCACGTTGAGCATGGAAGGAATTATACTTATTCCTCATATTGGATTGAAAATTCCTTGTGGTGCAATCATTATATGTTATGAAAATGATTTTTAAGACTTATTTGAATTTTAAATTCATCCAAATTCTAATAAAAAATCTATATATGTATATTTTCACAACCCATCCATTAACATGTGTGGTTAGCTTTTTCAAGATTCCTCTACTAAATTACTTTTAAATTTCTAATGGTTCATAGTTGTCCATAAGTTGAATCCTTTACCATTTTATATGTAATCTTAGTGGGTTTCAGTGATGCTAGTAATTGTAAAAAAATTAACCACTGGAAATACTCTACTTTTTTGTCGCAATTTTTTTTTATAATTACATATGTTTTTCTAAATAGGTTCAAAGCCTCTTTGACATTGTTATAACTATTATTAACACAGTTTTTCCAGAAACTTGTTTCATTATTGTTATAACTAGTTGCCAAATTCCCTTAAATAGAAATAATACATATATAATTTACATAAAACTGTTATGAATAAACTTTTGGAACACAACTTGAAGGAATTATAACCGAATACAATTTACTTGTTGTTTATAGGACTTCATTTAAAATATAACCTGTGCTATCTTTTTTTCATTTCCAAAATGGATTTGAAGATAGAGAATGGATTAAAATATTTGGGTGTCCACATAAATATAGGAAAATAACAAAATAACAAAAAAACAGATAATTAGTTTTTCTTGTCTATTATATTTATATAGATATGGTTTAAGTTTACCAAAGTGTGTGAAAATATAAAAAACATTATATATTTTAACTATTATATTATTATGAATAATTTTTTTGTTAATATATTTCTATGTAAAACAAACAATAATATTATAAATTTACTCACACATTTTTATTATTACAAAATTTAATACAAGCTTCCCCACTTTCCATTCTAGTCACGAATTTAATAAACAATTGTCATTAACTTCTATATATATATATATATAACAATTGTTTTATCTACATTGATCCAGCAAAAAAAACAAAAATAGTTCAAATAATTTTACAAATTCAAAATTCTATAATTAACCAACTCATAAAATCAATCACTATCACTATCAATCAAGATTCTATGAGTGTGATGTTAACACTGTGCACAATTCTATGAGTGTGATGTTAACACTGTGCACAACTACATGACTTGGGCGTAAATGAACATCTTCTCCTTGTCCTTGTCCTTGTCCTTCTCCTTCTCCTTCTCCTTCTCCTTCTCCTTCTCCTTCTCCTGTTTGGCAACACTTACAACTCGAACACTTGGAGAACGCTTCTAAATGTCCACTCAAATTGAATGCTACTTTGTACTTTTTCTCCCGTATGGGAAACCACCCACCACCTGCACTTTCATCTCCTAACGCTGCTTCTTTTGTTCCTAACGCTGCTTCTTTTGTTCCATTCCTTTGAAGTGCCTATGAGATACAAAATGAATTAACTTCAGATCAAGGAAAAGGGATTGGGAATTTCCACTTAGCCTTAAAAAGAAATTAAACAAAAAAAAATTATATCAATCCATTTATATTGTTGTTTAATATTAAATTTTCACATTTACCATTTTATTTTACATATTTTCTATTCATTTTTTCTTAAATATATTAAATATTTTTATTCACTCCACTTTAGCATTATTAGACTTTAAAACTATTTTAATGCTCAACACCTAAAATAAAGAATACACCATAAGATGAATAATCTGAAATTAGTTAAAATAAAATAGAAAAATTAATTGAAATAAAAAAGTTTTATATTATTAGGATAGAGGCCATGGCATACCTCTCTATGACCTTGACATCTCTCTTATCATGATAAAAGGAAGGGTTTTGTTTATGGATTAACAATATCTAAAAAATATGATTTTAATTTTGATTAGTTATGTACATCACTTAAATTATTATTAGGATAGAGGCCATGGCATACCTCTCTATGACCTTGACATCTCTCTTATCATGATAAAAGGAAGGGTTTTGTTTATGGATTAACAATATCGAAAAAATATGATTTTAATTTTGATTAGTTATGTACATCACTTAAATTATTAGATAACTGATATATTGGAACCTATATAACTACAAATAGATTGAAAAACATCAAACAACTTAACTATAAAGAAAAAAGGTTGAAGATGTGTACAGAATCAACTTTATATAGAAATAAAATAAAGATTTAACATGTTATTTTACTATTACGGGATATTTAATTTTTTTTATTTCAAATTTTATTTTATTTTTTTTCTGTTTAGAATTGGAACGATACAGAGAAGATTAGCATAGCCCCTGGGCAAGGATGACACGCACAAATCGAGAGATGGTCCAAATTTTTTTCTCTGAAAAAAAACAAATATCTAATTTATGGAAATTTGAAGAAATGATACCTCTTTTTGTTTGATGTCTGCGGCATATCCAAATTTAGCATCTGGAAATTAAATTAGGCATTGGTAAATCAACTCCAATAATTATACTATAAAAATGATTTCCACAAAACTTGTTCAATTATTTTGCACCCAGGAAAAGATTGAAAAAAAATCAATAAATTGGAGGAAAAGATTACCTAGAAATATGAGTATTGAAAAAGAATCAATAAATTGGAGGAAACAATTACCTAATAATATGAGTATTAAAAAAAAAATCAATAAAATGGACATGAGTCTTCGATCCATCGTTATGCGGATCTAATTTCAGGAAAAATATACCGAACCTTTTAGAAGTATTTTAACCGGATGATCTAATTTCAGTAAAATATAGCGAACCTTTTAGAAGTAATTTCCGGTGAAAGGAAAAATATAGCGAACCTTTTAGAAGTAATTTCCAGCGAAAAGAACGATGCGCATCTAATTTCAGAAAAAATATACTCAACTTTTTAGAAGTACTTGTAACTTCCAAATTGGAATCACATCATGTTCGATATTACATTTTATAGTGTGAGTAGGTTAACTATGGTCAATTAAATGATTAAATTATTGATTTAAATATGGCCAATTAAATGATTAAATTATTGATTAAAATTTAGCGTAGGGTTAATGAGATTAAAATTCATTAAAGGCCTAAACGATATTTTAATTAAACATTTCATAGTTCGTAGGGTCTCATATGTTATTGTCTACGAGAATAAGTGAGTTGTATTTTTCAAGGTTGAGAGATTGGTATCTTAAAATTTTAGATTTTAAGGGGTTACAAAATAAAGGGTTAGCTAATTAGGGTTTGATCTCCTAAATGGGTTATGGGTTAAGATGTGGGTTAGGGTTTATGAGTTAGGTATTATGGGAGTTGTATGGGAATTGGAAGTTAAGGGTGACCGTTTAGAGGATTAATTGGTTAATTTTTAGGTGTTAATTTAGTTTTTATGTGTTAGACAATGAGCTAAAGGGGAATTAATCATCTAGCAGTCAAGGGGTAGTGTGCCATGGAGATAATGCAAGGCTATAGGTTTTCATATTAATGTGTGAAGGCTCTTGGAGTATGTTCTCTTGTAGCTTCATATATTGGAAGAATTGGCTTATAGGGTCAATTATAGAAATTGGGTTCTAGAAGCTTTCATAGCCATCTTGAGAAATCAAATGGCATTTTTGGTGTTTCAACCTACACATTTTTGTGCCCACATTCTTGAGAGTATTCTAAGTCCAATACCATTCTGATGGTATCAATATCACATTAATTTCCTTGTTAATGACCATCGAAAGAGATGACACATTCATTCACACTACATGAAGATGTGGAATAATGCACAAGTGGAAATTTGGGGTGATTATCGAAGGTCCTAATCATTCTTACAAAATAACAGTTGAGGATCTCAAAAACCCAGGCCTAAATGACTACGAAGATATGTTAGATATTTCGCCACTAAGGCAAGAGGTTCTAAGCTTTAGCATTGTACTTCCTCCAAGCTGGAGCTCAATATCTTGGAGTGAATTTTTTTCAAAAACATTATAGAAGAGGACAATGATTCAATAGTAGTCATTCATACCACATTTTCATAAACGTAAATTTGTAGTGAGTCCCCACTATCTTGAATGTTCATTTAATAAATAAAGCAAATAGAGAGGAGCACATACCTTAGCTTCTAGAGAGGTTTTCCTCTAGATATGGTTATTGTGTAAAAAAAAATTATCATTACATACAAGGACATTTCATCCTTCTAAGCATAAGATGTATCAGTTTACTTTCTAAGGACATGTTTACTTTCTTGGCTTGTTTATTAGTTGATTATAATGATATATTTTCTTGTTCCGTTACCATTTATTGTTTGGAAGTATCAATTTTCTATTGATAAGCTTAAAATTCCCTATGTATCTTCACATGTATACCAAGTAACTCTAATTGTATCTTCTCAACACCATTATTATTCATTCCTGGTATAATGTTGCCATATGTTAATTCATTAACTCCATTTTTTTCCTACTCTATATGTTTCACCCATGGCCATAAATTTCTCCATCATTCTTTTTGTAACTTGTATTATATCCTTGACTTGAGAACCTTTAATCTCCTTTATATGTAAAACATTTTATTGTTATAACCGCCCCCAATGTAAACCCTAGCCTCTTTATATTTGGCACTAGGTAAAAACCTTGGTTTTGGGCATTGAGAATTAAAATGGTTCCCACACAATTTTAAAGGGGTTGTACCACCCCTCAACCTTGGTATAAAATTACACTCATTACACGTAACACACCACCCTCAACCTTTGGAATTTGGAGTTTATAGATTAAACCTTATTCATGGGTGACTAATAGGAATTGGTTTTCCTCACAATGGAAAGTGACCATTCCAAATGGGCTTGTAACATCAGTCCACATGACTGCTAGTACAAGGCTACCACCTGCGTGATTTTTGTCAACAATATAGATCACTTTGGAAGATCCAATGGTGTACAAAGATTAAGGTTTTGTTCAGATAGGTTATCATTCCTTGGTTCTTTCTCATTTCTCATTTAGCATTTTCTCTAGACACAACTCTACTCTACTACAAGGTAGGTCCCTATGTCTTGCCCTGCATTTCTTGCTTTATTCACTATGGTTCCCTTACATTTATCCTCATAGTTTTGCTCATTTTCCGAGAGGAGTTTAAATGTGGCCCTACTTGAGTTTGACTAGTAATTATTAAGCTCTATGTTTTTACCTTTTGTATTTTTTTTATTTTTATTTACATAGTTCAACTCCTAATTCTAATGATTTGAATGTAGTGTACATGTTCTCTTGTTTTCCCCCCCTTGTTTACTCAGAGAGTTTTCAATCTTGGCCCGCTCAACCTCTATTTCTCTATTGTTGAGAATCATTTTCTTTCACCATTCATTTCTCTAGTCCAAGGAGTCAGAATCTCCTTCATGTTGTAGGTAAAAAAGCTCAATTTTCCCTTGTCTTTTCTGGTGTCTTACTTCATCCATGGCTTTGCTAGAATCACGGTTTTCTCTATAATTGTTTTTTAGGATTTTGATTTGCATATTGCAGGTGTGTGCAAGAACCTTACTCTCAACTGACTATAGTAATGACTTTGTTTTGTAGGTGATTATTCCTAATCCCACATTGAAATTCCCCCCTTCCAATTGGAAATCTTCCTCATGGCATACCTTTGGCTCTCAAGTTCGACCTTTTCCTTCCCTTCTCAAGAAGAACTATAGACAAAGTTTCTCACCTTGACTTATGTTAACTATTTCATTCATATTCCTAATTAGAAAATTCTAATTACAGGTTTTGTGTCCAACGTTTGAAAACATCATTGCTCTCCTTGCATCCATGCAATAAGGGATAATCTCTCCCCTTTCTAGGCTTATTTACTATTCTTATTTTTTTTCATTCAAAATGGATTTCATTAGATTTTCAAAATAACATAGCATACAAAAATGGTCTCAACAGTCCCTGCTCTCTCATTCCGACCAGATGCTTTTAGATTGGGGGCTGGAGAATACTAGGAAAGACGGTTTGCATACATTATTTCTGGAGGGTGCTATGGCCTTAGCATACTAGGTGTAACACAAAAATAGAATTGAACTAATAACAACATATCAAGGAGGGGGATGGGGGGGAATTACAAGGGGAGATGCAAAGTAACCAACACAATCATGAATATGGAAGTCAATATGTTCCACCCATGCTTCCTAGCTGTGGAGGTGCTAATTTGTGCGGCGTTGACTATGCCAGAGGTTGTCCAACTGCTTTAGAATTGGAGTTTCACTATATTTAATATCATCAATATAGGCTAGAATATCATTACAGTCTTCATACTTGTGGCCCCTTAGAATGTCAATGTCATGTTACATGTGCCGCAGTTGCTCTGCAATGGATTCCATAGAAGTCGAGGCCATAAGGTGGCCTGGCAAACTAGCTAGAGAAATTGCCTTAGCATCCTTTGTTTCTTGACTGGTCAAGTTTGTAGAGGATGAATGGTGATCTAGCTCGAGATGCCCATCCTAGGCATGCTAGCCCCTCCCGTGGCAAGGACGACACCTTTGTTGTGGCATGCTGCAAGTAATAGTGGTTGATGGACCGCTACAGGGGGAGCCCACAAAGATACCTTTAGTGAACGTGCACAAAACAAAACATTACCTTGTTACACAGTGTTTTATCATACCTCCTGTTCACTTCTTGTTCCATATCCCAAAGTACCAAAACATTGACTATTGTGTAGCATATCGATCGTGATATATAGACCAAAATATCCTTGAAGAAACAAAGGAAAATTGCCTTGAATTTATTCTGAATAAGGTTGACTAAAAACCCAAATTTTAGCACCAGCGCACTTTGCTCCACTGCCTGCCCCCCATGCTGATGGCAGGTTGCATTGCTTTCCCTAGTGATGCCAGTGCAAGTTTTGATATGAAAACCCACGTTGAATCCCTTTTGGTAGGTTTTCCCAAACTGCAGGAGAAGCTTCGTACACTATAACCTTCGGGAACAATGAGTTGGATATTGGTTGTTGTTGATATGATCGATCTCTTCCATTTGGACCTCCTGATATTATCATCATGGGCTTTCCCCTTGATATGTGGACCTTCCTCCCTCTTTTGTGGATCCCTAACTCCCTCTCTCTTCCTATAAATTCACTCCCTTCCATCCCCAAATTGTTGGTCATTGATTGTTGTATCCTTATGCTGAGATTATTCTTACATGCTATCCATTCTAGCTTGGAGAAGGAGTTCTTGAAGAGTCTTTTCTTGGACTTGGACATCCACCAAAATGAGGTCTCCAACATCAAGGCATAGGTCGTATGCTTCTCCTTTTAGCTTATTAATATATACATCTGATGTTCAATTTCCATAATTGTGTAAAATTTATGTTTTTGGCTTAATACTCCTTGATTTATTAAGTAGTTTATGTTTGATTTATGCCATATATTCTCTTGTATTTTGCATAGCTCTTTGATCTTCCTTTTAGGTACTTGGACGTGAATAAAAATTAAGGAACGAGGCCTAGAGCAAAAAGATCAAAGTATTCTCCAAAGGATCAGGCGATTAGCATCAGAGCGAGGTAGGTTTCTCCTTTTCTCTACATTTGTCGAACATAAGCTACGAAAGAGTATGTTAGTTTGTGTAGTTTTTTTCTAGACCCACACATTGGGCTAGAGGGATCACCTCTATCCATAGAGGGGATTTTCCTTCACAAAAAATGACGACTCCATTGGGGAAGCTATAGCCTTTTCATCCTCTTTTTCCATCTGATCTCTTGATCAATTTGACTGACCATCGAGTTCTTAGTTAGTTTGAGTCTATATAGGTCCGCACAATCACTGATTGCTACGTTAGAGTGCTAAGTCTTGACTATTTGCGAAATCTTTTTGTTTTTCCGATATTCCTCGCTCAACGCAAGTTTTATTAGTGATAGTTGCGCTGGTAGCACCCTTTTTTACCTATACAGTCACGCTGGAAACCATGTTGTCCACTCTTTACCTGCGTTGAAGACCATCATAGGTTTTGCTATGAAAAGTAGCACTGATAGCATGAGTTTTGCTATGGAAAGTAACATTGATGACCTTATCAGCACAGGGTTTTCTATATAAAGAAGCGTTGATTCTTGAATGTGAGAATTTTTAGGGTTTCTACTGAAAACTCTAGTGTGTCCTGGTCTCTAAGGTCTTTTCCCATCATGTATTCTTGGATTTGTCAATGTTTTTGAATTAGTGTCTTGATTAATTTACACAATTTGTCTCCTTGGCTTTGCAATGAAATCTGACTGAGTTCTAGGGTTACTAGTCAATTGGTCATCGTTTGTTGCTTGTTGGTGTCATTGAGATGTTGGTTTTTCTCAACGATTGAGTGTTGTTTTCTGTGCAAATCATTGACAACATCGTTTTTCATTTGTTTTAGCTTTCCTTTCAAAATTTACTTTTCGTGAAAATGCATTAGATTAGTTGCATTGAAAAGTTATCTTTTTAGATTCATCATTGAAAATATATTACATTTTTTGGTAATTGAAAGCTAAAAACTGTTTTAGGTGCATCAAATCATTCAAAATGAAAATAAAATCATAATTCATATAAGCGCATCTTAGTAAAGTAAAATCATTTTGATTTCAAAAAAGTTGCATTTAAGATAGTGAAAAGTGAAAGTCATTTTTACTTTTGGCATTGCATTTGGAAGACGAAAGTGAAATTTAGTGAAAGGCATTTTTCTTGATGCATTTTGTTTGATGCATTATTGATTGATACCTCTTCCCTTGCTAATTTATTCTAGCTTTCATTGAAGTGAAAAGTTTCATTTTCTCGTATAGTTGCATTTTAGGATTCAGGTGATATGGTTTGAGCCCAAAATTGAAACATAATTCAAGAACAACATTAAAATTTATTGAATTAACCTAAGGAGCATTTGGAACTTAACGAAAACATTTAGATGTCTAGGCTAGAGATGTGTTTCGACGTCTATAAACCTAGAAGATGTCGTTATCTACCAACATTGTATCCTGGGGTTGAAATCCTATTCTAGTACAAAAGTATATAGGAGGTTCTCTAGTACTCTTGGGTATATCGGAGGCAGTCGAGTATGGAAAGTATATGGGAACACTCTCACCGAACAGTTATGAATTAGACAATGCTATCACGTACTTGTGCTCCCCATACCATCATGTATATATTGGGAGACCCTACTAGGTTGATATCCTTTAGCCACAGGTAACTGAGTCAGCCGCCTTGTAGACGTGATACACCAAATAAAGCATTTAGGGAGATTGGTTGTCATACGTTAAGTCCTTGGTATCGGCTAAGGTGTATATTGTGGTTCACGGACACTTCGTAAACCCTCTTGCCTAGATTACCCCTCTTTTATTTTGTTTTTTTAATTTACAAAATCAATTAATTTATCACAGAACAACATCCTTCCTGTGGAAACACTCCTTAGTAGATCTTAGGTTAATACCGATGGCAACATTTCCTGGGTCTACCACAAGGAAACCCCTCTGACGGGAATCCTAGTTATTTTCCTTCTTTTTGAAATAATGGTGCTCCCTATATGGTAGCATTATACCTTCCTGGATTGACCATTGGTCTGTCAATTTAGTTATTTTCGACCTCGGTGATTCCGAGTGTCAAAACTGCTTTTCAACCAAGTTCTCCTCCACTTGAACAACATCAACCTCATGTTGATCCTAATGTTGACCCCTCACTTTCTTCACCAATTTCTTCACCCCATTCCTCCTTTTTTCTTGATAAAAGTCTGGATTCTAGTAGCCATGAAGCTAAGAAGAAGAAGAAGAGGACGAAGAAGAAGAAGAAAAATAAGAAAGGGGGAAACCAAGCAACCATTACTATGGATGCAACTGATGTAGAAAATTCTTCCAACCAGACCCAGAAAGAAAAATTCCCTTGCATTTTATGTAAAGGTGATCACCTTCTTTGAAATTGTACTGGTATTCCAAGGTCTTAGAAGTGTGGTCCACAAGTTCACATCAACCTTTGGAATCAGCCTCTGGAGATCATGCTGGTGGAAACCTTCAACTATTAATAATAAGGTCCATGGGGAAGGGAAAAGTCAAATTTCCCTGTGAGTTGTGTGAAGGTAAGCATCCCATTCACCTTTGTCCTCTTATGGATGAAGCTTCCAAAGAGTTGGAAAACCGTACTACTTCCCAGCCTTGTCTTCAGATTAGTTATCAGAATATTTCCCCTGATCCTTAGCTAGTTGATCAAGTGATTGATAAAAAGCCATCTTTGTTCAACCCCACTCTCTGAAAGTGAGTGTTGAGAGTCCATTCTCAACCAACCATTGGTTGAGAAAATAGTAGACTTGACTCCACCTTTAGTTGACCGTACCTTTCTGGTAGATAGTGAACCTCATACTACTCAGCTTCTTTTGGTTTCTTTAGTTTCGAATGAACTGGAGGGAAATCCTCACGTTCTTGAGGTGCATGAGAGAAATTATTCTATTCAAGTATTTTAGTCACTTCTTTTGATTGGAGTCGACTGGCACGATATCATTTTTCATCTTATGTGCCTTTCCATATCACAGTACAGGCCTATAATATGGCCACACCTGGCATAGTCATAGACAAGGCCACATCTATTAGTATTATGTCCTCAACTGCTTGGCAAGCTTTAGGTTCTCTGCAACTTGTCCCCGTCACCCAAAATCTATTATATTTTAACATAGGAACCAATTAACTCTTAAGGATCCCTCCTAAGTTACCTATTACTTTGGGAGGAAATACTATCTATATAGACGTGATGGTTGTCCAAGGCCCTTTGTATTTTAATCTACTGCTTGGTCATGACTGTGTTTATTTCATGGGAGCTCTTGTCTCTTCCCTCTTTCGAGTGATGTGTTTCCCGCATGAAGGAATAATCGTCATCATTGATAAACTTACATTCATTGGTCTTGAATCAACTCCCAATCAACCATCATCCCTAAATGGTTCTAATATCCAAGCAGTATCAGCCCCGCCACAAGTTAATTACGTGGCCACATGTTCCATGCCCATATCTACTAATGATCTAGAAGGTGATGTAGTACATCATGTACTGTGGGCATTGGAGCTCGATTTTTCATTTGGATCCTTGCACATGTATCCCTTCCAGAGTGTTGTTCTCCCATCTAATGATAACCTCATGGAATCCATGGTCTCTTATATTCCATGATCAAGGTCATGAGGATAGTTCTTTTACTATGTCAACCTCATTAAAAAATGAAATAGGTCTCCATGAGGATAGTTCTTTTACTATGTCAACCTCGTTAAAAAATGAAATAGGTGTCATGAGGATAATTCTTTTACTATTTCAGCCTCGTTAAAAAATGAAATAGGTCCTGGAGTATAATTCCTTGTCTTCTGTCAAGCTCATTAAAAAATGAAACAAGGGCCATGAGGATAGTTATTTTACTATGTCAACCTCATTAAACAATGAAATAGGTCCCGATGGGCAGAGTTATTTTCCTGTGTCAAGCACGTTAAAAAATGAAACAAATCCCCTTCCAATTCGAGTCTTTGATTAGATCTCGTAAAATTCTAGTCGAGTATTTCCCTTGATATCGTAAGTAAACCTTCATTCCATACACCTGTTCATAACCAGTAGTCTACTTAGGTGAATGAAATGAAGTTTGGGGGGCATGTACCTCGAATTGAATCATTATGCTAGGGGCATGCAACTTATCTCAAGTATAGTTATCTTTGTTTCAAGCTTGTGTAAAAATGAAACCAAACCCAACCATAGTTTGTTTCTATTTCAAGCTTGTGAAAAAATGAAACCATCTTCAGGTATCCTCAAGCACAGTTTCCCATGTTTCAAGCTTGTGTAAAAATGAAACCATTCCCACTTTACATCTCGTGATTATCGTTTTTATCATCCAATTATTTCTAGAGAAGCCTTGGTTTGTCCATTCCATCACCACCATCTCTTTGGCTGATCATTCACTTTCACTTGGTTGTTTACCTTTGCTTGAGGAACTTTTACAATGAGTGGTCTTATTAGCCGACCTCTTGAACTTTACATGTTTTGAGCAATTCCATCATCACCGGAACCATTTGCTATACTTTTATACCACTCGTTCCTCTAAGAGGAGTCATCTTTCATATTTTTCCTGACTTTCGAAAAATAAAGCGATTATCGAACACTTGTCATTTCGAACTCGTTAAAATAAATGAAATGACATCTACTCAGTATAAAGTTTAAAATTTTTCTAGACTGACATAGACTATTGTATGAAATAGGAATACCTTAGTTGAACATGGATAAGAGGTTCTGTTGGATATTGTTTTCTAACTTTTCAGGTTCAAGAGATGATTTACGAAAAGGGACCTTTGGTTTTTTCTTTTCCACTTATTTTTCAAACTCTCTAAACATGAAAAATATGCTGAGTTTCCCCTTTGTCGGAGTTATAAAACTTAAACAACGCTGGACTTTTCACCATGACGAGACCAAGTTCCTCCTTCCTAGGACTTGTAAAAATTACTAGGATGGATTCATCTGAAGGATGAACTTATATGGAAAGTATATAATATCCCCTGCAAGCTTGCGATAAAAAATATATGGGGTACTCACTAGAAATGGTGGGGGGAAAAGGTGAAAGCAATCATCTCTTGTATTTTGTACAGGCAGCATGTCGCTCTTGAACATGAAATTCATATGTTGCTTGTACTGGGTATGGGACATCCTCACTTGGTCACTTGCCTTCTTGGGTTTGGGAAATACATATTTCCTCTCATCTGATTATACCATTTTCGTCATCATGACCTCTGATCCTATGTTAAGCCAAATGCTGCCAAACTCCGGAGTCGTGTCACCGATATGTTCAAGAGAAGTCTTATCTGTTGTTCTTTACCTCTTATACACTATCGGACCTTATGTTATAGTCTTGGATCACACTTATCTACTCTACTACATCCTTTTGTTTCATGTCGATGATGTGGGATTCATTATGGCCCTCCTTCGATGGATCACTTCCTGTCGAATTCAATGCATTATCTGGGAAGATGATTTAGAAACTCCATTCCAGTACCTTAGAGCTTGCATGCCTGAGTGGCAAGTTCTTCGCATTCAATGACAGGTTTACATCATTGAACTTTGATCGAATGATTCCATGGATGTTTGACTTCAACTTCATTGTTTACATTTGTAGATTGTGTTTGTTGTACCTTGAGAGCCATTATTATTATTGGTGGTTTTCTCTCGTACCTATTAACGGTTTACATCATTGACTACTAATAAGTGATTTCCTATCATGTTCGACTTCAACACATCTATTCACGTGTTAGAATTCATACATTGATTAGATCGAGATGGAGCGCAAGACCCTGGGTTTTGTTTGATAAAGTCTAGGTTGCATGGAGTTATGAGTTATTCATGATTTTACACATATTTCCTCTGGAAGGATGGTTGTGATCATACCGTGGATCCGTATTCATGATCCTTTATATTCGGATGGTTGTGTCCATATCATGGATTCATGTATTATTGTATGCCTATTTATGTATCATTAGGCATAATCATCAAATATGTCAGATATGTATATGTATATGTATATGATTGATTTGCAGGTCTCATGATGTTGTTGTTCCCAACCTTGCATTAACTTGTAAAGCATCTTAGCCATCACTCCCTATTCCGCCTTCATGCTTTAGGGGGGCATCCATTACATAATATTTTGTCATACCCCCTGTTCACTTCCTATTCCATATCCTGAAGTGCCAAAAAATTGACTATTGTGCAGCATATCCATCATGATATACAGACCAAAATCTCCCTGAAGAATAAAAGGAAAGCTACCCTGAATCCATTATGAAGAAGATTGACTAAAAACCCAAATTCTAGCACCATCACGCTTTGCTCCACTGCCTGACCATGCTGATGGCAGGTTGCACTGCTTTACCCTAGTGCTGCCAGTGTGGGTTTTGTTATGAATACCGTCACTAAACCTCTTATGGCAGGTTTTCCCAAACTGGAGGAGAAGCTTCATACACTAGAACATTCGAGAACAATGAGCTAGATATTGGTTGTTGTTGATATGGTTGATCTCTCCCATTTCGACCTCTTGATCTTATCATCATGGGCTTTCCCCTTGATATGTGGAAATTCCTCCCTCTTTTGTGGATCCCTAACTCCCTCTCCCTTCCTATAAATTCACTTTGTTCCATCCCCAAATGGTTGCTCAATGATTGTTGCATCCCTATGCTGAGATTATGCTTACATGTAACCCATTCTAGCTTGGAGAAGGAGTGCTTGAAGAGTCTTTGCCTGGACTTGAACATCCACCAAAAGGAAGTCTCCAACATGAATGCATAAGTTGTATGCTTCGCTTTTTAGCTTATTAATATATACATATGATGTTCACTTTCCATAATTGTGTAAATGTTTATGCTTTTAGCTTAATACTCCTTGATATATTAAGTAGTTTATGTTTGGTGTCTGCCATATATGCTCTTGTATTTTCATAGTGCTTTGATCTTCCTTGTAGGTACTCGGACATGAAGAACAAGTAAGGATCCAGGCCTGGGTAAACATGTGACGAGAGGCTACTATGATATGATTCAACCTCCTAGGTGACCTTAAGGAAGTGGAATCAATGGAAACACATCAAACATACCTTCCACATCAGCAACAACACTCCCAGGAGCCATCCCAACCACTCAAGTATCATGCCCCTAGGTCCCACTGAGTTTTTAAGCTATTAAACCTCTAGACGCTCCCATGCTATGGGCATACCAGTTAGAGAGCTCTAGATGTTCCAACAAACCTACATGCCTACGTCCAGGGACTATTTCCAGTAGACCTGTGCTAGGGTCCATGGGATTTAAGGCACTTTTCAAGCCCATAATTCCAGGCATTGCCCAAAACTTGATGTAACTTTTGGAATCCATTAAACACATGATGGAAAAACTAATAAGCAAAAAACTAACTCCGAGACTAGGCCTGACCATCCCCAATCTGGACTGACATTTTGTGAAACATATCACAAATATGTAATCTACAGGTGTAAACAATAGATTTAAGCATAGGTTTCTCATACTTATCTAAGAATCATTGAGAAGCATTGTTCCCTTATATCATTTGCTGCATCATCATCTATTTGGTCATAGATACATTTTCTATTCGTATAAAAACATGAGGAGAGCCATACATCATCATCGTCAGAATACATGCTCACAACCAACAACATAATAACAAAAATACCATGAATACATCAACCATAGAATCCACATATAAACTAGTACATTTACACATGAAAAAACCAAGGGAATGAATTTATCATTAATGAATGTAGAAACCAACCAGGGATGGGACTACCACATTCCACTCGAATATAGATTGGCTGAGCCAAAACTCTCTTCAACCAATCACCCTCGTGCCATATTCCAAGCATGAATGTGGGACTGATAACCAACCAAAAAGAACCAAACAAGCATGGATGCTACCCGAGTTCTATGCCTACATCGTGAGGAATTTTAGTGCCTCATAGTCTCTCAAGCTTTACCATAATCCACAGTCTAATCTAGGGATCACTAGGCCCTACACCGAGACCCACTCTCTAGGCTTTACTGTACATCCCCCCCGGGATTACTAGGCCCAACGAAGAGAAATCCACCTCTTGGCTTTGCCGTATATCCCACCATTCATTGGTGTTACACAAGATTTTGTCACTATCCCTGTACTCCCCATTCCTCGATCCTAGAGGATCCCTTTCATGAAGAACATGTCTTTACATCACACTTCATCTGCAGAAAATTTCCCTCTTACATCATTTCTAGAGAATATTCCTTCAAACTTAGTTTTAAAGGTTGGCGCTATCCCTCAATTTCTTCCCTGCGCCGATTTGCAAAGTTTAACACTGATCTTAGTGCCGATCAGCATTGGTATCCATCCATTGCCCGCATCGATCCACTTTTGGAAAGTTTTTAAAAATGGAGTCGAAGCTTCCCTGTCTAGAAGCTTCATGAATGGAAGTTTTCTAAATGGTTAGTCGAGATAGAGCCGAGAGAGACTGTTTGGGCTCCTCTCCCCTATTAAAATGGAACAAACCAAAAAGGATAAGACCTCTCCCATCATAAGAGGATCCATGTCCCTTCTCTCAAGCTATATAAACTTCTCATATTCCAACTTCAGCTATCTAATGGAATGGCCTGAATAATCTGCAAACTCTTGATAGCCTTAGCCTTCTAGTTTTCACTTGTAAAGGGAGAATAAGTTTGTAGTTTGTTTGGTTTGGAGAAAAGAGGAAGAAGCCTTGAAATTCTATTGTTTGAGGTGAATCATGAGATGCTAATAGTGGTGATGGAACCTGGATATGTCTAAGGAAACCTGCAACGCTAAGGTGAAGGTTGTATTTTCCTTTTTGTCATAATAATACAATTGATATTTTGTTTCCTATATCAACCACATATGGTATTTGGTAGCTTAAGACTCCTTAGCCTCTTAAGTAGGTTGAATCTATTATATGTTATCATGTGTTCTTTGGTTTCTTGTCTATTTGTTTAGGTGCTTGATTGACATTAAGGAGTTGATCGCTAGAGCAAAGACACGAGGAATTCATCAAGCAAGGATAAGTGATACAAGAGGTAGGATATTATCCATTCTCAATCTAAGGGAACTTATGTCAGATTGTCTTGTTTGTGGTTAGACCCTCTCCCCAGTGGAGTTGCCTTTGTGGAGTAGAGTTCGCAGACTCGTGAAAGTCCGCAAAGACTGGTTGTTTACCCACTGAACCCATTGTTTGATCCAATTGTGATATCTCCACAGCGTCCGTACAGTCCGTACGATTGACTTAGTATTCCTTTGGAGCTATCTCCTCGGGCATCTCCAATTCCTTGTCGCCAGTTGTTTCCATCCATGGAGTCAGAAGGCGAGATCCCAGTCTCCTCTCCGAGTCATTCGTAAGTTTTCGCTACACACACTCCTCACGTAGATGGTGAGCAGGGATATGAGTTCCCTTCAGAAGGCTTTCCTTAGACAGGAAGCATCCCCCCTATCGCCTATCCTGAGTTTAGTGAGACCATATTTCTGCATGGTTATACCTCTCTAGATCAGTTGGTTTCAGGCACTCCTAGTGCCTCGTCATTGTATCAGAACCCCATCTGGTCTTCCGGCACTATGCCTACATTAGGTCCATTCGTTCAGAACACGACCTCTCAACCAATTGTACAAACTCCAGTCACTTCAATTCCGGTTCAAACTATCATTTTGTCTCAACCTATCTTGTTGTTTCGGATGACTCTTCCAGTTCAACCGACAGTCTCAGGTCAGGTCTTGGTAAGTTCTTCTACCCCTCAGTGAGTGGACAGACTGCCCCACTGCTCGGGGGGTGTAGGGTAGTGTTATATTCTTTCCACGACTAGCTCCCCTTGTTGTGGGGAAAAATGCCTATGCAGGACGATCCTATCCACCTAAGGTGTGACAGCGCCTTAGCAACAAACGAATACAGCTATTATGATTTCTTCCTTTATGAAATGTAAAAGAGGGGAGATCGGCAGACTTACCGTTGTCTTCCGGTTGTCCCTCGAACTAGATCCTCTTCTCTTTGTGTGTCCACAGCTACTTGCCTCCTCGCTTGCTCAAGAGAACAGCTACTTGAATCCCACGAGATCACAAGAGAACAGCTACCTGTGACAAGAGAGCAGATTACTTGCGACAAGAGAAGAACACAATACAAAGGCAAATATACATATTCATAAATGATTCAGGATTAGAAGTAAATCAAATATACTAATGCAATCATACAAAATACACCAGCATATAGGAAAGAATCAAGATAGCTTTATTGAAAGTAATAGGATTCAGGAAGAGATACAACCCATAGGGCTCCAACCCAGCATCTCCTTCCCAGCAGAATGGAATTCCTTCTTCAGCTCCCTTCAAAGCATAACACACCCAATGTTTCTAGCCACAAACCAACAGCAATTCTTTGCAAATACCAAATTCCAGCCTCTAGATCCCATGGAGGAGAGATCCATATATAGATGTTTGGAGAGAGGATGAGTCAGCTTGAGATCTGACTAGTGTCCTCTCCCTCTCTCAGTTCTTGAGTCCACTTGGAGGTTCTTGCTTCCACTTGGAGATTTGGAACCTCTTACTCATCGCCAGTCCAATTCCTTGATGCAAGTGACATTTTGGAAGCTTCTTGGGCATTGACACCTTGAGGAATGACTCTGCCACATGTCCAAACTCGCTCAGCGCAGGTAGCTAGTGTTGGAGTTGACATTCAATGCAGGTAGCCAGTGTAGCACTTGACATTCAGCGCAGATGCTCAGTGGAGCAGTTGACATGATCCAGAATTGGCTTGTTTTTGAGTGTTTTCAGGTGGAGAACTTCTGTGAATTGCTGTGGTTAGTTTGCCTTGTTCCTCTAGGCGTAGGAACAACATGTTTAGGGACTTTGGATCCCTTGATTATTGACATTTCATGCTCAGTGATGTAAGGCACAAAAATGTCTATAATAGTTGCCCCCTAAAGTATGAGGCCGTTTATCGGGTGAAATGCTTTATCCAGGAGGGTCCGAAGTTCATCCATCTGCTGGGAGGAGACCTGTAATAAAATACAATACAATACATTATGATTCATACTGTTTTCATGATCTATCTGAGGCGGGCATTCCCATGCTCAACTTTATAAATTCATTTTTGTACATAGAACAGACGATCGTCTGATGGTAGACTGATAATTTTGGTGAAATTATCATCCTTTGAGTAGGATGATCATCTGTTGCAATGATGTACATGTCAAATGTCTTTATCTTTCCTGAATATATATCGCAGCCCGGATGGATGAAACTAGATCCGGGGTCTTCAAACTCGTTCGATCTTCACTCTAAGTACAAGTTGATCCATGTGAGAATTGCGCTGAAGTCGAACATGGAAAGACATTGCTTGATTACCGGTCAATGATGTAAACCGTTAACAAGCGCGAGAGGAATCACCGATAATGATAATGACCCTCAAGGTACTGCAGTACAATTCACGTGGTGTGAATAAAGGACTTGGCGTCGAACACCACGCAAAATCTTCTGGTCGAAGGTCATTGATGTATACCTGTCGCCGGAAGTGAGAAACTTGCCATTGAGGCATGCAAGCTTCAAAGTACTGAAAGGGGTTGTTCCTAGATCAACTCCTTGGATAATGAGCTGATGTCGACAAGGAGCGATCCGTCAAAGGAGGGCCTTAATGAATCCCACATCAGTGACACGGAACGGAGCTAATGATTTTAATGGAGGTGAAAACAATTTGTGACATATGATTCAGGGTGGCAGTCATGAATGGATGAAGGATAATGTATGGCAGTGGATGGGACCCGGTTGACTCTTTCTGAACGACTTCTCTTGAACATATGGCGACACTGATGCGATGGATCGGTAGCATTACCCCAAATATGGAGGGTATGGCAAGACCATGGTGATGTGACCGGTGAATGAAACAACCCAACCCGAATGTGATACGGAGGAAAAGTGTCATGTTCAAGAGCGACCTGCTACCATCAAAGTTTTCTTGATTTTTTCCCAATTTTTCCCCAGTCATTGCTGACCAGTACCTCTTTATTTTTGTCAAGCTTGAGGAGGATAACATATGCTTGTTCTATAACCTGCCCTTCGGGCAAGCCCATCACTATGTTTTAACGAGCCTAGCGATAGGGAAACTCGTTCTCGTCTTAATAATTTTAACGAGTCTAACGACAAGGATAACTCGGTCCTTTTCATTTTTAGAGAGTCTGAAAAGGTACATAAAGTTAACTCCAAAATTCCTTTTTCGTCATCTAATCCCTTAAGTCCGAAAAAGTATAAAACAATACAAAAGGGATGAGTTTTCGATATCTTTAACGAGCCGAACAAAACAAGCGCTCGATCTTTTTGTGCAATAATCCCTCAGGTCCAAAAAGATTAAAATCTAGAGGAGGGATAGCTCTTCCTGTCCTTTAACGAGCTGGAAGGCCAAAACTCGGCAATCTTTTCATATTTTACGAGTCAGTTGAAAAGAGCTTAAAGAAGACTCGTCTTTTGAGGAACGAGTGATAAACAGGGATAGCAACTGATTCCAGGTACAGGTTGGAATTTTTCTAATCACGGCAGTGTCACAAGGATGGCTAGGTGAAATCACTCTTCGCAGCTATTCCTCAAAATGGGTAAACAATCATATGGAGGTGAACGATCGGCCAAATGAAAGTGGAGGTGGCAGGTGCAAACACGACCAAGGCTTTAACGGCTGATAAATTACATTCACAATGGTCATTTACCGGGATAGGTTCATTTTTTAGATAAAAATGATCTTAAACACTGGAGGAAACTCTACTCACTGCTTATATTTATTTTTTAACGAGCATGAAGACCGCGTTAAAACTGCTCGGATCTTGCGTTTATTTTTTAACGAGCATGAACTTTATGCTAAAACTGCTCGATTACCCAGTCTTTTGATAAGAGTGTCTCATCAAGATTCTATTTTTTATGGAGCTTCATCTCACTAAGCTTTGCTCCCCATCCTTTCTTTATGCAAGTTCGGAAACGGCTAATCCTACGAGTTTAAAGGGTTAGACCTACAGGTTTAAAGGGAGGACCTAAAAATTTAAAAAATAAATAGTCGCCCCTTGCTTGCACTCCAAAAGGTTTGCATGCCCCCAGGTATAAAACAGAGTTTCAAGGTTACCTCTACTTACCCTCCGCCAAAACATTTGTTTTAATCGAGAGAGGCTTACCTCTTTCAGGTTACCCAAAGATTGTCTCGTTAATCTTTCAAACAAAACACTTCCTCGGCAATGTCTACCGAAATAGACAAGGGTGAATGACTGGTGTCAAACACGTAACTTTGACAAAAGAATCCTATTCTAGAACAACCCCTCTTCCAACCACGGACGGGGTACGGACTAGTCATATTCTCTCGTGGAAACCTACCCTATACCCAAAGTTTTCCTGCCGAAGCAGGCCAGGACGCATGCCCCCTGGGTTCCAGTCATATCCTCCCGGATTACTCGCGCTCATCAGGAGGACGGACTGTGGGTTGAGACACTTCTTGCATGAATAGACCATTTAGGGATGGCACATGACTATTTGCGATGTGTGATCCAGGAAACGAAAGTTGGTCTACGAGCTTGACCATTCTTCCTTCATGCGGAAAACACATTACTCTAAAGAGTGAGGAGACTACAGCTCCCATGCAATATATATAGTCTCGTCCAAGGAGTAGGTTATAATCCAAGGGTCCTTGAACGACCATCACGTTCATTTGAATGGTCTTCCCTTTCAATGTTATAGGCATATTGGGGAGGATCCCTAAAGGTCGACTGGTTCCTTTATCAAAACCTGATAGATTTCTCATCTCAGGTAAAAGTGCTGGCGAACCAAGCGCTTTCCAAGCAATAGAGGAAAGGATACTCACAGATGCCCCCTCATCAATGATAGTGCCAGCCATTACCATTCTGTATATTTGACAAATAATTCTGAATGGCACACTGGCTGGCAACCAGGGTCTGCCTAGTTGGTTCCAATCAAAGGACACAACTAGGTTGCTTGGTGGTGGGACCGAATATACGGCCGGATAGCGCTCTGATGAACTTCCTTCCTGCGACAAAGGAATGGTGGCATTGCCCCCTTGATAATCAGAGTCAGTGTTGATGAAGAGAACCTGGACGGTGTCGTCTGTATTCTCCTCTATGATGGTGTCATTCGAAGATGGAGCCTCTGAAGGCAAAACCGGGTCAACTGCCGTATCAACCTTTTGACTTTCGTCAGGCATGGATCCAGATGGTTCTTCTTCAATGACAGGTGCTTCGTCTGACCATCTAAGTGGCTCACCCGGATTCTCAACTAGTGAGGGACTTGGCGGGAGTCTTTGATATCCAGGAGGAAGATTCGCTCGTAAAATCGGGCGATCTTCCAGAACTCTTTTTGCCTCGTCTAAGAAGGGATAACGGTGGATGGCGTGATCGTCTTCACACAGTCTGCAGGGAAATTTAACTCTCCCATTCTGTCCTGGAGCTTCACTCCCACTAGTTGACGGTGAGCAGTCGACATGGCTATCAGAGGTCGATGCTCCCGAATTGTGCAAACGGGGGGACCAGTCTCTTAGTATCTGTGGGATACAAGGACAATCTCTATGGAAGTGGTCTCCCCTGCAGATGACGCATGGCGATTTAGGCCTTACGAGTGCGGTGTGTGGATTTTTGTTAGATGGCATTTGTTTGTCCCCAGTCGCCTTAGGCTCCTTCTTCTTCTCCTTCTTCTCCTTAGGAACCCAATTTTTTGATCGACCAGTTCCGTCAAGCGAAGAGGAAGGAGGGGAGGAAGATGAAGTGGAAGGCTGGGAGGCAACTCTTGTCTGATCTAACTGTTGACTCGACTGTTCAGGAGTGGTGGAATTCTGAACGACATTGGTTGAAAAGAGCCAAACTGGTAGACCAATTGTCAGTCCTGGAAGTTGTTAGCGCTTGAGATTTCACCCTAGGCTGAGGAAGGTAAACCTTCAAGGCAACGTCAAACCATTTCACCTCGTAGCTAGCCCTACGGGGTATGAGAAGGCTCTCTCCGGTCTATCTCGGAAAATTTTCAATGGGGTGAGATGACCAACAAGTTAACACTGATATTAGGCTAGTAAACTGATTAGGAAGGTTGATTTAAAGTTTTTGGGGTTTTTGGTGGCAATTGGAGGGAGTGCAATTCAGGGTGCAGGGATTGAGCTCAGTTTTTGCAGGTGGGTCTTTGGGGCAAGGTAGGAGTTTGTGCTGATGCCTGAAGCTGAGATGGATGATCAAGGAAGAAAGAGAGGGAGCTAAAGAGGGCAAACAATGGCTTTGAATCCTCTTTAGACAGTGGAAAACATAAATATTAAACAAAATTGAAAGCTGAGCATGGCATGCATGAATTCAAACTTTATCACTTCTTTTGTTTAATTAGCAGCAATAGAATAAGAGATGGAACACATAAACACACTTACAATGACAAGTAGGAAACACACCATCAACACAATAATCCACAAGAATCCACAATGATGTCTGCAAAACCCTGGCCTTCCTTTTCCTCAAATTGCAGAGATACAAGTAAAATATACAATAGAGCTTCTCCCTCAAGAGTCCAACCATGAAAATGAGCAAGAGAAGGCATAATATAGATGATCTAACTCCTTTCCTCACCTCTAGGGGTCGAGCTCAGCTTCCTAGGAGCTGTTTCAACTAATTCTAAACTGAGCACTAGATAATAGGCAGTCAAAACAACTTGCCTCTAAAACTTAGGAAACCTATCCATGCATTTAATATTCACTATTTACATCAAGGAAACTTCTAGAAGTGTTAAAGGAGAGTAAATGTATCCATGTGCCATGAAAATTACCCAACAATCCATCATTTACATGCATTAAGAGACAACCAAAGTAAAAACAGTGTTTTGCAGGCCGAAATAGTCAAAATGGTGAAATTTCCCTGAGTGGTCGCGCACATTGGCAGCTGTGTTTGAAGGCCTTCCTGGTGTCCAAATCAGGTGCAAGATAGCTCATTGGAAAGGTCTATGAGTCTACTTTCCAACCCAACTGGAATTTATGAATGTGGAGTTGATTTGACCCCTCAAAAGTCATTTCTCCCAAGACAGCTTTCTGCAACTCAAAAAGTGGGCAGAAAGTCAAAATTTGCATGTATTTTGAGCTTTTGGAGGCCCAAATCTCCATAAAATTTGAAGTCCATCCATAGGCAAGTGCATTTTTGCATGACAATTCCAAAAATGTAGAGTTTTCCCCGTTCTGAGCTGTCCCCACGAGTGGTCGCGCGCGGGGTGAGACCACTCCAACGGCCAAACCCTGTAAAATTGCACAAAAAATTCACAAATGACAAAATTTTCTCCAAATTTCTCACCCACTCCAACGGCCAAACCCTGTAAAATTGCACAAAAAATTCACAAATGACAAAATTTTCTCCAAATTTCTTGAAATTTGGGCTGGGAGTCCCCAATCAAGTACCATGCTCAGTCAAAGAGGCTTTGGCCAAAATTTGGAGTGGATCGGGCGTTTTCCTTCGTTTTTGTGCTTTGGCCAACCGTCCTTGGAGCACCTTCATTCTCGCCGGTATTTTTGACATTTCTCTCAAACCATGAAACCTGTGTAAAAAGTGAAAGAGGTTTTTCTTCCTTGTCATGTTGTGGACAAAAACCTCTCTCAGTTTTGCAGAATTCATCTTTGATTGCTCAGAAACAGCTTTTGAGTGAAACTTGTCCCGATGTGTGAAACAAGGGATTTTGTCGAAATGGAGCGAAATGAAGGGGATAGAGGGCTTCTAAATTCTTGGGGAAATTTTTGGGAGTGGGGAGGGATGTTAGGAAGCAGGAGAAAGTGGAATCTCAGAGATTGAGTGAGGGGAAGGGGTCGAAAGGACAAAACACAGGCCAAACCTAGAAAATTGCCAGGTTGTAGCTAGAAACTAGGGTTTGTGCAAAAATGAGGAATTTGGCGGATCTAAGGGATGGGAAGTGTTTGATAAGGTACTTTAAGGATAGGGGAAGGTGTATGAACATCAGGAAACAAGTTTTGCCGGTGATTTGACCATCCAAGAGAAATTGCCTTCAAAACCCTAGGAGAGGGAAATGACCTTGCCTGGGCGCAACATGAAGCATGAACAAGGTGTAAAATGACTCATTAGACACTGACATGATAATGACAACCCTACGAATGATGATAAACTCAGCTGAATGGTGACATGGACTGACATTTTGGCAAACCCTAGACCTAATGCCTAGTGACCAAATTTTGCTTGAAGACTCACTGAAATGACAAAATTTGACCTTGACACTTCAAAATCACTTTGTAAGAGCACATTTGATCACTGTAGGAAGGCTGGAAAGACTGACACTAACATAAGCGACAATGTGGCCATGTGGGGCGCACCAACATCTCCCCAAGAGGAGAAGGGACTAGGATTTCCACCCAAGGGAACTCCTTGGTTGGTGTGCTCCATCTTTTCAACCTAAAGACCAACGCAGGATTAAAGGGTGATTGTTCCGTTTAAAATAAATTGTTAACGACGCTTTAGACACAACTTGCTTTTTCACTTTTAAAGAGTCGAGAAAAAGCTAAAGATGACTCTAGTCTCCTTCGATGTTTTAACGAGCCCGAAGTGACAAATGCTCGGATGGACTTTTTCTATTATAGAGTCTGAAAAAGGCCAAAAGAAACTGCTCTGGAGATCTAGGCAGAGGGTGTGCCAAACTTTTCGCAAAACCACAGATTACTTTTTACGGTACGGGTGGTCGATCTTCGTGAATGCTGTGTTCACTGCATTGCGATCAGTAGGGCGGCCGACACGGCTTCATAAGGATAAAAGATATATGCCTATAGGGGTCTCCCAATATATACGCGACGGTACGTGGGAGCACAAATCCGTACTAGCTCTACCGTCTCTCAGGAGGAATCACCCACCTTCTTAGAGATCGACAGTCACTAGGCTTAACGACGCCGGAACACGTCTCTAGCCTAGACCTCTATGTTGTGCGTTATGTTACAAAGCGTTGTTAGGTTCATTCAGTTTATTTTAGGTTGATCTTTTTAAAGTTTGCCTTTCAAGGTTCACCACAAGATGTATGATACAAATTCCTAAATGCAGTCTAAGATGATAAGCAAGCTTTACAATCTTTCAACTTTGAAAATCCTAGCTACTAAGGGAAAAGAGAGCGACTATCTTTTCTCAAAGAGCAAACAACACACTCTAATGCACTTTCCCTAAATCCAACATGCAAACTATCAAATGCAAAATGCACAATGCAGGTGTTTGTTTTCAACTTTCTTAGTATAAATGCCTACAAAGAAAGCTTTTTGCACAACTTTGAATTTGCTTTTAAGATGATCAATATAAACAAGTTCACTTTCTTCGAAATCAACAAGGGTAGAAGAGATTACAATCACTTTGCGATTTTCGAAATAAAGACTTGTTTTGACACTTTGAAAGAGACAAATTCAAACCAATAAGCAAAAGTAAAACTATAATCAATCTGAACACACAGCCAATGAACTCTCTTCTAAGATCACTATCAATCAGATCTGAATCAAAGGCTACAAGATGATCACTTTACTCATGCAAAGGAATACTGTAAATGACGCCACAAACACATAAAAACATTCACAATCTTTTTGTACAAAAATGAGGCGGAATTCAAGCAAAGAAAAGGTTTATCAGACTGGCACCTATGCTGGAAAAGGTTGCAAAAACAGAGATCAAAACAGGGCAAAAGAGGACAAAGAACCCCAGTTGCACAAGGCCACACTGGTTCAGCGCAGGTCTAACACTGTCAGTTTGACATTCAGCGCAGGTAGCCCCTTCGGGACCTGCGTTGAAATGCAGACTGCCTTCACAGTGTCTGCGCTGAAGAGAGAAACTCTCGTTTCCCTTGGTTTCTGGGTCACAAAATGCTCAAAAATCAACTGTTTCAGGCCAAATCAGAAACACAAGCAAGGTATAAACAGAGGGATGCTTTGATAGGGTACTAAAGACTATCACAAGGATCATCAAATCATTTGTGGATCTGGTTTAGATCATAGACAAGTCCAACAAACTGGATCAAAGCAGCAACTTTTACTTTGCATCCGGGAAAGATGCAATTCAAGAGTTGCTGTCAAGTCTATGAAGTAAACAAATGACGGAAACACAAATGAAATGAATAAACAAGTTCGTCCCCAGCGGAGTCGCCAATTTGTTGTGGGGAAAAATGCCTATGCAGGACGATCCTATCCACCTAAGGTGTGACAGCGCCTTAGCAACAAACGAATACAGCTATTATGATTTCTTCCTTTATGAAATGTAAAAGAGGGGAGATCGGCAGACTTACCGTTGTCTTCCAGTTGTCCCTCGAACTAGATCCTCTTCTCTTTGTGTGTCCACAGCTACTTGCCTCCTCGCTTGCTCAAGAGAACAGCTACTTGAATCCCGCAAGATCACAAGAGAACATCTACATGTGACAAGAGAGCAGCTACTTGCGACAAGAGAAGAACACAATACAAAGGAAAATATACATACTCATAAATGATTCAGGATTAGAAGTAAATCAAATATACTAATGCAATCATACAAAATACACCAGCATATAGGAAAGAATCAAGATAGCTTTATTGAAAGTAACAGGATTCAGGAAGAGATACAACCCATAGGGCTCCAACCCAGCATCTCCTTCCCAGCAGAATGGAATTCCTTCTTCAGCTCCCTTCAAAGCATAACACACCCAATGTTTCTAGCCACAAACCAACAACAATTCTTTGCAAATACCAAATTCCAGCCTCTAGATCCCATGGAGGAGAGATCCATATATAGATGTTTGGAGAGAGGATGAGTCAGCTTGAGATCTGACTAGTGTCCTCTCCCTCTCTCAGTTCTTGAGTCCACTTGGAGGTTCTTGCTTCCACTTGGAGATTTGGAACCTCTTACTCATCACCAGTCCAATTCCTTGATGCAAGTGTCATTTTGGAAGCTTCCTGGGCATTGACACCTTGAGGAATGACTCTGCCACATGTCCAAACTCGCTCAGCGCAGGTAGCTAGTGTTGGAGTTGACATTCAATGCAGGTAGCCAGTGTAGCACTTGACATTCAGCGCAGATGCTCAGTGGAGCAGTTGACATGATCCAGAATTGGCTTGTTTTTGAGTGTTTTCAGGTGGAGAACTTCTGTGAATTGCTGTGGTTAGTTTGCCTTGTTCCTCTAGGGGTAGGAACAACATGTTTAGGGACTTTGGATCCCTTGATTATTGACATTTCTTGCTCAGTGATGCAAGGCACAAAAATGTCTATAACACCCCTAGCTAAACCAGGGGTTTAGAGGAGGGTGGTTAGCCCCCCTCTACGGGGTCCGGGGCAGTGCCCCAAGGAAAATGTTTTTTTGGACCCATGGTTTTCGTGCATGGTTTTCGCACATGGTTTTGGGCGTGATGGTTTTCGGTCAATGTTATTGGATGCTTAGGCATGTATATATATGTATTGTAACATTGAAAGGAAAATAATGAAAAATCAATCTGGTAGTCTCGGTTTTAGGATCCAGGGGAAAATATTTGTGTATTTTTGTTTTATGTGTTATGCTCTTGCTATTGTTTATTTTTCTGTTATTAGAATTCGTATGTAGGTAATTTTTGTATGGGGTTAAAACCTACATTTGGTATCAAAGTTGTTTTGGCTTCAAGGGGATGCCTTTGTTGCTGAGGGGTTTCACTTGGGCCTGTGGTAAACCTTGCTCAGTGGGAGATCTGCGAGATCGTTTCTCGTGGTGAAAGAAGATGGTGAGCAGTGGAAAGATAGAGATCAAGAAATTTAATGGTCAGAGTTTTGAGTTGTGGAAACTCAAGATGGAGCATCTGTTGATGGATAAAGATCAGTGAATCGTGGTAGATCTGGGTACTAAACTGATGGGAGTGTTCGATGAAGGATGGAAGAAGTTGGATTAGAAGGCAAAGAGAACAATATGATTGTGTGTTTTAGATTCAATATTGCTGAATGTATCAGGGGAAGCTACGGCGAAGGCTTTGTGGGACAAGTTAGAGAATTTGCACCAATCTAAGTCTCTGGTGAATAAACTATTCTTATAGAAAAAGCTATATAACCTATGGATGAAAGATGGAGACTTGGTGACAGAGCATATGAATGCATTTAATGTTGTGATAAGTTAGTTATTATTTGTTGATATTAAAATTTCATATGAAGATAAGTGCATCAGTTTGTTGTGTTCTCTACCATATTCGTGGGATAGTCTGGTTATTGCAATAGGTAGTAATGCAACTTCCTTGCAATTTGATGAAATAGTCTCATCCTTGCTGACGGAGGAGATGAGATGGAAAAGTATGGAGAGACAGAATGGTGATGCCTTTTTTGTATGAGGACAGTCCCATAACAAAAACAAAAATAAGTCATCGAGTGGGAGATCTAAATTTAGAGGGAGATCTAAATCTCCAGGAAAACCTGTAAAGGTGTGCTAGAAATGCGGAAATGAAGGGCACTACAAAAGTGATTGTAAATATAAAGCTCCCAAGAAAGGAAAGGGATCTGATGATGCTCCTTCTGCAGAGGTGAAAACCACCTCAGATGAAGGTGGGGATGTGTACTTGGCTTCTTCTTCAAGTACACATGTAGATCATGAGGCATGGTTGATTGACTCAGGTGCATCCTTTCACTTCACTCCCCATAGAGAGTGGCTTTGTGAGTATGAGAAAGATGATGGTGGTGATGTCTTCTTAGGGGATGATAGGAAGGCTAGAATCATTGGTTGTGGAAAAGTAAAGTTGAAGTTGCAAGGTGGAAGGGTTAGAAACTTCAGGGTGTTTTGCATATTCCTGGATTGGCCATAAATCTTATTTCTCTAAGCAAGTTAGATGATGCAGGTGTAAAAACAGTGTTCGAGAAGGATACCTACAAGATGGTTTGGGGAGCACTGGTATTGATGCGGGGAGTTTGGATTGGAACTCTATACAAGCTGCAAGTTAGCATTGTTGTTGGTGGGTGCAACAGTTTTTTGGTTCCTGAAAGTGGAGCAGAAAATCTAGTGGTCTTTAGAGAAAAGACCATGCTATGGCATCAAAGGCTTGGACATATTGGAGAGAAGGGCCTTCAAATACTTCATGGTAAAGGTATGGTAGAAGGTATGACTAGTAGCTCTCTAGATTTTGATTTCTATGAAAAATGTGTATATGGGAAGCAGAATCGGCTGAGTTTCCCCTCTGGTGGTAAGAGGGCGAAACAAATATTAGAGATTGTGCAAAGTGATGTGTTTGGACCTGTGAAGGTTCCATTACTGGTTAAGTCTATGTACTATGTATCATTTATAGATGACTTCTCAAGGAATACATGTATATATTTACTCAGGAAGAAATATGAAGTCTTTGACAGGTTTAAAGGATTTAAGGTTCTAGTGGAAAACCAGATAGAGAAGAAGATAAAGGTGCTGAGGACAGATAACGGTGGAGAGTTTTGCAAGAAGGAATTTGAAGAATTATGTAAGAAGTGTGGTATAGCATGACAAAAGACTACTCCTTACACACCTGAGCAAAATGGAGTTGCAGAAAGAATGAACAAGATGTTGATGGAAAGGGCAAGAACCATGCTCAGTGGTGCTGGGTTAGGACAGGAATTGTGGGCAGAGGCAGTGGAGACAACATGTTACTTGGTCAACAGATCACCTTCATCAGTGTTGGAGGATAAGACTCCACAAGAGGTATAGACTGGTAAGAAACCCTCTCTTTCACATATGAGGGTATTTAGATGTGATGCATATGCACATGTTCCAAAGGAGAAAAGAAAAAAGTTGGATAGTAAATCTGAAAAGTGCATCTTTATTGGGTATAAGGATGGTTTAAAGGGTTATAAGCTTTGGAACCTAGTAACAAGGAAGGTTTTATACAACCGAGATGTGGTGTTTAGAGAGGTGAAAGATGTTATTAAACATGAAGTCCCTTCAAAGGAACTTGAGAAGATAGAGTTTGAGCTAAAGGAGGAAGAATCAGACTCTACAGCAGAAGAGGAATCAGAAGATGAAGAGCCACAAACTCCAGTTATGAGAAGATCAATTCGAGAAAGAAGGCAGCCAGAAAGGTATAGTCCATCTACTCTCTGTTCAAAATTTTCTTTATTTATTATTGATGATGATCCCAAAACTGTGAAGGAAGCAATAGATTCAAAGGATGGAAAACTCTGGAAAGAGGTCATGGTTGATGAAATCACATCTTTGCACAAGAATGAGGCTTGGGATCTAGTGGAATTGTTGGCTAGCAGGAAACCCATTGGCAGCAAATGGGTGTTCAAGAAGAAGATGAATGCAGGAGGAAAGGTGGAGAAATACAAAGCTCGGTTGGTAGCAAAAGATTATTCCCATGTGCTAGGAATTGATTTTGGTGATATTTTTTCTCCTGTTGCCAAGGTAGCTTCTATTATATTACTTTTATTTGTTGCTATTGCTTTTGATTTCGAGGTAGAACAGATGGATGTGAAGACAACATTTCTTCAAGGGTATCTGGAAGAAGAGTTCTACATGAAGCAACTTGAAGGCTTTGCGGTGAAGGGTAAGAAAGAACTGGTATGCAAGTTAAAAAGGTCTTTGTATGGGTTAAAACGGTCACCAAGGATGTGGTATCAGAAATTTGATACATTTATACGGGGACTTGGCTTCACCAGAAGCAAAGAAGATCACTTTGTGTATTTTAAATTAATTGGTGACCGTGTTATCTATCTAGTCTTATATGTGGATGATATGTTGCTCGTTGGAAATGACAAAGAAATTATCCAGTATTTGAAGACCCAATTGTCCTCCAAATTCGATATGAAAGATCTTGGTGCTACAAACTATATTTTGGGCATGGAAATTAAAAGAGATCGAGCAAAGAGGAAGCTCTGGTTAAACCAGAGGAAGTATGTCGAGACAATACTATAGAGGTTTAATATGCAGGATAGTAAACCAGTGAAGGTTCCTATTCCTGTAGGTGTAAATTTATCTGCTAAAAAGTGTCCCAAGACATAAGAAGAGGAAGAGGACATGTCTCATGTTCCATATGAAAGTGTAGTCAGTAGCCTGATGTATGCAATGGTCTGTACTAGACCAAACATTGCACATGTAGTGGGAGTATTGAGTAGGTTTATGTCAAAACCAGGGAAGGAGCATTGGACAACAGTGAACTGGGTTTTCAGATATTTGTGTGGCACTAGTGATTATGGTTTGTGCTATCAAGGAAGACCATGATTGGACATAGTTTTGGACATCCATGGCTTTATTGATGCATACTGGGCTGGAGATCTAGATCAGAGAAGATCTACAAGTGGTTATGTGTTTAACCTATTTGGAGGTGCAGTCATTTGGATGAGTAAGAAACAATCTGTAGTGCCTCTATCAACTACAGAGGAAGAATACTTGGTAGCCACTCATGCAAGCAAGGAAGCAGTTTGGTTGCAGAGATTGTGTTCAAGTATTGGGTTAGTATAGGGAGCTATAAGGATATACTGTGATAGCCAAAGTGCAATTTTCTTGGCAAATAACCCTGCTTATCATTCAAAAACAAAGCACATTGATGTTCAGTATCACTCTGTGAGGGATATGATAGAAGACAAAAAGGTGTTGCCGGTAAAGGTGGACACTTTGAAGAATACTGCAGATGCATTGACAATATCTGTGAGCTCTGAGAAGCTCTCTTGGTGTAGAGAAACAATGGGTGTTGTAGAGATGGATAAATGACTAAGCTCTCCTGTGACCACTTGTGGAAACAAAACAACAAGTGGGAGAATGTTGGGTTGTGTTATATTCTTTCCATGACTAGCCCCCCCTAGCTAAACCGGGGAGTTAGAGGGGGAGGAAATCTCCCCCTTCGTTGTGCTGATGCGTAGCAGGGGGACGACAACCCCCCTATACGGGGGATTTGAGGGGGATAGTTAGCCCCCCTCTATGTGGTCCGGGGTAGCGCCCCGGGTAATTTTTTGTTTTGGACCCATGGTTTTGTGCATGGTTTTCACACATGGTTTTGGGCACGATGTTTTTTGGTCCACGGTATTGGATGCTTCGACATGTACATATATGTATTGTAACATGGAAAGGAAAATAATGAAAAATAAATCTGGTAGTCCCGGTTTTGGGATCCAGGGGAAAATCTTTGTGTATATTTGTTTATGTGTTATGCTCTCTCTATTGTTTATTTTTCTATTATTAGAATTCGTATGTAGGCAATTTATGTACGGGGTTAAAACCTATAAGGGGAAAGATCTGAATATCCCCATGATGTCTGACGAAACCAGTGTGAGAGGATTACAAACTCACATGGGTAGAATGAATCAACCCTTTTACGATGCTATCCCTAACCCTGTTGGTCCATTTGGGTCAGATAACGTCCAATACCAGTAGCCATACATGGCTCAGGTTCCATTCCAACCAACTTGTGTTCCATATGGTTCACAAGCTATGGTAAATATGCCTTACATTCATCAAGTTGGGCCTTATGCTCAGCCTGGTCAATCTACTATTCTTGGTGCATATGGCCATATCCAATTTGGAAACTATCAATACCCTCAGTATCACCCTAGGAACTGTCCAGACACCCTTGCAGCAACAAGGACAACCTTTGCAACAACAAGGGCAACCTTCGCAACAACAAGGGCAATATTTGCAGTAGCAAGAGCAAGCATTGCAGTGGCAAGGACAACTGCTACAGCCGCAAGGGAAACCTTTGCAGTAGTAACAAACTTTGCAGCTGCAGACACAATTTCTTCAATAGTCCTCACAACCTTTTTCCTCACAAGGAAAACCTCTGCAGCCACAGGGCCAATTTTTACAGCAGCAAATCCAACCTTTGTAGCAACAAGGTCAGCCTTGGTAGCAACAAGCCTTATATGCATATCAACAAGGTCATCCTTTGCAAGGTCAAGGTCAACCCCTACATCAACACATTCAAAATCCTTACGCCTAGGGTAAGTAGGTTCAGCAGCCTTATAACCCATATGCCGCATACAATGCTCAACAACGGCCTATGGCAGGGTAGTATCAAACCAACCCAGGACCGAATCCTCCTTATGGGCAAGGTAACCCTCAGTGGGGACAAATTAGATTCCATATGGACAAAATCCGCTGCTATGGGGGAAAATCCTTACCAACAAGGATGGACTCCATAGTTTGGGTCTCCTCAAAGGCCCTACATGTCATTTAATATGAAATTGCCATTCTTGGCTACGTTTTAACTACCCTATCTTTCGAGGCTCACGAATGATCCCATTCTTCATTCGCCGTATTGGCCTCTAGTTCCATCGAATATTCTGATCGATTGCCCCAAATTTGAGGGAAAAGAAAAGGAGGATCCACAAACCCACGTGATGGCATATCACCTCTGGTGCTCCTCCAATTTGTACATCGATGATTCCATCCATCTCCAACATTTTCAAAGAATCCTCACAGGGGTTGTAGCAAAATGGTACATCGAATTGCCTCGAGGTACCTATGGTGACTTCAACTATCTTGCTATGGCTTTTCTCACTCATTTCTAGCTACCAGTTTGCCATGAAACTGGCACCCATTTTCTTACGTCTCTAAAGCAAGATACCGTAACCCATATCTCTGATCACATCCATGAATGGAGACGTCAGCGTCGCCTCATCAAGTTTGAAATTGTTGATGAGTTGTTGACATAATGGTTCACAAAATCATTCGTCGGCAAAATTTCTAAGGACATAGCTATGGGTGGGTGTGTCACTGAGGAGAAAGCCATCATTCATGCCCAGTATTTGGACCTAGTCTACTTGCAATCTGGCACATTATATGAGATGTTACCCGATGCTCCAAGACCATCATCAGATCTGACAACATCGAAGTCTCCAAATACACCACCTGTTGATGGAGTGATTGGTTTCATGTCTCAGACTCCTGCGAAATCTTCTTCAAAGCAGAAATCAGTCTCGAACACTAGTTCCAATGATCCCTCTAGAAATTCATTTGGTCCTGTTAAGACCTTTGAGTTTCATGTTTTGCAGTCTACTACAATAGAAAAAACCTCTAAGGGTAAAAAGAAAGGCAAAGGAAAGGCCAAAGTCGATGCCTTGAAATAGGGCCCTTCTAGAACTTTTGTTGGCGATGCTTCTCAAAGAAAGATGAAGTATCCTTGCCTCATCTATGAGGAGGATCATTACACTAAAGATTGTCCCTGATGATCATAAGTTAGTCGCTTGCGAAAAGGAACCCCATTTGTCTTAAAATAACCCTTTCCATCCCAAGTGACCCAAATGGTAGACCAACCTCAGTCTTCCGCTTCCGCAGGTTCCCAAGTGCTTATGATGAACACGCCTATAAATGTGGCTACCAAATCTAGAGATTACTAAACCCCTCCTCCGATGGCAGGGAAAGAGAATGAAAGTACCCCTTCCTCCTCTATCCTGTCTATCTCCAGTCCTCTACATATAGAGCGACCTAGTCTTGATTCCGCTATTTGACCACCCTCTCGAGGTGTGCTGCGAAAGTCCTCGTATAATCCAAACGCTCAAGCCACTCATCACTACAACATTTTTGAGGATTTATATCAAGTGCCATAAGCCATGTCTGCCCTCAAGGTCCTTCAAAGCTATCCTTCTCAGCGGAAAGAATTATTGTCAGCCATTGGAGGTGTTGATCCATCTGATTCCAATCCCATTTTCTTTGATCTAGAAAAGCATGTTCCACGCTTACCCCATCAGATTGTCATTTTCATTCAGGTGATAATTAATGAAAATATGATTCATAGGACCATCATTGATGAAGGTGCTTCCACCTGCATTATGTCTATGTCTTGTTGGAAGGAAATTGGTTCTCCTACCCTGAACCAATTGCCTAACATGTTGGAAGCCTTTGATGGACATGATTCTCTACCATTTGGTGTCCTTCCTAATCTTGCAATTACCTTGGAAGGTCAAACAGTTAATGTCAAAGTAGAAATTGTTGATACAAATCTTAACTATAATATTCTACTCGGGTGGAGTTGGACCCGTGATATGCATTGTGTAGCCTCCTCTCTATTCCACGTGCTCCGTTTTTCTCATCAAGGGAGAATCGTGATAGTCGACCAATTATTTTTCTTTGCCACTTCCTCCTCAGATGGAAATGTTCCTTATGTGAAGTGTACCGGTGTTCCATATGAGAGTGTGGGGGCTAGAATTTTCAAAGATCCTACCTTAATGGGTATTTTTCCTCCCCCACCTCCAAATTTTGCCTCAGTCAACATGATCTTGGTTAAGTCTAATCCTTGGGTCATTCCCCCTCCTAATCGGGTTGATTCATGGGGTGATGTCATTCCATTAAGCCCCGTCGAGATCAATTATGTGGAGATTGTTTTGGCTTCGGCTTCGGCTTCGGTATCTATTGTTCACATTTCTTTGAGTACATCTCTTGACACGTATTTTCAATCCCCTTGGCTTGGTTCTTCGGATTATTACGATCCCTTAACCGAGATGTTTCCTACTAATGAAAGTATCATGGAAATTATGTCTCTTGAGGAATCACCTTGGAATGATACTCATCATCATTCCTCATTCTTACCTGGCTCGGAAGTCATGTCTACTTGTCTTGAGAAGTTCTCTTCTCATTTCCCAACCCAACCACTTCAGACGCCTATCATGACCCATGAAGTCTAGTTGGAAGGAACATGGGTAATATTACCCAATTGATGCCTATCCCTGACATCGTCAAGATCTTTCAACGAGGGGCACCTTTTCCTCATCATGAGTTTAGGTTTTTCTTACCTCCTTTCATGAATCTTTTTCATTGAGTCTCTACTATTTTCCCATTATCGCAATGGGTTTTCCATATTATGACTCGTAACCCTCACTCGCTTGAGGGGAATGGGGGCACAACCTTTTATGAGTTTTACTCTATTATTTGGCCGAGTCGACGCTTACACGTCATGTCAATGGTAAAACTTTGGTTTTTCTCTCTGTTGATTGATTACTCGAGTCTGGAAACGAACTCCATAAAAAAGTATTATGCATGAGTCATCTCGCATGGTTACTTATGCACATAAGTGTGTTATTCATTTTTGTGCAGTTTAGTTTGGTGTGGTTTTTTCAAGTAGCTTTCCTCCTTATTATGTCTTGACCTGTTTTCCAAATGTCTATGACTCCTTATGTCGGTTTTGCTGATGGTTCTTGCCATAGTACCCATAATTTTTCATCTGCAGCCTGGGCTATTTATGACCCTCATGGTGAGTTTATTGATCTTCAAGGTATTTGTTTGGGTCCAACAACTAATAACATTACTGAATATAGCACAGTTCTCAAACTCTTGTCAGAAGCTATTGCTCTTGACATTTGAGAAATGGTTGTAAACCTTGATTCACAACTTGTTTTTCTTCAGCTCAATGGGCAACATTCTATCAAAAACCCTCAATTATTGAGAATGTATTTGCATATTCGTCTCTTGGAAAGAAATTTTGATTATATTACATATCATCACATTGCTAGGCATATGAATACATTAACAGATGCCTTGGCTAATTATGTTTTAGATAGACATTTACGCAGTATGTGAAAAACATTGTATCATTGTAAACAGGAAATATAACATATATATGTCGATAATGTTTGAGTAATACATCAAAATCCAAAAAACAATATATATGTTCCAAGTACATTCATGGCTAGCAAGCCTCAAAACTATAAATGCTAACTACAGACTACTCTGTGTGATGCTCATGATAGCATGTTACTGCTCATAGTACACAAGTAAGTAATCGACGGATCTGATTCAACACTCCCACCATGTGTCGTTGATAACGGCGAGGAATTTCCTCGATCTGTGCATACTTTGGAATCCCTCTCGTCAGGTTATCCATATTTTGAGCGATATCCTCTTCGTTGTCAACTCCTTCCTGGTAAGGAGCGATATTGAATTTCCGAGCCACGAATCTCACTATTGGGGACATTCTTGCTGGTCTCTCTGGTCCAACATCTGCAATTAAAAAGTCAAGGTGTCACTAATACATATATTCAAAAATAATAAAAAAACAAAAACAAAATTGTTTTGCTCACCTCCATCATCAAATTCCTCTCCCTCTGTGAGTGGCATGTCGGGATCACCGTAGAAGTTAGTCCCACTGTACTACCAATCCTCCACGACGATTAGTTTTTGACTAAGCCACACAAAGAAGGTGGGCCTGTAAGACATTTGTTGGCCCCTTCCGGATCTGGGCATCAACTTGCTCCATCGAACCATCCTTGGATCTCATGGTATGCGGAGGTTCACCTCCGCCCTCTGATAATGGAATAGTGGGCTTCGTTCCAAGAATAAGGATAATAGGATAGAGCCATATCAAAATTGCGTCAAATTCCCTACTTTTCATTTGGATAGTTGCCGCTTCATGTTTACTTTCATTACTTCTGCCCAATTGAAAATAGTGGGTGCCATAAAATCCACAACATATTGGAAGCGATATTTGTTGGATTCATGTAGTGCTTGAGCCCCAACTATTCGGTTGATGTTCAAAAGAACCATCTTCAATACAATATCATTCATTGTCGTAATATCGATCTTTCCACTTACAGATTTTTGAGCTCCTGGGCAATCTTAGGCAAGGAGCATGTTTATGCTTGCCACAATAGGCCTACTTTTATACAGTTGGACTGGTTCCCCTCTGTGAGACAATCCAGTAATGAAATAAGTATTTGAAGTCTCTAACTCTAGCTCTTGGTAATGAATCACGGATATCTCTCGTCCAATATCCCATAGACTGATCAGGTACCGCAGTAGTTCAAGTTGAGCCCGTAGGCATAGTGTCAGAAAGAACTTGGGAGTGCACAATTCCTCAATGCATCAAGACAGTTTGGATCCTCTAAGGCTGTTTGGTTTATTCTTTCATGTTTGCACTCTTTCCACTCAACCACCATTTTCTCGCCTTGATTTTCCTGCAAACATCCCACATTTAACTCAACATCAGTTCTTGAAAGGGAAAATTTCAATTTAAAGCTTTGAAATTGGGAAAAAATTAAAAGAATTATGTTTCTCTGTGTCAGCATGATTGTTTTTAAAATAGGAGCACAGAAAGCGCAAGACCCTATGTAAAAAGTCGACGATCGGTGATGTCCCGTGCCTAGATCCCGTGCCAACCGTCAGCGAATTTGTTTTGTAAAAAGCCCCTCAAATCCCCTGCAAATACAGTTAAATGTTCAAAAAATAGGTATCAATGCGAAGAAAAGGGCCACGAATCTTACCTACAACGAACAGTTCGATGATTGGCTTCCTAGATCCGTAGCAATCCATTCCTAAATATCTAGGGCAAAAGTGGGTAAAAAATTACTCCAATGAGGTAAAAAGGTAAATGGTAAAATGTTTTACTTTTTTCCCTTTTTATAAGATTTTGACTATGTTTTAGGGTTTTAAAAGTATTTTTTTCAATTTTTCCTTAGAACTAGATAACGCATTTTCTTCTTGTGTAATTGCAGATGATGGTTTGCCGGTGATGATGCAAAACTAGAGTCCTATTTAAGCTCTTTTCTCGACTCGTAAAAAATGGAAATGAAAAGATTACCGAATATTTTTCCCTTTTTGACTCATTAAGTAAATAAAAATGGGGATTCTACTTTTAGCTCTTTTCTCACTCTCAAAACTCGAAATATTGCTGAGCTCTTGTCGTTTTGACCTCATAAACGGTTCTGAAATTTCGTTTACCTAGTATACGTTTACCCCTTTTTCGGGTTGGGATAAACTATTTACGAAAAAAGTACTCCTTGGTTGACATGGCCAAGAGGTTCTCTCGAGTATTGTTTTCTACCTTTTCAGGCACGAGCAAGGATAATTTTAGGGGCGAATGTTCGCCCTTTGGCGAAATTAAGGGGTTTAGTACATTTTTACAAATCACCTCAAATAGCCCACCTTATTTTAAGGGAGAGGGTAAAAAAGGTAAATTTAGCCCTTGAAATTAGGACTTACAACCTTCCATTCGCCCATTTTCAAGAATAGGTTTTATTTAAGTGAATCCATTCGCCCGTTTTCAAGAATAGGTTTTATTTAAGTGAACCCTATGGGCCAAATACCATATTTATAAAAGAGGTATGGTAAATTAATAAAAATATAAATAAATGAGAGGTATGGTAAATAAATAAAAATATAAATAAACTAGACGTATCATAAATAAATAAAACCTCTTTTTATATTTAGTCCATAACCCTCATTCTATTTATGAAGGCTCAAGAAAGAGGTTTTATTTAAGTGAATCCTATGGGCCAAATACCATATTTGTAAAAGAGGTATGGTAAATTAATAAAAATATAAATAAACGAGAGGTATGGTAAACAAATAAAACATTTTTTTATATTTACTCCATAAGTCACCTTATATTTATGAACACTCAAAAAATGGGTTATATTTAGGTGAAACCTATGGCCAAAATACTATGGGACAAATACCATGGACTAGATTGTTATTAATACCATGCAAAAAACCATTATTAACCCTAATATTAGAATTAATAAAAATAAAAATGGCACATGGTATTGACCCATGGTATTCACCAAAATGGCACATGGTATTGACCCATGGTATTCACCTGGAATGTAGCCTATTTAAATGGGGGAATTAAACCAGCATGTAGCCTATGCTAAGATTCACTAGGACTTTACAAAGTTTTATTATTTAGTGAAAGACTCGCCAAGATCTTACAAGATTTTATAATTGAGTAAAATATTCGCCATGCCTGGTGAGAGATTCGCCAAAAAATTATATATACATATTATATTATTGATAAAATCGCCTTCGATTTTTCCTATATACCATGGAGATTTGCCCATTTATTATATTTATAAATTTAGGAGGGGTTCTTAAAATTTTCCCTGGGCACGAGAGACAACTAAAAGGGACCTTTTGGAGTTTTCTTTTCCATGTCTTTTTGAAACTCTATAAACATGAAAAAATATCGAGTTTTTCCTTTGTCGGACTCGTTAAAATTTAACAACATTGGATTCGTCACCATGATGGACGTGAGCTTCTCCTTCCTAGGGCTTGTTAATATTAATAGGTTGGATCCATCCGAAGTATGGACTTATATTACAAGCATATGCTATCCCCTTCAAGCTTGTGATAAAAAATTAATTGTGGTATCTTCCAAGAATGGTGGGGGAAAATGGAAAATTTTTACGAGTTGTGTCGATAGCTTGTCACTCTTGAACATGACACTCTTTTGCTTGATGTCGAGTTGGGATATCCTCACTTCATCATTAACCTTCCCGGGTTTGGGTCATCCACTTTTTGCCTTTCCATTTGATCTTTGCCACATCATCATGACCTTCGATCCTATGGATCCAAAGAGCTACCAAACTCTAGAGTCGTGTCACTGATATGTTCAAGAGTTAATCCTTCTACAGTTTACACTCATTCCTGATTCTTTGTATCATCCAAAAACATTACATACCCTTGTCTCACATCGATGATGTGGGATACACCATGGCCCTCCTTCGACAAGGTCACTTCCTGTCGACTTCATCTCATTATCTAGGAAGTTGGCCGAGAGACTCCCTTCCAATACCTTAGATCTTGCATGCCCTAATGGCAAGTTCTTCGCACTTGACAACAGTTTCTCATCATTGGCTTTTGATTGACTGACTTCACGGGTATTTGACTTTAGTTCCTTATTCAGACTCCATGAATTGTGCTGTTGATACCTTGATAGCCATTGTCATTATTGGTGGTTTCTCTCGTGCTTGTTAACATTTCAAATCATTGACCAGTAATCAAGCGACTTTCCAGCATGTTTGACTTTGACACATCTATTCACATGTTAGAATTTGTATTTTTATCAGGTCGTGTTGGAGCGCGAGACCCTGGGCTCAGATTATAAAAGTCCAGGTTGTGAGGTGATTTGACATGATCATGATTATACACATGTCTCTTTCAGGTGGATGTCTGTGACCATACCTTGGGTTAGATGTGATCCCTCTTACTGGATGGTTGCGCCTTGGATCCATTTACATGATCTTTTTATGGATGGTTGCGTCCATACCACGATTAATGTGTCTTTTATCAGATATTTCAGTGATGTATATGTATCTATGCTTGCTTGCAGGCTTCGCAATGACAGTTTCTGGTTCCATACATCTACTTGTAAAGAATTTCACCCCTCATTCTTGTTCTGCCTTCATGCTTTAGGGGGCATCTATTACACAACATTTTGTCGATGTCCCTGTACTCCCCATTCCTCGATCCTAGAGGATCTCTACACTAAGCCTCATGTTTTTTCTTATCATGAAGAACATGTCTTTACATCACTCTTCATCTACAAAACATTTCCCTCTTACATCATTTCTAGAGAATATTCCTTCAAACTCAGTTTTAAAGGTTGGCACTATCCCTCAGTTTCTTCCTCGCACCAATTTTTAGAGTTTAACACTGAGCCTAACCATTTACCAGACTTCCATTCATGAAGCTTCTAGACAGGGAATCCTCGACTCCACTTTTAAAAACTTTCCAAAAGAGGTTCGGTGTGGGTAAAGGATGGATACCAACGCTGATCAAAATAATACAAATGATATTTTGTTTCCTATATCAATCGCATATGGTATTTGGTAGCTTAAGACTCCTTAGCCTCTTAAGTAGGTTGAATCTATTGTATGCTATCATGTGTGCTTTGGTTTCTTATCTATTTTTTTTAGGTGCTTGATTGACATTAAGGAGTTGATCGCTAGAGAAAAGACACAAGGACTTCATCAAGCAAGGATAAGCGATACAAGAGGTAGGATCTTATCCATTCTCAATCTAAGGGAACTTATGTTAGATTGCCCTGTTTGTGGCTAGACCGTCTCCCCTGGTGTTATAGACATTTTTGGGCACTGCAACCCCAAGCATAAAATGTCCATAAACCAAGGGCTCCTAAGTCCCTAAAAGTGTTGTTCCAACCCCTAAAAGAACAAGGTCAACTGATTACAGCTTCTCCCAGAAATTCTCCATGAAAAAACACTCAGAACTGGTCAAAACAGGATCATTTCACCTGCTCCATAGGCAAAGTGTGTTGCATCTCACCTAAGTACACTCAGTGGGTGCGTTGCATTTCAAAAATCCCTTCTATGGGGTGCGATGGGAGAGAAGAGACAAATGGCAGTGTCAATCCGCAAGGTAGAGAAGCATGGAATCTTCCAGAAACTTCTCCTGTGACACTTGCCATTCTGAATTCGACCAAGGATGAGTAAGAGATCATCAATCTCCAAGTGGAAGCAAGAACTATCAGAGGGAAGACACTAATCAAATCACAAGTTGACTCATCTCCCTTACAGATATCTATATATGGATCCCTCATCCCAAAGATCCAGAGACTGGAATTTTGCATCTTGTAAGGAATTGTTGTTGGTTTCTTGAGGCAACATCATAGTGTTGGGTGATCTAAGCTTTTCATGAGGTGAAGAAGGGCTTACTTGCTGAGAGGATGATGCTGGGTCAGAACAACTGGTTGTAACTCTCTTGGCTCTTTCTTGATTATCAATAAAGCTATTCAAGTTTTCCTCCATACTCTTGTGTCATTTATGTTTCATGCATTTGTATGGTCAATTTACATCTGATCCTAGATTGTTTATGATAATAGATCCATGTTCTTGTATAGTGTTATGCTACTTTGATTCTACAAGTACTCTGTGAAACTGGGTGTACAAGGAAGCAAGTAGCAAAGGACTATCAGAAGAGAGAGGAATCGAACTAGGAACCAAGCGCAAGACAGAGGTTGGTCTCCTTATTCTTCTCTCATCTATATTTCATAAAGGAAAATGAAAGTAGCTTTACTTTGTTTGTTTCTAAGGTAGCTACCACACCTTAGTGGGATTAGCAGTTCTGCATAGACACTTTTCCCTGTAACAAAATGGTGACCATACTGGGGAGCGATTAGGTTATTTGTTTATCTACATTTGTTTACTTTATAAACTTACAGACGGAGCCTGAAGTCGAGCCAGGTAGCTTTCGAACTGCATTTTCTCTGCAAATGCAAAGTAGATAAATGCCACTTCAGTGAATCTCCAGGTTTTGTTTATGAATTAAACAACTGATTTACAAACTCTCTAATTTCCCTTGTGGTGGCTCTAGTAACCTCCTTAGATCTACCCCTGTTGTTGATTTACTGATTACCACTTGCTCGGCCAAAATCCCTGAACTGAACTGCAAACTGTGACTCGGAACCCAAGAAAAGCCTCGTCTCTGGCCCAGCGCACTCTCTGTTCTATGAATTTGGAATTCAGCACACTTCCCGAGTGTAGTGGGTGCGCTGTATTTCAAATTCACTGTGTTACAGGTGTGCTGATCAGACTAGGCATTTTTCCTGAATTTTGGTTTCTGTGTTCATTCTTTTCAGTTCTATTCATGAGTTTTGCTGCCTATGGTCAGTACAGCTCTATTTGAAACCCCTTTCCTTGCTGATATTCCACCTCCATTGTGCAAAGAACTGTAAATGTTTTTGTGTATTTGTTGAGTCATTTTTAGTTCTCCTTTGCAAAAAAGTAACATAATTGTACTGTTGTTTCTTGATTTGAAAGTGTCGCAAGTGTCATTTTCAGTCATAGAAGAGAGTTTGATTGCTCTTAATATTCGATTACCATGTTACTATTGTATTTGATCTGAATTTGTAGTTTTTCTAGTGTCGAAAGCAAGTTGTCATTTCCAAATCACAAAGTGTTGTCATTTTCTTCATTTTTGGATTTTGAAAAGAAACTTGTTAGTAATTGTCGCTTGAAAAGTAATTCAGATTTGCGCATTAGCTTTCTTTTTATCATTCACATATTAAGAAGGCTGAAAACAAATACATGCATGTGCATTTGCATTTGGACTGTTTGATTTAGGACAATGCATATAGTGTGTGCTCTTTGCTCTTTGTTGAAAGAATTTTGTCTTTCTTTCCTTAGTAGCTAGGATTTTCATTGCACAAAGAAGATAAAAGACTGTTTATCATCTTAGATTGCATTTTAGGAATTGTACATCTACATCACGCGGTGAACCTGAAAGGCAAATCTCTTAAGCAAGATCAACTATAAAATAAATTTAATGAATCTAACAACGCTTTGGAACCTAACGCACAACATCTAGAAGTCTAGGCTAGAGACGTATTCCAACGTCGTAAAGCCTGGTAACTGTTGTTCTCACTATTGGTTGGGTGATTCCTCCACTTTGAGACGATAAGTGCCAGTATGGACTTGTGCTCCCACGTACCGTTGAGTATATTTTGGGAGACCATAACAGGCTTAATCCGTTATCCATAGGAAGCCGTGTCTGCCGCCCTATCGATCGTAATGCACTGAACACAGCATTCGGGAAGATTGACTGTCGTACCGTAAAAAGTATTCTGTAGTTTTGCAATTGGTTTGGTAATCCCTCTGCCTAGATTTCTAGAATAGTCCCTTTCGTTCCTTTTCAGACTCCTTAACGGAAAAGGTCCATCTGAGCACTTGTCACTTCAGGCTCATTAAAAATCGAAGGCGACTAGAGTCATCTTTTGTTTTTTCTCAACTCTTTAAAATTGAAAAAACAAGTTGTGTCAAAGCGTCGAAAATTTATTTTAAACAGAATAATCATCACCTTTCCTACGTTGGTCTTAGGTTGAGAGAATGGAGTCCACCAACCAAGGAATTCCCCTTGGAGGAAATCCTAGTCCCTTCTCCTCTTGGGGAGATGTTGGTGCACCCCATATGGCCACATTGTCGCTTCCAGGATTGACAATCGGCTTGCCCGTATGGCTCTTCTCAACCTCTATCGTTCAGAACACCGCAATTCCTGAACAATCGAATCAACAACTAGACGATTCCACAGTTACCCCCCAACCCTCTACTTCCTCCAATTCTTCCTCTCCTCCTTCCTCTTCGCTTGATGAGGCTGGTAAAGCCAAAAATCAAGTACCAGAGAAGAAGAAGAAAGAGAAGAAGAAGGAGCCAAAGGCGAAAAGGGGCAACCAAGCCTCGTCTAGCGAAAATCCACACACTGCACCGACCAGGCCTAAATCGCCATGTGTCATTTGCAAAGGAGACCACTATCATAGAGATTGTCCTTGCATCCCTTGGATTTTAAGGGACCGGTCTCCTCGTTTGCACAATCCGGTGTTGTCAACCTCTGATGATCATGTTGAAAACACACCGTCGACTAGTGAAAGTGAAGCCCCAGGACAAAAAGGAAAATATAGATTTCCTTGTAAACTGTGCGAAGGTGATCATGGTGTCCACCGTTGTCCCTTCTTAGACGAGGCTAAAAGAGTTTTGGACGATCGTCCGGTTTCACCGTTACGACTTCTTCCTGGATATAAAAAACTCTTGCCGAGTCCGTCACTAGTTGAAAATCCGGCTGACCCACCCAGGTGGTCGGCCGAAGCATCTATCATTGAAGATGAACCATATGAACCCATACCAGACGAAAGTCAAAAGGTTGAGACGGCAGTTGACCCGGTCTTGCCTTCAGAGGTTCCATCTTCAGATGATACAGCCATCGAAGAGAACAAGGATGGCACCATCAAAATTCTTTTCGTAAGCACAGACTCCGATGAACATGGGGGAAATTTACCCATTCCTTTACCGCAGGAAGGAAGTTCGTCAGAGTCGTACCCGGCTGTCTATTCGGTCCCACCTCCAAGCAACCTAGTTGTTTCCTTTGACTGGAATCAACTAGGTAGACCCCGTTTATCAGCTAGTGTACCATTCCGAATCATTGCTCAAATATATAGAATGGTTATGGCCGATACCATCATAGATGAAGGGGCTTCTGTGAGTATCCTTTCCTCGACTGCTTGGAAAGCACTTGGTTCGCCATCGCTTTTGCCTGAGATGAGAAATCTAACAGGCTTTGACAAAGGAACCAGTCGACCATTAGGGATCCTTCCCAATGTGCCCATAACATTGAGAGGGAAAACTGTTCATATGAACATAATGGTAGTCCAAGAACCCCTGGATTATAATCTGCTCCTTGGACGAGACTATATTTATTGCATGGGAGCCATTGTCTCATCACTCTTTAGAGTAATGTGTTTTCCGCACGAAGGAAGAGTGGTCAAGCTCGTAGACCAGCTTTCATTTCCCGGATCACACATAGAAAATAGTCATATACCATCCCTGAATGGTCTTTTCACACAAGGAATGTCTCATCAATCCCCAGTCTGTCCACCTGATGAGCGCGAGTGATTCGGAGGACATGATTGAAACCCAGGGGGCATGCACCCTAGTCTGCTTCGGCAGGAAAACTTCGGGTATAGGGTAAGTTTCCGTGAGAGATATATGACTAGTCTGTACTCTCGTCCGTGATTGGAAAAGGGGGTTAGACTAGAATAAAATTCCCTCATCAAAGTTATGTGAGTGGAGGTGTCTGCGCCACTCACCTTTGTCTATTTCGGTAGGCATCGCCGAAGAAGTGTTTTGTTTGCAGTCCAGATAAAACAATCTTTGGTAACCTGAAAGAGGTAGGCCTTTCCCGATAAAATGAATGTTTTGTCGGTAGAATAAAAGGTGACCTTGAAACTTTATTTTATACCTAGGGGCATGCAAACCTTTTGGCGTGCAAGAAAAGAGAGACCATTTATTTTTTTAAATTTGTAGGTCCTCTAACCATTTAAACTTGTAGGATTGGTCGTTTCCTAACTTGCATAAAGAAAGGATGTGGGGCAAAACTCTAAAAATTGCCATTTTCATATATGAGACATTCTTATTATACGACTGGATTAATTGAGCAGTTTTAACGCGGACTTCATGCTCGTTAAAAAATAAACATAAGCAATGAGCAAATGTTTCCTCTAGCGTTTAAGCTCAATAAAAAGTGAACCAATTCCCGGTAAATAACCATCGTGAATGTAGTACTTGAGCCTTTAAAGCCTTGGTCGTGTTCCCATCATCACCTCCACCCTATATCGACCGATCATTCACCTCCATTTGATTGTTTACCCCTTTTGAGGAACAGCTGCGAAGAGTGATCCCACTAGCCATCCTTGTAACACTGCCGTGATTGGAAAATTCCAAACCTTACCTGGAATCAGCTGCTACCCAATTTTATCACTCGTTCCTCAAAGACGAGTCTCCTTTAAGCTCTTTTCAACTGACTCGTAAAATATGAAAAGATTGCCGAGCCATTGGCCTCTCCAGCTCGTTAAAGTGACCGGAAGTGCTATCCCTCCTTTAGATTTTAACCTTTTTGGACCTGAGGGATTATTACACAAAAAGATCGCGCGCTTGTTTTATTCGGCTCGTTAAAAGTATCAAAAATTCATCCCTTCTATATTATTTTATACTTTTTCGGACTTAAGGGATTAGATGACGAAAAAGGATTTTTGGATTTTCCTTTACATCCATTTTCAGACTCTCTAAAATTGAAAAGGACCGAGTTATCTTTGTCGTTAAACTCGTTAAAACCTAATAGTGACAAACTTGTCCATAGCAGACAAGAACGAGTTTCACTATTGCTAGGCTCGTTAAAACATAGCGATGGGTTTGCCCGAAGGGAAAATTATAGAACAAGCATATGTTATCCTCCTCAAGCTTGAAAAAATTAAAGAGGTACTGGTCAGCAATGACTGGGGAAAAATTGGGAAGAAAACTTGAAGAAACTTTGTTGGTAGCAAGTCGCTCTTGAACATGACACTTTCACTCCGCATCCAAGTCGGGTTGGGTTGTTTCATTCACCGGTCACATCACCATGGTCCCATCACACCATACACATTTTGGGTTAATGCTACCAATCCATCATGTCAGTGTTGCCGATATGTTCAAGAGAAGTCACTCAGATAATTCACCTATGTCTCACCCGCTGCAATACATTTACGCTCCATTCTTTCATGACCGCCACCGTAAACCTTATATCACCAGATCGTTTTCACCTCCATTAAAATCATTTGCTCCATTCCGTGTCATTGATGTGGGATTCATTAAGGCCCTCCTATGATGGATCGCTTCTTGTCGACATCAGCTCATTATCCAAGAAGTCGATCTAGGGACACCCCTTTCAGTACTTTGAAGCTTGCATGCCTCAATGGCAAGTTTCTCACTTCCGGCGACAGGTTTACATCAATGGCCTTCGACCGAAAGATTTTGCGTGGTGTTCGACGCCAAGTCCTTTATTCACACCACGTGAATTGTACTGCAGTACCTTGAGGGTCATTATCATTATCGGTGATTCCTCTCGCGCCTGTTAACAGCTTACATCATTGGCTGGTAATCAGGCAATGTCTTTCCATGTTCGACTCCAGAACATCTCTCACATGGATCGACTTGTACTTTGAGTGAAAATCGAACGAGATTGAAGACCCCGGATCTAGTTTCATCCATCTGAGCTGCGACATATATTCAGGGAAATAAAGACATCAAATGTACATCATTGCTGCACAGATAATCATCCAATCAAAGGGATGATGGCTCTACCAGAATCATCAGTCTACACTCAGACGATTGTCTGTCCTATGTACATGAAAATGAATTTATAAAGCTGAGCATGGGAATGCCCGCCTCAGCTAGATCATAAAAATATTATGAAGATAATGTATTGTATTGTATCTTATTACAGGTCTCCTCCCAGCTTGAAAGAACTTCGGACCCTCATGATAAAGCATTTCACCCGACATCAAAAAAGATTAACGACCTCATGCTTTAGGGGGCAACTACTATAGACATTTTTGGGCACTGCAACCCCAAGCATAAAATTTCCATAAACCAAGGGCTCCTAAGTCCCTAAAAGTGTTTTTCCAACCCCTAAAAGAACAAGGTCAACTGATTACAGCTTCTCCCAGAAGTTCTCCATGAAAAAAAACTCAGAACTGGTCAAAACAGGATCATTTCACCTGCTCCATAGGCAAAGTGCATTGCATCTCACCTAAGTACACTCAGTGGGTGTGTTGCATTTCAAAAAGCCCTTCGATGGGGTGCGATGGGTGAGAAGAGACAAATGGCAATGTCAATCCGCGAGGTGGAGAAGCATGGAATCTTCCAGAAACTTCTCCTGTGACACTTGCCATTCTGAATTCGACCAAGGATGAGTAAGAGATCATCAATCTCCAAGTGGAAGCAAGAACTATCAGAGGGAAGACATTAATCAAATCACAAGCTGACTCATCTCCCTTACAGATATCTATATATGGATCCCTCATCCCAGAGATCCAGAGGCTGGAATTTTGCATCTTGTAAGGAATTGCTGTTGGTTTCTTGAGGAAGCATCATAGTGTTGGGTGATCTAAGCTTTGCATGAGGTGAAGAAGGGCTTACTTGCTGAGAGGATGATGCTAGGTCAGAACAACTGGTTGTAACTCTCTTGGCTTTTTCTTGATTATCAATAAAGCTATTCAAGTTTTCCTCCATACTCTTGTGTCATTTATGTTTCATGCATTTGTATGGTCAATTTACATCTGATCCTAGATTGTTTATGATAATAGATCCATGTTCTTGTATAGTGTTATGCTACTTTGATTCTATAGGTACTCTGTGAAACTGGGTGTACAAGGAAGCAAGTAGCAAAGGACTATCAGAAGAGAGAGGAATCAAACTAGGAACCAAGCGCAAGATAGAGGTTGGTCTCCTTTATTCTTCTCTCATCTATATTTCATAAAGGAAAACAAAAGTAGCTTTACTTTATTTGTTTCTAAGGTAGCTACCAAACCTTAGTGGGATTAACAATTATGCATTGACACTTTTCCCCGTAACACCTGGGCTAGAGGGATTGTCTTTGTCCGCAAAGAGAATCTTCCTACTCCACAACTGGTGAGGATTGCTAGGCCCACCAAGGCACACAATCCTAGATTTATTGCAACCCATAGTCTAGCTCAGGGGTTACTAGGTTAGTGGCTTTACCAATATCCACAGTTTGGTTCAAGGACCTCTAGGCCATGTGTTTTTCATTTCAAAGATCCACCCCACTCAACTTTGGATCCATCTAGAAATCCAACTCAACCGAAGTATGAGAACCCATCTCATCAAGGCTATCCAGAAATGGAAAGGCTAGGTTAAAAACACAGTCACACTTGGAAAATCCCATGCCATGACAAAAAAGAACCATATGCAATACCATGCATACCAAATATATCAAGGAAATCACACATGAAAATCAATACATGCAAAGAATCCTGTTGTAGCTTCTTGATCCTGCTCTTCCTTCTTATTGCCTTCTTTTTCCTTTCTTTCTCCAATGCCAAGTGCTCCAAGAAAACTCTAAGTGTTCAAGAGTGAGAGAGAGAGAGAGAGAATAATGAGAGAGCTCCAAAACTAAGGAAAACCTTACACACTGATCCTCATAAGCCTTTTTATCAATGAGGCCTCTATTTCCTTCAATTTCCATTATTTTCCTTCAAATTCCTCCTCACATGCAACCTGTGACCTTTCAACTTCGTTTTCTCCTAATTTCCATTATGTTCATAAATAAATGTGCCAAAAATTTGATTTCTCCTTTCCAAAGCCTTAGCCATCGCCTTTGCCATTTTCCTTAGCCATAATAACCAAAATGAACACCCACTAGGGTGTCTTTCCCACCATTCAACTTGGAACAAATGTCACATCAACTGTGGTCTTATATATGTTTACATGGATGTTTAAACAAGGTTGTTACAAAACCCTCCCCCTTGGGGGAACACCGTCGTCCATGTTCAGTGACACCTATAACCAACAAGAATACTAAAAATAAAACATACTACCCATGGAGCTTTATAACATAGCTCATTACGGTATTTAAAATGGCCATCTTCTAAAACATGATAAACATACCATTTACTGGAGCTTTATAACACAACTCATTATGGTATTTACAATAAAAACCACATATACACACATACACATTTTCTTCACCAAGAAAATAATCATACTCTCTATGGAGCTTTATAAATCCATCCTAATACAATATTTACAATGATATACACATTTTCTCAACCATCAAATAAAAGGATACAATGCCTCCATCCACAATGAGGGAATGTAGAGGCTCACAACTCCACCCTCAAAGTAGTGCCAGGATTCATCTCCTTCCCTGGAAATCCAAAATCCACTACAAAGTCAAAGTTGCATCCAATGTCCAGTGCTACAATCTTGTGCCACTTGTCTTCTTAGTGAATAGTTACCGGATCATTTTTCAAGGGTGCACCTCCAATGTGCATTTGATTCCATTTGGAAATGATAATGACAAAAAAAAAATCCATCCTCAACCTTCCTTTCTCTACTACACAATCCCTTGGGAAATCCTGTCACCCCTTCCATGCAGTCACTCACCTTCCAAGTCCCCCGACATCCCCTATCCTGGGTGATCCATCGCTTAGCAAGGATTCTTCGCATCAGAAGGTCAAACAACTAAGCATGTACCTACCTCAAACCATCATACCAATCATAGCATGCTCATGGAAATCAATGGACACAATTGGGTACCAGTGTCCCACAATGGCCCTACTCTTGAAGTGCTTTACCAACATACTGTTGCTTGTTCCAATTCCTTTCACTGCTGCTACTAATTCTTATAGCCAATTTCAACCACCCAACTGAGAATTTCCTTGCTTCTTGTACCAAGCACATAAATTCCATTAGATTTAAAATAAATTGAAATAAATTCACATCATACCTCATTGGTAACTTGTCAATTAGGTACACTTGCAATCATGTTTACTTCCCATCACAAGAAGTCAAACTAACATCTTTGATCAAATCATTATGTACAAACATATCACATCCGGTTAGCTCGAAACACAACCATCATATATAAAAATCATAAATCGCATGTAACCATTATAAACCAGAATCATATATCACATGTAATCATCATAGATCAAAATCATAAATCACATGCATAACAAAACTGAAATAAAATATTGATACTTATCCTTCAATTGGTCCTTAGCTTCTACCTTTGTCTTTATTCTGTACGCACACCAGATCTGTTGCCACACCCAAAAAACACCCAGTGCCATCTCCTCAACCATGTGCACATACACATAGTGTACATCACACACATACAACCATAGATGACATACAACACCATGCAATACATGCACCTATACTTGACATACCACACATACACGTACACCCAATGTACAACACAACACATACATACACCTACACCGGTGTACGACAAACACAATACATACATACACCTACACCTGATGTATGACACAACACATATACGTATACAGAGTACAACACAATGAATACATATGTCACGATACGTACACGTTGTGTAGGCGGTGATGTGTAGATGTGATTTTTTGTACACGTTGTGCAAGTGGTATTGTGTATAGGTGGTACTGTGTACATGTTGTACCTATTGTATTGGTGTACATGTAGTATTGTGCAAATGTCGTACATGCTATGTTATGGTCATGCAGTACTATGTATGTGTATTGTGTAGTTGTGGTTGAAAGCACGAGTTTTTCTATGAAAAGTGATGAGCCTCATCATTGATTAATTATATGGGCCTTAATTGGCCTTAATTCACCTCCTAGCTTAGTCAACCAACTATTCTCACAAATTATTTCATACTTTTGATTATATTTTGTTTATGAAATGAGTTAGAGTTGGATATTTGGCTTTGTGGTCTAATGTGCATGTAATAAAAGCAAGGAAAAATGCAGGTATAACGGATAAAAGCAAGGAACTATGGCAAAGACCTTGCTAAAACTAGAATGAGACAAGGGAGAGTAATTATAGTAAGTAAATCCTCCTCATTTACTACCCCTCCATTCGAATATTCCTCCACCAGCTTGGAGCGTAAACAACCATCAATTTGAAGACTAGAAGATAGTCGAGCAAGTGAAAGGGACAGAAACTAGTTTTTCTTGAGTTAGAGGCCAAGCCTCTCTAATGGGAAGGAAGTTGTTAGAGACTTTAGATGTATAAATAGAGAGGTTTAGGACCTCAGTAGGATTCAGACTTCTATTGTAAAAACTCCAATTTATTTATGATCTACAAGGCCTATGACAGTTCGTTCTGTAATCCATGGTTTTTATAATAAGAATGAGTTCTATTTAAGCCAGCTCTGAATTAACACCGAGCGCTGAAGCTCTTGAGTTAAGGCCCGACCCGAGTAGCCAAAGCTCCTCTTTACTATACATGTATGCTAGCATAGTTTCCTGGTTTTCATTGTTCATTTGCTTAAATAGATTTCTGGTTTTGTTCATTTCATTAAGTAGGATTCATGGTTTTTCTAGTTATTTTCTTAGGTAGTTGCATTTTCATTACGGTAGCATAGAGAGATCTATTTTGTTGTATTTTACTTCCATTTGTGCCTTCTTTTAGTTTACAGGTTAGCTAGGCAAAAAAGATCACTATTAGGTTGTGCGCAGGTGTCTCAGCCTCATCTCCTCCCTCTAGGACCATGACTTGTGGAAGAGACCCTCCAGCAACCCCAAAAACACAGGTTTCTGGTTCTCGCATGAGCTATGGAGTTCATTGTTTGATGCAATTATTTGTTCACTCGCATTGGTTTTTTTGTCATTTTCCTTTAAAAACTGCCTTCAGCACGTTCTTCATGCATCGCTTCCTCGCCGTCTGATCCCCAACAAACCTTCACAATAATCGTACGATTCATTATTTTCTCTAATTGCTGCCTAGCGTGAAGTCTTCCACTTACTTTATGCACTTTAAGTCCCCACCGTTGATTTGCCTTGCCTAATCTAATGGCTATTGTGTCACCTCAACACTTCATGTGATTTAAAACCCCCACCGTCGATTTGTCTCACTTGATCCGATGTCTATCACTTCACCCGATCGCCAACTAGCTTGGCCAATCTCCACCGTTGATCAGCCCCACCCGATCCAATGACTATCCCGCAATCTTGCGAGATTAGTGCATGATCGTTATCCGCCCGATAGCACGCGAGAAAAGTGGTTTTCTCATGCTACGTGTTGCACAGTTAGGCTAATCGCACGAAACTTTCAAATACAGCGTATAGCCTTGAGGGCATGCGAGAAACTACTTACCACCTTAGAAACCCGCTCCATAATTTCTCCACATTTCCTTTTCTCGCGATATGATCTCTGTTGTCCATCTCTTGACTTCATTCGCGTGATAAGAGCTCAGTTGTTCATCTCTTCATTACCATGTCCACCCATCTCTTCACTTAATCTCTCGCGATACGATCTCACCCATTCATCACTTCGTTACCCTATCCGCCCATCTCTTCACTTTAATCCCTCATGATATGATCTCAATCGTTCATCACTTCGTTACCTTGTCCACCCATATCTTCACTTAAATCCCTCGCGATACGATCTCCACCGTTCATCCTGTTCATTAAATTTGTTCATCCATTTATTTGCTTAATCCCCATGATAAGATCTCCACCATCCATCTTCTGTTCATTGATCGATCCAACGGTCCCTAGGCGCTACTGCATCCTTACATCCTCCTTTCACCAATTTCAATCTCTGATTGATTTTTCTGCTTGAAAACCAATTTAGCTTAGTTTCTTTGATTACACCTTAGAATAGTTTGATGTAATTTACTTCTGCAACTTAGATAGAAGCCTTAGTATTAGTGATTATTTTAGCAATTCTTCTTAGCATGGTTGTTTAATTGGTTAGTTAGGTTATGGTGTGGTTTATCATTACATGTTGTTTTCTTCAAAACTGCAGTGAGAGTAGCTCTCCCTTACGATAGATTTTCTCTTCTTCCATCAAAGAGTTAAGCTTCTTCTGACCCTATATAAGTCTGGCTTGGAACCCCTGAGGTCTCCTTCCAGATAAACAGTGAAAACAGGAAGGACCTTCACTTCTACTTGTGCATATAACACTGTCACCTCCAAGTTTGTACGAAACCCGGGTTGATAAGTAAATTTGGTAGCCTTGGGAGTTGCAGCATTATTTTTGCAATACCTAGGCTCATCACTTTTTGGCACCATTGCTGGGGAGGTGTCTAAGTAGAAGTAATTACTGTTTTCTTCTATTTTCTAGTCTCCAACTTTCTTTTCTTCTACTTCTAGTCTTCAATTTTCTTCCATTAGTTTATTTCTGCAAAAGTAATCTAGTTTCTTTCTTTCTTTTAGTTGTCATTATCTGCTTTCCTTTCCATTCTACAAGTAATTTCTAGCTTTGAAAAAATATTACAAAAACCAACCCAAAAACATTTCCTTTCATGCCTCGTAGGAATAGGGACAATTCAGGTAAATTCTTGACAAATACCCCCACTGCATCCAACAGTCAACCTTCTCTCTTCTTCAGTGACTGTGAAGTGGAAGAACCTTTAGGTGAGCAACCTTACATATTTGAAGAACCTACAAGGGAAGAAGAAGAGGAAGAACCCATTCCTACTGAACCAATGGCTGGAAACCAAAATGACAGGGGAGATAGAGAGAGAATTGAGCATGCCTTCCCCATCAGGGAAACCAATGGGGACACTAAGATTAAGAATATAAGCCCCTCTGCTCTACCTCATTTCCATGGCCTAACTACAGATGACCCTGACACTTTCCTATTTGAGTTTGTTGTTATATGCCGAACCTATGACTATACAGATGATGAGAAAAAGTTAAAACTGTTTCCATCTACCCTCAAGGATGCAGCACTGTGTTGGTTCATGGGTTTACCTAGAGATAGCATCACAACTTGGGCTCAAATGCAACAAAATTTTAACAACAAATATAGGGACTACTGTAGGTCAAAGGATAATAAAGAAGAGATTTTCAGGATGACCATAGGCCAGGATGAATCCTTAGAAGACTATGAAGAAAGATTCCAGCTCAATTACAAAAGGGCCAGGTGCACACTTGACCTTGAGTCACTAAAGTTGGTCCTGCTTAGAGGAGTAAGGGAGGATCTTCTGGATACCTTACATATGATAGCAAGAGGAGATATCTACCAATTACCCTATGAGGATATTAAGACTGTCTTTAGAAACCATTCTAGGGAAGCCAGGAAAAAGGGTAGGGGTAGTCAACCTATGGCCAGTACATCATCCTCCAACTTATCCATCAAGGGTGAAATTGGAAATATGTCGGAAGATTTCAAAAGGAAGCAAGAGGAAGCAGAGAGATCCCTGGCCATATTTTGTCCTAGATGCACCAAGAGACATCCTAGGACCAAATTTCCATTGAACTATATTAAGATTTTCTCAGTATATGAAGAAAACCACTCTATAGACAAGTTCCCTTCTTTACGTGGACTCAAAGATGTATATCAAGGAGCTGAAGGTGTCACTGAGCAGCTTTGCTACATCAACCAAAGGAGACCTCGTGGGCCTAGACCATACCAACAGGGTATGCAAGGGTCATCCCATGCATATTACAACCCCAACCAAACCACAGTTATACCTTCTTGGGGACCCTCTGCTCATCCTTCCCGGTGTACACCTCCTCCTTAGTCCTATGCATCTGAATATCAATCTCAGCTAGCCAACTAGTCATTTCAACCTTATGTTCAGCCACAACATCAGTGGAATACCCCACCCCAGGGGTGGAGGCCCTAATTCAAGAATGTTCCAGCCCTATTGCCTCCACCACCTATCCAACCACAACTCCTACACTCTACTCCACCCAAACAACCCTAGATGCCTGCCCAGCCAAATCTGAACCCAAACAATAGGCAAACTCAACAAGCATACAGTGGAGAGACATCATACCTAGCTTATGATGTAGAAATCCAGGAGATGAACCTAAGATCTGGGAGAATTCTCCCACACAACCAACCTCCCTCTCCACATATGGAGGTTAAGGAAGAAAGAGAGGAAAGAAATCTTAAAGTAAATCCACCCTTTCCTGAGAGATTAACCCAACCACTCTAGCCTACCCCAGAAGAAACTGAACTTCTAGGAGAATTGAAAAATCTATGTGTAAAGACCCCCCTTCTCCAGGCAATCAAAGATGTTCCCATTTACAATAATCTGATGAAGGAGAAGTGCTTCAAGCATCTAGGAAGAAGAAAAAGGGATGACCCTACCATTAATGTCATTGGGCAATTGTCTGACTTAATTCTAGGGCAGGTAATATGTCCAAAATATTTGTACCCTGGAAGCCCTATAGTAGATGTGCACATCAATGGTACCATTGTCCCACACACTCTGATTGACCTTGGGGCTACCATTAATTTGATGACGAAGGAACCATGCTCAAGCTCAACCTCCAAGGGTCATTGAGAGAGACCACAATAGTTCTACAACTTGCAAACCATTCCACAGTCACCCCTGAGGGAATTGTGGAGGATTTGATGGTCTCCATTGACTCTTGGGAGTACCCTGTAGATTTCCTAGTTGTCCAACCTAAGGCTAAGCTTACAAATTACCCTCTCATCCTTGGGAGGCCATGGTTGGCCACAGCTGATGCTTACATTAGTTTCAAAGCTGGGAATATGACCATGAAGAATGGGCATATGTCCAAATAGTTAGTCTTATACCCTCCTACTCAACCTACCTTAGAGCATGATTTACCTTTATGGTTAGAGGAGAAGGAAGAAGATGAGGTTTATTCTGCCCAACTTTATGCTTTGGAAGCAACCATAAGAGGAGGACAGCAACATGAGGATGAATTAATTGAACACCTGCTCCAAAGTCCAACTCCTAGTTCATTACGATTAGAAGAGGAAGTAAGCGAAGCCCAGAGCAATCATCGAATTGACTTATGCTTGGCCAATTCCAACCCACTCTGTGTCAAAACCATAGAATTTGGCCTAGAGAGAACTTTGAAAATCAACCCATCTCTTTCTGCTTTAGAAGAGGAAAAACTATGCAACATGTTGAGAGAACACCTAGAAGCCTTCGCTTGGAGTTATAAGGAAATGAAGGAAGTACACCCCTCAGTGTGTACTCACCACATGCATCAGAGAAGGTTGCAAGCCAGTCAAGCAACCACAAAGGAGGATGAATCCAGCTCTTAAAGACATAGTCAAAGAAGAACTGCAAAAACTGCTAGATGCAGGATTCATTTACCCTATCTCAGACAATGAGTGGGTCTCTCCTTTAGTGTTAGTTCCCAAGAAAAATTATAAGTGGAGGATTTGAGTTGATTATAGGGAGTTGAACAAAGCCACAAAGAAGGTTGATTTTCCCCTACCCTTCATTAACCAAGTGTTAGATGGCCTGGTAGGTAAGAGGTTTTTTTCCTTCCTAGATGGATTTAGTGGGTACAACCAAATCCAAATCTGCCCAGAAGACTAGGATAAGACCATATTCACCTGTCCTTGGGGTACTTTTTCGTATAGGGTCCTTCCTTTTGGCCTATGCAATGCTCCTGCCACTTTCTAGAGGGCAGTCTTGAGTATTTTTGCTGAATTAGTACATGATGCTGTGGAAATCTATATGGATGATTTTACACCTTATGGCTGTGATTTCCAAGAAGCCCTGACTAACCTAGGAAAAGTATTACACAAATTCATTGAAATGAATCTGTCTCTCAGTCCAAAAAAATGTGAATTTTTAATGACTGAAGGGACTGTGCTAGGTCATTTAATATCTCAGCAAGGACTGTAGGTGGACCCAAACAACATAGAAATCATCCAAAGGGTCCCACCTCCACAAAATTAGAGATATGTCAAGAGTTTCTTAGGGTTAGTTGGGTACTATTGGAGGTTCATAAAGGACTTTAGCAAGTTGGCCTCTCCTTTGTTCGGGTTGTTGGCCAAACATTCTAACTTTATATGGTCAAAGAGCTGTCAAGAGGCCTTAGACATTCTAAAGGGTAAGTTAACCACTGCACCAATCTTTAGAGGCTCAAACTGGGCCCTCCCTTTCCATATTCATGTTGATGCCTCTCACAAAGCCATAGGAGTAGCCTTAGGTCAAGAAGAGGAGAAATTGCCCTATGCCATCTATTTTATCAGTGAGAACCTATCAAATGCTGAGCTGAATTATACTATGCCTAAAAGGAACTCCTAGCTATTATGCATGCATTAAACAAATTTAGGCATTACATTACTGGCTATCAAGCATTTGTGCATACTGATCATGCTGCAATCAAATATTTAATGAACAAACCAGATGTGAATGATAGAATTATAAGATGGTTTCTTTTATTACAATAGTTTGATCTAACTATTGTTGATAAACCTAGTAAGGAAAATTTTGTTGCTGACTTTCTATCTAGGATGAATTTGCCTGCAGGTGAAGAAGGAATGATGGATGACTAGTTACCAGATGAGCATTTGTTTTCTATTTCAGTTCTCTCCCCATGGTTTGATGATATAGAAAACTATTTGGTATCAACACAGTTTCCACCAAACTTTCCCTCCAATGAAAAGAGCAAGATAGTCAGAAAGAGCGCCCCCTTCACCTAGATTGTGGGAAATCTATTCAAACTTGGCCTAGATCATATCTTAAGAAGGTGTGTAAGGGAAGAGGAAGTCTTTTGACATCCTTCTAACCTATCATGATGGGAATTTTGGAGGTCACTTTTCAGCAAAGAGGACAACATTCAAAGTGTTGCAAGCAAACTATTATTGGCCTACTCTTCATCAGGATGTGAAAAAGTATATTAGTCAGTGTGATTAGTGCCAGGGGATGGGAAAGCCTACTCCAAGAGATGAAATTCCCCTACAACCTCAAGTGACTTTTGATCCATTTGACAAGTGGGGCATGGACTTCATTGGGCCTATTAACCCTCCTTAAAAGCAAAAACAACACATCATTGTGTGCACTAATTATTTGACTAAGTGGGCTAAAACCAAGGAAATTAAGGCAGCAACAGAAGAGAAGGTGGCTGAGTTCCTAAGGGAGATTATATTCTACAAATTTGGCTACCCTAGAGAGCTAGTCACAGACCAAGGCAGCTAATTTACCTCTAGCATGATTGAATAACTTCTCATTCATCACAAAATCAAGCATAGGACCTCCACTCCTTATCATACACAAGCTAATGGCAAAGTGGAGGTGACCAACAGGGCATTGAAGAACATCTTAACCAAGGTAGTGAGCAGCAGCAGGAAGGATTGGGTAGAGAGACTAGTTGAGGCCACTTGGGCCCATAATACAACATGGAAGACCACCACTAGATTTACACCCTATGAGCTGGTCTATGGGAAAAAGGCTTTGCTATCCATTGAGTTTGAATATAACACATTGAGGATGGTAGCCCAATGATATTTGGATCTCAGTCATGCACAAAAAGAAAGGTTGTTACATTTGAATGGCTTGGATGAATTCAGAATGCATGCCCTCCTACATACAGAGATAGTTCAGCTTCAGAGGAATATCTGGCATGACAAACACATTAAGGAGAAGAAATTTCAAGATGGAGATTGTGCATTGTTATATGATTCCAGGTATAAAGAATTTAAGGGCAAGCTAAGTACAAGATGGCTCGGACCTTATGTGGTGGAAAGATGCCATGACAATGGTTCAGTGCAAATCAGAACTATTGATGAAGAAGTCATTCCATTGCTAGTTAATGGACACCGATTGAAAATGTACAAGATGCCTTTATCAAAACAAGATTTCATTGAAAATATCAATAAGAAAATGATGATGGTGGAGCAAGTTCCAGCTCCTCCCTCATCAGGTCATTGAAAAAGGAAAAAAAGAATAAGGATTCAGGTGAAAAACTTCCATGAGGCGCTTGAGTCCCATATTTGGGTTGAAAAAATCATGAGGTGGCCCAAGGATGAGAAAAATGAAAAGGATAAGAAGATCCCTGGGTGAAAACCTTCGTTGAGGCGCCCGGGGTAGATATCTAGGGTGAAAACCTCTCTGAGGTAGCCTAAGTATTTTTTTTTTAAATATATAATAATAAAAGAAAAAACAAACATAATTGTTATTTGCAAGTGGGTGAGAAAGACAAGAAAGGAGTAAAAAAAAAAACAAAGGGAACCCTGCCTCACATATATTCATCTCCTCCACTCCTTACCATGCGTCCCTCCATCAATCCCATTGGTTTTCACTTCATTGCTTCAATTCAGGTGAAGATTGTGTTTTCTAATAGAATCACCTCAACCATTACCATAATCCCTACATCCACATACACTCCTACTCCCTCTATCCATTCATTACAACATCATCACAACACCAACCATCAACATGATCATGAAATTCTAAGGGAGACACCAAACATTTCCAAGTGGTGATCCAGGAGCTCCACAGAAGCAGCAACAACATCAGATCTTCAGTTACAGACACCTACAAAAGCTAATAAACCATCAACATACAGTAGAGGAGGAAAATGAATGACCATCAACAACGCCTCTGATCTTTGAAAACTGCAGCATGGCATCAAGACCACAGGTAAGTATCCCACTCACTCACGCATATTCATCATTTGATCAAAAGTTGTAAAGGTTAAGAGGTAGTTGTTTTATAAGTGAAAAGGTTGCAAAAACGAAATTCTTTAATAAGTCAAAAGAGAATGAAAGAGTCCATAAATACAGTATTGTTATGGAAACCATTTGGGAATACTTGAAGAATTAAGACTTGGGGTAGAAACACCGGTTCACCAAAGACTCAACATACCCTATTTTATGATGCGATCACTCATATACTCCAGCAACAAAGTAAATAAAGGGAATTCCCAACAGTTGGATCACCATGGTTTTATCAGCATCCTCATTGAGGATGCCCTCCAAAACCTCAGGATCCCTATAAAATGGTCAGTCTTCAAAGACTTACTAGCAGAGGATGACATCAAAACCCTCATCTATAATGACAGTCCTTCTGTCAGTAAGGAGGAGGCAAAACAAGAAGAAGAAGATACAGAGCTAGATAGGCATGAGATGGATGAAGAAGAAACTAATACAAAGGAACATATAGAACACAAGGAGGATGATGCTAAAACAGAGGAAGAAACTTATTGGGATGAGAAAGAGCAGCAAAAGGAAGAAGATAAGAAAAACAGAGAGGACAACTGTAGGACAAGGAAAACCAGCTAGCATGTATGGCCAGCCTCTCCTTGGAGGCCATCCAGTGTAGGATGCCAACTAAATCCTATACTCTTTACCTTAGAGAATAATGGTTGCAATTTCAGATTAAAAAACTAGCACAAAGGGGCACCAAGCCATTTTAGGACTGCAGTAAGTTTACTGATATTTGTGATCAAAGTGCGTTAGAGGATGGGGCAAAAATGGTTGAGTTTTACTTGTACAACATGGCCCTCACAGACATGAATATTTGGGATCCTAATGCAGAGCTAGGAGATCTACAATTAATGGCTTTGGCATCATCAATGAACAATGAGAAGTTAAGGGCTGCAGAGATGAAAAGAATATTGGCCGGAGAGAAAAATGAACCTCTTTTCATCAGATTTGAACAATCAAATCCCATGGCCCTAATAAACATCCATAATCCAATTGAAAATGATCCTCAGCTGGCACCTAGAAATCTTGCTACCCAAGAGAAAGCAATTTCACATTTTAAGGATATTTTTAGGCTGCTAAGAGATGATAACATACATATCTTCTAAAGGAGATGGAAAACACTGCCACATAGCTTGAAGATCAAACAATATCACTCTCCTCAAAGGTTGAGAGAGGCACTCAACAGGACACCTATGTATAAGAAATCAATGCAAACGTTGAAGGTCAGTTGGATAGGCCTAAAACTCAGTCCACCACTACTCCTAGAGATGCTAGAAGGGAGAAAAGAAGAAGAGGAAAAGAGGTAGTGGGAAGGAATAAAAAGAAAAGCAGGGTTCTATAAACAAGAAGAAGAGACCACAATAGAAGCATGGGATTTCAGAGAGGCTACCAGAGTCATGAAGGACATGGACATGAGCCTCATCATTGAGTAATTATATGGGCCTTAATTCACCTCCTAGCTTAGTCAAACCAACTATTCTCACAACTTATTGCATACTTTTGATTATATTTTGTTTATGAAATGAGTTAGAGTTAGATATTTGGCTTTGTCGTCTAATGTGCATGTAATGCAAGAATTAAGGATAAAAGCAAGGAACTATGGCAAAGACCTTGGTAAAACTAGAATGGGCCAAGGGAGAGTAATTATAGGAGATAAATCCTCCTCATTTACTACCCCTCGATTCGAATATTCCTCCACCAGCTCAGAGTGCAAACAACCATCACTTTATAGACTAGAAGACAGTCGATCAAGTGAAAAGGACAGAAACCCGTTTTTCTTGAGTTAGAGGCCAAACCTCCCTAATGGGAAGGAAGTTGTTAGAGACTTTAGATGTATAAATAGAGAGGTTGAGAACCTTAGTAGGATTCAGTCTTCTATTATAAAAACTCCACTTTATTTTTGAGTTGCAAGACCTATGACAGTTTGTTCTGTAATCCATGGTTTTTATAATAAGAATGAGTTTTGTTTAAGCCAACTCTGAGTTAACTCCAAGGGATGAAGCTCTTGGGTTAGGGCCCCGCCCGAGTAGCCAAAGCTCCTTTTTACTATACATGTATGCTAACATAGTTTCCTGGTTTTCATTGTTCATTTGATTAAATAGCTTTCTAGCTTTGTCCATTTGCTTAAGTAGGATTCATGATTTTTCTGGTTATTTTCTTAGGTAGCTACATTCTCATTACAGTAGCGTAGAGTAGATCGATTGTGTTGTAGTTTACTTCCATTTGTGCCTTCTTTCAGTTTACAGGTTAGATAGGTGAAAAAGATCACTATAAGGTTGTGCGCAGGTATCTCGGCCTCATCTCCTCTCTCTGGGACCATGACTTGAGGAAGAGACCCTTTAGCAACCCCAAAAACATAGGTTTCTGGTTCTTGCATGAGCTATGGAGTTCGTTGTTTGATGCAGTTATTTTTTCACCCACATTGGTTTTTTTGTCATTTCTTTAAAAACCTTCTTCAACACGTTCTTCACATCGCTTCTTCACTCTCTGATCCCAAACAAACCTTCACAATCACCGTTTGGTTCATTATTTTCTCTAACTGCTACCTCGCGTGAAGTCTTCCACTTACTTTATGCACTTTAAGTCCCCATTGTCGATCTACCTCGCCTGATCCGATGGCTATCGCGTCACCTCAGCACTTGATGCACTTTAAAGCCCCCATAGTCGATCTGCCTCAGTTGATCTGACAGCTATCGCTTCACCCAATCGCCAACTAGCTTGGCCGATCTCCACTGTTGATCAGCCCCACCTGATCCAACGACTATCGTGAAATCTTGCGTGGATTAGTGCACAGTCATTATCCACCCGAGAGCACAAGAGAAAAGTGGTTTTCTTGTGCTACGTGTCACACAGTTTGGCTAATCGTGTGAAATTTTCAAATACAGCTTACAACCTTGAGGGTGTGTGAGAAACTACTTACTGCCTTAGAAACCCACTCCATCATTTTTGCACATTTCCTTTTCTTGTGATATAATCTCTGTCATCCATCTCTTGTCTTCATCCACATGATAAGATCTTAGCCATTCATCTCTTCGTTACCCTGTTTGCCCATATCTTTACTTAATCCCTCGCAATACGATCTCAGACGTTCACTACTTCATTACCCTATTCGTCCATCTCTTCACTTTAATCCCTCGTGATATGATCTCAGCCATTCATCGCTTCGTTATCATGTCCGCCCATCTCTTCACTTAAATCCCTCGCGATACCATCTCCTCCATTCATCTTGTTCATTAACCCTATTCATCCATTTACTTGCTTAAGCCTCGCGATAAGATCTCCACCATCCATCTTCTGTTCGTTGATCGATCCATTAGTCCCTAGGTGCTACTGCATCCTCATGTCTTCCTTTCACCAATTTTGATCTCCGGATGCTTTTTCTGCTTGAAAACCAATTTAGCTTAGTTTCATTGCTTGCACCTTAGGATAGTTTGATGCTCTTTACTTCTGCAACTTAGATAGCAGCCTTAGGATTAGTGATTGTTTTAGTAATTCTACTTAGCATGGTTGTTTAATTGGTTAGTTAGGTTATGGTGTGGTTTACCATTACATGTTGGTTTCTTCAATATTGCAGTAGAAGTAGCTCTCCCTTAGGATAGATTTAAGCTTCTTCCATCAAAGAGTTAAGCTTCTTCTGACCTTGAATAATTCTGGCTTGGAACCACTAGGGTCTCTTGCCAGATAAATAATGACAACAGGTAGGACCTTCACTTCTACTTGTGCATATAGCACTGTCACCTCCAAGTTTATACAAACGCTGAGTTGATAAGTAAAGTTGGTAGCCCTGGGAGTTGTAGCATTATTGTTGCAACACCTAGGCTTATCAAAAAGTAACACTGACAGCATGGGTTTCGCTATGAAAAGTAGCACGGATGACCCTGTCAGCATGGGTTTTTCTATATAAAGAAGAATTGATCCTTGAATGTGAGAATTTTTAGGGTTTTTGCTGAAAACTCTAGTGTGTCCTGGTCTTTAAGGTATTTTCCCATCTTGTATTCTTGAATTTTTTAGTGTTTTTGATTGATTGTCTTGATTAATTTACAAAATTTGTCTCATTGGCTTTGAAATGAAATTTGATTGAGTTCTAGGGTTACTAGTCAATTGGTCATCATTTGTTGCTTGTTGGTGTCATTCAGATGTTGGTTTTGCTGAACAATTGAGTGTTGTTTTCTGTGGAAATCATTGAAAACATCATTTTGCATTTGTTTTAACTTTTCTTTCAAAAT